>JAQPZY010001566.1:612500-1243750 GCA_029931535.1 Margaritifera margaritifera | reverse complement strand
TCTCAAATGATTTCTCAAAATTAATCAACTATGTTGATTACATGTATCCTTACAGGTAAATCTGAAGAATTTGTTCCTCAGAGAATACTATTCTCCCCTTCAGACTCCACAGCAGGTGACATAACAGCCGAGACTGCTGCACCTGAAACACAGCATATAAAAATAATCTTACATGAGTCTTCATTAGATATGACATTTATGAAACAAGTGATTTAATAACATATGCCATAAGCTGCTTCCAGCATGACATATCATAGTATTCAATAAATTTCACAAATTTTCTTTCTAATGAACACAGATTTGAGATTCTATTTATCTCAAAACATAGGACTTAGCATTATTCAGCTATGTGACAGAGGACTAGCGTTACTCTATGTGACAGAGGACTTAGCATTACTCGACTATGAGACATTACTAGGTTTTATGTCACATTAAGACACAATTGTTTTGACATGACAACAGTACACTTATAAACATGAAGGCTATATGAAAAACAGCCTCTCTATCTGATAATAAAGAAGCTAGCTTGGATACACATTTACTGTGCTATGAAAAACCACCATGGCTGTTCTGAGTATAAAAAGTACAGCTTGGATACACAATTACTGTGCTATGAAAAACAGCCTTGGCTGCTCAATCTGATTATAAATAGTACAGGTGGAACACACATTTACTTTGCTATGAAAAGCAGCCTTGGATTCTCTATCTCATTATACATGGTACAGTTGGGATACACATTTACTCAGTGGTCGAAATTAGGATTTGTTTTCGCTAATCCACAGGATCACTAAAATCATATTTTGATTGATCCTGCCTAAATTTCACTGATTCTGCTAAAATCAAACAGAAGCCAGTTCAGTTTCCAATTCAACATTTATTATTCATTAACATCAACTCAAAACAATAACAACTGTATTTCTGCAACAAGATTCACAAATGAAATACCCCGCGCACTTTGTATTTCTCCAAATACTCAGTGCAAAAAGTGCACAACATCACAGTCTCTCCTGGGTCATACTTCAGCCATTTGTGTTCATTTTGCCAGTATTGCTGGTACTTTCTTGGTCTCTTTCCTTCATCTTATTTGTGACCATGCTCTCTCTTGTTATCATCTAATGTCTGCCTTTTTGGTGGTGGCAGCGAATGTTGCAAATACTTCCACATGTTTACAACTGTCATGCACAGTGCACTGATGGTTTATCAACAATGATATAAATATTAAAAGACATTGTTCTGTATAATTCTGGATTATTCTTTGAGTCCGCGAACACGACCTTTTCTGATTGATCAATACTAGCCTGAGACCCTATACCTTTTGTTATCATCAGTAATGAAATCAATGCTTGGGGGCAGTATAGCAGGCAAGTTCCACATGCACAAAGACTGTGTTGACAAGAATCACACTAATTTACTTGATGAGTGATAGAGAGGTTTAACACCTGTCCATTTGTGCAAAGAGCATTTATTGTACCTCTTCAAGTGCAGGATGTTGGTAGGTATTTAATTAACACAATAAACAGATCAATTAACCATTAAAGTGAATGCCAACTCATGACCACTTCTTAACTATTGTGATAGCCACCAGTGGTAATTTTCACTGCCCCAACAGATTAGAGATGGCTGGGTTTTAGTGATCTGTCAGAAAAATCACTAATGGTGGCATAGTGGATTAGCATTAATTTTGAGCCCTGTTTACTGTGCAATGAAAAACTGCCATGACTACTCTATCTGATTATACAGGGTGCAGTTGGGATACAAAGTTACTGTGCCAGGAAAAATAGCCATGTCTGCTCTTTCCGACTAAAATGGGTATAGTTAAGATACACAATTGCTGTGCTATGAGAACACTCAAAGTGATTTGTTGATATGCGCATCTTCAAATGAAGACCATAACATGCAAAAAATGTGTGGCAATCCATTGAAAACTGTGTGTTATATTCACCAGAGTCTGTCATACTGTTATCAGGATCCAGTCATGTTCACTTGATTCCTTCATACACTACATGTGGTGACAAGTCAAAAAGGTGTGAGACTTAATACACTAATGAGATTGTGTCATGCACTGCATTAAGCTACAAAACAAAACAAGCATTAACTCTAAGACAAACTGTGCAGCAAAGTGATTTGTTGATATGCACATCTTCAGGTAATGTCCATAACATTCACCAAATTTCATGGCAAGCCATGAAAAATTGTGGGGCTAGCAGCACTAATGATATTTTGTCATACAAAGCATTAAGCTAAAAAGACAAGAAAAGCAATAACTCTTAAAAAAAATTGCAGGAGCAAAGTGACTTGTCAGTATGTGTATCTTCAGGTAATTACCGTAAGAGCTACCAAGTTTCATGGCAATCCATCAAAACCTGCAGGACTAGTTGTGCTAACGAGATTGTGTCATACACTGCTGCAATCAAAAAAGGGTAATAACGCTAACTAAAATTGCAAGAACAAAATGATCTGACGATATGTTCATCTTCAGGTAATGACCATAATATTTACCAAATTTCATGGCAATCCATCAAAATCTGCAGAACTAGATGCGCTAACAACTGCATTAAACTACAAAACAAAAAGGGCAATAACCCTAACAACAAGAGTCCCTTGAAGGGACTGATGCTCCACTGGGCAAAAAGAATTTCCAGGAATTCAAGATAAAAACATTTTCTTCTGTTTAACTGATGAGTGTTAAAACAATCTCTGATATTCTTTAGCAATAAAAAGATTTTCCAATTAGCTGCTGTGGTGGACATATTGGAAGTCAGATTGGCACCATTTTCATTTAGGACCAAGCAGACATCATCAGAAGTCTTTTGGTGAAAACCCAACATCAATATGACATTGAGTTTTCATCCTCAGGGTAGTAGCAGCAAGATTTTCAAGACAGCTGTCATGGCAGCCATACTGGATGTATGATTGGCACCAATTTCATTTACAACCAAGTAGGTATTATAAGTCTATTGGTGAAAACCCTATGTTGATATGACCATCCATTCAACAGCAGTGACAAGATTTTCAAGATGGCTGCTGTAGCAGCCATATTAAACATCAGATTGGCACCATTTTCATTTAGAACCAACCAGACAGCGTAAGAAGTCTCCTGGTGAAAACCCCAAGTCAATTTGACTTTCTGTTCAACAGGAGTATCGATAACAAGATTTTCAAAATGGCTGGCATGGTGACCATACTGCATGACAGATCAGCACCACTTTCATTTAGGACCAACTAGACATCATAAGAAGTCTTTTAGTGAAAATCCCATGATGATATGACCATCCATTCAGGAGGAGTAGCAATAACAAGACTTTCAAGATGGCTGCTGTGGTGGCCATATTGGATGCCTGAGTGGCACCATTTTCATTTAGGACCAACTTGACTATGGACTGAATGTGTGTTTAAAGTTTCTTGGCAATCCTCCTAATAGTTTAGTAATAGTTTAGGAGGAGTTGCAATAACAAAATTGTGCTAACAGATGGAAGGATGATGGACGAAAAACCATCCCATAAGCTATTCTGGTCTATGACCAGTAGAGCTAAAAATTGCAGGAGCAAAGTGATCTAATACGTGAATCTGCAGTTGATGACCATAATATCTACCCAGTTTCATGACAATCCATTAAAAACTGCAGGACTAATTGTGCTAATAAGATTGTGTCATAAACTGGTACAATCCACAAAGAGCAATACATGTAATTCTAAAAAATAAATTGGGTCTCGGTGCAATAATGAGATTGTGTGGCAGATGAAAGGATAGATGGACACACATGAGGATTACTATATATGAAAATCCAAGTACATTGTATTCCAAACAAATTTATCTCAAAATTATAAATGGATGAATTAAATAACGTGTTCTTTCATAAAAGGGAGGATTAACTATAGACTTTTTCAGATTGAAAAACACAATTGTCTCTGAAAAGAACTAATGATCTACAGGCCAAGAAGAATTTCCAGTAATCAAAAACAAGTCCCTTTCTAATGTCCTTTTATTTTTTTTATCTGACAAGTACTGAAACCATCTGTAATTTTCTTGACGAACTCCAACATACTAAATCTGGTGACAAAAATAGTTTCTTACGTGTTTGATTTAACATGTTCACAAGATGCCTGTTAAGTGCAGTACAAAATTCTTTGTCATGACCTTTTACCACAAACATGATATCATCATACATGTGATTCTACCGGCGGTAGACCAAAAATACCGTTTTAAAGGCTGTCTACCGCACATACAGTTTAATAGTTAAAATCTACCGCTTTTAAAAATATAAAAATAAAAAAAAACCAAATATAAAAAAATATTCAAACATGTTATTTTTACGCATTCTATCAACACATTAGAGAAAACAGCCAGAACCATTCTACTGGGGACCGGAAGTGTTCCACCGGTACAACAACCGGTGCGATGATGCATGGCAGAGCAATAGGATTAGAATTGTTAATGAACAGCTGACATGTGTACACAGCAAGCTGTTAATTGATTACCTTATTGTTGGAATTTAAGAGGTTTAAAGCCAAATGTGAGATTTTTTGTTGTTTTTGAGGTGTTATAAGTATTAAATGAATAAAAGGTGGTCCATGATGTCTTCTGAGCTTTTGATGAAAATCGGCAGACCCTTACCGGAGGCGAGATAAAATGAAGAGACCGACCATAAATAATGATTTTGGCAGAGACACAAAAGTATTTTGATTTTTGTCTTGTTTAATTGTTATTGTATTGTTCAAGATGTTTTAAGAGGACAGCTCTTACATGTTTTGTTCAATTCATGTCAAAATGCCGAAACGTGTGCTTTCTCCCAATGCTAAGAAACCACCTGCTAAGAAATATTACAAGTTCAACAATGCTTGGATATCAGAGTTTAAGTGTGTGCAGGCGAGTAGCTAAGGCCCTGAGTTTGCATTGTGTGTTTCAAAGGTATGCATCTTTTGCATTTCATAAACTATTTGAAGTTTTCATGCACATAAATTAAGTTCAAGCCCTAGATAAAATATATCAGTTAAAAATATATTACAAGATAATTTATTTAAAGGTTTGGATAAATTATTCATAAAGCATAAATAAATCATGTATTTTTTTAAAAAAATTTTAATTTTTATTTCAAGCCAAAATCAATCTTTATTTTTTCTATTTACAGTGGTGAAACTTGCCAACAGATTTTTTGGATCTGAGCCATAAAGAGAAAGAAGCCCTTGAGGATGAGGCTCAAGAATACATCCCAAGTCCAAGTCAAGAGCTTCCTCCTCGGGGTGAACATAGCTTTGATGAGTATTGGAGACTAGTCAGCAACCGTACAAAATCAGCAACAGGAAAACTGAATTTAGAACTTCTTTGCAGGCTGAATCTGCTTGTCCTGTCATTACAACATTCTAATGCTGATACAGAGAGGACATTCTCCATTCTTTGCAAAATACAAAGTGATTCAAGGGAAATCTGAACCAGAGAACTATTGAGAGCCTGTTCAGTGTGAAGCTTAATAATCACAATGAATGTCATTAGTGGTCACTAGACAGTGATCTTGTGAAGGAAACTAAAAATGTTATTGGATTTTATAAAAGAAAAATCTTTGCAGGAACTATCAGATAAACAACTTTTCCTTTTTCATTATTTGACTGTATACTGACTCATATTAATTAATTATTATTGTAACATTTTCCATCAAAGTCTGAATCTGATTCATGTTTAAACTTGCTGTTTTATTATAGTATGAAGAGAATACATATTATGGCACAAAAAAACAGCACTTGTTTTGTTTTCCATCCCACTGAAATGTAAAATTTATGCTGATAAAAAATCTACTGGTTTAGAGGCCAATCCACTGATCAAAATTTGTAAATCTACTTGTTTGAAATCCTGGTTCTGTCACATGTATATATCATGGAAAGATGATCAATGAAATTCTCAAATAATAATAATAATAATATCCTTTATTTATCCATGGTGACATAATTAGCTAACAGTTAGTTTACATTATGGCAATAAAACAATATACATGTAATTAGTAAAGAATCTACAAGGTGCTAATAAGATTGTGTCATAAACTGCATAAGCTGCATTCTTTTAGCAGAAGATGCTACACATACATGTGACAGAACTAGGATTTCAAACCAGCAGATTTACAGATTTTGATCAGTAGATTGGCCTCTAAACCAGTAGATTTTTATCGGCATAAATTTTACATTTCAAGGGGATGGACAACAAAACAAGTGCTTCTTGCGCCATAATATGTATTCTCTTCATACTATAATAAAATAGGAAGTCTGAACATGAATCAGATTCAGATTCTGATGGAAAATGTTACAATAATAATTACTTATTATAAGTCAATATACAGTCGAATCATTAAAAAGAAGAGTTGTTTATCTGATAGTTCTGTGCAAAGATTTTTCTTTTAAAAAAATCCAATAGCATTTTTAGTTTCCTTCACAAGATCACTGTCTAGTGACCACTGATGACATTCACTGTGATTATTAAGCTTCACACTTAACAGGCTCTCAATAGTTCTCTGGTTCAGATTTCCACTTGAATCAATTTGTATTTTGCGAAGAATGGAGAATGTCCTCTCTGTATCAGCATTAGAATATTGTAATTACAGGACAACCACGCTCTGCCTGCAAAGAAGTTCTAACTTCAGTTTTCCTGTTGCTGGGTTTGTAAGGTTGCCGACTACTCTCCAATACTCCTCCAAGCTATGTTCACCCCGAGGAGGAAGTTCCTAACTTGGACTTGAGATGTATTCCTGAGCCTCATCCTCAAGGGCTTCTTTCTCTTCATGGCTCCGATCCAAAATCTGTTGGCAAGTTTCACCACTGTAAATAGAAAAAATAAAGACTGATTTAGATTTGAAATAAAAATGAAAAAAATACATGGTGTATTTATGCTTTTATGAATAATTTATCCAAACTTTAAAATTAATTATCTTGTAATATATTTTTAACTGATGTATTTTATCTAGGGCTTGAACTAAATTTATGTGCAAGAAAACTTCAAATAGTTTATGAAATACAAAAGTTGCATACCTTTAAAACACACAATGCAAACACCGGACCTTTGCTGCTCACCTGCACACACTTAAACACTGATATCCAAGCACTGTTGAACTTGTAATGGTTTCTTAACATTGGGAGAAAGCACACTATTAGAATTGAACAAAACATGTAAGAGCTGTCCTTTTAAAACATCTGGAACAATACAATAACAATTGAACAGGACAAAAATCAAAATACTTACTCTAGTGTGTCTGCCAAAATCATTTCTTATGGTTGGTCTCTTCATTTTAACTTCCTGCTGCCATGGGTTGTCCAATTTTCATCAAAGGCTCAGAAGACATCATGGACCACCTTTCATCCCTTTATTACTTATACCACCTCAAAAAACATCCAGCATTTGGCCTTAAACTCCTCAAATTCCAACAATAAGGTAATCAATTAGCAGCTTGCTGTGTACAGGTCAGCTGTTACTCTGCAACGCATCATTGTACTGGTCGTTGTACTGGTGGAACATTTCTGGTCTCCAGACTGGTTCTGGCTCGTTTTTCTAATGTGTTGACAGAACGCATAAAAATACAGTGTTTGGGTATTTTTATTTACAAAAAATTAAAATTCTTTTAATTTTCAAAAGCGGCAGATTGTAACTATTAAATGGTTTGTGTGGTAGACAGTCTTTAAATTGGTATTTTTGACCTACTGCCGGTAGAATCACATGTATGGCTACATCTATTGCATAAAATACAAATATAATAGAAGTTAATACAATTATGCAAGGTTAACATACTGTTATAACACACAGATATATCATAAAATCAGGATTGCTTGTTAAAATATTTGTAGAGGTATAATTTCTCAAAAGCAGGAACATTAGGTGCATGCTTAATATGCTGCAAACTGTTCCATAAAACTGTACTGGCATAAGCAAAAGATTTCTTTAAATATTCTGTCTGAACTTTTGGTATATATAAATCATTGTTTTCACTTAATCTTGTACTACTTGTGCTAATGTTCTTTACAAACTTAAAAACATTAAGATACTCAGGTGTTAAATTATATCAGACCTTAAAAGTAAGAACAGCTTTTCTAAAAATAATGTAATCCTTGATTGGCATCCATCTATGTGTGTTGAAAAGAGATGATGTAGATGTTAAAATATCTTTGACATTTAAAATCATGATGGCTGCTCTTTTCTGTAAGCTGTATAGTCTCTGCATGTAAAAATGACAGGGTACTCCCCCCCCCCCACACACACACACAGAGACACATACACACACAGTACAGCAGTAGATAAAATGTGAAAAACTGTATTTTACACTTTTAAGAATAATTGATGTCAAGATATACTGACATGCTACTTTTCATTAAATCTATAAGTAATATTTTATTGAAGAAAAAAAAAAGTTATTGAAGTGGTATTCTTCAGAGATATGCACCAGCTGTGTGTTGGATAAAAATCCACTCACACTTGTTTGTTTATCATGCTCATGATCTAGTACAGCTAAAAACCTGAATCAAGACCTTTGACCTTAAAGTCAGTGTCAGAGTGCTATCAGCTTTTTCATTGGAATGCAACTAAATACAAAGTCTGGTCAAATTCACTTGTATATGTACAAGTCACAGTGTTCATAAGCTCAATTAAGTACAAAAATGAAAGCAATGACTTTTGATTTGACCCCAAGGTCAATTAAGTCTGGTTTACAAAACTCCTTCACAAAAGTGTGCATAATGGTTAGAAATACACCATTTTCATTCAGGACTATTAAATACTACAAGAAAAGTTTGAGTATGTATGCATCTATTAGTGTTTAACAGCACCTCAGTACAATAATGGCTATATGGTGCTAATTAAAAGTAAAGTTCTAAAAATGTAAAAGTGAGTGATTCCATGAAAACCTTGAAAGATAAACCCTTCCAAATAATTGTAAACATGAAGTACAACAAGATAATATATAAAAAGTAAATATGTTAAAATTCTGTAAAAGGTATATAAAATAATAGATAATGGTAAAACATGTAAAATCCTTGTGAAACCCCATGCAAAAGTAGTGATAATAAGATTGTTTAGCTGGCCTCTGTGGTGCCATGTTGGAGGTCAGATGAGCATCATTTTCATTTAGTTCCAGCTGCATACTGAAATAGTGTTTTAGTGAAAACCCCAAGTCAATATGATCATCCATTTAGAAGTAGTTATACACATTTTTCAAGATGGCCATTAAGGCAGCCATTTTGCAGGTTGGATCAGCATCATTTCAATACAGAAGCAACTACATATTGCAAAAAAGAAGTGTTTTTAAACAAAACAAAACAAAAAACAAAAGTCCCTCAAGGGGACTGATGTTCTACTAGCCGGACAAATTTACAGGAATCCAAAGGCTGTTTTTTATGGTCTTTTTATACTTTTTAACTGATGAGTAATGAAACTATCTTGATGTTTAAGTTAACATGTTGACAAGATACCTGTTAAGTGCAGTACAGAATTCTTTGTCATGGCCTTTAACCTTGAACCTGATATCACTGACACAGGATCATTGAACTTCTCCAACAATGTCAAGTTATACCCACATGCAAAGTTTGGTTAAATCTATACATTATTTTTTTTTTTTTTTAAAACAAACCCAACAAGTTATTAAACTAGCATCATTTGAAGTATTTTTCAGATATATCCACAAAGTGGGTTTGATAAAAACCCATTTATACTTTTTTGCATTACCATGCTCACTTGCCAATACAGCTAAATGCCTGAGTCAAGAACTTTGACCGTCAAATCAATGTCAGAGTGCTTACTGTTAATTTTTTCACTGGAATGCAACTAAATACAAAGACTGGTCAAAATTCTTTTGTGTATGTACAAGTCACTTTTTTCATAAATTCAATGAAGTAGAAAAATGCCAGCAATAAGGTCAGACCATGCCACCTAGGTCAATTAGGTCTGGTTTTCAAATTCCTTCACAAAATTTTAGATATGTTGGTGATCAGATCTGGACCATTTTCATTATTTTGCTCTGTTTTGTTTTGTTGGTTTTAATGGCACCTTTTACACATTATTGGCTACATCATGCAGAGGAAATGGGAGCTAAGTGCCTTGCCCATGGTCACACAGAGGGAGCTGACCTCTGCTGGACTGGGTGGGTACTGAACAAGCAACCCTTGGATTACAAGTCAAATGCTCTACCAACTGAGCTATAATGGCTCCCGTTTTCATTCAGAACCAATTACATAATGCAAGATGTGTTTATTGAAAAACCCATGTCAATGCCACCATTTGTGCAAGAGTAGTGACACCAAGATTTACAAGATGGCCAATATGATGCCATGTTGGAGGTCAGATGATTGACATTTTCATTCAAAACCAGCTACAAATTTTACATAGTGTTTTTGTTAAATTCCATGTTGATATATATATATACAAAAATATTAAACTGCAGAGATATTAGTTGACTTAACATTTGCATGCACACTTTGGAATCAACAAGAGTGTCATAAACTTGATCCAATTGTCAGAAGATATGTACATGTTAAGGATGGTGAATATTAGAATTTGATTCCTTCCGCAACAAAACAAGCATGCAAGCAAGTTTTGTTTGTAAACCAAAAGAAATGTTAAATAAATTCAAAGAATATGCAACCATATGACATATTGACGTGTGTTTTAGCTATATTTGTAATAAAGAAATCTACTCTAAGTCTGGTGTTTCCCAACTTTAATAAGGACACATTTATATTTTTCAGCACAGGATTCTTCAAATATTCACCAAATAAATGACTTTACTTATTTCATTACCATATGTAATAAATTAGCTATGAATATATATATATAGGATGCCTAATTTATCAAAACAATGGACTTTGTCCATATTGCTATTCAAGGTATCAATACACTAATTAAGTCCCTTATATATTTCCTTAATTTTCCCACATTGTTAGTGAAATCCAGTGCATTAATAAAAATAAGTTCAGATGCACCAAGACTATCTTACTTATGACAGGCACTAATGTGAACATAACATATCCAAAAATCAGAATAAGTTATGTTGCTTTTTTGGGAAATGGTCGAGTTTCATTTGGTGATTTATGGCACAGCAACACAAGCAGGTTATATAGTGCTGAGGCAATTTGAGCAAAGTGCCTTGCCAAATCTGATGATACGATTTGAACCTGGATCCTTTTGGTTGCACACTAATCACTGAGCCACTGTGCCTCCTTTTTTGAAATTAGTTGCATTTGAAAGAAATGACTGTAATTTTTAGTGCAAGTGACCTTTCCAGAACCAGCCAAATCACACCTGTTTGCTTTGTCATACTATGCAAAAGCTAACAGGATGAACTCAAGAAACATTTTATTTTCTGTTTGGGGTTTAATGCTGCATTCTACTGAATGTAAATAACATTCTTCACTAGTTAGCAAATCTCCATGAAAATTCTGAGAAAAAATATGAATGATTTTCTAAATGAATAGAATAGGATGCAATTGGCTAAATTAATGTAGTTATATATATTTGTGAAAACCCCATGTGAATATCACCATCTGTTCAGGAGATGTAGCCATAACAAAATGTTCAAGATGGGCTACCATGGCAGCCAGATTGGACATCTGATTGGCACCATTTTTATTTATGACCAACTACATATTATCAAAAGAGTATTTTGTGAAAACCCTATGTTCATACAACTATCCATTCAGGAGAAGTAGTGATGACAACAATTTAAAGTTGGCTACCATGGCAGCCACATCAGAGGTCGAATTGTCACCATTTTCATTTACAATATTCACATATCATAAATGTTTAAGTGAAAACCAAATGTCAATGCGACCAGCCATTCAGGAGAAGTAGCCATAACAACATTTTCAAGCTGCAGCCATACTGCATGTCAGATATACACCAGTTTCATTCTGAACCAACTAGACATCATAAGAAGTTCTAAAGTGAAAATCCCATTACACCAAATCCATTAGTTTAGGAGAAGAAGTGATAAGATTTTCAAGCTCATGGCCATAATAGAGGTCAGATCAGTACTGTTTTAATTTTATATCAACTAGACATAAAAGAAGTCTTTTATTGGAAACCACATGTTTATACAACCATCCATTTGGGAGTGGTGATAATTAGATTTTCAAGCTAGCCACCATGGTGGCCATGGTGGATGTCAGATTGGCTCCATTTTTATTTAGGACCAACTAGACATCATAAGAAGTCTTAAAAGTGCAAATTCCATATTATTATGATCATCCATTCAGTAGAAGTAGCAATAACACGATTTTCAAGATGGTCACCATTGTGGCCATATTAAATGTTCAAGGGCACCATTTTCATTTAAGATTAACTAGACCTCAGGATGAAACTGTATGCCATGTTTTATGACTTTCCTCCAAGTAGTTTAGGAGTAGTAGCAATAACAAACAACTGCTAACAAAAGATGGATGAACAAGGCCAATCTCATAACTACATACAGATACAAGTGTTTTAGTGAAAACCCCTTTAAGAGTAGCAACAAGATTTTCAAGATAACCATCTTGGACATAATGTTGGAGGTCCGATCAGCACCATATTTATTGAGGTCCAACTATATACCAAAAGAAGTCTTTTAGTGAAAACCCCATGTCTATATGACCATCTGTTCAAAAGAAGTAGCTATAAAGATTTTCAAACTGGTTAGCATGGCAGCCATATTGGATGTCTGATTGGTAGTTTTCATTAAGGACCAACCACATATCATAAGAGGACTTTTAGTGAAAACTACCATGTTGCCTCAACTATCTATTCATGTGAAGTAGCTAAAACAAGATTTTAAAGATTGCCACCATAGCCATCAAACTGGGTGTCTGAGAAGCACCTTTTTCATTTAGAACCAACTAGATATTATAATAAGTATATTAGTGAAAATCCCATGTCTATATGACCATCTGTTTCAGAGAAATAGCTGTAACAAGATTTTTGAGATGACTACCACTGACACCACACTGGAGGTCAAAACAACTGTCTGTTCAGGTGAAGTAGCAATAACAAGATCCTAAAGATGGCCACCATGGTGGCCACGTTGGAGGTCTGATCAACATTTTCATTTAGGACCAACTACATATTAAAAGAAGTTTTGACTGAAAACCCAATGTCAATATGACCATCCATTCAACAGAAGTAGCAATAACATATATGTGACAGAACAGAGAGGTCAGCTTCGGACAGATCAGGAGATTTGCAAAATTTAGTCAGAAGTTTTGACTTTAAAAGAGGGAGGATTTTCACCAACCTGATTTTTTACATGCAAATGGACAAAAATTACAACTATTGAACAAATTTGTATATTTTTAATATTAAAATATGTACATCATCTTATCACATCAGTCTTTTCACAGTAAAGTGTGCATATTCTCCTTATATGTACCACAAGCATATTTAGCATCTCTTAGGAGATCATTGTCTGGATCATATTTGTGGCAGTCCTCATCATTGTTGATCTTTACACTTAGGAGATGATATATTGTTACTCGATGCAGGTTTCCTCTAGAGTCAGTCTGAATTTTCCTCAGAATGGAAAATGTTCTTTCAGTGTCTGTATAGGAATGTGGCAATGTTAATACAACTCTACTGAGTCTACCATGAAATTTAATTGTTTCCTGTCTGTGGGTAGATTCAGGTGGCTGACTGCCTGCCAGGACTTCTCAAGATTGGTGCTATCTGCGTCAATTTTGGGAATTTCCTCTTAAAATCGATTTTATAGGAATGGCAGAATGCATATTCATGTCCCTTTGAACTTGATTCCAACCACTGAAATTCCTGTTTCCATCCATTATTGAATTTTGTGTGATATTTCAGTTGTTTAGATTTTGGTGTTTTAGCATTGGGAGATCACGGACGCTTTGATATCGACAAACATTTAATACTGATACCAAACTGACTTGTTTTATGCCACCTGAGCTCTTTAGTAATGTCTAATGTAACCATAATCCATTAAAGTCTTTAATCCTTTCTGAATTTCTACTGATCACACATAGTATAATCCAATGATTAATTTTAGGTTATTGTCTGTTGAATTAGCAATTAAAGTGTCGTGCTCACAGTCACGTGATCACAGGAAGTCTTTAATGGAAATATACTACACTGGTAGCAAGGTGTAAAAAAACACCTGGAATAATATCTGTTCCAGATTGTTTTTAATAATAATTTTGAGTATGTGGGAGATTTCAATGAGTGACGGGAGGGTTCGGAGACACCCCTCATCTTGGGACGAAAACCCTTCTGGTTGGGAGGTTCACATGTATTCAATTACAAGCTTTACAAGTTGACCAACAGTCATGTTGGAGGTCTGACTGGAACCGTTTTATTTAATGATCAACTACATATATAAAAAAAACTTTCAGTGAAAACACCATTTTGATATGACATCTATTCCGAAGACGCAGCAATAACAAGATTTTCAAGATGGTCACCACAGCGGTCATAATGGATGTTATATCTGTACCAATTTCATTTAGGACCAACGAGACATCATGAGAAGTTCTTCTAGTAAAAACTCCACATCAATGGAAACGTAGTGATAACAAGATTTTAAAGATGGCCACCATGGTGGCCATATTGTATGTCCGAGGGGCATCATTTTAATTTAGGGCCAACTAGATATCATAATAAGTCTTTCAGTGAAAACCCCATGTCAATACAACCAACAGTTGAGAAGGAGTAGTGATAATGAAATTTTCAAAATGGCAAGTGTAATGGCCATTTTGCATGTTAGATCAGTCCCACTTTCATTTCAGACCAACTAGACATCATAAGAAGTCTTTTAGAGAAAACCCCATGTCAATATGACCATCTGTTCAGGATGAATAATGATACTGGATTTTCAAGATGACCACCATGGTGGCCACATTGGCTATCTGAGGGGATTTCAGATGATCACCATTTTCATTTAGGACCAACTAGACATCATAAAAAGTCTTTTAGTGTTTCAATGTCTGATGAGTACTATTTTCTTATAAGACCAACTAGACCATGCAATGAATGTGCGTGTAAAGTTCCAAAGGAAATCCTCCCAGCAGTTTAGGAGAAGCTGTGATAACAAACTTGTGTTAACAGAAAACAGACGACAGGCCATCGCATAAGCTCTTCTGGTCTTTGACCAGTACAGCTAAAAATCGAGGTCATAAATCCAAGTGCCCTACAAATTATACTCACATTAAAAATACATAAATCAAATAAAGTACAAGCATTTTAATATTACTATGTTGATTTTCCCCCCTTCTTTATATTCAATTAAAATGCATTAGATCAAGGTTGAATAAATAAATTATTCTCAAATTTTAAAATCAATAAATTCAGGAAAATATGTGTAATTTATGAGAAATAAAGACACTTTTATCTAGCTTTGTTAGATAAAGAATATCAAAAATACAGACTGACTTTAAATTATCAAAATATTAAACAACTGATGTATCAAAGAAAGCACTTTCATAATATAAGCAATGGATATGTGGATTTTCTGTATTAGTTTGCTGATTGATGTTCAGCCAATTCCTCATTTGCTTACACAGCTGGAAATCACACCTAAATATGTAATGTGTGATTTACTGAAAACATCTATAAGCATGTATGTACATTGCTTTCCATTCTCAGTTGGGAAAAGCCATCACATGAATATCTTTGACACTCTATGACAGGTTTAGCTTTGAACATTCATTAGCAAACAATGATGAATAAGTGAAAATCAGTTTTTAACAGACAACTTAAACCCCTTTAAATCAGACAATAAGGCACACTAAGGTCAAAGTCTTATTTTATGCATTCATAATGTACAAATGAAATTAACACTAATTATGCCATATAAAACTTTAACACTACCATATATACTCGATTATAAGTCGACTCGACTATAAGTTGACCCCCCCTTTTTAGGGCTAAAAAAGCTAATTTCTTTTTTGACCCTCCTATAAGTCAAGGTGTACTTTGCAAATCAAATCCATCTGTGAGGGGTGACTTGTCATCAGTGAGTCGG
Organism: Margaritifera margaritifera; assembly: GCA_029931535.1. NCBI lineage: Eukaryota > Metazoa > Mollusca > Bivalvia > Unionida > Margaritiferidae > Margaritifera > Margaritifera margaritifera. The sequence goes on along the minus strand of JAQPZY010001566.1, from coordinate 1,227,786 downwards.
AGTTGCACTTTGGAAAAATAAACAAGCCAAACTGGATAGATAGTTAGATACATAGATAGATAGATAGATAGGAAAAATACAGACAAAACCAGTGTAAAAATAAATGCAATTATATTTTTGAGTGGAATGTGTCACAAATAAATTGACAACTTACATATGATATATCTTCGTGTAATAAAATCCATGTAAAATCCATAGTGCTTGACATTTTACACCCATTTATATGCTAAATCCATGAATTCTATTATAGGTCACATACACAAATTCTATTATAGATCACATACTGGTATCAAAACAGTAGCCCAGAATGGTCCGATTCACAATATCCTGTAATATGTTAATTCCATACATTTTACAAATAAACAATGAAAGTAAAGTCCACACTTTTGTGATTCACAGTATCCTATAAATGCCACTGTCTAATGTCATCTGGTACAAAGTCCAATAATTCATTCTCATCGTCTGAGTCACCAAATAAAGTTCTGAAATCCTCCATCATCATCTGGTCATTATAAACATTGTCTGACTCTGAATCCTCATCTTTACTGTCATCTGTGTGTGCTTATGTGGAGACTGAGCTTGTGCTCTGCAAGTGACACTTTGATCATACAGTCTGTGATCTATCAAAGGATGCAACTGAACAGGTGTCAATTGTGCGGCATGATGACAGAGAGTTCAATAAGCACTCAACTTAGCCTTGAACAAGTATCAAATTTGTGGCTCTATCAAAGGGTTATCAACTGGTAAACAAAGTGGGTGCTGCCTTTACAAGCTAAAGGATTAAGGTCACATGCACACAGGGAGTTGTAGGACTCTACTTGGCACTGAACAGGTATCAAATTCAGGCTCAATCAAAGGATTGTCAACTGATGAAACAAAGTGGGTGCTGCCTTTACAAGCCAAGGGTTTGTCGGCATACATGCACTGGCAGATAACTTAGGAAATATCACTTGGGAATTAGATCTGGCTTATGAAAAATGCAAATATAAATCAAATCAAAACTTTTATTGCATCAAACACAGTGTTTATACAGCAAAACACAAAATATAATACAAATACACATTGTACGGACTTGCATGAAAATGGAAGCAATATATGTACTAGTAAACACTCAAATTGAACAACACTGATGGGCACTTCACTTTGGGGTGGGCAATATTTAATTTAATATTTTCAAATTATTAAAATCCAAATAAATATATATATTAGTATTGTGTAATTAATACTGTAATGAAATGGATAAACACAGTGCCTACCATATATGCATTTCTGGATGGGAATAGTGGCATGAAAACATAAAAATATTTGAATTGACAGTATTTTGCACATACTGCAAACATCTGGAGTTTCCAATATTACCCCTAGATTTATAAAAATTTTTGCATGTTGTGTTTATAAGAAGGCCCATACTCTGCATGAATCAAATTTTCAGTACAAAATGTTGACTTACAAGTGAGTATATATGATATATGGCATTTCTCATCCAAGATTTAAATATATTCCATAATAGTGTAACTTATTTGTATCCAGTTCTCTTCTTTCCCCAACAAATTAAAATTATTTACCTGGCAGTTCACATATTCTTTAGCCACACTGTTTGCCTTGAATTTAGAATCCTTCTTCATGTATCTTTTAATGTGTTTACTCAACAATTCTTTAGTCTGAAAAGCAAAGGATGTAAATAATAATCACACCATATGATTCAGCTAATATAAGCATTAACTATATTGTGAAATAAGTTAAAATTATCTTTTGTATCAATTTCCAAATTTCTAAAAAATTTTAAAAAAGACTGCAAAGAACAGTTACAACTATGTAAAATCCTTTACCAAGAACAGTTACAACTATGTAAAATCCTTTAACTGATAAAATTTTCTGTGCGTCACTGGTACCAGTTATCAAAGAACAGGTTGATCTCTAAACTCAAAAAAGAAGTTTTCAAATCATAACAGTGTACCAAACATACCTGTACTACCATAATTCATGCGATTTTTCGGCTAAAAAAAATAAATATTTTTTCAAAGTATGAAAAATAATGTGTAAAACAATTAATTATCATGTACAAAAAATAAATGACTAGACACCGAGGAGGACCCCAAAATATCTACATGACTGTCAATATTAAATTCACGTCTATCTGACGTAATTGCAGTAAAGCTTCATGCAATCACCTAAACAATATGTTTGAATTTGCTTATATATGTGTGTGTTGCATTAGATAAGTTTGAAAACGGACAGCTATAACACAGACATAGATATTCCATCATATCACCTTTATTCTTACACCTCACGATCCAAATAAATTATGCCTCAATAAGACTTAAATCCAAAAGTATGAACGTAGTTCATTTGCTGTTGCATGTAAGAGAGAGTGAGATTTCATTCCTTTCTCATGCCATTTTGCTCAATATACCTTACTTTAAATGTCCCTGTTTAGGTGAAGCTTTGACAAAGAGAAAACAGTAATGGAACAGTAACTGAAAATTAAAAAATAATACATCCCATACTCCTTCAGTTTAAAAGATATATACTCTGGATTTAAATATTCACAATATTCATATCCATATGTACTCCATTTTGTTTAAATCCATCATATATGTTGCAAAATTAAGTGACCTTAACATTTAGCATGCTGTGTTGTTTTCACTGCAAGTGAAACAACATCAACATTCCCACCAAAGAATACCCTTTTTCAGTAAGTGCATATATATATATATACTACCTGTAGTTAGGCCACAGTGAATCTCTTCCTCGCCAGTCATGTCAAATGTAATTGTTACTTTGTATTTAAAGATTTTACACTTCTGTTGGTGAGTACAAAAGTGTTACTGGTTATGGTATTTAAAGCTAGAATCTTGAGGTCAGATATTAACTGTTGTCAAGATGAATTCAAACAAGCTTTATGTATTTATATTACACCAATTACCAATGAAATGGAATGGAACATACAACCTAGTTCATTAAGTCCTGATTGTTTTAAATTTCAAAATTCCATACTGCGCAAAGGATCTGTTATTCTCAAGCATCTCTGATCTTGATAAGTGGACCCTGTGTATCAACTTTCATCTCAAGGGTAAAGAACAATATATGAATGAAAGCACTGTAGGTGCAGGTGATGACCTTTGATCTTAACCCATTGGTTTCTTGAATTCCATTTGCCAAACTCGAAGAAAAATCATTGCATGATATCAACATCACAAGATTCTAACAACATTTTTAACACATATTTTAAGAAATCATTCTCAACAAATTTGATCAAAATATCGATGATCGACATTCCTTAATGAGTGATTTGTTCCTTGTTCTAATTTTTCACAGCCCATATCTGAGTCGGAGATCTGTTTGTGGCAGATCTGTGACCGATGACTTACATGAGACTGAATCTGTTCTAATGTCTCATATGACAGATTGTCCCTGGAGGCTCTGTTGTGTATAGATCTATGGTCAAGGCTGTCCCTAGAGGACTGATGTGCATTTCAGATTCATACAAGTGACAGAAAACACCTCGAAGATGTATTGTCATAACTGTGATTGAGGTTAACTAACAAGAGACAAGATCTGTTCTAATGTCTTTGGGATAGATAGCCCATGAAATCTGTGGTCAAGGCTGTCCCTAGAGGCTTGATGCGCATTTCAGATCCATACAAGTGACAGAAAACACCTCAAGGATGTAATTGTGTCATAACTGTGATTGAGGTTAACTAACAAGAGACAAGATCTGTTCTAATGTCTTTGGGATAGACAGCCCATGAAAGCTCAGTTGTGCAAGTCAGATGTATGATCTAGGTTGACTTACGAGCAAAAGAAGGCTGTGTGTGTGTGTACACATGTCAGATCTGTGACTGAGGTGAATCTACAGGAGACGTGTTCTGATGCCTCAGTGGCAGAGAGAGCTTGTGGGGGTTCTGATACGTGTGCCAGATCTGTGTCTGCAGTAGACTTACAAGTGACAGGATCTGTTCAGATGTCTCTGTGACAGACAGCCCCTGAAGAAACTGAGGTGGGGCTCCCAGAATGGATTCCAAGTGTCGACTTTCTAAAGCCTTGTCTGACAGGATGACATCTGGCCTGCAGAGATAAAAGGATGTCGTGAAGAAAACACTCTGAATGGTAGCTATGATGAATAATAATAATGGATGATAGATCATACTGGGCATCTTACATGAGCTCTCATTATCATAAATTTTATCTGGAATGAGCATGATGTAGGATTATATTTGTATGACAAAGCACACCAGTTATACTCTGCAGAGAGAAGTCTAGAATCTTGTCTCTGATATTGATTCAGACCAATGAAACATCTTTATTTTTAAAAATTCTCATGTCTTGACATGATATAAGCAGCATATAATATCAGCAAGAAGTTGCTACAGACATGGCCATCATCCCCTGTTGCCTCCTACCAAAAGGCTTGAGGAATGGGAACTGCAGGGTGTAGCACCGAGTCAATCATTATCAATAATTCAGTAAAATATGATACAAATGTTTCATGACTTTGATTATCTTTTAAAATCTTGCTAGATATGAAACTACATATCTAATATGATTGAAATATATGTCTCATGCCTCCAATTTTTTTTATATATATGCCAGATATGTCCAATGGTAATGATATTTTGACCAATTGCAAAATACTGGTGTCTGATATTCAAAGTTATGAATACAACCGAAAAATCAAATAATTTTAAACCCCATACGTCACAAAACAACCACGGGATGGCAAACCTTAATATAACAGGTGTCAAAACACCTCAAGTGTCAGTCATAGCTGCTCCCTAATCCTGGCTTCACACTTCCATCAACAAAGTAGATTAAGGTATACATTCATGTGATCTAGTGATCCCATCTATACTGCTATGCATATTGTCATGCATCAGATTAAGTCCTTCAGAATAATTAAGAGCATAGGAAAGACATGGCATTATCATACATAAGAGAAAGAGAGGCTATCAAGATGAGAATTTTAATCTGAAGTAGTCAAGAACTTTCAACAGCAAGTGATTGGACCAGTTCTTGTGGTCAAGATACGACAATACACTGAATGCGCTATTTTGCAAGGTATGTCAAATGCAAAAGCAGAAAAACAATTTTGACAGTCCAGGTGTTAAAAATTTCTGAAAGTCAGCCCTTGGCAACAATATGTAACATAAGGAATATATACATTCCTCAAAAGCTGTACATGCAGCAAAAAGCAACACTCTTATTACTATGTTTGACAAAGTGTCAGACTTGTCTGATGAAGCTATAACACTATTTCAAAATACCCATTTCATTGCTAAGGAAAACTTTCTGATCAGCAGGAACCAGTCTCTGAATGAGTTCAGTCAGCTTAATAAATGTTAAATTAATTTACAGGGAATGCTTTGCCATCGTTTAGAGAGTAGGTATGAAGTCTTCCATGTGTTGTGCTTGTAGATCTTCTACAGCAACTGATTAAACCCAAGGAGGGGGACAATAGCTATTCTTAAAAAAAAAAAAAAGAAACACACTAGAAAAAAGATGTCTATCAAATATTACAAAATCTAATTTGAGTAATGTATTTTTTTGTATATTAAATAAATACAAGTGCCTTTTCCATGTCTATTGCGCTGATTCTAAACTACTTTTAGTATTATGATCCAGAAGTTCAACATTGGGTACAAAGATGCAGTTATCTCAAATGTTCTGAGTTGAAATATAAGTCTACACATGTATTTCTGTAATATATATGTTTCATTATGGATTAAAATGATTATAAGTGTATGACTAAACAGCTGATCTAAACTTTAATATGGTTATGCTAGCACCCCCCCCCCCCCCATCTTGCCAAAAATAAATTGTCAAGCAGTATATCAAACATTTTCCAGACCTCTGGTATGTCTGTATGTATAGGGTTTAACGGGTTAACAGCATATCAGCACAATACTGGCTATATAGTGCTGATTAAAAGCAAAGTTCCAAAAATGTATAAGTAAAAAGTGCAAAAAACTTTAGGAAGACAAACCCTTCAAAATAGATGCAAGAATGCAGTTTTACAAGATTAAAGATAGAAGGTAAAGATGTTAAAATCCTTTAAAAGATATATATAATAAAAGAAAAAAGTATTTAAAAAAAAACAAATCTATAAAATAGAGGCTCAATTTTTTTAAAATATAAACTGCATTCTTGAAAAAAGCCCAAGAGTTTCTCTGGTGGTAGATCATCAACTAACTTCTTAATTAAGTTCACACAGAAGTCCATTACTTGAAATAAACTTCTGCTTCACATACAAAAACTTCTGTCCAACAGAGTGGAAGTCCACACACTCAACAAGAATGTGTTCCACTGTGTTGGAAAAACTGCAACTAAAAGCTGAATTTTGTAAGTAACAATTTTTTCTCAACTTGCAAACAACTGCAAGCAGGTACAAAAGTGTCATGAATGGCACATTATATGCCTGTTCCATGTTTAATAATCCTCTATGTGGATAACTTAATTTTTTGTGCAGAATCCATTTTTCTTCTTTCAGTCAGTGACTTTGACCCTTGACATTTTGACACCAAAATCTATAGGCTTCTTCCTTTCCGTAAGTGCAAGCCATCCCCATAGTTTGGTCCAGGTCTGTGATGTAGAACAAATGTTATTTTGTGAAAACTATTTTTCTTCTTTCAGTTACAATGACCTTGAACTTTTAATTCAAAATCAGTAGGTTTCATCCTTATCCCAAGTGCAAGCCATACACAAAGTCTGGTGTCTGTAGAAGGTGGAGAACTTAAGTTATTGTGTGCAAACCATTGTACTTCTTTCAGTGACCTTGACCTTTGAACTTTTGACCCCAAATTCAATTGACTTCTTCCTATCCCCAAGTGCAAGCCATCCACACAGTTTGGTAACTGTAGATGGAGGACAACTTGAGTTATTGTGCAAAAACAAAATTGGTAATAGACAGATGAACAGATGGACAGAGGAAGTATTGGACAGACAGACAGAGACAGAGGAAAAACATTAATAACCACACCGCCTTATGGCGGGCATATAAAAAAGGTTAAATTAGGGCCCTGAATCAGATGCACCTCATTAATATGTGTGGATCTTGCTTGTAATCATACTCATCCAAGGTCTTCATGGTTTGAGCCTATTTTCCAAGTTAATCAAAATCCTATCAAAATTACAGTTCCTACAGCAATAACAAGCTCAGCCAATCATTTATACGTGTGGATCTCGCTCATTACTGAATTTGTCTGAGATCATGCTTACATAAACCCATATTCCAAATTTAATCAAAATCAGGTCAGAAATATGACCTACAGTGCGGTAAAAATTTTTGATAGACAAACTATGGATTGGCAACAGATGATGGATGCAAGGCTTTCAATGTGTAAAGCGAATCCAAAAAGATGATGAAATTTGTTTTTTGTGAGGTTTCATTGTAGTTCAAATATTTTAGTATGGCTGTATTTTCAGTGGTATAAATGAAACCTTTATCTGGTAAACCAGACCAAGATGGTGCTATGGGGTGCTGCAATGGCAGCTCCAACCTTGTCTCCATCTTTCAAATCATCTGTATACAGGGACATGTGGCCATGATAGGTGGCTCTGATTTCATTGGATTTACTCTGAAACATGAGAGGATTTGCTCAGAAATTTTTGAATTGTCAAAGATCCAATATTATTTAGGGGATAACCACGGTGGTGATTTGGGCAAACAGAATTGTGCAGTATTTGCAAGATTGGTGTTTGCTGCTTCTAGGTGAGGACAAATTCATGTGCCAAAGGGTGGAATGAAATTTGTTTCTAAGCGTACAAGGTTTGGCATTTGGGTCTAAAGATTACATCATATGCAGAATTAGATGAATTAGAAGATAGTCTGGTAGCATAATGAAGAGCCAATTTCGTTTGTCTGATATAAAGTGATGGTTCATTTCCCTCAACAGAGAGGCTTCTGAAGGGGAAGTTCTAAATGCTTCCAGACAAAGTCTAAATCCCTGATTGTGTATTGGATGAAACATCTGCAAGCAAGATTCACAACCTGGTCTGTATGAAATCGAGATTTAGTTAAGTATAGATGTTTGCAGTCCTGTATAACAGGAGTAAGATCTTCTGGTCTGATCCCCAATATGTGTTTGCCATGACTCATATTAATTTTGAGAAGCCATTAATGAATTTTCTATTGTTCATAATGGTGGCCATTTGTATAAATTTGAAAGAACTTAATACCATAATGCTTTGTGGAACATTCGGTCATATTCTACTGAGCAGTTTCTGAGAAAAAGTTGCTGAAAGCTTTTTTTTGTTGCAATGGCAGCTATCTTTGATGGCAGATCAACATCATTTATAGCAGATCAGCATCATTTGTAGAAACTGAAAGGCCTTTATGCCAGGATGCTTTCAGTGAAATTTGGTCAAATTCTGTTAAGTGAGTTTTCAGAAGAAATCATTTAAAGGTTTTAACCGCAGCCACAACTGATGGCAGATCAGCATATTAATTTGTACAAACTTTAAAAACCCTCTATGTCAGGATGCTGTCAAATCTGATCATATTAAGTTGAACAGTTTTTGATAAGTCATTTAAAATGTACATATTTTGAATAATGGTGGCCATGTTTAATGGCAGATCAGCATCATTTGTAAAAAGCTGACAGCCCTCGTTGCCAGGATGATTTCTGTTAAATTTATTCAAATTCTGATGAGCAGTTTTTGAGAAAAAATCGTTTTTATAGGTTTGTCTCTTTTTAGTAACAGTAGCTATATATTTGATGACAAATCATCATTATTTGCCAGCATGGCCAGGATGCTTTTTGTCAACTTGGTCAAATTTTGTCAAACACTGTATTCAGCTGCAAGTCAAATAAAAGGTAATAACTCCAACATAAATTGCAGAAGCAAAACTGATTTGTCAATATGTGCATCTTCATGCAATAATCATAACATTTGCCAAGTTTCATGGCAATCCATCAAAAAAGTTGCATTCCCAAGATTGTGTGCTGGACAGAAGGATAGACAGATGGACATAGGGTAGGGGTATAAAAAGTCAATACTTTGATAGTGAATTGTGCAGTCTGTTGAGAAAGGATCCCTGCTCTTGGGCTTGATCCAATTTTCTCCCTGAATTCTGGAAAGAGACAAATAAATAGTTTTATATATTTGTAATGTTTCGTACTCTTCATATTTCTGATAATATTATCTTCTTATCTGTGACTTAGAAATTACACAAAACCATATGGCATATTTGATCCAGAAAAGGCCAAGAACCATCTTTGAAACAGCTAAGATATTAGATACAATCCACTCCAATTAAAAACTGACTTTGTTCATGCAATGTGGTGAAATTGACAGCTTATTCATCTACTTGTTTCAATAGCAGAAACAAGATTGTTCAATCCCAATTTTTTAAAAAGGTTTGTTTTCCTTTTGCAACCTGTGCACTAGAATTGGCTGGCATCTTGCTTAGTACAGATAACCATTATTCTAACAGTAAGTTAGCGTGCTGCATCCAAAAAGTTACTAATTTTACCCTAATTGTCCTCTCCAACTGTAATAATACTCATTACTCATCATCTAATTTCACCTTGCTGTATTTACTTTTACCGTAAAAGTGAATAATCTTTACTGGCAGCTACATTTCCTACAACTATTTTTAAACCTATTAAAACAATTCTAAGACAGACCCTTTCTGCAACAAGAACCCTGAAACTTACTTTGAGACCATTACATGTACTTACTTTTCCAAACTAGTGATTCTCAAAAGATAAGCATTAATGTATATACCTTACTTAATCTCCAAAGTTACTGTTTGTGTCAGTCTCCATCAAGACAGGAACTGCCAACTTAAAGATAATTGCTCTTGCTTTAAATGTTTGTTCACATCATGTAGATGAACATATACCAACACCAGTTCTCCAATTCAAGAGCTTCTATCGAGTCTTTTTAGAGATATTTCCTTGGAACACCACTTGATCTTTTTGGTCATTATTCTTACAGCCACAAAAAGATAAAGGGATGGTCGATCGCTATCCTATTTTGTAATTAAATAAAAAGCCTGTCAGAAGAAATAACTGGATTACAGATTCCCTCTTAGTGTTCGGTCAAAAAAGCATCTACTACCCATACTTTATTGACATTTTCAACACTTTAAAAAAATCCTACTGTTGTGTGTAATGTCATTGAACTCCTCCTACACTATTAAAACTAGACGCATGGAACTTGGGTCAATGATAGTCCCATGGGTGCAGACTGTGCCAACACTTTTAGAATTCTGATTATGCCCCTTGGGGGTACATTTACTTAAATTTAAAATAACTCGTGAGTTGCATGTCTCACATTTCTGAGAATTTGCATTCATCATCAATGATCCAGTGTCAAAACATTTTAGACTTGGCACCCCTGGATGATGCTCTGGGGTCCTTCTCTATCCCTAAGGACTTACTCCTGGGTCAGAACATAGAAACTATTGAGATGCCCACCCTATAACCATAAATATACTTACTGGGGATGAACAAACAAATTTATACATGCAACCCCAGGGACTTAGCTCCTAAGTCATAACTTGAAAACTATTGAGATTCCCACCCTATGACCATATATACACTTTTTGGGCATAAAAGGACAAATTGATACAAGCAACTGACATTGGCCCCTGGCTCCATCCTCACCCTCCAGGTGACTAAATCCCGGAGTCATAGCTTTAAAACTATCAAAATAACCACCATATAATCATGTATATACTTACTGAGCATACTAAATGCACATACCCAACTGATATTTGCCCTTGGGGCAGACATTACCCATAGGGACATACCCAAAAGGCTCAAACCTTCTGGGTGGAGGTCAAAATAGGGAAGCAAGGAGATACATGTTTTACAGAGAATTCTAGTTTGATAATTTTTTTCTTAATTCCTTTTGTATGTATGTAAAATGAGTATGTGCTTTATCTCCTGCATCAAATGTAAACCTAAGCAACTGCAATGTCCTGCTATCACAAATTCACACACATTTTATTGCATATTCCACCCCGCACATACTCATGCCCAACCCACCCCCACACTGTGACTCATGGGTCATATAGCAAAATTTGTCACATGGTATTTGATGTAATACCCACACAGTGTTCTTAAGAAATTATTACTTGGGTAAATGTCTGTAGGTTGAATCTCATCATCAACAGTCATAAACAGTGTCCCAATCACATGCATGTATGCAGCTGAAGAGTTAGCTCCCTTTGTCAATTCTGAGAGCTCTAAACTTTGGAGGTTCACTCTTTGTACCCAATATAGTTGCACCCTTCAAAACACATGTAAGATCCATTTTTTAGAGCAATTCAACACACAAACTTAACTGGTAACAAGGCATTCTAGGTGGTAGGTTGCAAGAAAATCATGAAATTTAAGATGTATTTTAGTAAACACTTCCCTCCCAAGCAACCAAACATAGATTAATACATTACAAAAGCTATATACAACCATACGCAGACCACTGTACAAAATTTTTGAAAACACATCTGACAAGAATATTTACAAATTATCCCACTTGCAAAAAAGAGCTTGCAAACTCATCCTAGGTAATGTCAAGAGCATCCCAAATGCAATGAATAATATTAAAATGTTAACAGTAAAGGAACAAATAATTTTTAGAAAGGACAAACTTATGCAAAAATTTTCTAACAATATGGCCCCATTATATCTCAAGAAACTATTTCATGCAAGAAAATAAGGCAGCACTCCCAATTTAAAATCAATTGCAGCTAACCATCTTTTTGTTCCAAAACCAAATAAAGAACTCTGTAAGAAAAGTGTTAAGTATTTTGGGCCAATAATTTGGAGCAGAATCTCAAAGGGAATTAAAAAAAGTGCAAACATAAATACATTTAATTACCATCTAATTCACTGCTTGAAAAGCAGAACCTGTTTGATTTAACAAATTCATTACAATTTCAAAGTATTGATTCTCAAACCTTCCACTTTGTGGCCTCTGTATTTTAGACTGCATATACCTAGATGGCATATGTTCTTATAACATTTTCTGTTTAATAAGTTCATATCCAAATTTTGCTTATTATTACTTACTTCTGCATGCCTTTTTTTGATCAGTATAAACTTGTATTTTTTTTTTCCATTAGAAAGAATTAAGAGTTGTATGTGCTGTTCTTTTTGTGTGTGTGTAACTATGTAATATGTATGTAAATATGTAAATATAGAGGGCAACAGAGAGGATTAGTTATGTGCAAGTAATTGTGTCACCCTCTTGAAATAAAGTATTATTATTATTATTATTATTATTATTTTACTCACTTTTTTCCTAATGGGCAATCCACCTACACATTTTTGGTCAAGATATTTAAAACAGAATACAAGCAAATGACCGAAACCAAACTGTTAACAGATGGATGGACAAGCAGACAGACAGATAAACATGATCATAATACATTCTGCCATTCAACAGGAAATAAAAAGTTATACTCTTCTGATTCCTTTACCATTCCAAAAATTAACTTGTTTCCTTAATAATATAAATTGTTTTTCCTCATACTTATTTTTCAAAGTCTCTAAAAGTTGTGAAGAGTTGAAAGTAATTTGCCTTGAAAAATGTATGCATTTTAGAACCATACTGAGAACTAGTACCTAACAAGAAGTGGTGATGACAATAGGGTCAAGTCTCAACCTCTTGTATTGATAACTATATACTAAAAAGTCTTCAGAAAAATTGTTGCAAACTTTGCATCAAAATTTCCACTTATGAAGTATAGAGATATTTCTCAATGGATTATGTTCTGAATTTGAAACTTGAACCTTAATTACACAAATTTTCTATACCTTGTTTCTAGACATAAATGAAATTAAAATTTGTATGTATGTATGTATGTATGTATGTATGTATGTATGTATGTATGTATGTATGTATGTATGTATGTATGTATGTATGTATGTATGTATGTATAGATTTAATGGTACATCAGCTCAATCCTGGCTATGTAGTGCCAAGCAACAGCAATGTAGGGAAATTGTTAAAGACAATAACCTTGCCAAAATCCCCAGGAAGACAAAACTCCTCCAACCAGAAGTTAATATGTGCCATGAGACAAAAGAAAAAGGTAAAGGTATCGCAAAACTTCCAAAAAGGCATTCAAAACAAAGATAAAGGCCAAAATGGGTGAAATCCTCAAAATGTAAGGTCAATTTTTCATTATAAACCACAGTTTCCCAGGTTAAACATCATCATGGTATGCATTCCAAAGCAAACAGACTACCTTCAATAGTTGCCTTTTAAAACATGCAGAAGGGTGAATTGGGCATATTTTATATCCCCGAGCCTGCAGGAGATGGAAAAAACTTATAAATGGGCACTTGGTAACAAGACCCAGGTGGAGGCTAGATGGACAATCATTATGAAATGAAAATTTACAGACCAGTTAATCAGACAACCAGAGGTGGAATCATCAGCCTAGTAAGAGACTGACCGTTTAATTGTGTGTGTGTGGGAGGGGGGGGGGGCCTGACATTTTCTTTCCAGCCAAGATATTTGTTTTCTTTTACTGCAGAATATTTTTTTAAAAACTAACATTATGGATACAATTGGTTATTTTTTTCTATAAATTATAGCAGGAATATTTTTTTTAAGCTATTTGGGGGCAGGAATTTTTTTTCCTCCAAAAAATCCCAGAACCCTACCCCCCATTCTGAAAATTAAATGCTCAGATCCTAACTATAAGGAATTTGTTTTTAAAAGCAAAGCATACATTTTCCCCAATCCCCTTTATCACAAATAATGTCATTCTGTGATACTGGTCTTGACAGAAGGAAATGGAAAATCTAACAAGGTGAAAGAAATGACATTTTTTAGTAGTGTAATATAGAAAGTCCCTGATTTTTAATGTCAAAGGGTAACAGCTTATATCTAGAAGGGGAATTCATTATCTGACAAAAAAATACTTATAGTATCACTGGACCACACCTGATCTAATTTTGGTTCTGGTGACCTTGAACAGATTTCTGAGATCACAAGTTGATATTTTGTGCAAAGGAGTGGATACTCACTTGTGTGTATGAAATCTTGGAAAACATTTGTGATCATAAATGATATAATCTTTTCATGTTGAATATAGTGTCAAGGAAAACAATACTAGGACTTCAAGAATCAAACTTTTATGAAATAATAGTATAATATGAAAAAATCAATGTAAATCAAAAGTTGTCATGTGACCTTGAAAATTATGTCAAGGTCATCACAACCTAATAAGGTCTTTAGGCTCATTTAAAAGCTTCTAAATATCCAATCCTCTCAGATTTGGTTTTATTGTTCTGGAGATGTCTTCATCACATGCAAGGCATGTCTCCCTTACCCACCCATGATGCATAAACCGCAATGCATACATAATGTCATCATGTAACGTTTAAAAATTGCTCAAGCTTAAGAAAAGCTAATCAAATCTTGGGACCCCCCCCCCCTCCTCCACTCCACAGCATCTGCAAATCAAATTTGGTCAAACCATGTTGGAGATATCATGCTTACAAGCTTATATCCTTCACTTAACATAAAATACCTGTGACCTTGAATATGAGGACACAGTTACCAGAACTTAATCAGGCCTTGGAACCCATGCAAGGTGTCTTAATGTCTAATTTGGTCTGGTTTGGATCAATAGTTCTGAGATATTTTGCTTACAAGGTAGGTGTGATGAATGGATAGACAGATGGATGGATGGATGAACAGCACAAAACGAATATGTCACCCTCTAGGGTGGGAGGGGGGAGGTCCAGGAGACATAATTAGTAAGTGTCCCCTTTGTGTCTGATCACCAAGTCTGGCTGCCTACCGATCCAGTATCACTGATCAGCAACTGTTGGTATCCCTGCTTCACAGTTTCCTGGCTAAACCGGCATGCCTTATCAAGCTGCATCCGATGTAGGTGTCGGCGTAGTATGTCCCACATATCTTCAGCGAAACCACCACGCTTCTGGTGCCGTTCCTTAGCTGGCTTGGTGCCAATGTTGACAGAATGCATGGAAGAATATGACAGTTTGGCTAGCCTTTCACCATAGGGTGTCTGTGAAAAGAAAACACTATGGTTGGACAGATGAATTGAATAATAGATTTGAAGAAAAAAAAGAAGAAAAAAGAATCCTGAAAATACAACTAATTGTCTTTTTCTGTTTACAGGTATCTGAAATTCGTAAACAGCCTAATTCTGACAAAATATTTTTTAATTGCCTCAAAAGCATTAAGTTTGCTGACTTAAACTTTCATCTGGCATATATTTCTGTGTAAAATTTCTAGTTTTTGAGTTATTTAAATTTGTAGAATATACCAAAAAATGTTGTTTCTTATTCTTTATTAAACCTTCTTTTAATGTATAAACACAACAAATGGATCAGTGGGTGGTCTACTGCCTTCATCCATCATTTTATTAATAACTTAAGGATTTGGTTACTGTATACAGACCTTGTCAAATTATCCCTTGAAGAATGTGATGTTTGTAGACAGACTCTGTTAAACTTTCCCTGAATGAATTTGGTGACTGTGTAAAGATATTATCAATGTTTTGCAATTATGACTCTTTTCAAACCTAGTTAAATCATTAGAGAACTTGTCAAATGTCCCAAGAAGAATTTGGTAAAAGCATACAGACTTTATCAAACTGTCTGTAAGAATTTGGTAAAATTATATAGACTTTATCAAACTGTCCCTGTAATCAGTTACTGTGTACAGAACAGATGAAATTATCTCCAGAAGGATTCAATGATTTGTCAAAATGTCTCCTTTGATGACTGTTTCAAACTGTCACCTGAAGAATTTGCTGACTGTATAGAGACCTCTTCACACTGTTCCCATGAAAGATTGCATCATTCTGTACAGAACATGTAAAACTGTTTCAGAAAGAATGTGGTGAATGTGTACAGACCATGTCTAACCATCCCCTGAAGAATTAAGTAACTGTATAAAGATCATGTAAAAATGTCCCCTCTGAAGAATTTAGTCACTATGTACGAACCATGTCAAACTGCACCTGAAATATTTTGTGACTTTGTATAAACCTGAAGGATTTAGTGACTGTATACATTGTCAAACTGCCCCCCCTCCCCCCGAAAGATTTGGTGACTGTATACAGATTTAGTCAGATTGTCCCTGAAAGATCTGGTGACTGTATACAGACCTTATCAAACTGTCCCCTGAAGGATCTGGTGACTGTATACAGACCTTATCAAACTGTTCATTGAAGGATTTGATGACTACACTTGGGACCCTTTATACAGCTGTCACAGGGAGCCAAGAAGCCAATATGCAAGTTATCTGAGACCTCAAAATCCTGTTATTCAATAATTAAAGCAGTCAATTCCATATTTAGCCATGGTTTTGTCCTATCCCCCCACCCCCAGCCCCACCCAGATATAGTCATAATTGATCCATAATCATAAAATTGATAAAGACTGATTACAATGATGCATGGAAGCTTTGAATATAAATTAAATATGTTCCATCCATTTTAACATAAATGCATAAAGTATATCAAAACTTACAGAAAGCAAATTGTACATGATGCTTTCTGTTGTTTTGGAAGCCACTATGATGGTGTTGGTACAAAAATGCACCACATGTCCTGATTCTGTTTACTTGATAATCAAGTTTATTTCCTTTCATTTTTGAGTTTTGTTAGTCATGGCAATTAAACTGCACTAGTATTTATAGATGTAACTTTGAGTAGCACTAAATGTATTTTAAACTGAACCCATGGTGCATTTATCATGCTGTACACCTTGTGTCAGGTGACCGTACTTGTGTCAAGCAGTCATTAATTGTGGATTTGTAATTGAAGTCAAAGCTCCTTCACAATATCGTTTTGACTGCATTTGCTGGAATTTATCAATGAATATGGGTGTCATTTGCTTGATCACAGCTCATTACTATGCCGTACTATGAAATACTGCGTAAAATTTCTTCGTGTAAGCGTTAATGAATCAGGAGACAAAGAAATTAAACCAAAAATGCCACGTGAAACCACTTTCATGGGCACTGATGAATTAATCAATTAAAAGGTTTGAATAGCTCATTTATATGTAGTAAATAAGTAGTGCACACATAAATGTTCAGAGGTTACAGGATCAAGAAACATCTGTTTGCTTAATGGAATGCACAGGAGAAAATTACAGTTTATTTAAAAATAATAGTTCATTTTCCTTCTAATTCCCTTCAAGTTAGTGATGAACATGAATACTGTAAACGGTACATTTTATGCCTGTCCCATATTTAATAGTCCTCTATGTAGGCACTAGTGAGGCATGGTTGACTCTGGTGGAGATTACTAACTGATGGGGGCAATAATGACATGGACCTTTGGTCAAGGTATACAGTCTTGAACTAAACTTGCTGTGCGGAAACCATTATTATTTTTATTATACTTACCATAACCATGACATCTGACAACAAAACACCCAATTTAATCTATAGGAATCTTTATTACCCCACAGTCATTCACAAGTCTCGTCAAAGAACTCACTATAAAACAAAAGTTATGTGCAAAAAACATTTTTTCTTTGAGTGACAATGACCCTGACCTTTGAGCTTTTGACCCCAAAATCAATATACCTCTTTCATACCCTAAGTGCAAGGACTTCACAAATTCTGGTCAAGGTACATGGTCTAGAGCTAAAGTTATTATTCAAAAACCATTTTTCTTCTTTCAGACACAGTGATCTTGAACTTTCACGTTCTGGCTGCAAATTCAATTGGCTTCTTTGTTACACAAAGTGTAAGCCATCCACAAACTTTGGTGAAGATGCATGGTCAAGAACTGACATTTGTGTGCATAAATCATTTTACAGTCATAGTGACCTTGACCTTTGACTTGCTGACACCAAAATCGATAATCTTCTACCTTCCTCCGAGTGCAAGTCATCCAAAAAGTTCAGTCAAGGTCTATGATGTAGAACTAAAGATATTGTGCAGAAACCATTTTTCATCAGTTACAGTGACCTTGACCTTGAGCTTAAAATTGATAAACTTCTTCCTTGAAACAAATGCAAGCCATCCACAATGTCTAGTCCAGGTCTGTTATGTACAGATATTGTTATTATGCAGAAACCATTTTTCTTCTTTCAGTCACAGTGACCTTGACCTTTGACCTTCTGACCCAAATAAATAGGCTTCTTCCTTACCCCAAGTGCAAACCATCCACAAAGTTTGATCCAGGTCTGTGTTGTAGAACTAATGGTATTATGTGGAAACTATTGTTCTTCTTTCAGTTAAAGTGACCCTGAATTTTGACCTTCTGACCCCAAATCGATAGGCTTCTACTTGCCCCAAATGCGAGCTATTTATGAAGTATGGTGATGGCAGATTTTGAAGAACTTTAGTTATTGTGCAGAAACAAAATAGGAAACAAATGGACAGACAGATGGACAATGACACAACATGTTACGCCCTGCTTTATGGCAGGCGTATAAAATTTCTTAAGCCATGTATATATGGTGTTACATTGGAAACCACATTTCAGATAATATCCAAAAAAACAATCCCGAGTGTATATACGTACCTTATATATACATACCTTATCAAACTGTCCCCTGAAGGATTCTGTCATTGTGAAGGGCAGAAGTCTCATAAGCTCTTTGTCCAGTTGGCGTCTCATGCTGATGTAAGTCATCCCAGTCAAAAACTCTCCCATTAGACTAGGCACCTCAACACTACAGATGTCATAGCACACTATCTCAAACAACTGAAATGTAACAGCCATTTAAGTGTTCTTTATAAACATATATGTAACATACAAGGTCATTCAGCTAAATATATATCTAACTCGGATAATATGCTTAGATGCGAGATAATAAATCTCACCAGCAGGGTCAGAATCCATAGCAGGCATAAGGGGTACTTTGTATCTCAACATGAATTCTGACCCTACAGCTAGGATTTCTCATCTCACACCTATACTTCTGATCTGTTATTTTTCTGCTCTTCCTAATAAAAAAATACACTGCACAGTAAAACTTTGACAACTCAAACACTGGTCACTCAAAAACAAGCCCTCTGCTGAATGACTTGCTGTCGTGGTGAAGAACATTCTCTTTTCTGTAACATTGGAAAAATTACAAAAAACAACTAAAATCAAAAGGAGTATACATCAAAGTATTCCTACTTAATTCCAACTGTATTTTTTCATGTCAGAAAACGTGTCATCAAATGCAAACCTATCCAACATAGATTTCATGCATAAGAAAATCACATCACACATGCACAGGAATAAAAGGAAAGTCATTTAAAATATAATAAACAAAACCTCTTTTGCCAAAACTGAAAATGCTCTGCACTTCAATGGAAGAATGGATTTATATAAATATGCAAGGAGAATTTTTAACCAAGAGTATTCACCTTTTCCATCATTTTAATTGACAGCTAACTGCACTTGTATGACACCTTGTTTTTGTAATGTTATTTTTAAAACAAGAGTCCCAAGTAAGCTTCAGATCACTCACTAATATTGCATTGATTTAAAAGCCAACTGTAATCATAGCAAATGCATGGGTAATCTGGGCTGAAATACCCCCATGCAAAAATGATTTCCATTTAAATTGGTTTAAATTGGTCAACCAGTTTTTGATAAATTGTTTAATAAAGTTCTAAAGTTGTAGGAAGGCAACCATATTTAAAAGAAGGCACAATTTTGTTTATATTGCAACGATCTTGATATCAGAATGCTCTATTAATAATTGCCCCAAATCAGAAACAAGGTTTTGGATAAGCAGCAGGCTAAGTTTAAAATGATTTTATATGTTTTTAGAAATGGTGTCCATATATGATGGTGGATTAACTTCAAATGTACAAAATTGAAAAGTCATGATGTCAGGATATTATCAGACAAATTTTGTTAAAATTGGCTGAGAGGTTTACAAGATAAACTTGGAACTGCCAATGTTGACACACATGATGTGTAATGCACAATGGATATTGAAGAACACACAAAAGAGGCAGGACTGTAACATAACCTGACTTGACCTTATGGCCTGGAATGCTAAAAATAGGCAACTGTCAACACCAGTCTATGGTGTCAGTCTGTGTGTACCTGTTTTAGTAGATTCAGGTCACGCAGTCTGAGTACCACGTAGTGCAATATTGCCGCTCGTGTGGTGGACATGTAGCACCCAGCAAACACCTGCAGCAGTGAATCTGTGTTCAAGATCATCTTCCACAACACATAACTGCTAGTATCGAATAAATAGCCACCTGAGGTAAATACAAATTGTACTGAATTATATATGCATGATGATCAAAACATTTTCAGCAATCAATGTACATCTGGAGGAATAATGTTAAATAAATAGTTAAGAAATTCTTGATCTTGTGCACATTTGAAAGTCATGGATTGATCTAAAAGTGGTTGATCTGATGTCACAGTGCTTATTTTAATCAAACATCAATTTTACAGATGTCAATTGTTCAGACCTTTATCAATCCCAGAGACAAAGAGAATGTCCTGTGGATGTGACAAAGTGAATCTTCTGTGGGTGTGATAAAGTGAATATCCTGTGGATGTGACAAAGTGAATGTTCTGTGGATGTGACAATGTGAATGTCCTGCGGATGTGACAAACAGAATGTCTTCTGGATGTGACAAAGTGAATGTCCTGTGGATGTGACAATGAGAATGTCTTGTGGATGTGACAATGTGAATGTCCTGTGGATGTGACAAAGAGAATGTCTTCTGGATGTGACAAAGAGAATGTCTTCTGGATGTGACAAAGTGAATGTCTTCTGGATGTGACAAAGAAAATGTCCTGTGGAAGTGACAATGTGAATGTCCTGTGGATGTAACAAAGTGAATGTCCTGTGGGTGTGACAAAGTGAATGTGACAATGTGAATGTCCTGTAGATGTGACAATGCAAATATCCTGTGGATGTGACAAAGTGAATGTCCTGTGGATGTGGCAATTTGAATGTCATGTGGATGTGACAAAGTGAGTGCTCTGTGGATGTGACAAAGTGAATATCCTGTGGATGTGACAAAGAGAATGTCCGGTGGATGTGACAAGGTGAAGGTCCTGTGGATGTGTCAAAAAGTGTGTCCTCTGGATGTGACAAGTTAATGTCCTGCGTATGTGGCAATGTGAATGTCCTGTGGATGTGATAATGTGAATCTCCTCTGGATATGACAAAATGAATGTCCTGTGGATGTGACAATGTGAATGTCATGTGGATGTGACAAAGAGAGTGCTCTGTGGATGTGACAAAGTGAATATCCTGTTGATGTGACAAAGAGAATGTCCAGTGGATGTGACAAGGTGAAGGTCCTGTGGATGTGACAAAAAGTGTGTCCTCTGGATGTGACAAGTTAATGTCCTGCGTATGTGGCAATGTGAATGTCCTGTGGATGTGATAATGTGAATCTCCTCTGGATGTGACAAAAAGAATGTCCTCTGAATGTTACGGCATTATGTATTATCTTTAAATTATAATAGTTTTCATTTGGGTTTATAATCATTGTATTATAATTCCTTAGTTCAGTAGCCTATGCTATTTATAAAGTACAATGTACTTCAACATGTTTACATGAGTCATGCTAAGTCCTGGGAAAATCAATAATTATGTCGGTCAGCTTAACCCACAATGAAGAAATCAGGTGGTAGTGCATGCAGATTTTATTACCTGAATCCTATGTCGATATCTTGTTGATTTGTAATAAGGTATTTTAATTGTAGTGCAAAGGCACTACAAGCAGTAACATGTGCGACCTAGTTTCTGATTGGTTAAAGAAGGTTGTTGACAGAACTCATTCTAAGTCGCAGTATTAGAAGTTTAAATTCTCTTTTACGCCGTAAGAGACTATATAATGCCAATATAACCACTGAATGGGCATTCTTTGCAGTTCATCAGAATCATAAGGCTATTGAGGAAGATTATTGTTGTTTATAAAATCAGCTGGTGAAATTTTATTATATACATAGTACATTTTGGATTTAAGTACTATTCTTCAAGGAACATAACAATATTCTACATTCACAGGAGTTTACCTGGGATTATTAAAATTTGGATTTAAAACTGTGTTTCTTGTGGCATATCAACACATTAGTGACTTCATTCGGAATACTTTGGATTAACTTCCGGATTATCAAAATTCAATAGGACATTTAGGATTATTTAGGAATTTCTAAACTGTAAGTTATTTATAATTCTTTCACTCTGTTTGTTTGAAATATTTAATATTTTAGGAAATTAAATTTATATTTTAGAAATTGTGAAAGCTTGTTTGAGTTGTTCTTTCTTTTGTTACTATTTCTAACCCCTAGACGTAACATGGATGTTCATCATTTAGAAGGCCACAGACGAGATTAGCATTTACAGTAAACTAAATGTTTTAAACTCATTAAATAAAATCTTTATTATCATTATTTATTATTATCAATGTGTGATAGAGACTGATATGATCGTCCTCTCCAATAACCCTGTGTACTAAGAATAGTCTCATAATCCTGTGCACAACAATCAGAAATGACTAAATGGCTGGTCTTCCTTTATTCCATGAACAACAATAACAGACTAGATGTTTTCTGCATGTATAAGGTTTATACTTTAGTGTAAGAGAGAGATACTGACCTGATGTCTGATCTATAAATCCATGTACTGTGGTGCTAGAAAGTGTGTCCCAGCCTTCCAACATGCTACTCAGCATAGACACAGTGGTTTTGTCTTTCAATGTCTCACCAGTCCCTGAAGTACTGGTGACCATTTGACTGAAGGCTTTGGTTGCTTTGGTTGGCATTGGTGATGTGGAGACATTGGAGAGAAGGCTGAACTGAAATGTCTTACCTACCATGAATAATATGATCATTGCATTTCAGGAACATGCTAAAAACAGGATTTAACTCATTAATATTGAGATGGTTGATGTCAGAGAAAGAGCTCCACAAAAGTAAGTTATATATATTTGCGTGTATATAGATGTACATTGTGTATGCACCTATATAACCTTCAACAGACATTTGTATCATTTTATCCCTAACACAAGTCCAAGTTGATTCTACTGAGATATAGTTTGTGTGTAGGACACACTACCATTATATACTTTTTATATACAATTAAAAATCATAACAATTAAGTTTTTTTCTATGCTGAACAAAACAAAAGAAGTATATACATGCAGTTAAATGTTTTCAACTGTAAAAGAATTAGACAGAATTAATCATGTTATGATACAATACTTTCTTGCCAGATTTTATTTGAGGGGTACCTTTGTGTAGTAACCCGTTGAATGATGACCCTTTCTGCCCCAGGAACAAACCTCTCATGCACAAAAGCAATTACAACTACAAAATTGTACCCCATATTTCAAGTACTTATTATATTCAGGTACACTCTTTATACAAAAATTAACAGGATATAAAGGTGGTAATATAGTTGGTTTTATCTTTATTTGTTTTTAGTTCCTGTACAACAAATTCAATCAACTCGTGCAAAGCACTCTTGATGATGTAGCTGTTTGTATGATGTGGCAGGTAGATTTTGGTCAAATAAGTTGACAATTTATCTATGGGGTTTCTTATAAGAATTGATAAATTTACAAATTCTTAAAACATACAACCTTTAGAATGGCAGTAAACTTAGCTAATACCATGCAAAATAAATAATGCTTAGATGTTTTACATAACCAATATCATCAAGGACCTTTAAAACATAAAGCTAACACAAGAAAGATTTATTAAATCTGTTCTTAAAAAGTGCATCAACCATGTAAAGAAGCTTAGCCCATCAAAGCCAAAATGACCTCTTTTTTATATTAACAGGTATAAATCACAGTTAAACTCAATCAAACACTGTTATCATAGTTAAACATAATCAAACACTGTTAAATCACAGTTAAACTCAATCAAACACTGTTAAATCACATTTGAACATAATCAAACACTGTTATCACCTATACCAAGTTTCATTAAAGGGAATATGCCATTGTGGGATCCTTAAAAAATGTGAAGTCCCTTTTTCTGTCCCAATTTTCACTGAATAAAGATATATATTCTTCCTTTCAACTGCACTGGCCACAAAGAGCCTTTTGTATAGGTTATTAAGTATAAAGCATGCAAAACTATGTGGTCAAAAGCTAAGCACAAATACTTAAAGTTTGTTAGTCAAGCATACAATTTAGGTCACAGTGACCTTTGGTCATAAGGGTGTAGCACTAATAGATATCCATCCAACTCTCAAGTTTCATGACTCTAACATGACCCCTTGACCTTGCCCAGGGGCAGAACTCAGGGCAAGAGTGGTACTGGGTGAAGGGTAGTAGCTGCTGATATTATATTACAAATATAGAGTGAATCAGGTTAGGGGTTACTGTGATAAAAGTGCTGGAAATTTTGTAACGACAAACTTTAACCAATATGTGTCAATTTATAATTCATGACTCCATGGCCCCACCCAGAGGCAGAACCCAGGTAAAGGAGTGGTACTGAGAGGAGTATATGCAATGATATTATATTCCAAATATGAAGTGAAGTGGATTAAGTGGTTACTGAGCTACAGACACTGGAAAAAACTTTAATCCAAGCTGTCTTCAGACACACCCACAGACAACACAAACACTATATGTCCCATCTCAGGGCATAAAACTATGTGGTCATAGAGATGCCAACCCCTAAGCATGCTTATCAGGAATCCTAGCATCAATCTGCAGAATCTGGGAGCTGCAATGGCTCAGTTGTTAGCATGACAGACTCACAACCGAAAGGGTATGGGTTCAAACCTGCACCCTTTTGGTCAGAAGTCCTGCACGCTAACCACTGACATACAATGGCTCCTGCCTCCATTAGTTGCCTCTTATGAGATGCAGGAGGGCACATCGGGTCTATTCTACATTCCCAAGCCTGCAGAGGGCGGGTGTGGGTTTGAATCCTACCATTAGATCTGCCTGGGTCAGCTACCATGGTGTGTCCTTGGGTAAGGCACTTTACTCCAATTGCCAAAGCACTAAAAAACCTATTTGACTGTGTTGCTGTGCAATAAAGCACCAAACCAAACTAGACAGCCCATCTGGAACAGATAATAACACATTCGTTAAAAGTAAAATACCTATATGATCAGATTCATCTTCCCATGAGCCTATACATACCTGTACACAGTAAGAAACAATGATAGTCCAATGATAATAAATGGTGAATCTATTCCTCCAATTCCAGAACCTTGAACTCCTTAAAAATGTTGTCCAAAACAATAACCATAAACGTCAGTCCTCAAGAATTATCTGCATTACTATTTTATCTTCATCTCTGCCACCATTTTTCACCAAATAACAGTCTAATAGACTGGTTTCTTGTTAGGTTCATGCTGTTGTTTACATTGAGAAAATAAATTCCATGCACAAATGTATTATATTGGTGCTTAAGTACTTTTGTCCCAACCTGTGACCACATAGAAAACTCCTACCCAATATTGTATCTCATACAATTGTAATTTTCTGGAATTATACCAATGTTATTCAAAATGCAGAATTTTCACAAAATATTCATAACAAATCCAGAATGGTTGGCATCTCTATGGTCATGAGCTACAGGTAACTCTAAACAGTTCTGTATGATTGGCCATCTGATAAATCTATAATACCAGAGGTATGGATAAGTTATCCTGCAGCATCTCCATCATTATTAGCAAAGATGTCATGAATGTATGTCTGCTTATGGTAGTTCAGAAAAACTTTGTGCCAGTTGGGTTTGAGATTAAGTTTAAGGTCACAGTTCTTATGGGTGACTCTCCAGCAAGACCTATCTCTGTGTGAGTACCTGCATGGTAATTCTCAAAGTATGTAATTATGAGGAAAAATGGTCCAGGCATGGTCCACTTTTCTATTGATTTTCTGCATATTTAGGTCTCAATTGATAAGCCTTTGCTACTTCCATTTCCACAATTTTGTTTGGTATTCATCTGTGATGGCATTGAAAATGCAGAGTTTTACTTATTTTGAGTCAATGCTGGATGGTGAGTGAATGTGAAATTAAATGGATGAAATACCCTGAAGAAATGTTTGCCTGCAAATATTTTTTTTACAGTTTCTCTGCCCTCTGAGGAGTATATAAATATATGCATGTTGATGAATGAAGTGTAATGTGCTGCAATGGCATTCTTTTGTTCTAAGGGTGTGGTACTAACATAGATGATAAATCACATAATTTAATGATACTAACATGAACAGAGCTTGAGAAACAAACTTGAAACACAATTAATCAATGTCAGTGAAGCATGAAATGTGGGTCACAGAAAGCTACTTTTGTGATGAGGATGTACTCATCAAGATACATTATCTCAGCAAGTTTCATGATTCCAAGAATGTGTACATAAGATGCAAAAAAGCATATGTGGTCATGAGTAAATGAAAGAAGAATGTACAAATAATGTACATGTAAGTAAAAAGTTAGCCACTTTGACCCCCTTCCCCAAGAAGAAAGAACAAGAAGGCCAGGACAGGGCCTGCATGTTGAGTCCACAATCGAAGCAGTGCTGTTAAACATGTGACCCTGACCCCAATGCATGTCACACAATGAATCATCTTAGCTTCATAATTATTAATCCAGAGTATGAAGAAAATCCATCAAGGGGTTTAGGAAATATAAGCAAAACTGTAACAAACACCTGAACACAAATTTTCTATGACTGTAACCATACAATGAATTTTCTTAGTTTTGTATTGATTCATGCCAAGAATGATGAAAATCTATCAAGGAGTTTAAGAAATATATTTCACTAAAACCATACCAAACTGTTGATGCTGCTTACGCCGATGCCAATGCCACAAAAGTGCAGTTTTTCAATTCCCACTAATGAGATGCAGCGAGTATGTGTGTGTGCATATGCTTTTATATGTGTAGATGCCAATGCTGGGCATAGTACAATAGTTCTCCTATATTGAGAACTTAAAACCATTTCAGGTGACCTAAAAAAAAAACATTCAGAAATTTTCCAGTTTAATCCTTGCATTAAATTGTATTCCAAAACACAAACTTTAAGGTAGAAACAAACTTGCTTATCATAATCCATTTCACCTCATTCATATGAACAGATGTTACTCATTATTAAAATTGTGGGCGATTTTGATGATAAAACATATTAAAATCCACTGAAAAATTACAGCCTCATGTCAAGTAACAGCCAATCAGATGCCAGACCATGTCATGAATAGAATGAATGTTAAATTAACTGAACCTATTCAAGATGGATTAAGCTTCTTCAAAATCTTTTCAGAAATATAGTTTCTATGGTGAAAACAAGCTTATCTAAATGTCAGATCACCTTTATAATAAGCACGAATGTCCTTTGTGAATGTAAAGTCATTTAATACATATATTAACCTGTTTACAGTACAGCTCACATGATTTTTCGGAACCCCACGCATCGCGGTGGGGTACTTAATCCCCTCCACTCTAGCTCCGCGATAGCACTCCACGGTGGAGGCATAAATTGGCATAAATACCTACAAATCACCACCACGTTTCAGCAAGCACGCCGATGTAAACTCCACCGTGGAGGGGCTAGTCAACATTACTGATTGACATCTGAACAGCCAATGAATGAAGACCACCTATGGAAAGACGGAGACGTCAAGAGTGATTTACAACCGGATACCATTTGAAGAATCAGTCGTCTTTATTTCGATCATATTTGGACAATAAAAAAATTATTTCAGAAAGCTTGTATATTCAGTACACATTACTGTTTATAAAAGGTTGATCGACTTCTTTTGCAATAAGTTTATGATTTTAATTTATTTCAAAGAAATATGAACAAACTTATGCACTGACTTGACGAGAAGCACACATTGCTGGGCTTCTGAAGCAGAATAAATTTATCATTTTGTTCCAAAAGAAAGTAATTCTCTGAGATATGGACAATTAAAATCCAAATTGACATCCGCTTCTGCTTACCCCCCACCCCCCAACAAACCTAAAACACTGAATTTACACTTAAATGCAAACCGCGTGCATAGTCTTTAAGCAGTAATAGCAGAGTCATGAGGCTGAATATTATGACTCCATGTGTACTGTAAGGGACTGACCATTTAATATGTTGGGTTTATATGTTGTTTTGTTTTTTTTTGACCGGGATATTTTTTGTTCTTTAATCACAATATTTATTTATTGTAAGTGAAATATGGAGCGGATTAACGTCTACTACAAAAATCAGAGAAAGACTATTGTTTTCATGCATTTACCCCCCTCCCCCACCCTGGAAAATTCAATTGTCTCTCCCTAATAAAGACTTGACTTCAGCGGATGTTCTACAGAAATCAAGGCAGTGACCATTGTGAACACTGTTGTAAAATATTAACAACTGTTTGCATCAAAGGATGATGTAAGTTTCAGCTTGGGAACAGCGTTTTTATCACACAAAGCCATCTGTACTTTACAGCCGCAATTATGGTCTGGTCCCGCCATTAACAATGGAAGTTTGATAATTGTTAGTAATTAATCTGAACTCAGCTTATTACCGAAATGAAAAATAATATGGAAAATTCTAAAATCTGAGATGTTCTGAGATTTAAATTTCCAACAAGTTTAGAGCATTTTGCATGGATGTATTGTCTTCACGTGTATCCTATTATTTGCTCATTTTTCTACGGCAAAAATATAAAAATAAAATATACTCTTTTAATTATTTTTACGCAGATATTAAAGAATGCAGTTTCCTGTTTGTGACTGTTAGAGCCTTTGGTTATTGAGCGTGTTTCTGTGCCTCGTCCCACCCGGATTTAAAAAAAAAAATAAATATATCCCTTTTACTTCGGCGCCCCCCCCCCACCGAAAATTAATGCGGATGCCCATGACCCCCCCCCCTCCCGAAAATTACTGCAGATGCCCATGAACACACACACGAATTTAGAGCACGTGCTCGGGAGTTCCTGTGCAGTGGTGGGAAAATTTCTTTCTTTTTTGCTCCATAACGCTATAATGTCTAGCACGTTATTACTTTTTTACCACTTCTGAACGTTTCCAGATTTCAGTTTGTGTACGTTGAGATTTATAATCAGTCAGATTTTAATATTTTAATTCTGACGACTGACTAAAAATGGCGACATGTCAAGCAGCGAAAAAGAAAAATTTTGGTTAACATTAATAAGCATTTTAGCGTTATTTTTGAAACTCGCATTAGTGAAAAACTCTTCAAAACATAAGCAGAATCACGAAAAATTTAATGGCAGGAACATCTTTTTGGCTTAGTGTGAATGAGGCGGCCGCTAATTGAAGAAAGCTAGCCAATCATGGAATACTTAAACTCTTACTGAAGCATGTACAACCACCCCCCCCCAAAAAAAAACGGTTTTTAATAGTAATAGATTACAAAGACTTGCGCAGTAGTGCTTTGGATTCCATATTTTATGAGAGAGAGAGAGAGAGAGGGAGGGGAACTTTACTAAGAAGAGTTAATGATCTAAAATTATTCATCTTATTTTTCTGTATTATGCAATAGGATATCGAACAGAAAAGAAAAAGTGAAACATTAATTTCATCTGATGCGCAAGTTTGTCAGATCAATGGCAAAGAAAACAAACCCGCAGAAGCGCTGCTGTTGTACTTTTAGGTTTACAGTTAGCACATGAAATTAACATGTCAATATCAGCAAAGCTGATGGCTTCTCTTGTGCTAGGTTACTTGCACGTGACAACTACATGTATCTAGGATGACCTTTTGCGGCCATTTGTGATTTTAAAAAAACCTGCTACTTTGGTAATTAATGCAAATTAGTACAGTTTAAAATAAAATAACGATGTGAAATCTTAATAATGCTTTATTTAAGCGATTGGATGTCAGAAAAAATCGTACAATATGTGAATGAGTACTCATGCATGGAGTAACCATCGGAACTTGAGCGATTTTGTTTCACTTCAGTCAGGTATGACTGCAGCTTTGTTATTAATTTGTTCGATGTTTATCGTTCTTTTCATTGCAGGTAGTACAATATCACTGACTTTCATATGATCATTAAAATTTTGTATTGCGTTTACTGAAAAAGAAATAAGGATATGAATGAATGTTTAGATTCCGATAACACAGTATTGAAGAAAAAAAAAATAGATTCATTGCGCAAAATGTAGTATTAATACAGTTTGCGAGGCATTGTCATTACGTTATCATCATTTAAAATATGATTTGGCACTATGTATCATATAT
Organism: Margaritifera margaritifera; assembly: GCA_029931535.1. Classification (NCBI taxonomy): domain Eukaryota; kingdom Metazoa; phylum Mollusca; class Bivalvia; order Unionida; family Margaritiferidae; genus Margaritifera; species Margaritifera margaritifera. The sequence continues at coordinate 1,197,695 of JAQPZY010001566.1, read as the reverse complement.
TATCTTTGTTAGAACAAGGTAATATTTATAATTAACTGAATTACTACGTTTTTTCAGTATCAAAAAGCTAGCAAATTGCTCCCCAGAGGGATAACGATGTAGATAAATCGGTGCTCCCCCCACCTCCCGTCTCTCTCTCAACCTCTGCTTGCATGGGTGATAAACAGTAAACCACGCCCATATTATCGAGACCACGTCTGCTCCGCGGTGGTGATCGAATGCGACTCCGCGAGAAAGCGTGGTGTGTAGGGCTATTCTCCACGACAACTCCGTCAGGATGCGTGGAGTGATGGTGGAGGGGTTTTTCTTAATCCTCTCCACTCACTCTCCACCCCCACCGCGATGCGTGGGGTTCCGAAAAATCACGTGAGCTGTACTGTAATTCAAGAGTTCCAAATGGCCAACAACAGGGATTTATTTATTTTTAGGACAGGACACATTTCTTCTTGACTACAGGATATTATATCTGGCAATAGTCATTACACCTGTTCTAGTGAGAACAATTGCCCTATGTTGATGTTTTAGAGTTATGCCCCTTGCATAGGTGCAATTGTGGTTTGGAAATGTAGATGCAGGAAAAATTACTGTAGAACAGAACTTTTGCAGTGTTGCCTGGTGGGATCATGTGATGTACTAAAACTATTATTGCCTTCTCCTTTGGGAGCCATTTGATATGGCACTATACTCAGGGTTCCTACACAAATCATTTTTTTTTTCCATCTCCAAGACAAATTTCTGATTTTCCATGACTAAATCTTTAATGTTTATGATGAAAAGCCCATACAGCCATCTGATCCACCCACTTTAAACTACAGACTGACAAGCAAGGGAGATTTTCAAATTTTTGGCCATTTTTCATGACTTTTCAATTACTTTCCATTACAGTTTATTTTTCCATTACTTTGCCATTACTATCCATGACAAAATTGCAAAACAATTCCTGGAGTTTTCCAGAATTTTCCATGACCATGGGAACCCTGTATACTCCATCAGAGGACATTATAAAAGAACACTACCCTTGCAAAAAGACAATAAAAGAATAATAGCTCAATTGAGCAACAAAATTATTCATGACCAAAATTCAGATCATGATAACACTTACTATGCAGCAGGATGTGATGGCATGGCTCAAACTCAATGCTGACATTTAGTATGTGTACAAAATATCCCGGCATTATCACCAGCAAATTATCACCTGCAAAAGCAAAAAAAGTAAGAAAAGGATAATCATTTAAATGTCCTCTCCTTCAGTAACTTAGATGACAAAATGATCTTGAATACAGACATTACTGCATTCTATGCCATGAAGTTATATACATATACATAGAGAGAGAGAGAGAGAGAGAGAGAGAGAGAGAGAGAGAGAGAGAGAGAGAGCAGACTCTGAGATTAATTGGTCACCTCAGAATACATAAGCTGCCATGAACATGGCTGAACATTCTTGTGCTGAAGCTAGACTTGAGTTTGTAAAACACATATAGTCCCACTGAATATATAACATCTGAAAGTCCAAAATTATGTGCTAGCTTTAAACAATTATTTAAGTGGCACAAAAATATATTCAGGAGCATCTACATATGCCCTAAAAATGCATTCCAAAACCTTATTTGCCCAAGTGTCCAACAATCCACAGGTCAGAAAAATGTTGTAAAAAATAAACAAATTTAAAATCTCTCAAATGGTGTGAACATGTTATTTCCATATGGATAGAAACATGCTTCCAAAATATCATTTGTCAGGATAATTGATTTTAGCATAATCATGCTAACAAGATCTGCACTGAAAAAATAAGTAAAAAAAATAGTATTAAAAAAAATATATATATATATAGCATCCAAATGTAGTGAGATTATATACATAAGGTTAGATTCATGTCTACCAATTTTGTTCGTTTACATCAAGTTTTTCTTGCCTAGCAGACAGACATGCAGAAGTAAGGATGTATGAATAGGACCCAATCAATATGCCAATGTGCCCTCCCCCCAAAGCATTGGGGAGGGGGAGGGGGAGTTGTAAAAATTTGTCATAATCTAGTAAGTACATAGTAGATAATATTAAGAGTTTACATCAGTAGATACAAACATAAATAGGAAAGCACCTCATATCATGTTGCATCTTGTGCTACTTACTTATGTCTATAAAACTATAAAACTGATGATTCTAAGTTGACAGGGGACTGTAATTCTTTTAATCACAGACAACTTTTGCCAATACTAAACTCACCCAAGAAACTATCATTGCAAAGTTAAACACCAGATTTGTTTCCCAAACTTATAATATTAATTTTTCATGGAGCACAAGCTGTGTCAAATCAATCCATACTAAATATACAAAATCATCAAACTTGTCCAAGATCTTGTTAACAGACATCCTAATTTGCTAAATTTAGCTCAGTTAAACAATGTTTGCAAAGTTCTGAGTGTTAAAAAACCAATCTCCAAGTCATTTTGACTCTCTACATATTGATAGCTATATCTGCTCTACATTTATATCTTTTTGTTTACATACTGTTCAAAGTCAAGAATAACACAACTGTGATATCCCACAGAGGGAGAAAATGCTCACAGAAATTGGGACCATCTCAAAGACTTACTCCTCGAGTTCAATTTATCAAAGAATAACACATTTCTTTAAGAATGATTTTTCCTGGTGATATTTCTATTACATCTCTGTTAAACTGATTGATGTGTAATGCAAAAATCAAAGAGTTACAAGACCACACCTTGCAAGTATGAAGATACAAGATGCTGGCCATGGCCTGTAAGTCGACTATGCTCTCTAGCTTTGATAACAGTGGCATTTATTTAGGTAAATAAAGGCAAGCGCATACTGAAGCTATAATCTGAATCCAAGCTCTATGTTGAGCTTCAGCCAAGGCAGGCTCAACAATAAAAATGCAGTTTGATTAAACATGTAGATAGAATATACTAGAGATAATTTCCATCATTATTGTGTGTATATTCCATACAATCAAATAAATATATGTTAAAAGTAAATCCAAACAGCAGTTCTTAGTTTATTTGCATTTCATGCCAATACACTTGAATGACCTAAAAAAAAATCAGATCTAGCAGGATTTACTAAAATCTTGCATAATATTTTGTCAGATCTCACAGATTGGTTGTCAGATCTTACAGAATGGTACTCTGAAAATAAGCCAAATTTTTAATTTTTTTCATCATATATTAAGAGCTTATAGCATTAACAATCTGAAATTAGCATATTTATTTTGGTCAAAGACCATAAAAGAGTTAACACTGAGAAACTCTTTTGATTATAATATACATTCAAAATATCACTGGCATAAAGCTTCAAATAAATTTGGCTGAATTAATACAAAAGTGTACACGAGTTCAAAACCCTGTTTAGCAAACAGTCTAGGATCTTTTAGGGCTGTATATGTTCCTTTTTAAAACTCCTTGTAAAATCTTACTGTCAGTAAAATAAATAACATGTTCTTCAAATGTAATTTTACTGCAACAGCTATAGTGTTCACTTGAAATTTGTTAATATTCTCAGAAAATGTGAAATTAAAGAGAAATATTAGTGAATAAAATACATGATACCTTGATTTTATTTTGAAGTAATTTAATGGATGGCCAACTTCCCTACCATAAGAAGTGTTCACTTTTTCTTTATACAGTGGTCATGTAACAAATGTAACATAGCTATTATCTGAGAGGGGAAAACTTGAAATTAATGTGCATGTTGAAGTCACATGTCTGACTTATTAGTATCTTGTACTACGATACTTACCAAGCCATAAGAAAGACAGTGGAAATCGTCTAACTGAATTTGGTATCCCAGAAACAGTTCCATGTAGTGTCTTAGCTGAAACAAAGAAAAGTACAAACTTTAATCCAGTTATTACTGCTTTTATGGTGATCTTAATTAAAAATGCATGATATGGTTCCAAGGAGCCATAAAGGTTGCGCTCTACAGTTTATTACTTTGCATAGGGTTGGATTTTTAAAGAAAAAGAATTTCCCAGGTTTTACTCACTGGTTATCCTGGCTATTTAAAAAAGATCTTGTTTATCTTAGGTATTGTTAAAAGAACTTTTAATTCCCTTTATTTTGGTGTATGATTGATGGGTGTAATTTGGGTTATAGAGTATACAGCTTGGCCTTACTTCAGATGTGCACCTATAAAAAACAGCTCCACTTGGTCATTTTCACTTTCTGGACTTCACAGGTAAATTGTAAAAAATGAGGCAATAACTTTTTAGACTTTTTATATATTTTTTAATTCATTCATTGCACTTTCAGAAGCTGGTATTGCCTACTCTCTGGCAAAATTAATTTTCCCTATTTTAATAACTGCTAAAGTTAGTGTACTTTGGACTAATTCAGGCTGATTGTTTGAGCACTTGAAAGCAGCCATTTAATCAGCTGTCTGCTTTAGATAGTGCATGGTTTCCATAATTACCACATGTAAAGAAATTTCAGTCACAGTACATGAAAGTAGCATAAAGGTATGCCAATATTCTCTCCACTGTGCATGTTGCAAATGCAAACAACTTCACCTTACAACTGTCACTCTGTCAGAAGTATGTACTATCTGTAGAGTGCAACCAAAAATTTACTGCATTATATGCAAACCATGGACATTGTACCAAGCTAGACTTAAAGAAAGACTGTATCATAATGGGGTATACTGTAAACAAATTAAAAAAATTTAGGTTCTGTTACATATATGAAACCACAATGCAGTTGGTTCTTATCAGCAAAGAACTAAACTCAGGTGACATAAATTAAGTAATAATGATAGCACTAAATTTAAGCTTTAACATGGAATCCATGACCAGCATTATTTGTGGGGTTTTAGTAAACTGAAATTATTGTAATGTATTCTGAGATACTACCACAGTTTATATCCCAATTATATCAGTGCTATAAGTAACCACACTGAAAGTACAACAAAGCAAATAATAACTGATTAAGACAAGCCACCATCACCTATCAAATAGTCCTTGAAAATAAACCATGAATCGAATGATAACAGCAGTATAAATCGATGCATTTCTACACAACCTGTTGTTGCAATGAAAAGAAACATCTACAAAATTAAACATAATGTAACTCGGATGATATCCTGACATAGTTCAATCTGCAGTTCTGGCTTCTTCACTAAAAGAGAAATTATTTTTCTACCTATAACATAACATAATCAAAATAACTATATAGACCTAATCACCTAGTATACAATATGTATCTATGCAAGTTCATATGTACAGTTGATTTCTATTCAAAGTTAGCAATCTCTGCCAGTTGAATTTGCACCTCATTATAAGAATGCAACTGTATGATGGATCTCTGGGTCTAATTAAATCTGACTCACTGAAACTTTTTCCAAGTTCTCTAATCAAATCTTTTAATTTTTTTAAAACTTATTTTTCAACAACAAAAAAAAGTTATAATGCATGACCAATATCCTGAAAAATAATATATCAGAAATAAATACATTAAGTTACAAAATCATTAGATGGTTTTCACCACAACTGTTTGACAAGAGGCTCTCTTTTTGTTGAGCCTGCCTTTTATTTACTATGACTAGACATTAAAAAAACTTGAAAACTGAGCTTAAACTGAACAAGAGTACCGTGAATGACATATTGTATGTGTTTAACAGTTCTCTGTAATTTTGGTGCAGAAACCAGTTTTCTTCTTTCAGTTACAATGACTTTGACCTTTGACCATTTGATCCCAAAATCAACAGGCTTCTCCCTTACCCCAAGTGCAAACATTCCACAAATTTTGGTCCCAATCTATGTTGTAGAACTAATAATGTTGTTCTGCAGAAACCTTTGACATTTTGACTCTGAAATCAATAGGGCTTTTCCTTACCCCAAGAGCAAACCATCCACAATGTATGGCAATTGTGGATTGTGGAAAACTGGAGTTACTGTGCAGAAACTATTTTTCTTCTTTCAGTCACAGTGACCTTGACTTTTGACCCTGACATCAATCGGGATTCTTCCTTACACTAAGTGCAAGCTATCCAAAAAGTCTGGTAACTGCAGATAGTGGAGAACTTGAGTTATTGTGCATGCACCATATTTCTTCTTTCAGTCACACTAACCTTGACCTGTAACTAAGTGAAAACCATCCACAAAGTTTGGTCCAGGTATGTGATGCAGAACTAATGATATTGTGAAGAAACCATTTTTCTTCTTTCAGTCACAGTGACCTGGACCAGAGGTTCCCAAACATTTTTGATCGACCCTAAATACCATCTTTTGCGACCCAAAATGCAGTACCAGTATAGGTCACAAGGGTCCTTGCGACCCTCATTTGGGTCACAACCTGGGGTTTGGGAACCACTGACCTAGATCATTAATGTTTTGGGCCCTGAAATCAACAGGGTTCTTTCCTTATCCCAAGTGCAAGCCATCACCAATGTTTGGTAACTGCAGATGATGGACAGTTTGAGTTATTGTGCAGAAATGAAATTGGTGACAGATGAATGGATGGATGGATGGACAAACAACATTACATATGCTCTGCCTTATGGCAGGTGTATTAAAACTGACCTTAATCTAGGGTGTGGATGGACATATGTATATATGAATGCCAAAATGATCATTATATCAAGCTTCCACCAAGGCAGACTCAACAATAAATCAAGACAAATTAAGAAAATTACTGAAAGAGACTATCATCACTTGAGAATGGAGCATAAGAAATCATTCTTGAAGTATCTGAAACCTGGTCCATAAACAGTGGCATAGCATGATGGAAGTCCAGTTGATCTGATTTCCACATCCTTTTGATCTTGTATTGTGTGGGCTTAACTTTTTGTGAGCTTGCTTGTTGTTGTTTTTTTTTTTAAAGCGTATCCTTGAAGATATGATCCTACCCCAGATGCTTGTACATGAAGCTTCTACATGGTCTGAAGACTGGCTACCCCACTGATAAGTCAAATCAACAAAAGTAAATCATGGTATATTCAATTTAATGTGATCTTTACATCTTCGGAACTTAAGAACAACAATTCAATTTTTCAACACAACAAGAAAAAATTAAAAGAGATATGTGCACATAAATTACCTTGATCTTTCACCCCAAAACAGATGGGTACAAGATGTTGTATGCGACAATCAACCAGTCTAAATTAGCTTCAAAATTAGAAATGTTTATATTCAGCCTGTTCAGATATTTCTCAAGGTCATACTGTCATTTAACTGTGTCTCCAAATTCTTACACAAGAAAATAAGTAGGTTTATAATGTAAAGGTCCATAAGAACTTTAATTCATCAAATTTCTTGTTTCAATCAGTTTGTGTCTGGAGTGCATTAAATAACTGCAGATGCTTCAATACAACTTTTTCAAACAGCAATTTAATTTTTCCTGTTAACTAATTACCAAATAAGATGCAATCTGAGAGAATGTGAGCAATATCCATTTTTCATTTCCTATGTTATAAAATTTGTTAAGTATTGGATAAAACTAGTTACAATAAATAAAGTACAAAATCCAGAAAAGTGTTATATTATGTTAAAAAGACTTGATTCAACTGGGCAAGAAAAATTAAACACTGGTTATTTATATATGGATATGTCTATGTTTGGATTGCATAAGACGTAGGTGACAATGATTTATTTTTGTTAAACTTTAAACAATGCATCAAGGATAATATGCTATTAAAAATGTCAAACAACCTGCCTGAATCTAGAAATTTAAGGCTTCCTATTATAGATGCTTTAAATCTCAACTGAACATCAAACTGAACCTCTAATTGGATTGCAGGATAAATACTGACAGGCTTTATCTCAGTTAACATTCTCTTCTCATATGCTTAATATACAGAGACTAGCAGACATATGAAATCCCTATAAATCAACGAGTATGTCCTTTTGTGCGATGATGACATAGTTGAAGATGAATTCCATATGGTAATGCTCTGACCTACCTATGATGATTTGGGACACAAACTTTTACCCAATCAATAAGTCAAACATCCAAGTTATGAAAAGTTTTATTCAATGTTACTGCTGAAAGGTCAATATCATTTGTAATATTTGAATGTTTGTGTACTGAGCATTTATTTAATGGCAATTTTTCCATAAAAAAAATTATAAGTGCAGTGTACGACACATACTGAACTCGCTTCCTTGGAATAATATATACCATTATATATATATATATATATATATATATAGATAGATAGATACATAACAGCGTTTTACAAATCCACTTGTCCAATGCTCAGGATAAGCTTAAATTTGGTTCAGGCAGCTCAAATTTACAAGGAACGCCTAATGGCAAGGTAAAAAAAAAATTGAGAGAGAGAGAGATGTCATGTTCAATTCATAATGCTTTATGTTCTGCAAGTTTTATACACTGTGATCTCGCCACAGTACATATATCAACACCTTTATTTAGAGTTTATATGTACCGCATTCTTCTATTTTATAATTGTCCAGTTTCATCTATCAATCCTTTATTTCAAACAATATACTGTCAAAGTCTATAATTTCCACTTTGTAATCAACGTCAAGATCAGTCTTGCTTTTTGTCATGCAGACATGATAATGTGAATATTTATTATTTGAAGTAACTTTTGACAAATAGGAAATAAATATTTATATTTTAAGTTACATTTTAATCGAAACATCTTTACATATCGCTGATTTTCAAATTCTATCCTAGCCATGGACATTTTGTGAGCTCCAATATGTGCAGACCTTGTGGACTTTAAAAAATCGGCTTGTCAAAGATTGTTTTGATGCATTTTGCTGATTTCAAGGTGACTATATGATTAGGTGATAACTGTTAACAATATAATTCATGAGATTTCTTTCACAGATGTGTTTGGAAATAAAAGACACTTGCCGATAATGATTAGCCATTTGGATTTATTCAAAGTGCAATCAATCGATCGAAACCATAAGTGGTGTTTATCATCTACTATTTATGTGATAATTACAGGAGACCGATAAATACTTTTTGGTTCGGCAAATAATTAAATGGATAAAATAAGTTTTCTCAAATCCTTCTCAAAAGTCGGTATGTCAAAGATCGTTTTGATGCATGTTGCCGATTTCAAGGTGATTAGGTGATAACTGTTAATAATATAACTCATGAGATTTCTTTGACAGGTGAGTTTGGAAATAAAAAGAACTTGTTGATAATGATTAGCCACTTGGATTTCTTTAAAAGCACAACCAATCTATTGAAACCCCAAGCTGTGTTTATCATCTATTATTTTACGTGATAATTACTTGAGACCAATAAATACTTATTGGCTTGGCAAATAACTAAATGGATAAAAATAAGTGTTCTCATCTTTCTCAAAAGTCAGTTTGTCAAAGACTGTTTTGATGCATATCACCAATATCAAGATGACTAGGTGACAATTGTTAAGCAAATGGATAAAATAGGTGTTCATAATTTATTCAGTTGTGAGTATAATTAATTCATCACACAAAGTCTATCTTTCATTAATGTTGATGTACTTGAAGAGATGAGTTTGGTAGTGTATCTAGGCAAAGAAAAGGAAATCTGACTAAGTTTCCACAAACAAATCTAATGAACCTGTCTCAAAGAAAAATGGTTGTTTAATTGTTCAGAGCAAGATCTTTTACCTAAACATCTCTCTCTCTCTCTCTCTCAAAAATCTACCTTTTTCCAAAACCCTCATCTACTTATCCATTTTTTTGTCTATTTATATACATGTATATCACTGTCATTGCTTTTCTAACCATATATGCCTTCTAACCCCTTCTCAACTACATATAAAACATGTACTATTTACATTTACTTTTTTTATAACTTTAATTATTAGCATATGGTTTTAAAGTGCAAACAAAGATACAGAAAATGAAAATTCTTTATTTGTGAAAAATAACATGATGTGATTTCCTTAAAACATTCCATATTTTATTTTACCGACTGTTTTAACTTTAGTTGTGATATCATGTTGTCATATTTTGGGGCAAGTTCAAATCTCCCATGGGCAAGTTCAATTTTCCTGTCAGCATGCCCTGGGCAAACTGACTTTTATACAATTTGTAAACCCTGTATTAGTGCATCTTTTGGATAAATCATGTATATATTTTGTTCTATTCCAGTATGCATCTTGTTCTATTCCAGTATGTATCTTGTTCTATTCCAGTATGTATCTTCTAAAGTTGGATGCAGTTATCTCTGTCACCTGCTTCCTCTGATGATGAGGAGTAATGGTAAAGTGCTAAATTTGTTAACTTTGTGACAGGTTGCTATCATGACAGTTTGATGCATCATGAAAGTCAACTTACCATGGTGAACCATACAAATGTAGTAGTTGATCTCCACACTGTCACTTTCTGAGGCTGTTGGACTGGGCTGAAATATAGTGTTGATGGTTTATATCAATGAATGTCATGATTGTGTTTGGTAGTATGAGACTGGCTAATGAATCAAAATGATAATTATAAGGCTGATATCTGTGTCAGTATCTATAATGATATTTTTTATCACCCCTAAGAAATTTTTTTTGACTGCAGTTAGTGGATAGTTTAGGCACAAGATATTACTGAAGACTTTTCAAGTGGTATGTACAACTTTGCTGGGATGTGCAGAAAATCAGTGACATCTTCAAGGTATCATGAAAAGCATTCCTGGTACAGTGAATTTAAAACGGTATAGTGAATTTAAAACTGGTGGAAGCAGTAAATGACCTATCATGCTGGAACCATAATCAGAATTACAGCTCCAGCGATCACTGGCAACATTGGACCAAGTCCAAATTGTTCCAATTTATAAGGATATTACAACTTGCTCAGCAATATGCTTTTGAACTTTTTTTTTTTAATAATAAAGGTTTAGCACCATAAAATCCAGCTGACAGCATGGCTTGCCTTATGGTGCACAATTACCTAAGCATTTTGTACTGAAATTTCAAAAAACAGTAGAAGCAGGTGAATGGAATAATATAAACAAAGCACTCTCTAATTGGGATTTACAGGATTACTACTCACTATAATCAATAAACAAACATGTACAAGTACCTGAAAAGTAAATAGTGCTCCGCACACTGATCCCAAACAAACAACTGTGAGCAAAGACAATGAATGATAAAATATAGGTCATAGTAACTGACCATACTTTTGGAATGATGGTGTCATACTTACCAATGAGTATCCACACAGAGGTACATAATCCTACAAGATTGCTGGAGAAACTCACCTAGTGTAGCTTGAAATGTAGGTAACAGTTTCCTACTTTTGATGTGATTACTGAACATAATGGATCCATAGATAAAGCCACATGACTGTATACTCAAAGTTGGATGCACAATGACCAAATGCCAAAGGTAAAAGTCACCCAGATGTGAAATGTAATTCACAGTGACCCATTCTGGCAAGGCAGTTTAGGTCTCTCCAAGTTGGATCCACATACAGAACTACAAGACCCTGTAAATGAGTGCCTTATAAACTGATCTAAAATATTGCAAAACTGAACCAATGTATAATGGACAGAGAGATGAAAAGACTGGCAGGCAGATAAGCTTAACACTCCATATCCTTCCATATTTTTGTGGATCACAGATAAATGACTTGTGTCCTTTGAAAGCAAATAAAAAAGTTGGCCTCAGGGTAAGAAGAAATAGGATTTTAAAACTGTGATAGAGCAAAGTTAAACAAACTTTTCATTATAAATTGTAATAAAAAAATAAGTCGAAATCTAACAACAAAGAGTCCCTCAAAGAGATTGACACTCTACTGTCCGAAAAGAATTTCCTGGAATTAACGATAAGACAATTTCTTCTTTTTAACTGCTGAGTGCTGAAACCATCTCTGATATTCTTGAGTGCTTAGATTTTCAAAATAGCCACTGTGGCAGCCAGATTGGACGTAAGATCGGCACCATTTCATTTAGGACTAGCTGGACACCATCAGAAGACTTTTGGTGAAACTTATTCAGAAGAATTAGAGACAAGATTTTTAATATGTTAATTCTGGCAGCCATATTTGAGGTCTGATCGGCACCATTTTCATTCAAGACAAACTAGATATCATAATTAGTCTTCTGGTGAAAACCACATGTCAATATGACTTTCCATTTACGAGGAGTAGCAATAACAAGATTTTCAAGATGGCTGCCATGGTGGGTATAATGGATGTCAGATCAGCACCATTTTCATTTAGTACCAAATAAACATCCTAAGAAGTCTTCTGGTGAAAACCCAATGTTGATATGATTTTCTATCTAGGAGGAGTAGCGATATGATTTACAAGATGGCCACTGTAGTGGCCATATTGGATATCAGATTGGCACAACTTTTATTTAAGACCAACAAAACACCATAAGAAGTCTTCCAGTGAAAACCCAAAGCTGATATGACTTTCCATTCAAGAGGAGTAGCAATAACAAGATTTTCAAGATGGCTGCTGTTGTGATCATACTGGACATCAGATCGGATGTCCAAGTGGAACCAGTTTCATTTAGAACCAAGTAGACATCATAAGAATTCTTCTGAAGAAAACCTCATGTTGATATGACTTTCCATTCAGGAGAAGAAGTGATAACAAGATTTTCAAGAGTGCTGCCATGGAAGCCATACTTAGACATCAGAATGAAACCATTTTTATTTAGGACCAACTAGACATTTAGTGAAAACCCCATGTCGATACGACTTTCCATTCAGATGGAGTAGTGATAACAATATTTTCAAAATGGCGGCCATACTGGGCATCAGATCGGCACCATTTTCATTTAGGACCAAGTGGACATTATGAGAAGTCTTTTAGTGAAAACCCCATGTTGATATGACCATCTATTCAGGAGTAGTGATAACAAAATTAACAAGATTTTCAAAATAGTGGATGTCTGAGCAGCACCATTTTCATTTAGGATCAACTAGACCTTGGGATGAAAGTGTGTGTAAAGTTTAATGGCAATCCTCTAAGTAGTTTAGGAGTAACAATAATAAACCTTTGCTAATGGACATGCTATTTAACACACAGAAGCAAAATTTATATGAATAGTTCCTTCCTACAAGCAGTAAACAAAACCATAAATACAAACTTTAACCTGTTATTTACATAGAGCAAACCTTAAAAACCTACTTTAACCTCAAACTTTTCCCTATAAATTTTGAATAAACCCAGTAAAATTGGGTAAAAAAATAAGTACTGAATAAAGTTAGGCACATGCTATTTAACACAGAGAAGTACAATTTAAATATATAGTTCTTTCCTATGAGTCATGATCAAAAGCTTAAATACAAACCTGTTGTCTATATCTATTGATGCCAATGCTATGGTCATAGCAAAATCACTCCTGTATTTCATAAAAGCAAGCTAAAAAAATTGCTGCAGGAAACTGGACTTATCATGTGCAAACCAGAAGACTAACACAAATTTATTTTATTTTATGCTAGGCTGTGAATTACTGGATTTTCCAAGAGAAATAATTTCGATAATTCACTGGAGTGGAATACCAGAAACATTTTTTCACTGCCCCATCGACAGATATCAATAACAATATGACCAAGAAATCTGAGCTATTTTTAGATGCTTGCATGGTATAGTGGTAAGTATGGCCACCTCACATGCAGACGAACCAAGTTCAAATCCATAAATATGCATATATTATTTTTCTTCAATTTTTCTTTTTTTATTTTACCGTGAACTGGGAAGAAGAATTTAGTTACTACTGACATTTTCTGTGCGAATATACACAAAACACAGCTGAACAAAAACGGTAAACTGCTGATTTTTTCGTACAGGATAAAGTAAAAAATCTGCTATTTTAATCTGTTATACATATTGCTATCCAATACGTTTGAGCATAAAATAAAAAGAAAATATGCTTGTTCTGAGTGAATAACGGAGATATTTCATCTCGTGGGTGAAAAACTTAAGCACTCGCAAAATACAGAGTTTTTCACCCACTCATTGAAATATATCCTTTATTCACTTGTTTCAAGCAAATATCCTCTCTGTGCCCCACTAACATAAGGGTAGTTGTTTGAATGTATTTTCTGCAGTATACTTTGAGTACACATGAAAATACATGTGCAGACATGGTTCTAACAGTGCAATTATTCCTGGCCTACAATTTCCAAAGAATAGATATATATATATATATATATATATATATATATATATATATATATATATACACACACATGCGTACATACATACACATGTCAGACATGATTATAAGTGAAGAAATGCAGCCTACTTACTTAGGAAAAGAGGATGAGGATATACTTTTAAGTAACAATGACCTTGACCTTCAAGGTGCAAACCACCAAATCAAATGTGTCTTTCTTGGGCAGAGGGGAACACATCTAAAAAATTTCACACAAATATGCTGTTAGTGCTTAAGTTATTGTCCAGAAATGAAATGCAATGGCCAAGTATATTTTAGTGATGGCAACCATGACCCTGGAGCTACTGATCCCAAATCAATAGATTTCTTCCAAGGACAAAGGAGTACTAAATTTCATTGAATTCATTTATGTAGAACTTAATTTATCATTCAAATATGAAATGCACAGGCAAAATTTAAATGCATAGACACAATCTATTTTTAGCAATAGTGACCTTAGATCTACTCACCCCCAAATCAACAGGGTTCTTCCTTTTTTCCTTGAGCTAAGTTAAAGACATGTACCAAGTTGTGTTGAAATTTTTTTTTTAGAACTTAAGTTATCATCTGGAAATCAAATGTTATCATCTGGAAATGAAATGTATTTGCAAAATCCATATATAGCAACAGTGGCGTTTACATTGAAGCTACTCACCCGAAAATCAATAGCATTCTTCCTGGGGTTAAGGTAAACAAAACCAAATGTACTAAATTTAATTGAATTCTTTTATCCAAAACTTAAGTTACCATGCAAACTGTACTAAAATCTGTTCAGTAAACACACTGGCACAATCTATTTTTAGCAACAGTGACTTTGACCTTAAAACTACTAAGGTTATGCTCCAGTTTTCACAAAATTTTACTTCCTCACACATATTGTCTGCATGATGTTTGGTCACTGTGTTAAAATCTGCACAATACTGAGACCTGAACATCCCTTATTTTCAAAATAAAATTGTCTATCTCTCTTACAGTTTTATCATAGTTTGAAGTCTGAATTATTCTACACCCATTTTAATCGAGCTTGTGAACTAGCAAAAATGCTTCAAAAAATTGCAAAAAAACCTGTAATTTTACCCTGTTCCTATTCTGACAAACAAATTTTCCTAACACTCATATGGAGATTTAAATACCTGAATTTACCTTTCTCTATACAAAATTCAAAGAAAATCAGAACTGTTAAACTTTCCTCATTTCATCTCAAACATTTGATACACATTGTTGCTTTTAGAAACAGGGCATTCACTCTGAGTGGCTTGTTTCACATTCAAACCCTGTGGTAATCGCACTGAGCTAGATATTCATAGCATCTGGTACATACTGAATTCTTAAACAAACCTGATTCATGCCAACATCAGCATTCCTGGATTCTACTTTAAATAACACATGATCTTATTGTTCAAATGTCAGGATTCACTTTTTATTTTGAAATTCACCCATGCAAAGTATGAAACTGTGGAATGGAATCTGACCTCCCAAACCAATAGGGTTTTTCCTGGGCTAAGGAAAACATATATACAAAGTTATGTTGAAATCTGTTTACAAGAATTTAAGTTATCATCCAGAAATAAAATGCCTAGGCAAAATCAATTTTTGTAGCAATAGTAACCTTGAACTTGGAGCTATTGACCCCAAATTAATAGAAATCTTTCTTGGGTTTAGGGAACCCATGTACCATGCTGGGTTGAAGTCTGTTCACTAGAACTTAAATTATCATCTGGAAATGAAATGCATTGGCAAAGTCTTTTTTTAGCAACAGTGAACTTGACCTTAAAGCTACTGACCCCCAAATCAAATGGGTTTTTCCCAGAGCTAATGGAAATAAATGTACTAAATTCCACTGTATTCTGTTATCAATGTCTGAAGTTATTCTCTGGAAATGAGACGCATAGGCAAAATATACATTTAGCAACAGTGACCTTGACCTTGGGAGCTACTGACCCTAAAATCAATAAAGATCCTTCTGTGGCTAAGTGAAAGAAAATGCACTTTATTTAACTGAATTCTGTTATATAAAATTTGTCAACTTATCTGGCAAATTGATATAATTACATTGGTGACTATTATGCCTATGTTTGCCAAGTGAGTGATCTCAGGCCCACATGGGCCTCTGGGTGAAGTTGTTTTGGTGCTGGTCAGCTCAAAGGTATTTCTTTGTGTGATACCTCTTTACTGGATAGTGGTCAATGATGCTAAAACTAGAGTAACTATTACTCTACTGCCAAGGTGCACTAAATGCCAAGTGTTCAAAAAATAAGTCATGCAGAGAAGCCAACCCCTACCAACATCAAATATGAATGTAAGTATAAACAAGAGTCTACTGGACAAAATGAATTTCCAGGAATTCAAGATAAGATCACTTCTTCCTTATAACTGCTAAGTGCTTAAAACATCTCTGATATTCAAATTATCTGTTGTGGTTGACATACTGGATGTCAGATCAGCACCATTTTCATTCAGAACCAATTAGATATCATTAGAAGTCTTTTGGTTAAAACCCTATGTCAATATGACCATCCATTCTGGGTGAGTAGTAACAGCATGATTTTCAAGACAGACGGACAGATGGCCGCCATCATTACAGCCATATTGGATGTGCAATTGGCACCATTTTCATTCAGGACCAACTAGGTATCATAAGAAGTCTACTGTTGAAAATCCCATGTTGATATAGTTGTCCATTTGGGAGGAGTAGAGATAATATTTTCAATATGGCACCATTTTCACTGAGGACCCACTAGACATCATAAGAAATCTTTTAGTAAAAAACCATGCTGATATGACCATCCATTCATAACCAGATTTGTCAAGATTGCTGCAGTGGCAGCTATCCTTGATGTGTGAGCAGCACCATTTTTATTTAGGACCAACTAGACAGCAAAATAAGTCTGCTGGTGAAAACACCATGTCGATATGACTTTTTGTTCAAGAGTAGTGATAAGAAGATTTTCAAGATGTGTGCCATTGTGGCCATATTGGATGTCAGATTGGCACTATTTTCATCTAGGCCCAACTAGACATCATACAAAGTCTTTAGCAAAAACCCCATGTTGATATGACCATCCATTCAGCAGTAAAAGAAATAACAAGATTTTCAAGATGGCTGCTGTGGAAGCTATATTAGACATCCGATTGGCACGATTTTTTATTAAGGATCAACTAGACATCATAAGAAGTCTTCTGGTGAAAACCCCATATCAATATGACTTTCTGTTCAGAAGGAGTAGCAATAACAAGGTTTTTAAGATGGCTGCCAAGGCGGCCATAATGGACATCAGATTGGCACCATTTTCATTTGGGACCAATCAGACATCATAAGAATTCTTGTAATGAAAACCCCTGTTGATACGACCATCCATTCAGGAGTAGCAATAACAAGACTTTCAAGATGGCTGCTGTGGCAGCTATACTGGATGTCTGAGCAGTACCAATTTTCATTTAGGACCAACTAAACCATGGGATGAATGCGTGTGTAAAGATTCATGGCAATCCTCCAAGTAGTTTAGAAGGAGTAGCGATAACAAACTTGTGCTAACGGACGGACAGACGATGGATGACAGACCGTCCCATAAGCTCTTCTGGTCTTTAACCAGTACAGTGAAAAAATCCAAATCTTAACATAAAAAAAGGAATATACTTCACGTTTTTATTCTACAATTTATTTTAAGCATTTAACACTACTGATTCAATGTGATTTTTGGTTGAACTGTTCTTTCCCATCATGTGGCACAATGAAGTCCATCGAGAAAAGACTGCAAAGACATGCTATCATCCAGTGTTGATGCCTTGCAAATCCTGTTTTGAATTTCTGTAGCATGTTTTTTCATCTAGGTATGATCCTTATTAGCTGCCTTTTGTTTCATTACCTTTCTTGAAGTTTCACAGGTAAATAAGAACACTAAGCTAACATGATTTTTGATTAATCAATATTCAATTACTTTTGTGATGCAAGCGCTTAGGTACACTTTCACAAATTAATTACAGGCAGACATTACAAGTGTTTGAGTGATCTAGCTATACCGGTGTTAACGTTGTAGTTTGCATAAGGTTCTGCTCTGGAGTTTTGCATTTTTTGCACAGGGTCCAAATTTAAAGAAAAGGTATTCCTCTGATTTCTTCACTGGTAAATCTTTATTATAAAAAAGAAATGTGTATAACCTAGGGGAGGTTTAAAGAACCTACAATTTTCTTTATTTCAATGCCTGAATGATGGGTGTTGCTTTGGGTTTGAGATTACACAGATACGCCTTACTTCTGATGTGCATCTATTTCAAAAATCTGTTATATTTTTTTTTTTATAAAGTGTATTAGAAAAAAAACAATGGCTACACTGTGAAAATTCATTTAGTGTACTTTGTGCTATTTCAAGTACATTTCCTCAGCACACAGAAAGAGCATTCATTTTTATCAGATATCTGCTTCAGGCAGCACATGGTTTGCATAATAGTGATAAAAAATAAATGTCAATCCCCATAGATGAAGGACATGTAAGTGTATGTTAACTTTCTCCACATTGTGAGATTTGCAGAGTAAACAACTTTGGCCTGTGCCTTACCCACTTTCAGCGATGCTCCAAAACTCTGGAGCAGAATTTATATAAAATTGTATTTGACTGGAAAATTGGAATCTGACAAAAATGATCATGATGGTATAATTTGAGGTTAAAAATAGGAACGACTATCAAAATCAGAATGGTTGGAATCGCTGGTCTGGAGCTGGATAATCGGCATCCCAACCCTTGCTTTATGTATTGCCTTCGAGATGAGATTTGAGATCAAAATTGCTTGAAACAACTTCTGGATGTAGCTGATCCTGATGGGAACTAAATAATGTACCTGTATTTGGAAGGGTGAGATGCGCTGCTGGTAGGGGGAGGTTCTCAGGAGTGGAGAAGCTGGAGGTCGGGGAGAGGACTTGGAGCGGTGCTCAGTGGCTGAACTCTGATGCTGCTGCTGGTAACAAACACAGAATGTTCCATTGGGCTGTGTCAGAACACACAAATGCACTGACTTGTCTGTAATTGGCAAATTTACAACTTTTGTTTTATTCAACGGTACACTCTCAACAATTACAGAATTAACATTACTAGATTGGGAATAGCCAGCTGAAAATTTGGGTACCCTACTTTAGCACCAAATACTTTCAAACAAATGATTTCATCAACATATCACAATTCAACCTGGTTTTGGTGCTTTGATGTTGGTCATTTATCACAAGCATATTTTATTACTTGGCAGGAACATTTTTCCAAATTGATGATACTTGATAGTTTTAACACCTATTTTTGCAATGAACACTTAATTCAAAATCAAACTTCTTACATATTTGTGCAACAGATTTCAAATGAAAGATTTTACATTGTAAAAGCTTCCTTTAAATATATTAATAAATTATTTATTTAAGAAAGACAAGAGAAAAAAAAAGATCTTGCATAACATAGACTTTTGAGGAACATGTTGTTCCTAACAGATTTGTACTCTGTAAATCCCACATTCCAAACAAACAATAAAACCTGTATACATCTGAACCTTATCAAACTTCAGCAGAGAAAATTTGTAGGTAAAATTTTATTTATCCTGTATACATTCAAACCAGGACTATGAAATATTTTTTGCAAGGTTACTTGCCCACAGGCACACTTTATACTGTCCATGCATATATGCATAAAAGCAAATGGCAAAAGATTTCCTTTGGAGATTATACAAATTAATACACATCACATAAAATTACTGCATGTTTTAAGCAAATCTTTATGTGTCAGAGCTGGGAAGTTATTTTACAGATAGTAGCAGATTTAGTCTTTTTACTAATGGCTATATTACATTAGGCTATTTGCTTGCCCATGTCAATATTCATTGCATCATACAAATAGCAATGAGAATTTTGAAAGCCTGCAAACTTCCGTTGTTGTTTTAAAAACACAAAGTTTTAAATATGTTAAAAGTTACTTCTTCTAATATTGGCATAATAATTCTATTTAGTGATATTTTTCATGACTTATTTAATGTAAATAGGAATTAATTTCAATCATGTATGTTATGGACCTGTCATGGTTTGTTAATTTCTAACATTCTTTATGTGAAAACAACTTCTAAAATCCTGAACATCTTAAAAAATGTAAATGTCTGAATTTGTAAAGGTTTTCAATATAATTAAAAATCATTCCACCTATCATCATATAATTTGCTTGTCAGGTTCCTTTTTCTTATAATATAAACTGTCAGATCAGGCTGAAACAATTCATATTAGGTATTCCTTTAAACGTGGACACTTGACCTGCAAAATAAACTGCATGCAGTGTGCAGTTGCCTTATAAATGTGGTAATACAAGTGGTAAGTACTGCATAAGACACTAGTTTGGTACATACCTGGTACACCAGGGTGAAAAGAGACATCGCCATATACAACTCTGAAAAGCAAAAGAAAACAGGAAGGTTTCTGCAAAATCTAACAAAACCCACTTTAAGAAAAAAAAGAGTATCATGAAAGCACATTACTTAATAGTCCTCTATGTAAGCACTAGTAATATATGGTTGACTGTACGGCAGAATCTGACTGCAATAAATGAACCACACAACAATACTTCATTATAAAAGTCAGCAAAATGTTAGTATTAGGGCGTATTGTATGTAATAATATGAACAAGATTACCTTCAATGACACATCTTACACCCACCCCTTGTTTAATAGTCCTAGATCTAGGCACCAGTAGAGCATGGTTGATTGGGAGATTACTGACCAATGGGTTTCAATGATCTTGACCTTTGGTCAAAGTATGCAGTCTTGAAAAAAACTTAATGTGCAGAAACCATTTTTTTCTTGTCAGATTTACCATGATCACCACCTCTGACCATTAGACTGCAGAATCTATAGGTTTCTTTACTACCATAAGTGCAAGTCATCCACAAAGTTTGGTTAAGGAACTTACATTAGAACAAAAGTTATTCTGCAAAATCCATTTTTCTTTGAGACAAACTGAACTTGACTTTTGATCATTTTACCCCAAAATCAACAGGCTTCTTCCATACCTTAAGTGTAAGTCCTCCACAAACTTTGGTCAAGGAACGTGGCCTAGAATTAAAGTTATTATGCAAAAAACATTATTCTTCTCAAAGTGACCTTGATCTTTCACCTTTTGACCCCAAATCAATAGACTTCTTCCTTTACCCAATGTGTGTATGTCATCTACAAACTTTGGTGAAGGTAAATGGTTGATAACTGACATTTTTGTGCAAAAAACATTTTTCTTCTTTCAGTCACAGTAACCTTGACATATGACCTTTTCAGCAGAATATGAAAAGTTAATGATGAAAACATGGATAAACAAGGTCACAACATAATACAATTTCCCAGAATGGCAGATGTATACAAAAATAGTTTGGTATCTACTAAACCAAAAGCAGTGGCTTTTTTAAAAATGAAAGACAACTGTATCAGCACAGTAATTACATATTCACTATCATTCATTATGGCACTACTCCAAGAATTGTTAATGCACCAAGGTTCACTCTAAGCTGCATTTATGCACCTATGGCACAAAAAATTATTGATGGCACACTTAAATATGAATGTCGCATCAAATTGGCATGGTATCTTAATATTCGGCACAAAGTTTGTACAATATTCCCGGTTATTAATTAAGCCCTTATTTGTGATGAGCATTATGCAGCTGAGCAGTTGACTGACAGAGACTGATGGTTTAGCTAAACTGGTTATACTGCTTCATTCCTATGACTTCCTATTAAACTGCATGATAAACAACAACCAGTCACAGCACATGCAAACAAATGTTATCACGAGAGGTGATTTGTGAACATGGTGATGACTTTTCACAGAAAATCTCCCAAATTAAACATCAGGTGATACTATCCAAATGAAATTGTCTAAGAGGTTTCCCTCCCTTCATCCAGTCCACCACTGAAACCAAATAAAATGAACTTTTGGAAAGAAATTAATGTGGTAATAAAGTTACCAGTATCGGCATCATAGCTTGCTATGACAATGGTAAGTTACAATATCAAAGTCAAAATTTGTATCTTTACCTCTCTCGGATAAAGACAATGCAATGAAAAAATGTAAATTTTAAAATTATAACACTGTTAGATACACATGAAGTGATTCTCATGAATCAGTTCTCAGAAATTTTGAATGAACAGATTTGCTTTATGAAGTAGCATGTGAACAGTTTTTTCCACCAATGGATAGGAATTAAGGAGAGGGATTAGACAAGTCAACATATAATGCAAGTACATGTATGCAAATGTTTTTATTTGAGATTCCAAAATGTCTGTATTTTCCAATGAAAACCTATGAATGAGCTCAGATTACCGTTTGCTAACTTGACATATCAGACACTGTACATAAGGTCTCCATAATAATCCCATGCAATTGTATGGTCATTATGTTTTCCCAATTGTTTAAACACTCCACAGCCACAAAGCACAAGCTAAAAGAGGTGTAAAAGAATATCTCCTGGACTTATGAAAAATCCTATAATTGAACCATTGCCCCAAGGTCTGTACTACAGACATTACCTCAGTCCCTCACATCATGTGCTTTTTAACCATATTGTGACAGTGTGTCAGCGTATATCAAACCTTTAGAACAAAATATGTGTAGCCCAGGCCCTGATAAAAAGAAAGATACAAGCAATGACAATTAACTTTATTATCATCCTCCAAGACTTGTTTAAGGACCTAATCAAATAAAACTTGACCACCAGACTTGACCAAAAATGTCCTTCAAAAAAGTGTTATGTATTTGTGATGTAGTAAGTCTGATTGTTGTTAATATATAATTTTTAAAAACAGCAGAATGGCATAAATTATTGTTGCTGGGAGAAATTCTGTAACTTTTTCTTAAAGAAAACATTGTTTATAATAGAGAAATAGTTTGAGAGAAAACTACTGAAGCCTGGAAGAATAATACTAAAAATGAAGCAACTGAAAATCCAGAACTGAACATGACACATTTTCCAGCACATTTAATAAGTAGGTAAAAGAATTTTTTCTTTTTTGTTACAATATTTTAGACATTCTTTGAATGTTTTTACATTAAATGTAAGTTAACTGGCCACCACATTAAATTTTAGGAACAAATGTTAGGCAAGAACCATTCAAATTTCACGATTCCTGATTTTTATGTATGTTTTCCTGTTTTTAATGAGAAGCTTATTGATGGACAATTCTAAATGTTCATCTCATCAAGGGCAATAACAGCATTAGGTTACACCACAATGACCTGCTATATTTTCTAATGACCCAGTATAGTGTCACACCAGGACATGATCTGATACACTTTGACCAATAAAAATGCAAGAAACTTTAATAGGTGGGGTAATATGATTCTATAGCACAAGAAGTAAGGAATCTACAAACGTTCTCTGAACAGCTGCAGAGCAAGTAGCCTTGGTCTTAAACATGGCCAACTATAACATGCAAACAAGACTAGATGAAGCAAGAAAAATAAACCAAAAATAAAAGGGTGAAGGAGTCATTACTAGGGAGCTAAATAAACTGATGGGAGGAGCCTGAAGTTCCCTTAGGGTACACTCTACACTTCATAATCTGCCAATGAGAAAATGCCTGCTTACCTGTTGAAATATTTACTGTCTGGGAAAGGAAAGTTCAGTGGGACTTCAAGCTGTTTTCAGAATAAAAAAAAACAAAGTATGCTGATTATTTTTTAATGCAATATACTAAGATTAGTTGCATTAAAGTGACACTATTCGAATGTAAGCTTTCATTTCATGCAATCTGCTAAACTTGTCATGGTACTGTCAATTAATCAACATGTCAGATAAATCATTTCAAAATAACAAACAAAAAAGTTGCATTTATAAAGTATTTTGATTGAACATTTTGCATGTAACTTTAAAAATGTTTTTTTTACTCTTAATGTGCTAGTATAATATTTTACTCCCTACATATTCAAAACTAAGAACTGGATCAAACAAAGAGAAATTATATTACACATTCTATTGTGAAAGCAAGTGAAAATAGCACAAGACTGGTTTTATATTATTAAGTATAACAAACTGGTAACTAAACAAAAATAACCTTTTATGACAACATGTAATACTGGTAGTCTTTGAATACGCTGTGGAAAATATGTATATTGCAATTTACCGATTCTTAAAAGGACTGTTTACGTATTTTTAAGAATCTGACACAGTAAGTTTGATGGAAGACATGTTAGCTTTAAATATGTATGATACAGTTAAGAATTTTGGTTAATTAAATAACTGTACCAAGACCTGGTGTTTAAAAGATGAAAAAAATTCATTTGTTCAGACTGACAAATAAGTTACATTTGTCTTGACCTAAGGCAAATGTAAATGCCAATGCATGCCTATTACCCATACCTGGCATAACACGACATGTCATGTGAAAAACACGATTTTTACCTTCCAACCCCCCCTACACTGTCTTGTTTCAAAAAACACGATTTTCAGTAATCTGAGAAAAAATAAAAAAATAAACAGAGATTTTCTGACCAACACTTTACATGTCCATAGCATGTAGTCTGTATAGAGAGTAAACAGTCCTGCTTAGAGCCCATGTAAAACTATCCTCAAGGCAGTTTATACAATAGATTTATCATAGAGGCAATTAAAAAGTAAGGTGGTTACACATAAGCTACCACCATTTCACAAATTACTTAACTGGCAGAGTGAGAATAACTAGGGTGAAGCCGGGTTAAATCCTTTGAAGACTGCTGTGGGAAAGCCCATTAGGCTAATTTGCATAGGTAAAGTGGAACAACCCAATTTATTTGAAGTTAGGTACAATCAAATAGATACATGTTGAAGAACAAGTTATTATACATCATTGCCTTGAATGAGAATGTTTAAGCCATCTTTATTAAAGATAATTGGCAAGACCATAATAAGCAGCAATGTTTCTTTGAATTCAGATTGCGTTTCATTTATAAAACGCAAAAACATGATTATTTTGGTAGTCGGAATAGTGTACAAATGTGATTCTGAAAAGCTGGCAGAGCCCAGAAAAACTAAATTTCAGAACTCCTGGATGGAGTTTGACTTTGTAAAGCACAGCAGCATGGGGGAGCATTTTATTTTTTGCACACACTGCAAACACCATACTGACATCAGTCATTCTGGAGTGTACGACATCCGTTGACATAGCAACATCACCTGGCATATTTGACACTCCATCACAACACTGCAGATGCAGAAAGATCATTTTCTATGCTGAGAAAAATTCAACAAGATCTTTGGGGAAGTTTGAACAACATTACCATCCAGTTTTCAATTAGTGCAAAAATGAAGGCAAATGACACTTGCATTACCTTCAATCCCCCCACCCTCAACTAAACTATTGAGGGCAGCAAAGACTGCATCTAATTAAGAAAATATTCCACTGTCCAATGGATTTTTAAAATATATTTATTTAATGTCTTTCTGGTTGTGATTATGTGAGTGTTGGCACATGTGTGTAGTGATGGTATTGGACAATGCTAGATCTACCAACTATTTTTTGTTTGTAAGTGTATTAAATGCTTCAAGAAAATAGATACGTTATTTTCTTTTTTTTATATATCAAATTTGAATTTCCAGTAATTTTCTATAAGTCAATTTGAACAGATAACATTCTCAATTGGATGATGTTGCTTTTTTTGGTCATACACACTGACCCGCCTTGGAACCTCAAACCACACTTTTTGAGTCTCCAAAAACCCCCAACACTGTCTGGGAATATGGCATGTATGCTATTACCTCCTGGGGCACTTGGAAGGAAATGAGCAGGACTAATATGTGCAGCCTTAAGAAACTAGATTGAGCATTTATTTGTATCTTGCATGATCTGTGATTCTCTTCACTACCTGTTAGGGGAATCTACATGATAATTATGTTTTATACATCTGTAGTTCAATATCCATGGAAATTATTCTCTTCCAGATAATAAAATCTGTTCATGTGCTACTGATTACAGGTAAATGTTAATACTATTTCCATTCAAGGATACGCATGCTGTTTTTTTATTTCTCTCCAACAGCACCCAGAGCAACCACACATGCACCAACATTTGCATTCAGCCTAAATTAGAACAAAAGCTGGCTAAATTTCTCATTTCTTCTTAACACCTGAAGTTTGCTGCAGTACAATTCAGAAGTGTATAATTAACTTATCTTAATATCTATTTAAAGGTATGTAATTTTTTCTTCTTCTATTTTTCTGTTAAAATTCAATTAAAATATGTAAACAGTTTCTTTAAGTGCAAATCCCAACATGCAAGTCATAGTAAAAAATAACTGAAACTTTTCCCTCCTTTTTTAAAAACTGCACTTGTACAGTATAGTTGCATTTAAATATTAAGACCATTTTACATGTAAAATTATTGTAAGAAACAAAACACATCAGACATATAGTGAGTGCACTAGTAGTGACCATCAGCAGTAAAGTTGTGATAAATTCTACAGTAAATACTAAACAGACATAGCCTATATTAATATGTGATCTATTACTGATTCAATGACTGAAGTAGGACAAAGGTGTGCTGGGAAGAACATTATGTCTGTAGTAGCAGTAGTTCATAGTAAAAGCAACAGTCATTTTTTTGTTGCAACAACACTTCACTGATACAGTGTAAACCATTTTCAACAAACTTGGATTTTGAAATATTTTTCAATAAAGTACTGAATAGAGGCAACACCAGTATTTATTCTATGTATATTTCTCCTATTCACAGCTGAGAAGATTCACTGGTCCCTTGAGAATGATTACAGTATTTTGCCAATGCTTATGTGATTTGTATGGCCCTTGCACGCATAATATTCCATACAAAGTTTGAACATTTTCCTGTCATCATTTTCTGCATGCAGTTACAGGGCTTCTAGGTTGACAGAGATGGTCACACATTATAGTTTTCATATCTGATGTTTTGTTTAAAAATCAATACATTGTTAAGTTTGACCTAGTTGTGAAGTCATACTCTGTTATCTAAGCTGGTTTTTCTTGTCAAATTTCATGCAAACTGGAGTAGCATGGCTACTACTATATGTTGCAGTAGTTTAGTACTGGCAGACTAACAATGGATGGATGATGCTCCATTCCACAGCTTGTATGTCGGTCAACGAGCAATTTCACTTTAACACCTTTATACTGGTAGCAACTGATCAGACCTCAAGCAGAAATATGTAAGAATATCACATTTTCTTGGGTTCATTCTTTGTAGATTGAATGATTAACCCAATGAATCTAGGATGAAAGAGCCTGAGCAGAAATATAATCATTTCCTTCTTCAAGTGGTAAGAGCAGCAAGATCTCCCTCTTCTCATAGGCTCAGTATGTTCCTGGTACCACTTCAATGCTTTTATGGTGTCCTGAAGACACCCATGCAAAAAAGGGCCTATTGAAGATAAAGGCTTCAAAATGGCTGTCCTTGGAAATGAAACCAGGATTCACCATGACAGAAACCGAACCATCATGGCAGAACTGCAAGTAGTTCTGGTCACTCAATAAAGCATAAATTTAACTGATTCTGCCAGCTATGGTTAGGGTACCGTATATACTCGATTATAAGTCGACCCGCCCTTTTTAGGGCTGCAAAAAATGAATTTCTCTGTGAGCCTCCTATAAGTCGGGGTGTATTTTGGAAGTCAGATCCGTCTGAAGGGGTGACTTCTTAGTGAGTCAGAAATGCACTTTGGAAATATAAACAAGCCAAACTGGATAGATAGAGAAGAAAAATAAAGACAAAACTAGTGTAAAATACAATTATATTATTGAGTGAAATATGTCACAAATAAATTGACAACTTACAGTTTGTCCATCTTTGTGTAATAAAGTCTATTGAAATCCATAATGCTGACATTTTAAATCCATTTATATGATAAATCCACGAATTCAATTATAGGTCACATACCGGTATAAAAATAGAAGTTCAGAATGATCCGATTCACAATATCCCGTAATATGTTAATTCCACACGTCGTACAAATAAACAATGAAAGTTAAGTCCACTTTTTTGTGATTCACGGTATCCTATAAATGTCACTATCTAATGTCATCTGGTACAAAGTCCAAGAATTAATCCACATTGTCTGATAAAGTTCTGAAATCCTACATCGTCGTCTAGTCATTGTAAATCGTCATCGTCTAGTCATCGTAAATCTCGTCTGACTCCGATTCTCGGCTTTACTGTCATATGCGGGTGCTTATGCAGAGACTGAGCTTGGGCTCTGTGAGTAACACTTTGATCATAAAGTCAGAAATCTATTAAAGGCTGCAACTGAACACATGTCAATTTTGCAGCAAGATCACAGGGAGTTCAAATAGCCACCCTCTGTTACTTGGCACTGAACAAGTATCAAAATCGCGGCTTGATCAAAGGGTTGTCACGTGGGAAAACAAGCAAAGGGATCAAGGTCAAAGTATATGCACAAGAAGTTGTAGAACTCTACTTGGCACTGAACAAGTATAGATTGGCGGCTCGATCAAAAGGATTGTCAACTTGAAAACAAAGTGAGTCCCTTTACAAGCCAAAGACTTATCAGCCCATGTGCACTGGCAGATAACTTGGGAAATATCACTTGGGAATTAAATCTGACTTGTGGAAAAGGAAAATACAAATTAAATCAAAACTTTTATTGCATCAAGCACAGTCTTTATACAGCAAAACACAAATATTAATACAAATACAGGTTGTTCGGACTTGCACGAAAATGGAGGCAATATACTTACTAGTAAATACCCACGGTAAACATTGATGGACACTTCATTTTGAGGTAGGTAGTATTTAATTTACCGGTAATATTTTCAAATTAATAAAATCCAAATAATTGTAGATACATGTATTGTGAAATGAATATACAGTGCATACCATATATGCATTACTGCATAGGAATAGTGGCATGAAAACGTAAAAATATATGAATTGACAGTATTTTTATGTACTGCAAATATGTAGAGTTTCCAACATTACCCCAAGATTTTTTAGTTTTTAATGTCGCGCTCATAAGACAACCCCTACTCTGCATGAATCGAATTCTAAGTAAAAAAACATAGACTTATAAGCGAGTATATACGTTAACTAGAAAAAGCAGGTATTATATGAAAGGTGAGTCCATGAGGCTTTGGACAGTTGTTCAAAAATGGTGACTTATGTAACCACATCAAAACCATAAGCAGGTTTCATTTTGGACAAAGGGCAAAGGTCTTCAGATGAAACAAGTCAAATTTACTAGAAAGTCAGAAAGGTTTTTGTTATAGTCTAAATCCTCCTTTCCATGATGATGAAACAGGGCAGAAATCGTGGAACAGTAGCCTTTATTCATGATTTAGGGCTAACTTCTTCTCTTCCAAAAGCCAGAGGAGGAAATTAGTAATTTGTGGTACAGAGGTTTTTAAGGAAGTGATGTTCCTCTACTGTCAACTGGAAGAGTCTCCACTTCCCCTCGTAGGCTTTCAAAGTGCTGTGGCTTCTTGCCCAAGTGATTCTGTCCACCACTGGTTTGCAGAAATGTTTCTTTCTAAGGGCCTGTTTGATTGGAGCCAACTGTACAGGTTCAGAATTTCTAAGTGGAGATGGAAAACATGCACGCATGGTTGTTTCAGCAGGAATGATTAATTATGCACTCAAAAATTGATTACCCAATCATAATACATTAGAAGAACATCCACTATCTCATAAATCCTGCCCACTTAAGCAAAAGAAGATATTAACCACATCTTTGAGCTTGTTTTTGGCAATGAAAGTGCAAAACAGTAGACTGCTTACCATGATGGCAGGTAGATGTGAGTGGTCTCCCCTTGGATAGAGGGATTGGTGCCAAATCCTGTCATTCATCAGGTACTACTGAAAAGAAGTGCACACTCTTCCTGGGATGTAACTGAAGGGAGGGGTTGGGAGGGAGTTCCTGTATTATCAGTTAAGAATTATCAAAGAAACATCTTTTACTCCAAAATTGGTTTCTTCTTCAATTACATCACATGATCATACTATGTTAGGATAATAGATGAGATGGAAGGAGTTACATCCCCTTACCCTAGAGTTAGCCCCAACTCTGGTTTCCTAACATACGCAAAGCAATTTTGAGTTGCATGTGATATATGGACTAGGTTTAGTAAAATCAATGAATGGATCCAGGATGTGGTCCAGGGGAAAATACTTTTGCTGCTGCAGATCCAATGGAAGCAGAGCAACTCACATCAAAACAAAGCTGCTTAGTGACTGGCAAGGGAGCCAGTTGCACTGTTGATATAGGTCCCGCCAGGTCAAATTGAGCTCTTGGGGATGAAAGGTCTTTCTGATATAAGCTAGAGAATGTCATATAACAGCTCCAATCCATGGCTTAAATGATGTCGGTCAGTGAAATTGAGCTCAAATGCTATACTGGTGGCAACTGCCTAAACCTCACAGCCAATATGCATAAAGAAATTCATATTGTCTTGGGTTAATTCCTTGTAAGCTGAACAGATATCCCAATGGATTCAGGACAAAAAAGCCTGAGCAGAAATAACAAACAAGCTCTCCCTCTTTCAATAGGGCTCAGTATGTACCAAAAGATGCCATTGGTAAGAATGGTTCACAGAAGACAGTGGTTTCAACACAAAAGGCTGATTTCCCAAGAATGGGAGTCGGTTCTTAGCAATGAAATCAGGGAATATTATGAGAGAAAACAATGTACATATGTATTAGCTTTTTATGGTACTGCAGCACAATAGTAGCTATATCAGGCATGTGCAACATCCTCTAGGGCATTGACCAGATAGCAATTTTTAAATGCTCATGGTATGATGTAAATGTAACTGGTTAAAAAAAGACCATGGGCCCGATGCAGCCTCTGGACCACAGGTTGTTGATGTCTGGGCTAGATGGTGCCAACTAAAGGTAAAGTTCGAAAAAATTTAAAAAAATAAATTGGCATAAAGTTTGGAAGATAAACCCTTCCAAATAAATGTAAAGATGGAGTACAGCAAGATAAAATACAAGAGTCCCTTGAAGGGACTGATGCTTTAATGTCTGATAAGAAATTCCAGGAATTCAAGATAAGACCATTTCTACTTTTTAACTGCTGAGTGTTGAAACCATCTCTGACATTCTTGAGCAATAAGACTTTCAAATTAGCCACTGTGGCAGCCAGAATGGATGTAAGATGGGCACAATTTTCATTTGGGACAAACTAGATACCATTAGAAGACTTTTGTTGAAAATCCCATGTTGATATGACCATCCATTCAAGAGAATTAGAGACAAGATTTTCAACATGTTCATTGTGGCAGCCATATCTGAGATCAGATCAGCGTTATTTTCATTCAGGACCAACTAGATATCATAATTAGTCTTCTGGTGAAAACCCCATGTCGATATAACTTTTCATATAAGATAATAATAACAAGATTTTCAAGATGGCTGCCATGGTGCCATATTAGACATCTGTTACGACTCTAGGGGTAATGTAACAGAATAAAAGACACAAACAAGCTTTTAAGATTAAAATGCAAATCTTTAATTTCCTAAAATATTAAAAGAATTAAAATAATTCAACAAACAATCAAAGTGAAGGAATTAAAATAACTTACAGTATAGAATATCCTAAAAAGTCCTAACATGTTTTAAAGTTCACTTCCTGATGTTAATCCGAGTAATCCGGATGAAGTATTCCGAATGAAAATAACCTGCAATGTGCTGAAGTTGATAAGTTCTGATTAAATCCAAAATAATCCTTGCAAGTCTGGAATCTCACAAGTTTTAGAATAATGTCCGATAATTCCACGGAGCTGTATAGTAATTCAGATGAATTACTAATTAAATAAATATATTCCACACTGAACTGAAATAAATCTCAATACGACCTCTCTTCATTCAAGCAACTGTAAAGAATGATTTATCACTGGATGAGTTGCCATATATACGCAGATTTTAAAAGGGAATATCCTTTCTCCGTCTTTAATAATATGGTATTTCAATATAACACAACCCTCTAAGAACCAATCAGGAACTAGGTTACGCATCATTTACCCAAAGGTCTAGTGTACTCAAAATCTTAAAGAGTAAACATAATGTTATTGTAGTATGGAATGTGACCTTTCAATGTTGATTTCAAAAGTACAAAGCTAGGTCGACTTCATTTTCCCGCGCAATTGATCATGTGACCACTTATTGATCGAGCAGTAGTCGTATCTATACTGATATGCTAACCGCTATTCAGACTAAAAACAGAGATCATAAATTAGTAAATTAAATCATTATAAAAAGGTAAAAAGGTATGATTCTGTAACACCCTCACCCATCAACAACAAAATAAGGATTTATGCAATAAAAGCTTATTTTTTAATATGTACTTCCAATATATAAGTAATTAAATCAAAAAGAAAATGAATACATGATACAGTCATGTATACAAAACAGTGTAACGGTGGTATTATACACATGAAAATACATCATCGATTAAATTTTACTAAGAAATAGCCGTAACCTTAGCTTCTATTGATTTTATTTGTCCATGTCTCACAATCATGCCCTGAAAAGGTAACACAGGCACGATAAAAGTCACTTTAATATTGATGATCAGGTTCGCTTCGCTGAATCTCTTGAAGAATGGTTCAATCTTGCCACATGTCGTTGCAGATGATGACATCATCGATGTATGCATCGCAATTTCTATTCGGATGTTATTATATTCATCAGACGTTGAAAACTTGGGGAACCTTCATCCCAAATGATACGACTTTGTATTGGTAAAGTTCTGGAGTCGTGAATGCAAATTTTTCTTTCTCTCCGTAAGTGAAATTTGGTAGAACCTTTTCAATAGGTCAATTTCTTGCGACGTATTAGTCATTTCCAATCCTGTCTAGAAACTGGAAATGAATATGTCCCGGTGACTCTATTTACTTTCTATACTCTATACATGTACGGAAAGTGTTATTTTGTTTCTGCACTGAAACATGGTAAACTCCAGTCACTTTTATTTGGTTCAAGTCATTTTCCAATAAATTCCGAGTCTTGTTTGAGAGGTGACATCATGGAAAATTGTATTGGTTCGTGTAGAATGTCTGTAAATAAATATCCATTTTCTTCTATCAACTATTTCAGTTCGTAAATCTCAGGCGGCAGTATGTGCGAAGTGTAGTGACTTCAAATCATCTCTTCAGATTACTCATCTTCATTCAAATCTTCAATGTGTGAGACAAGTACTACTAAAGTAATCGATAATTTATATGGCTATCTCTATCTACATATTGTTCTAACATTCTAACATTTTGACAAAGTTATTTCTGCTTTCTCCTCCCAGAAGTATTAATAATAATTTAAATTCCCTAACTTTTTGTCAGTAGTATAAGGACCAAAATACTTAACCTGAAGAGGATTTTTGGGGTATAGGTAGCAAAACTAATACTCTATTATCTAACTAAAAAAAACTCCTACACTGACCCTCGCAGCAAACAACAATAATTGGAGACCTTCAACCTACTCCCTTCCTGTTCCACAACAATTCCCAATTATATACCATCTCATAACAATATGTTACAATAATTCGTTCTAAAGCCTGATATAGTATCAGCTTCAGAAGACCAAACAGTGTGAAGAACCCGACCAAAACTCTCACTATGGTCTCAGTTTTAATATTCCACAAAGGAATAGCTTTTATAAAACTTGTAGACGCACACTTCGCCGACAAGTATTGGTTGCCTAACATCGTCTCATTTATTCCTAAACGACCAGACAACGACGTTTCATGGACTACACTAAGTAATTCCTGACGATAGTATCTAGGAACTACTATTTTACCAACTGACCACTCATCACCAGCAATTACCCTAAGCAATCTCTGTTTCCGTTCAAGGACTTCACTCGTCAAGAAGTGACAAGTACCTACTTGCGTGGCTTCAGTTTCAGTCATAGCCCCCTGAAACAAACAGGAGATATCCGAATCCCCCTGTTGTAAGACAACTAGTGTTTGTCTTTTTACACCCTGATTATTTTTATGAGATTCAGTAGTTGAACGAGTATCACTATAGTCAATACTTGATTGAGGAGCAGAAGTGACCTCATTAAAAGCCTGACCCAAAAAGGTGTCCGCTAAAGGAAATTCATCCTGTTCAACAACATAATTCTCAAGAGCATACTTTGCCATAGCTCTAGTAACTTCACAAGCCGGATTTAAACCAGGGATTTCTACTTCAATATGATCAACTCGTTGATCCATACTAAGCTTGCTAGTTACAAGTGGATTAACCACTACCTTATCTCCTGCTAGGTCATTACCTAGTAATAAATGAATGCCCTTAATAGGCAAAGAAGCCACTGCTCCAATGGTCACAGGTCCCGAAACTAAGTCTGATAACAAATTAACACAATGAAGAGGGACATTAACATATCCGCAATCTACCCCCTGTAATAATACACTTTCACTAGTAGAAGACTTCTCAGAAAATGGCAAAGTGCTATCTAATAATAGACTCTGAGAAGCTCCTGTGTCTCTTAATATCTTAATAGGAGTAGTCGTACCCAAGTCACCAACAAGTGACACAGAACCCTTCGACATGAATGGTTCATAATCCCTCATTACAAAATCAGACTGAGGTAAGCTAGCCTCCAAACAAATATCATTCTTGATAAATGACCCTGACCTTGACTTCTTAATAACTAGAGCATTTGGAACTGCTCTGTTATAATTCCGTTGCTTAGTTTCCAACCTAAAGCAATCAGAAATAACGTGTCCTTTCATCCTACAATAGGAACACGTGGGATGAGATAAGGTTTTCTGATACTCCTTATCAGAAATTTGATTCTCTACAGTTGCATCAACCTGAGGTCCATAATTACTCAAAGGATCTTGAAATGGTTTCTTAACAAAAGCTTGTTGAGAGAACAATCGATTTCCAAATCGAACATTGTGAATTGAAGAATATACATCAGCTGCATAAGCTGCTTTCTCTAAGGTTTCAACCCTTTTCTCCTCAAGGTATACTCTAATGTCATTACTGACACAATTCTTGAACTCCTCAATCAACACCAGTTGTTTAAGATTATCATAATCCTTATCAACCTTCTTAGACGTACACCATCTCGTAAACGAACGCTCTTTTTCCCAAGCAAATTCTACATAAGTCTGATTAGTTTCCTTTCGACTATTTCTAAAATATTGACGATAAGTTTCAGGTACCAACTCATAAGCCCTCAAGACATATTCTTTTACCACTTCATAATCAGCAGATTGTTTAATTGAAAGTGCAGTATAAACATCACTAGCTTTTCCAGTTAATACACTCTGCAATAATGAGGTCCAATATTCTTTCGGCCATTTCAGATTCTCAGCAATTTTCTCAAACAAGAGAAAATATTTGTCAACCTCCTTTTCTCTAAAAGGTGGGACACATCTGAGATGTTTGGCTATATTAAAATATGAATCCGTATTGTCATGAGAGTGCCCTCTACTGGTCAATTCCAATTCCCTTAATTTAAATTCCCGTTCCCTATCTTCATTTCTTTCCTGCCTATCCCGTAATTCTTTTTCTCTCATTTCCCTCTGTATTTCTCTATCTCTATCTCTTACTTTATCTCTCTCCTGTATCACATTATCTCTTAATTCCTTCTCTATTCCCCTTTGTATCTCATTATCCCTTATTTCCTTCTCTATTTCCCTTTCTCTTAATTCCTTCTGTATTTCTCTTTCCCTATCCCTTTCCTTATCTTTTAAATCCCTATCTTCCTTTTGTATTTCCCTTTCTTCCCTTCTTTCCTGCATCTGCATTATTTCCATTGAAGTTTTATCTTTTCAATCTCTATGTCCTTAGCTATCTGCAATTTCTTTCCCAAACTAGACGGAGATTTTTTCTTAACACTTGAAACCCCCTCTTCAAAATACCTGATTGTACCAAATATTGAATCAAGATACTTCTAATATCCTGCTTCAACATGGAAGCCTTCGCTTCAGTAAGACTATAATGTTGAGCAATTTCAAGTACTTCGTCCTTCTTTAAGGACTCAAATTTCTCCTGGGTAGGATCAGCTAAGAAACTCTCTACTCTGGATGAAAGCCTGTTAGTTTCTCTTTATTTCTTAATCTGGAAATCAAAAAACCACTAAAATTTCAAACAATGAAATTCAAATCCCAAAAAGAAAACTTTCTGAAGTATCAAAATCTCTGAAATATTAAAACTTCTAAAATATTTAATTAAATCTAAATTTCTAAATATTTAAATTCGGATCCCGAAATTATTCTAATTTCTAATCCCGAGACGAGCTCCCCAATTTATCCTGTTACGACTCTAGGGGTAATGTAACAGAATAAAAGACACAAACAAGCTTTCAAGATTAAAATGCAAATCTTTAATTTCCTAAAATATTAAAAAGAATTAAAATAATTCAACAAACAATCAAAGTGAAGGAATTAAAATAACTTACAGTATAGAATATCCTAAAAAGTCCTAACATGTTTTAAAGTTCACTTCCTGATGTTAATCCGAGTAATCCGGATGAAGTATTCCGAATGAAAATAACCTGCAATGTGCTGAAGTTGATAAGTTCTGATTAAATCCAAAATAATCCTTGCAAGTCTGGAATCTCACAAGTTTTAGAATAATGTCCGATAATTCCACGGAGCTGTATAGTAATTCAGATGAATTACTAATTAAATAAATATATTCCACACTGAACTGAAATAAATCTCAATACGACCTCTCTTCATTCAAGCAACTGTAAAGAATGATTTATCACTGGATGAGTTGCTATATATACGCAGATTTTAAAAGGGAATATCCTTTCTCCGTCTTTAATAATATGGTATTTCAAAATAACACAACCCTCTAAGAACCAATCAGGAACTAGGTTACGCGTCATTTACCCAAAGGTCTAGCATACTAAAAATCTTAAAGAGTAAACATAATGTTATTGTAGTATGGAATGTGACTTTTCAATGTTGATTTCAAAAGTACAAAGCTAGGTCGACTTCATTTTCCTGCGCAATTGATCATGTGACCACTTATTGATCGAGCAGTAGTCGTATCTATACTAAGATGCTAACCGCTATTCAGACTAAAAACAGAGATCATAAATTAGTAAATTAAATCATTATAAAAAGGTAAAAAGGTATGATTCCGTAACACATCAGATCAGCACATTTTCATTTAGGACCAACTAGACATCATAAGAAGTATTTTGGTGAAAACCCCATGTTGATATGACCATCTATTCAGGAGGAGTTGTGCTAACAAGATTTTCAAAATGGCTGCTGTGGTGGCCATACTAGATGTCTGGGCAACACCATTGTTATTTAGGACCAACCAGACCTTGACATGCATATGTGTGTAAAGTTTCATGGCAATCCTCCAAGTAGTTTAGAAGCAGTAGCGATAACAAACAAATGCTAATGGACAAACGGACATTGGATGTCAGATAGAAGATTATAAGAGCTGGGAAAGTGTTACTGGAAATGCCAGTAAGTGATTTTCAGCCCCAAAATGATGTTGAATACCAAAGCGATGTATATGCTGGATAGATCAAAACTTACAGCATGCAGGTCAACCCCCTGTTCAGCAGCATTTCAAAATTAAATGTTGAAATGGAGAATATCAAGCCTATAGACCATTTAAGGCTATATTTTTATGAAGATTTCTTGCATCTGATCATAGATCAAATGAATCTGTATGCACAGCAGAGAATAAATGGGACAGACTTGTTTGCAACAGCCGCATGAGAAAATGGAATCCTGTCACACTTGATGATTTTAAATTTAAATGGAGTATTTTTTAAAGACATATTTGAACTTTTTCATTAAAAAAGATACAAAAATGCAGATGAAATACAAAGGTAATTTGTATATTTATCTGTATTTGCACCTGTAAGTGCAAATATGATCAAGTTACATAGCTGATTTTACCAATAATTATTTTTCATATAGGGTATGCACAGTAATTAAAATACAGGCAATTAAAAAGCAGAGTGTAATTTTCATTTCTTTTCTCAAACAATTCAGCACTGAGGGATCTTGTGCTACAAAATTATATACCACTTTAAGGGTTAAGGTTTACACAAGATTTTATACCTACTTGGCAGAGTCAAACACACATAATAATCCCACTTCCTGCTGTCACCCAGCAGTTCAGGACCGCCTAATGCCAGATGTTACACACACAGCAGTTCAGGACTGCCTAATGCCAGATGTTACACACACAGCAGTTCAGGACTGCCTAATGCCAGATGTTACACACACAGCAGTTCAGGACTGCCTAATACCAGATGTTACACACACAGCAGTTCAGGACTGCCTAATGCCAGATGTTACCCTCAATGTAAGAGGCATGTTTACTTTCTGACAATGGTTAGTGTATTGTAAAATAAACAGTTACCCAAGAGACAGTGGGAACATATCTTTACTCAAAATAATCATGTTCATTTTAGCCACCATGTTAACACTGTCACAGGCTTACACTGTCACAGGCTTACACTCTACTTGTTTTTTTGTATCCCTCCACATCATGCAGAGCACTTTGAATATTAGTACTTAAAACAGCACAGATATGGATATCTTTTATCCTTTCACAATTCTGTGTGAATACATTATAACAATACATACCTATTTTGTGCTAATTTGAAAATCCTTTTTCTTTTCTTTCTTTTTTAAGACAAAAGGATGGCAGATAAGATAGTGGAGATAATAACACCCATAAAAATGATCTGGTAACTTGCACGATGCAGTAACATGCAACATGAAAAAGAAATCCATATGATGAAATGAAAACAAATAGTGTATTTTTAAAAACTGGAAATTTTAGTGAAAGGGAACTAAGCTTTTGGAGTGAAGTGCAAAAGATATTGCTTTGATATGTGCTTAATATTTAAACAATGAAAAGCTTGAAAAAGATCTTAAACTAACATTATTTCTGAACTTATAAAATAATGCTAAATCCATAAATACTGAGAAAGATTTGTTAAATATTACATATACAAGGCAAATTAGAATTAATAGGCATTCATAGTGATGTCAGTTTAAGAACTATAAAATTGGTTCTTTACTATTGATGTTAGAGTTCATTCGTGTTCCAAGAGCATATATGTAAATTGAAGAATCAAAAATTAAAAAAATTCCGGTGTTGATTAAATGATACATTTTTGATAACATATACTGAAAAATGAAATGAATAATTTTGTTAGATATTTTTCAACAAAGTTTTGATTTATTCATAAGTAATCATTTTCATAAGAATTGTGTTAATGAATTTCTTACTGGACAACCAGATGATCTGGTTGGGCAACCAGATTGTGCAGGCTGGTTGTCCAGTGGGCAACCATGCTTTTGAATATTTTTCCACCCCGGCATCTATGATGGCAAAAGGTATTGGAAATAATGGAATGGTAGCCCTTGATTGTGATCAGAGCTAACTTCTCCTTTAAAAGTCGAAGGGGGAAGTTGGCTATTTATGGTACCAAGGCTTTTAAGGGAGAGATGTTTATATTTTTGCACCATTAAGAGAAAAATCTCCATTTCCTCTCATAGGCTTTCAAAAAGGATGGGCCTTATTGCTCAAGCAATTCTATCCATCATTTGTTCACAGAAATGTTTCCTTCTGATGGCTTGTTAGATATGAGCATGAGCCTGCCATGCAGGTTTAGCATTTCTGGGTTAGGTTGGAAAACCTACATGCATAGTTGTTTCAGCAGGCACGGAGAAGACACAATTTTCCTGGGAATCTCTGCCACTCTATTCATGAGGTCACTGATCTATGATTATTCCCACTTGAGGAGAGCAATCAGCATTAGTCTGTATTCAGATTTCCTCACCTTTTGAATGACCTTGGCAATCAGATGGGTTGGTGAAAAGGTGAATGCATCAAGACTGAAAGTGAAAAAGCGTCGACTGTACAAGCTTTGGATCTGTGACTGGTGAGACAAAGGTTGGGATATGGTGTGAATGGACCATTCTGTGTGAATCAATAAATTCTGTCTGGATAGGTAGTCCTCTAGGGCACTGATCCTGTTTGGGATATGGCAGACTTGAATGTGTACTTCTTGACAATCACACTACCTGAGAAAATACCAAACTAGAAGGCAGAGAACTGGGGTAATGTGGGTTGGGTTGCCAGAAAGAATGACAATTCCCTTTGCAGGTTGAGATGGTGTCAGGACAAGAGTGGATAAGGTAAGAGGCCAGCT
Organism: Margaritifera margaritifera; assembly: GCA_029931535.1. NCBI lineage: Eukaryota > Metazoa > Mollusca > Bivalvia > Unionida > Margaritiferidae > Margaritifera > Margaritifera margaritifera. The sequence continues at coordinate 1,157,494 of JAQPZY010001566.1, read as the reverse complement.
GATGTCTGGTCCAGACTCCTGGTACTGGCTATCAAGGGATAGATCACCACTGCCACTACCCGGGTGTATGTGTGGTGAGGGGTTGTGTATCACTAGTCCAAGTGGGTCACTGTACAGTGCTGGTACCAGCCCAGTAGTCTACTCAGTGCTGGTATGATCTCGCTGTAGCAATGTGGGTGATGGCAGATTTAGAGCTATGTAGGCAGCCCAATATAGCAAAGATTGCCATACTTTCTTTCAAACTAGTGATCTTTCTGCCTCTAGTGACTGAGATGTGAGAAAGTTGGCAACTGAGGTAGCATCAGTGGAAATCAACATCTATTAGGGAGCCTTTTCTGGCTCTCTCACTAGCTAGAGTCAATTGTTTAGTTGAAACTGTCACCCATCTCACTTCAGACCAGTATTTACACATATCATAAGTATGCGACACCCAATTCAGCTAATACTGGCGACTGAACTTCTTATAGACCACACACTTAATCCTGCCAATTGTTACCTGTAATTAGAGACAGCACAACAATGGTATATACAGGCAGATACAAGCAAATATACAAGTCAAGAATCACACTAAACTTACAATGAAGTGGATACTATGAATTTAAATAAATGCTAGAGAGAACTGTTGAAATGATTTATTTCTGGTAATAAAAGATCATTCACTTAATATATAACTTGCAAAAAGGTCAAATACTGAATTGAACTGTACAAATTACTGACCATTAGAGGAGACAATTAAGATGGCACTGGATGGCTTATTGTACAACAAAATAGACAAAGGAGTTGCAAAATATTCGTCTATGATGAGGACAGTGTGAAATTCAATAAGAAAACAGATGAAATATACTTGCCTGAGATGAGAAAACTTCTAAAGATTGCTCAAATTTGACAAAAAGGCACAAAAGAAAGGTATATGCAAGGGGAGACTACTCTTGTCTGACTTCCATCTTGGTAAGCAGATGGCATTTCAGCACTTCTAAAACAAGCCAAAGACATGGTTAATGCCATTCTTTGCTTGGGGAGCTGGAATTGCAAGGTAGTGGATGCTCCAATAAGGTATTATAATTGAGTAATTTATCTGAAGAAGAAAGGCATATGTATTAAGACTCCAGTTCCACAGGTTTTCAGGTCTGGGACTGGGGAGCTGCAAGCTTGGCATTCCACCTCATTGTAAAAGGTCCACAAGGGGTCAACCCCACTGGTACAGATTCAACTGAAGATCAAGGAGAGAATGGACCATTCTGTGTGAATTGGTTGATTCCATCTGGACAGGGAGTCTGCTAGGACATTGAGCCTGCATGGGATGTAGCAGACTTTACTGTGGGTTTGTCGATGATGACACCACCTGATAAAATCACAAAAGAAGACAGAGATCTGGGAATTTGGTCCACCCTTGCCTTTAGGGGTAACTGAAGACAGCAGAATTGTTGGAAAGAATCAGATCATCATTTTGATATTGTGCCTCCTGCCACAATCAAAAAGCATTCACTGTGGCTTTCATCTTCAGAAGTTCATTGTGTATGGGCCACTCCTGAAAGGATCAAAGCCCACCTACTTCTTGGAAGAAGAGCAAGAGGTGGACAACTCAGCCAGTTGTCCATGCAAATCATGATTTCTGGCATCTGATCTTAAAGCAGAATGCCCACCACCATATGCCATGAGAGATGGAGCCTCATGAAATGTGAAACTTTGATTATTTGATCTACTTTGCAAAGTTCTGACTGTCTCTGAGATAGATGGATCATCTGCATGGACCCATGAACAAATAGCTCAAATTGAGAAGATCCACAACCACATTGAGATAGATGGATCATCTGCATGGACCCATGAACAAATATCTCAAATTGAGAAGATCCACAACCACATTGAGAAGCCCTAAGAGTCAAAGAAATTCCTGCACTGAGATACGACTCTACAAGAAGACACAACTGAGACAGTCTCCTAGGCATGTTCTTCAGGGAGGCAAACTTGATTTAGAGAGGTTCTGAACTCCATGCCAAGATGGCTGAAATGCTTGGATAGGATAATATTGGATTTGTCCTTGTCAATAACAAATCAAAGGTGAAGCAGGAAACAAAGGATTACATATCTTTGAATAAAGAGTTGCACACCTTGTGTTTTTGGAGAAAATCGTTCAAATAATACAATCTCAGAGATATGACCTGATCCATGACTCAAAAAATGGGATTCAGACCAAATGGGAGAGTCCTGAACTGGTACACAACATACCTATATGCAAACCTCATGAATTTCCAGGAAAAAATGTAAATGGGAATATGAAGGTATGCATCTTGGAGGTTCAGGCTGACTAGAAAGTCTCCCTCTTGGATAGTTAAGGATCAACCTCAGGGTCTCCATCCTGAACTTAGGTACCCATATGTGTTGATTGAGGGAGCTTAAGTTGATGATAGGTCTGAGTTTTCCAGCCAGCTTTGTGGCTAAATAAAAGTCTGGACTAAAATCCAGGTGAGTCTGAATTGCAAACACACTCTCTTGCCCATTTGGTGAATAGAGTCTATTTCCAGCTACAGGACATGTGACTTGTATGAGTCATTTGAGACGTCCTTTACAAATGGAACCCTTTATAACTGAGAAGGGTCAAGAAATGAGACTTGGTGGCCCTCCAAGAAAACTTGTAAGACCTGTGGGTCCTCGGGGCAGAGATTTTCCCACTCCATGGTGAAATGTTGCATTTATTACTATAGCATCAGACCGAGACATTACATTAGTACAGAGTTTTCAATTACATTAAATTCCATTGTTCCTCATCTTTATTAATGCGCCATGATATATATTTCTCAGCATTTTCAAAATAACGTTATTAAAACAACACACATGAGTGATGCTTTACCATCACACACTAATAGGAGCGCTTTGAATGCCAGCTTAGTTCATATTTCGTTGTGACTTTACATTTTTGGTCAAGCTTACCCACAACAATTGGTACCCCACGAATAATATTGAATTAACAGTATCAGGAAAAGAAGATGGAGCATACTTACATTTTGATGAGAAAACACTCCCTGGATTGCTCAGACTTGAGAAGATCACACAATTTATGGGAATTTGCGAGTCCTCTGAACAAGCTTGCTGACAAGACAAAAGTGAAAGTAGTAACTGATGAATGACATTGTCAATGTCTACTTTTGCTTGGGAGGGCTGGCTTTGACAGGCAGTGGAAGGACTCCTAAATTATTATTAATGTATTATGATCAGGTCATGTACTTGAAAAAGATTTTCCTTTGTTTATAACTTTCTCCCTAATTTACAGCCATGTATTACCATGTTGTCATGCCGGGCATTGGGGTAGAATTGCAGGCAGGCAAGAATGGGCTCTTTGTCCTCATGACCCTGACTCCTGAAGTAAATGTAGAAAAGTCTCTGGTTCACAGCATCCCACTGACACCACACAAACTTCTTCACGATCTGTTCTGTTTTTGGCTGGCCCCTCATCACCTAAGTTCACAGACATACATACAGATATCAACAGCTGAATTTAATTACAGTCTGACATGATCTAATAATTAACACAATTTTGAAGCTGCAAATATAATCTTGTAATATACAGGTAAAACTTCCATCAAACTGTGCAAAAATATCCACTACAAAGATTAAAGTTTACAAAGAAATGTAAACTATCTATCTGAATGTGTAATATTATAGTAAGACTATACCATACCGACATCCCTCAGGATCCACTGGAAAAAAACAAATTACGTTTTAATTAAGCAATCAATTAACATGTTATATTTATTGTGCAAGCCTACAGACCATGACAATTAATATGAGAGGGCTCTCACCTTCATAGTTAGGTAATTCGGTTAACTGCCTATTATAATGTAGATAAGGACATCTATTATTGTGAATCACTTTAAATTTGTGTGGTACGAATTTTTGTAGTTTTCATGTGTAAGCTAGACCACAAATTTGAAGTCACAATGAAATATGAAGCAAGCCGACATTTCCCACCATACCATACTCACTGATATGCCCCCATGCCATATGCAATGGTAAGGAATCACTTGTTTCTTCAGTAGTTTTAATACCAAGGCTATCTATGGTGCTGCTGAGAAATATATGTATTAGGATACACATACAAATGATGAGGAACACTGAAATTTATTGATTACGATTTAATTCATATGGAAAATTTCATGAACATGAAAGCTCTGTACCAATGACTCTCTCTGATGCCAATATAATAAATGCAAATTTACTCTTGATTTCTGTCCTTATTTACTTCCCAAAGCATGCATTTTATCATACACATGAACCTCCTGGCCAGAAGCACTTTCCTCCCGTTATGAGGGGTGTCTTCCATCCCTCCTGTCACTCACTGAAATCTCCGTGTATGCATAATTATTACTGAACAATTTAATTTTGTCCATTTTTTTCACACCCTGATTCAAATGTAGTTTATTTACTGTAATACTGCCTGTGATCACATGACTGTGAACTGGATTAAGTAGGGCAAGACAAATTAATTGTTAATTTCAAGCAGCATAAAACAACTAACATCCCTTTGATTCTGTCTGCAGGGTTGGTTAGCTTCAGTGTTTGAAGTTTGTCCAGATGGATTATACTATGTGTGATCAGAAGTAATTTCAAAAGGATTAAAGATGTTAACTGATTATGGTTGGATTACTGACGAGCTCAATCAGCATAAAACAATATTACTTTGATTCTCTCTCCAGGGTAGGTGCTTAAAGTTGTCAAGATGTATTAGAGTCTATACTATGTGTGATCAAAAGTAATTCAGACAGGATTAAAGATGTTATTTTATTATGGTTGGATTACTAAAGAGTTCATGTGGCATAAAACAGGGTTGGTTTGGCTTCAGTGTTTCAAGTTTGTTGAGATGTCTAAGCGTACACTATCTCCCAATGCTAAAACGGCAAAATCTAAGCAACTGAAATATCACACAAAGTTCAATGATGGATGGAAATGGGAATTTTTCAGTGGTTGGAATAAAGTTCAAAGGGACATGAATATGCATTCTGCCCTTTCTATAAAGCTGATTTTAAAATCTGCTAAGGTGGCAGGAATGACATCAAACATCATGCAGAAACCCCATCTCATAAAAGCATATTAAACATGACAACAAATACGATATCACTGAAATCCATGTTTGCGGAATCTGCATCAAATGCGGATCAAGTTATATGTGCCAATACACTGTTTGCTAACTTTAAAGCCAAACATAATCTCCCATTTCTGGTAGCAGATCAGTTTTCAGATCTAGTCAAAATAATGTTCCCTGACTTGAAAATCGCACAAATGTTCTCATGCAGACAGACAGACACTACTCATATAGCAACCCAAGATGTGGGTCCTCACTGGGATAAGAAAGTCGAATACATGTGCCGCAATGAAAAATTCGCCATTGTCATTGACAAGTCAAATGATGAAGGGGATAATAAAATGCTGACAGTCTTAGTTCATGTTTTTGACAAGTATTTAAACAGGATATCCACAAGAATCCTCGGAATACCAACCTGTAACACTGAATCAACAGAATTCATCTTTGCATGCTTTGATAAAATATTCATGTAAGTATTACTAAAATTTATCTATTTTATTGTTCATACGAAATCACGATCACAACTGAATAAAAATAATAACAATAATAATAATAATATGAATAATATGAATAGTAACAATGACAACAACAATAATGATGGTGATAGTGATGATAATTATGATAACTAAGGTGTCTGCAAATTGGGCTTAAAGTTGTAAAGGGTGTGATGGTATAATGTATGCATCAGTGCTTCATTTGGAGAATCTAACTGACATTAAATCAACATGCTTGGGAGTGCAATAAATGCTCACTAATCCGATTAGGCAGGTTGTCTTATCTCCTATCACCAATATTGATAATTATTGGCTATTGATGGGTGAACAGTGAAACAAAATTATTTATGCAACAGATTCTATAATATTCCAGACACAGAAATCTCTCTTGGGTCAGTTGCATTGGATATGCAACTGACAATTGCAACATAATGATTGGAAAAAACAGCAGTGTTCTGTCAAAAGTTAGAGAGAGAAATCCCAAGGTTTTTTACATCATATGTGTGTGGCACCTGGCTAACATCTGCGCCCAGAAGGGCATAAAGGCTCAGGCTGACTCCAAAGGAAACCTGGATCCAGTCACAATACATCATCTCTTAAGACAAAAGACACAAAATAACCACAACTGCTTGAAAATTTCATATTAGTTGGTTCTTTTTATGCTGATATCATTGTTTTAAAACATTTGTTTTTTAAAGGCTTATTAAAGCATTTGAGTTATGTACAACGAAAAAATTCATTATTTGAAATTTTTCTACCATATTTGTTGCCATGTCAACGGACAAGTAAAAATTGCTGCACTCCGTTGTTGCCAAAAATAACAAGCTTATTACTTCATAAGTCTAATATGTAAGTTTTATCAAGTTAAGATAAAAATTGTGAAATATCCTAGCCTGGATACAACATAGCAATTAGATTGTCAATTTTAGTGCCTCTGCCAAAAATCTTGAGTAAATCAGGCTAAAAATGACTTTGATGAGTGAGGAGGAAAGGGTTAAGATCAACAATGACTGCCACAAATTTAATCCAGACAATGATCTCCAAAAAGAAATTCTAAAAATGCTTGTGGTACATATAAGAAGAGTATGTATAGCAACAAGTTACTGTGAAAGGACTGATGTGATGAGATGTGATTATTTTAATATATAAAAAATGGAAATTTGCTCAATAGTTGTAATTTTTGTCCATTTTCATGCTAAAAATTGGATCGATGAAAATCCTCCCTCTTTTAAAGCCAAAACTCCTAGCCAAATTTTGCAAATCTCCTGACCTGTCCTAAGCTGACCTCTCTGTTCTGTCACATGTATGTTTTATCAATTTATAATTATGAATACTCTTAAACTTTATGCAATCCAATGAAATTCAAAACATGAAACATTTGAGAAATGTGGAAGCATTCAAGTTCTAGAAAATAAAATGTCAAGAAGAGTTTGCACAACATATCGTTCCAGTTTTTGTTTAGCATATTTCGTAATAATTTCTTCAGCACCTGCTATCGCAATACACATATTTATAACTCCACCATTCAGTCAAACTTTACAGATCCAATTTTGGATGACAAGGTCATGGTTACCAAGCAACAGGCCTGTGACGTCTTCTGTACCAGATTTCTTGATTTTAATGTACTGATCATACATATTGTGGACTGTTGTTTCACTTACTTTCCTCACAAACTCAGCCCTGAATGTTCTTGCTCCTTTGGCTACTTAATTTTTTATTGAGTATCTCACAATTTCAGCCTAGTTGGTTGTCATGTAACTCACCCTATTTCCACTGATGGGAAACCTAGAATTTCAAGGGAGGTTCAACAGCATCATTTGCAGTTTCCCAAGAAAGAGTTTCTTTCATATTAGAGGACATCTTGGGATCAGGCAGGTATGCAACATGACAAGATTTTACTGCAAGTTTTCTGCACTTTAACATTTAATCAGTGTCATCATCATCGTGATAGCTGAGAGAGTGAAACTCAATTTTGACAGACAGGTTTAAATATGGCAAAGATTGTTTCAAGAAAAGTGGTTTACTGTTATTGGCTTTGTTTTAGCACCTAAGCCCTAACTGTAGAGAGCTTTATGTTTTACGAGTGGTCCTTAGTAACATAGAAAGACCAAATTACTATAGATTACAGCAATGGAATTAAGCTTGTTAACTCATACGTGTGGAAAAGGATGCTGGTATTTTCATTGATTAAGATCTATGCATTTATTCTCAGTGTTAGCAATGGACAAATTAATCAACTTAATTACTGCACTAGGTTTAAGCCAATCTGCTTGCAAATGCTTGGAATTTAATTTGTCGGTATAATCTTTTATAGTGACTTCTACATTGTCACTCAATATTTAATTTTATTATGTTTTAAATGACAAATCCATGAAATTAAGTACTGACGAATATGTATTGAAACCCGATACCCACTATAAGATACCCCCTGTGAATTCAAGATATTTATGTTTAATACTAATTTTGTTTTACTCACAGGGTGAACGTGGACTGAGTGGAACTTTGTCAAATGAATTATTGTTTATTGTGCAAAAAAAATTCAGTATTACATGCCTAATGATGGAAAGGGGGTTGGGGTTCTTGCAGACAAAATCACAATTAAGAGTTTAAAATATGATGAATAATATGCCTTTCTGAGCTGTAATGTAACTGTGCACAAATTAAAATTTACTCTCGGTTGTCTTTTTTGATTGTTATTTTATATCCATGCCTACCTAAAGTAATACATTGCCTTTTTTTGTCAAAATTCTTGCCAAGTTTTGCATCTTGACAAGCTATGTGACATATTTAGATATGTACTGGACCTATAACAGCTATATTTTGATGGCATGATGCTGTACATCATTTAGTCATATCAAATGATCCTTTTTAGATTATTTATAGGTAATTACAACCAAATTTGGTAAACTGCACAAGCTAGTACTCTGAAATGACCTCTTTATCAAGGGACTATTTTTCACCGTATCCCAAGTCATATTATATATGGCTGTCTGCACAGCATTTCGGTACTTTGATTAGAGTCATAGTTTAATAATTTTGAACCTTATAATTGCCAAATAAATGTGTATCTTGTGTTCACCTTTTTAGTGATATTTATTTGTATACTGTCATATATCATTATAAGTGTTGAATTCACAGTTAAATAAGTATTGTTTGGCATACTGTCAGGAGCTCTCACAAAGTTTGGCATCGTTGTCTGGCATTCACACATATTTTCACTGGTTAATCAGTTCCCTGACAATTGTTCATTGGACAGTTGGTGGACAACAAGAGGTTATAAAAAAGACCCCAGCTCAGTGTTTGGCAGACAATACTGAGTTACATCAGGGGCCATTTTCAAAACCTAGATAACTATTTCATCTTCGTAGTATAGCTTATACAGTAGGTGAGTTCTGAGTGATAATGAAGTAAACTTAACCTTATTATTTTATCAATGAAAACTACGTATTTGATTTAAAATGCTATTTGATTGGATAACTAAAAGATAAATCATGGACACTGCAGTTGTCTCCCACCACACGGGGATATTCGGGGACATTCATTTCTTTTGGTCCAAAAATAAATGAAAATAAAATAAATAACTAAAGTCTTTGAATTGTTTATACTCTAAAGCATAAATGTAGAGGGAATGTGAAGTAGTAACTTAGCATTATGTAATTTTACACTATGATTTATTTCCAAATGTTTTCTTCCAATACATTTTTAATTGTTTCAAATCTGTCTTTTTCAACAGTTTATTAAAACCCCTTTGCCCAGACTCTTACACCAAGAATTTTAAGTGATTCACAGTATTATGAATAAATTACCCACAGTGGTGTATGATAGGTAAAGATGATATATATCAATGGTAAGCAAGGCCAAACTATTACCCACAGCTGTGTATGATAGGTAATGATGGTATATGTCAATGTCAAGCAAGTTCAAACTATTACCCACAGCTGTGTATGATAGGTAATGATGGTACATGTCAATGTCAAGCAAGGTCAAACTATTACCCACAGCTGTGTATGATAGGTAATGATGGTATATGTCAATGTCAAGCAAGGCCAAACTATTACCCACAGCTGTGTATGATAGGTAATGATCGTACATGTCAATGTCAAGCAAGGTCAAACTATTACCCACAGCTGTGTATGATAGGTAATGATGGTACATGTCAATGGCAAGCAAGGCCAAACTATTACCCACAGCTGTGTATGATAGGTAATGATGGTACATGTCAATGGCAAGCAAGGTCAAACTATTACCCACAGCTGTGTATGATAGGTAAAGATGATACATGTCAATGGCAAGCAAGGTCAAAACATTGTGTAAGTAATTTTTAAAAGGTGCAACCTCTAACAGTATAGTTATACTAAATTGCCTTTACTTTGGAAAAAAAATTTGGTTATAAAGACTTACACTGTAGCAAATATTAACAGCAATATAATCAAGATGCCAGGGCTTATATATCTACATGCAAAGGACTGTGCTTGATTCATAGAATTTACTCAACAGAACTTTTTTTGCTATTTCCAAATACTATCAATAAATAATGGATGTGACACACAGCAGAAAGAACTGACAATATTAGACCATCCAGATGAATTCTGCAAGTAAGATTATCATGAATGGCAGTTATAAATTACAAAGAACATGATCCCAATCCTGTTTGATATTGGTTCTGGGATGAAATGCTGCATTCAATCTGAACCCATGTTTATTCAAGTTTTTGAGACAAAACACAAGTTCAAGCTCAATGTCCCAAAACTCTGACTACCTGTAATTTTAATTTGAATACAATTAGAATCGTAGAACTTTCAGAATTTTCTTGAGCACCTCTCTCAGACTAATACATTTTACAGACCTAGATGTATTCCAAATATCATATCTTATTATGGCATTTTGAGCCTTAAAGTGTGCAAACAAACTTTCAAGAATATGGGACCAGAAGCACCAAGACTTGATTTATTACTTGTAGATAAGCTACTGGTACTCTTAGTGATAAGTACAGCTCCTAAAAATGACCCTGAAATTGTCGTCTCAGTCACCGACTTGTATACAAGACATGGTATACAAGTCACATGTAACTTTCCAACACCCACAGAACAATGGAATTTTTGATGCATGACGTTTTATGCTGTATCATTAAGTTCTAATGTTCTTATCCTAAAATTGCTATTTTGTACATGCATCCTCATGGATTATCAAATACTGCCACAGTGACAATAGGTATTTATCTACTGAAATTGATACCTCTTTTAAACTCAATATTTTTTAATTAAAGCATGTACTGGCCTACTCACCATTCCCTTCTCTCCAACTCTCCCCAGTGGTATGCTGTACATCCCAACAGCTGTAAAACAGATGAGGACATACTCATGTAAGTCTGGAAACTGAATCTTGATGCTACTGTTGCAAAGACAGTGACAAGCAATTATGTCAAAATATATTTATATCATTTACAAGAGGTCCAAGTGGGCCTGATATTGCCCACCTGACATACATTGGTCTAAATGGCAAATGTAGTTACCATTCTCCCTCATTATAATGCTGTAAATGGAAGCCACTGAGGATACCACATTATAGTGAGACTGACTTGTAATGAAGTATATGATACCACTTAATGAAATAGGATCCATGGCCATATTCACCTTACAACAGGTACTGTGCTATAATAAAGGGCCTAAAAGTGAAGGAGAGCTGTAGTAATAAGGCAGGTAACTACATGTCAGGATAATTTCCAGCTATTTGGATGAATTTGGTCGTATATGACATGTTGTTTCACTGTATTTTAACACTAAGCAACTTCAGCTGAACTAGATATTGTATCGGCATCTTGCATATAAATTTGAAAGGTATTCATGCTAGGACTCTACCTATCAAATTTGGTCTGATATGGTCAGGCAGTTTTGAAGAAAAAAAATATTAGTAACAATAGTCATACCTGATAGAAAATGAGTATCATTTGTAGGTTTTCCAGAATAACTACAGAAGCCACATTGTTACTATGGGAGTCACCCAAACACAATTCTGGCACAGCATATACTAAGAAATATTCCTACATCATTTAATCAAAATTGGCTGAACTGTGCTGAAGAAGAAGTCAAAAACAAGATTTTTTCTTGGTTAACCACACCATTGCTAAGAGTTCAAACCCAGACAAATTCTACTAGAGCATGTACAAAGAATCATTCCTACCAAGTTTGAAAAAAATTAGCTCAGCTGTTCTGGAGCAGAAATCAGAATTTTTTTATTCATTTGGTTGCTAAGCAAGTCACATCCTTAATATGGGAACCATCCTGAACATAAATCTGGTTCAACATGTCCTATGAAAAATTCTTACAGTTTAATCATAATTGCCTGAGCTGTTCTGGAAAGAAACTGAAAATAGATTTTCCACCTAGTTGCTATGGAAACTATACCACTGCTAGGGAGCCACCTAGGAAACAAAGCATACAAATTGTTCCTACCCAGCTGAATCAAACAGCTGTTCCAAAGAAGTGAAAAATATATTTTCTACATGGTTGCTGTGAAAGCCATACCATTGCTAGTGGAGCCACCTTGCACATAAATCAGATACAGCATAAGCTAAGAAACATTCCTACCAAGTTTGATCCAAGATGGCTTAGCAATTCTGAAGAAGTTACAAATAGGTTTTCCATAAGGTTGTTACTGAAGCAACACCTTTATCAGGGGGAGCCATCTCAAAGCCAATTCTAACAGAGTATGTCCTATCAACAAGTTTTATCAAAATTGGCTATGATGTTCTAGAGATAAAGTTGAAAATAGGTTTTCTAACTAGTTTCTAAGGACAAAATTTCCACCTAGAAGTGAACTTAAACTGAAATGATGGCCATGTGCTACGTAGTTTTTAACAACCATTACTGGTTATCTTACCTCTGCAATCCACTAAAATTGTTCAGTAACTTTTTTGTGTCAATAGGAACTATACATACATAGATTATATACATATTTTTTGTAGCAGTAGATCATAAGATAAAAAAGTCACATTTAACATTTTACATGAAATGCTCATGATATTGTCTGTATCTTAGTCATAGCTCCCTGAATATAACACTTGATATTGAACATCACTGTACATCTGAGCAACCAAATATTTTTCTCTGAAGTGAATGCAGGAATACTCTTCAGATAGTTGCTCTTCAATTTTGGAAAACAGTTTATGTCTTTTCTGACAAAGGAAGACAAGAGATGCATCCGTAAAAACTTAATTCACATATTACTTCTGAAATATTCACATTGACCTCTAAGTAACTAAAATGTCCTTATAATTAAAACTAAACCGACACGTGAACCAATTTTACTGCTGTAGAATTCTATGGCAGTAAAAGAATTACCATCACTGATCTAAATATCTGGACACTAGAAAAATAATTACTATTCTCTCTGTCTAGATAACTGCAGTACTAATGAAAATTATCAATTTTCTCAAATATTTTTTCTGGAAAATTAATATCTTTATTGTCACGACTGTGTATCAGTGCGCCCAGCAAGCAATGCTGGTAAATTGGTTGCATTATATCCTTGCTTGCCAATAAAAAAACACTTGCATGGTAATGTTTCAGTGTTCTTTTACAAATAAAAATTCCAGTTGCATTTCTGGTTTGTTTTTTTTGTTTTTTGTAAAACTTTGACAGTCTGTTCATAGTGTACATGTACTGCCGTTGGCAATAAATCTTGCTAGAAATTTGTCAATGAACATGACCCAGTTCCAGTTCTAATATTAATATTGTTTGATAACATAAAGATTGTTGTTGACTATTAATATTGTTTGATAACATAAAGATTGTTGTTGACTATTAATATTGTTTGATAACATAAAGATTGTTGTTGACTATTAATATTGTTTGATAACATAAAGATTGTTGTTGACTATTAATATTGTTTGATAACATAAAGATTGTTGTTGACTATTAATATTGTTTGATAACATAAAGATTGTTGTTGACTATTAATATTGTTTGATAACATAAAGATTGTTGTTGACTATTAATATTGTTTGATAACATAAAGATTGTTGTTGACAACAGAATGTATCACTGAAATAACATTAATCTATTCATTTTTTCTAAACTCTAAAAATAGGAAAGATGTTCCATATTTACATCAAAAAATGCCTAAAGTAAGCCTGACATTAAAACTTGAAATATGGTGAACATTGCCCTAAATATGTAATGAAGACATATCACTCAGACTGGTTCAGGAATTTAATTATGGAATACCATTAATTGTACCCTGTTTATTGGTATGAAGACCTAACTGACTACATCAAAAATGAGATTATTAAGGGGAAATATGCATGGAATAAAACTGAGACTACAAGATCTTGTGAACTTACATGTCAGAGATATAGACTGCTTTATCAGAAAAAAATGTAAACCCAGTTTAGTTTATGGAAAAGAGAAAACAAAGATTATAACCCGCATACGTACTTAAACACTTTATATCACACAAGATAATCCACTTTAGTAAGAACAGGAATTTACATGCATGACTGCTTTGTCTCCTTTTGTATGCTCTCCAGCAGTAAATATAAAATAAGCCTGCAATCACATTGGCTTGGTGTAATGCTGATGACCATTGATTTTACAGGTATCAATGTGATTCATTAATTAATTTCTAACTGTTTCAAAATGAAAGGTTGCTTTTTTTTATCATTACCTTTAACAAGGTTGCAGCTTGCTTTCTTGAGGGAACTGCTTGATCACGAGTTGTGGAGCATGTCAGCTTTTTTTTTGCTGCCCACCAACAACATCTTCAGTTAATCATCATGATAATTTGGGTAATCAAAGCGGTTTCACAGCTAGATGGTTGACTACTCAACCACCAGTTTATGAGTACAGGTATGACATTCCTTGGTTTATGTTCCAACTTGAAATATGGTGACTGGAAAATTGGTGGGTCCAGTTATTTAGATTAATTACATTAGCTGAAAAACCTGTTGATGCCTCTTTTTCCAGTATCATTTTAGTAACATTTCTGCTTCTTAGTCAAGAAAGTGTCATCTAGCATTCATTAGCATCTTTTAAGTTTTCTAAAATTTTGCAAATCAGACCTCAATCAACAGTGCAGTAGTCAAACAATAAGTTAACTATCAACATAACTAAGTTCTACTTTGTGCATGTGCCACCTGGTATTTGGGCAAAGGGAAGCAAGTTTTATGACGAATATAGAATTTATTAAGCGTAAAGCATATTCATACAAAGATGAGATGCACAATGTGATCACTTGCTCCAGATTTTCACCTGGCTTGCAATTCACCTATATTACCTTTGTGAATGGTATAACCTACTATGGGTCAGTATTTAGAGCTAAGAGTCTTCTCATTATCATGTTTGAATGTTCCAGCAGATTATATCTTCTTTGTCAATGTCTATCTTTATGACAGCCAATTTTGCTAAGTTTTGACAATTTTATTTAAAAGAAAGCCACATATTATATTCCATGTTTTTAACAATTTCGGTAAAAATGATGTCATCTTGGAGGAAATGCAGCTTGGAAGAAACCAGGTACCAGATGCAAGCTTGATACCAAATGGGTCCAATTCACAAAAATATTATGTTCAGATTAAAGAAGGTGGGCTTAAAACCCTTCAAATACATGGCCCCATCGATAAATATATAACAAGAGACAAGATCAGTAACACGAGATATTGCAGTTTCGTATCTAGCTCTTGATTTGTTAATTAATGGTATTCACATTTACAGTGACACTTCTCAGTAATCTAGGTGTGATGTGACACTTCTCAGTAATCTAGGTGTCATTTTAATGTGGATACATTTTCAAGAAGATATCAGACAGCTATATGCATTAGATCTTGGTGAAGTTAAGAGCCTAAGATTGTAAAAATGTCAAGATTTTTCATCTGGTTGGACAGGGTTACACTTGTCCCAGGTACCCACTATAAAAATCTGACCAGGTGAGATCACCCTGTTTACATCCAGTAGTACCTGTGTGGCAACAGTGATAAAATTAAAACTGTTCAAACCTACTACTGCTTTTAATCTACCCATATATAGGCTTCTTTTTAAAAACTATGTTTATTTTTTCCAGTAATTATTTTCGGTCAATCGGCAACCTTCATTCTTTAAAATACAGTATTTAATATACCACCACACATAGGCTGGTACTTAAGCTCATAAAATAATTAGTTGCCTGTGACCATTCTGCCTACTCATCTAGTTCATAATACTATCAGTTATGTTTTTCTTTAAGCACTAATTTAAACTGATTTAAAAGTTAAGTTCTAACAACTTATATAATTTACTCCCAACAAACAGATGATGAAGGCACACCAGATACAAGATCATGCTAATCTGGACAACTTCGTTAATGACTGTTGGGATACACATAAATTTCATGGCAAAGTGGCTATTAGAATGTCTTTTGCCACACTACTCACTGAAAATATACAGCAGAAAGAGCTGCTTGCAATAAATGAAACAAACAACAATACATCAGTATAAAAGTCAGCACAATGTCAGTAAAGAGCATACTGTATGTAATAATTTGAACACGAGTACCATGAACTGTACAACATATGCCCATGTGTAACCTCTAAATAGGCACTAGTAGAGCATGGTTGACTCTGGAGAGTGATGGCCAAAAGGTCTCAATGGCCTGGACCTTTGGTCAAGGTATACAGTCTGGAACTAAAATTTATATGCAGAAACTATTCATTTCTTATCAGACTTACCATGACCATGACCTCTAACCCTTAGACCCCAGAATCTATAGGTTTCTTTATTACCCTAAGTACAAGCTCTCCACAAACTTTGGTTAAGGTACATGGTCTATAACTGAAGTTATTATGCAAAACCATTTTTCTTCTTTCAGTCACAATGACCGTGATCTTGGACTATTAGACCCCAGAATCAATAGGCTTCTTTCTTACCCAACACACAAGTCATCCACAAACTTTGGTGAGGGTACATGGTAGAGAGCTGAAGTGTTTGTGTAAAAACCTGCTTTCTTCTTTGAGTCACAATGATCTTGACCTTTGACCAATTGACCCCAAAATCAATAGGCGTCTTCCTTACACAAAGTGCAAGCTATCCACAAAGTTTGGTCAAAGTTTGTGATGTAGAACTAATTTCATTGTGCAGAAACCATTTTTCTTCTTTCAGTTTCAGTAATCCTGACCTTTTACCTTTTGACTCCCAAAATGATGTGATTTTTTCTTACCTCAAGTGCAAGCTATCCACAAAGTTTGGTTCAGTTTTGTGATACAGAACTAATGTTATTGCACGGAAACCATTTTTTGTCTTTCAGTTGTTTTTTCAGTCACACTGACCATGACCTTTTACATTTTCCAAAGTCAATATGCATTTTCTTACCCCAAGTGCAAGACAGAGGTCTGTGATGGAGAACAAATGTTATTGTGCAGAAACCATTTTTCTTCTTTCAGTTGCCATGACCTTGACCTTTGATCTTTTGACCATAAAATCATTAGGCTTCTTCCTTACCCTAAGTGCAAGCCATCCATAAAGTTTGGTAGCTGTATATGGTGGTGAACTCAAGTTATTGTGCAGAAATGAAATTGGTAACAGATGGATGGACGCATAGACAAACAGATGGACATCGTAACATAATACATTCTGCCTTGTGGCAGGTGTATATAAAGGTAAAATCCACAGAGGGACTATGAAAACCTAAATAAACAACATCTGCTTCATGATGTTATATCACTGTAACATATCTGCTAACTCATCATAGATGAGTTCACCAGACTCTGACTTTCTTTTCAGATCTTTCCCGTGTTCTAAATTCTGGTAACAGATGGCTGAGCCATGGGGTACCAGTAACTGGAGTATTCCATGGATGGGCATTACCAAGTGGAATGTTGATTAATGACATCAGACCATCTCTCGTCTCTAGTCAAACAGATCTATGTCACAATTAAAGAGTGATAAAGAAAGTGTGAATTTACAAAATCAAATAATTTTGCAAGTAACATAAAAAAAGGCAGACATTATGAACTGCTCATATTTATCATGCCATCCTATACATGAACACTGAAAGAAAACATTATACTGCAAAAAGAAAAAAAATGAATCAACACGAGGAAAATTCTAGATTACAATGAGAGAAGGCAAAGAGTTTTGCCGAAATTGACTCAGAGAATACAATGAAATGATGAACATTGAAAATGTATTGTGTTTATTGTGCCATCCTGTAAATGAACAATTAAAGAAAACTCGGAACTGTGAGAAGACAAAAATTAATCAATGCAAGGAAAAAAACCCCACTAACCTTCATAACCATTGCTTTGCGAAACAAATTTAGAAATATACCATAGTATTGTCATCTGTATATTCAGTTTTACATATTTTGGCAATATTTTGCCGGTATGAATTCTGCCAAACTCATTCTAACACAATATGAGTATGTTCCAGTAAATAATGCAATGTAATATTTCCAGGTAAATTTAGATTGGACTATTAGATAACTTTGCACTTTCAAGTCAAATTGCCTTCAGCAGATGAAATAATGGCAATTTCAGGGCATCAAGCATCTTTCAATGACAAAAATATAGGAATGGTATTGAAAATATAGTCATTTTGTTTAGACATTATAGGAAAATATAGGATAAATGATAACATATAGGGTAAATGTATCCTCCTCCACCATCCATGAGCTCTATCCTTTAATTTAACATTATAAACATTTCAAAATCAACATACAAAACACTCTGTCACAAAATGTTACAAATGGAAAAACTTCTATGACAGTAAGTAAACCAATCTGACTAGGTAATTAAGATCATATTGTGACTACCGGTTACTATGATCACAGTGAATGCATATGGTTAAGCTGCTAATCGTATAACAAAACAGACAATACTTATCACATCCAGATTATCCTCAACAATAAATCATTCTTATCAGAACTCTCAGATCAGAAAGTGTTTAATTTAGTTACATGATAATTTTAAAATTCAAAATCATGCACTGTTTAAAGTTAAAGCTAGAAAAACTACTTTGATTTTGCTTTCTTCTCAGCAGGCTGAGTGTCTTCATGTTTCCTCTTCGCCAAACCACTACCTCTTCTGAACACTTTTCTTTCCAAAGAATTGTCTTTTCTCCTGTTCAGTCTTTCTTTGACTATCTGTTACATGGTCCATTTCTTCACTTAAACTTTCAGACTTCCTTGTATGTTCCAATTATCATTTGTGATACATCGGCCCCCTTAATACCTCTATTTTTCATATGCTTATGGGACCTAGGTGGCTGAGTGGTCTAAGGCACTCACCTTTACCGATCACCGACATCTCACCTCTGTCCTTGTGGATTTGAGGCTCAGGAAACCGATCACTGACATCTCACCTCTGTCCATGTGGTTTTGTGGCTCAGGAAACATTGGTATGTGAGAAAGTTTGCCAGTAGCTTCCCATGGGTCAGTGGTTCTTGCAGGGGTTTTCCCGGGTTCTTCCTCCACCAGATGTACTGGATGCCATGTATCATGTGCTGAAAAATGGCGTTAAACCCACAACAACAACAACATACAAATTTGTTTTCTCCTTCAAATACGTTCCCCGGTCACATTAACATTAGGAGAAAAGGTAATAGGAGGAGGGAATGCTGAGCATCCTACCTATACCTCGGGTATCCTTCTAGGGAATAAAAGGCTGGATTCCCTATGCGAATGATAACCAACTCTCCAAATCTGAAAGCAACACAGACTAGGGTCACGTGATCTGTGACCCTTATATCCAGTTAAGAAGATGATTATTTTATTCTTCTTACTGACAAAATTTAACTGGCGAATCCAGCGAAGCTAAGAGGCTGTGTTGGTTTTAACTGGGTCTGGTGGTCATTTGGGCCACTGCCACAGGACTCACCAGATTCAGAGTTTGTCTCTGTGAAGCGAAATCTCTGCAATAAAAACTCTCAAAGGCTGACTCAGCATGCCAGCCAACAGCTTCTATTATGGCTCGGATCGAAACGTTACATTCTAAGCGAGGCTCGCAGAGATCGCTCTAATTTCATGAGCTGAAATGCTCATAAGGTGACACTGATCTTTTGAGACTTCAGAGTACGCAGAGCGTTTAACCAACTTCAGCCACAAAGATAGGGCTTGTGGGGTGATATCCTGGTTCCCAGCCTTCACCGGGAGAAAGAGACGTTTGTGTGTGCCATGACTTGCCTCTGCACTTCAAGTAGTGCTTGAAGGCACGGATAGGGTTTTGCTTGGCCACTACTCTCGACATGTCTAACGAAGAGATGGGAGCATACAACAACTCTCAGATTGCCCACTGATGACAACCTATTTTTGGCCACAAAGCCTGGTTGCATTATGAGGACCACCGAACTATTTTGATCTGAACTGAAGATAGTTCAGGTCAGCTGAAAGGGTATGTAACCCGCTCACCCGGCATGCGAAAGCCAAGGTTATCAGGAAACATGTTTTGTATGATAGTAGCTTCAGCGAGGTTCAGGCTAAACGCTCGAATTTATCTGAATTGAGCCATTTTAAAAGTCAAGAGAGATTCCATTTTGGAAACAGGGTGAGGGATTTTGGTCGATCCAAATCAAAATTGGCTAGTAGGTCTGACAGATCTTTATCATGACCAATATCTCATCTGCCATGATGCCTGAATGTGTCTGATATCATGGAGAGGTAGCCTTTGATGCATCATGTCGTATCAGATCGAGATTTGCAGAGGCAGTCAGCACATTTGCCATGGAATGGTGAGCTGCCCTGTTAATGACCCAAGCAATTTGGCCCGTTGCCTCCCAGGCATGCTCATTGTCCGATTTTTCCGCAAGTCAGAAAATCGCCAGTGAGGCCAAGTCTAACCAAGTCTAACATTGAAGACGTGGTGCCAACATTTCGAACCAGCTTTGATGTGGCATGAAACACATTCTTGTCCACTTTATAAGAAAGTGGGGCAGCCATGTGGACAGCCGCTAAATTCTTATCCAGAGTCAGGTGTTCAGTATGGAAGGCATCGGAGTATGTTTTGTACCAATGTGATGAGAATGTTGCTGGTACTTGGCTTTCAGAAAAGAAAGCCTTAGCCTTTCCCGGATCACAGATTCATCCAGACGATCATTAATCTCCCTGATCTTTGCTAACTGGGCAAGCAGCTGGAAGAATTGAGTCTCTTCCTCATCCTTAATATCTACCAAACCCTTGACCTTATAGTCATGCGTGGCAGCAGGGGGTGGAGGGCATTCTGAAACCAACAACACCCAGTATATCTCTTCGACAGCAGTCTTAAAGCTGAACTCAGTCCACTCCATGGTTGGATCTGAGTAAAGCTATTGTTCAGGAGTATCTTCACACACACACTGTGTGTAGTGTCCTATTCTGGTTCTGCCTCCATATCCGGATAAACCATCCCGGGTGACATAGATGACGCAATGCCATCATCTCTATGTAAGTCACAGTAACTTCCCTGTGGGTTAGCTGTGAACATACAGTAAGCCAGCTCCAGCAGACAAATATGTCGTACCAGTACGGATGGCTGGTTAGCCAGGAGTATGGTCGGCACAGTTACCGGACATGCAGAAGGCGATCCGGTTGGTACCGGTACCAGCCGTGCCATGAGCATGGCTAAATGGACAGATCTATCACTAAAATCCCCGTCATAATATGTTTGTGCAGCCGTTCGCTTGGCGAAACAGACGGATCTATCACTAAGATCCCGTAATTGTTATTGTATGTATCTATAGGCATGGTAGGACAGACAGAGCTATCATTAAGATCTCCATGATTGTAGAGAGATAAAGGGGTAGGCCTGCGAGAGAGATAGATCTATCACTAAGATCCCTGTAATTGTAATTTTATGTAGCCGTAGCATGGAAGGATGGACAGATCTATCATTAAGATCTCCATAATTGTAGGGAAATTAAGCTGCAGGCCTAGCAAGATGGGCAGATCTTTCAGTAAGATCCCCTTATTGAGATGGCTCAACTGTCTGGACAATCGTGGCTGGCGATACGGAAGTATTGGATGTATCTGTTGGATCCTTTAAAACCCCATGCACCCTGACTTACAAGCCCAAAGGCCATGCTCAGACATGTGGGGGGACTTGTGCCTCCTGGGCTGCCTAAAATTGGGGGTACACTCCTCCACTGTATCATAATTACCTGTCCATACACTCTTGGACCATATGGCGCACACACTGCATGGTACTGACAAAGTACATTTTGTACACGCAAGGCATCGACTCGTGCGTGTCTTCCCCGGCCTTGAACTTGTTGTATTTATACACTTCATCCACATGTTTCACTCAAACAACAAAATAAAACAAAACACAACAAAAAATGTGTGAATTAACAATGCAGGGTGTTAATAAATTGCTAAAACACCTGTTACTAACTGGGTGAGCAAACAATAGGCAGTATGCGCAAAACCATGAATCACAACATACATCAATGACAGCTTGTTGTACCATGCGGTCTAAATAGACCAAATCTGAGAAAGTGACAAATTCATGAAAATATTGGAAAAAATTGCAAAAATAATATATACAGCACAGCTCACGTGATTTTTCGGAACTCCGCGCATCGCGGTGGGGGTGGGGAGTGAGTGGAGAGGATTAAGAAAAACCCCTCTACCATCACTCCACGCGTCCTGACGGAGTTGTCGCGGAGTCTCGCGGAGAATAGCCTGCACACCACGCTTTCTCGCGGAGTCGCATCCGATCACCACCGCGGAGTGGACGTGGTCTCGATAATATGGGCGTGGTTTACTGTTTATATCACCCATGCAAGCAGAGGTTGAGAGAGAGACGGGGGGGGGGGGCACCGATTTATCTACATCGTTATCCCTCTGGGGAACAATTTGCTAACTTTTTTATACTGAAAAAAACATAGTAATTCAGTTAATTATAAATATTTCCTTGTTCTAACGAAGATAATGTATGATACATAGTGCTAAATCATATTTAAGATGATGATAACGTAATGCCTCGTAAACTGTATTAATACTACATTTTGCGCAATTAATCTAATTTCTTTTTCTTCAATACTATGTTATCGGAATCTAAACATGCATTCATATCCTTATTTCTTTTTCAGTAAACGCAATACAAAATTGTAATGATCATATGAAAGTCAGTGATATTGTACTACCTGCAATGAAAAGAACGATAAACATCGAACAAATTAATAACAAAGCTACAGTCATACCAGACTGAAGTGAAACAAAATCACACAAATTCCGATGGTTACTCCACGCATGAGTATTCATTCACATATTGTACGTTTTTTTCTGACATCCAATCGCTTAAATAAAGCATTATTAAGATTTCACATTGTTATTTTATTTTAAAATGTACTATTTTGCAATAATTACCAAAGTAGCGGGGTTTTTTTAAAATCACAAATGGTCGCAAAAGGTCATCCTAGATACATGTAGTTGACACGTGCAAGTAACCTAACACAATAGAAGCCATCAGCACTGCGTGTTTTCTTTGATATTGATGTGTTAATTTCATGTGCTAACTGTTAACCTAAAAGTACAACAGCAATGCTTCTGCGGGTTTGTTTTCTTTGCCATTGATTTGACAAATTTGTGCATCAGATGAAATTAATGTTTAACTTTTTCTTTTTCTTTTCTGTTCGTTTTCCTACTGCATAATACAGAAAATTAAGATGAATAATTTTAGATCATTAACTCTTCTTAGTACAGTTCCCCCCCCCCCCCCTCTCTCTCATAAAATATGGAATCCAAATCACTACTGCACAAGTTATCGTAAACTGAAATCTGGAAAAGTTTGCAAGTGGTAAGAAACAGAAACACGCTAAATAACCAAAGACTCTAACAGTCACAAACAGGAAACTGCACTCTTTAATATCTGCATAAAAATAATTAAAAAAAAAAAATTTTATTTTTATATTTTTGCCGTAGGAAAATGAGCAAATAATAGGATACACGTGGAGACAATACATCCATGTAAAATGCTCTAAACTTGTTGGAAATTAAAATCTCTGAACATCTCAGATTTTATAATTTTCCATATTATTTTTCATTTCGGTAATAAGCCGAGTTCAGATTAATTACTAACAATTATCAAACTTCCGTTGTTAATGGCGGGACAATAATTGCGGCTGTAAAGTACAATGCGCCAAGTCAGATGGCTTCATGTGATAAAAACACACTGTTCCCAAGCTGAAACTTACATCATCCTTTGATGCAAACCCTTGTTAATATTTTACAACAGTGTTCACAATGGTCACTGCCTTGATTTCTGTAGAACATCCGCTGAAGTCAAGTCTTTATTAGGGAGAGACAATTGAATTTTCCAACCATGGGAAGGGGGGGGGGGTCGGTAAATGCATGAAAACAATTGTCTTTCTCTGATTTTTGTAGCAGACGTTAATCCGTTCCATATTTCACTTAAAATAAATAATTACTGTGATGAAAGAACAAAAAATATCACGGTCGAAAAAAACAAAACAACATATAAACGCCGTATATTAAATGGTCAGTCCCTTACAGTATACATGCAGTCATAATATTCAGCCTCGTGACTATGCTATTACTGCTTAAAGACTATGCACGCGGTTTTGCATTTCAGTGTAAATTCAGTGTTTTAGGTTGCGGGGGGGGGGGGGGTAAGCAGAACTGGATGTCAATTTGGATTTTAATTTTCCATATCTCAGAGAATTACTTTCCTTTGGAACAAAATGATAAATTTATTCTGCTTGAAAGGCTCAGCAATGTGTGCTTCTCGTCAAGTCACTGCATAAGTTTGTTCATATTTCTTTGAAATAAATTAAAATCATAAACTTATTGCAAAAGAAGTCGATCAACCTTTTATAAACAGTAATGTGTACTGAATATACAAGCCTTTTGAAATTATTTTTTTATTATCCAAATATAAGATCAAAATAAAAACGACTGATTCTTCAGATGGTATCCGGTTGTAAATCACTCTTGACGTCTCAGTCTTTCCATAGGTGGTCTTCATTCATTGGCTGTTCAGATGTCAATCAGTAATGTCGACTAGCCCCTCGACGGTGGAGTTTACATCAGCATGCCTGCTGAAACGCGGTGGTGATTTGTAGGTATTTATGCCAATTTATGCCTCCACCGTGGAGTGCTATCACGGAGCTAAAGTGGAGGGGATTAAGTACCCTACCGCGATGCGCGGAGTTCCGAAAAAACACGTGACCTGTACTGTACCAGCTGTAGAGGAATGATTAAGACACACTATAAATCCAAACTTCTGGATTGATGGTTAAAATTCACATTGATATTGGCATGAATTGAATGGAGGTTTTTCATATAATGTTGACTGTACGAAAGTGAAGCTTAAAACTAGCGACACTTGGTGGTGGCAAGGGGAAGTAATGGGCAAGAGCTATTGCCCTTTGTCTATATGATATAGACACAAAAGACGAATTTTCGTCTTTTAGTAGGGCTGGATTTGGGAGGTAGCAGGCTTATATCCCTAACGTTATTGTAATCGTGGAACATATTTGAAGGAGAAATAATAATTTCACTTTTATGTCAGGTTGTCTCATTATTTCTCTTATCCTCTTGAAGTTGATACTCCTTGGTATCATCTTTAAACCCTTCTCCAACCCAGTCACATACTTTTGGATCCCTGTTCATCGCTCAACTATACACTGTAGTGATAGTCCAATGATCAGCCAGCAAATTTGTACATACTTGACAAAGACTTCCTCTGGAAGACAAAGATCTAGTTGTATAATCTAGTAATCCTCCTTACTACCTGCTTTGATCTTGAACTGTTCATATAAGTCTAGAGCCAGTTCTTTCATCTTCTTTTCATATTCATGTATGCCCTTGTTAAAGGCATTGTGCATAGTGTGAAGATTACAGATATCAAAAGATCCATTTCTTTTTTCAATTGTGCTTGAGTTGTCTCATCATACTTTAATATGAAGGCAATTGTTGAATTCTGATACAAAAAACCAACGCAGCAGACAAAGCTGGCCCTAGACCATCTGATAGGAAATAGGAGTTTTGTTCCACTCTTACTGAACCCCTCACTATCAAGCAATTTAACATTGCTCAGAAAGTGTCTGCAATAACATCATTGGCTCTGAAATTTTAGATGATGCACATTTTGCTGCCCAGATTAATTACTTAAGCATGCAAGACGTCTGCTGGTAATATCTAGGTTAAAACTGACGGTCCTGCTTTTTCACTTGATGGTCCTACCCTTTCACCCTCTTAAAGTTTACCTTTAGTCACTTGTGCATTGACTGTTAATTTGGTCTGACTCGGAGATAGGATGGACCCTTGCTTAGTTTTTTATGCAGATTTCCTTTGGCATGTTGGAGAATTTAAGTCCACTATTGTTACATATCACTCCATGGTTAAAAAAAATGCATCAAATGAAGCAAGAAATCTCTCTTTGTTTGAAACAATGTATGAAAGAAACTTTGTGTAAAGGTTATAATATTCACAATGCTCTAAAATATTTCAATATGTAAATGATGTTTAAGGCCAAATTGTTATAAGTGTTATATGGTTCTAAACACAATGTGTATTGATACAGCTATGTTTGGTGTATCATGTGTATTTAATTTTAGTAGAAAGCAATTTTTACTTTTAATCTTATGAAATAGTCAACAATATAAGCTGTTAAATGGCTGGGTTGGGCAGAGGTGCCACACCTGAAAAAAATACAATACATGAAGAAAAGTACACAGAAAATTAAAGATAACAGAATTATTAGTTTCTAAAACACACCAAAATGTATATTTTTCTTGCACTTTTCTTTTCAGTTCTGTATTTCTTGCTTACCCAAAAAAGCAATGAAAAGTTGGAAAATATAGGAATGTCTAAAAAATATAGGAAATAGGGTTGCCCTAAAATATAGGAAAATTTTGGAAAATATAGGACACCTGACACCCTGCAGTTTTCTTTCAGCAGCAGAATGTTGTCACCCTACCCTACAATATCTCCGGTATCCCACTCACTCATATCATCTAACTAATACATATTCTTTGGTAATCAGTCTTCTTTCGTTGGAGAAAATGACAAAAAAACTATCAAACCAGAAGAAAATGCAGCGATCTATGTCAGAGCATAAGTATTAAGGACAATCACACCAGAGCTGTTTTTCTGCTGGCAGAAGTGTTACATTGGAGGCAGAGAATCCCAAGGTGTTGAAATAGGGCCAAGCCACCCTGTTCCAAATCAACTGAGTGGAAACTGATGAATTACTCACATTCCTTATGCAGCAGCACTATCATCCTGGATTCTTTGTCCGAGTCATTGTCTACATATAGAAACTGCACCTTCAAGAATGTGGGCCGCTCCAAATTCAGTGAAAATACTCTCATATGCTTCGCCTTAATCTCTGCCAAGAAGGCACTGTAAATCCCTACAAATATTTAATTAAACAAATATTAAAAAATAAATAAAAATATTAACTAGAAAACAGCAATGGCTTATATCACAAATCCTCACTTGAACTGCATATTCCATCCCGATCCCCATAAAGGACACCCACCCATCCCCAACATTAGCAGGCTCTATTCTAGAACAGAAAATTTAGTGGGCAAATCAACTGCTCACCATTTAAAATAAAGGGGGAAATTTCTAAATACAGAGAGATTTATCAAAGAAATAAAGATAGGACTTACAAATATTGTGTGTGATTTTCACACAATTGGTTGATTTTATTTTTCTTCAATTTTTTTAAAAATCAGCAATGATTATGCAATCATACATCTTAGAACAGATACTGCTCTGATACTCACCACCACCCCCAGAAAGTGACCCAGGTGTCGCAATGCAAAATCTGTCACATGCATATGTCTTCCTGCTGTGACTGCATTATATAAAGACTGAACAGAAAATATTTGAAAAATTGATTCATTGTAATTGAAATTGCTATATATTTGACTCCTTCCTAGGTACCCCAGGGATGTCAGCCAAAGATGACATCTCTCTTGGCGATGGTTACCCCAAGGGCAACAGAACTACAAAGTTTTGTGAATTTCTGCCTTGTGGCTTACTGATATGGTGACAGATAGACAGATGGACATATGAAGGGTTTCACAATATCCCCTGCTAAAGCATGTGGATGAAAACAACATACTACTGCACCTGCAAATTGCATTCATAACACCAAATATATTGATCAAGTTGATATTAGCAAGATGGAATGTCAGTTGAGAACTTTTTCTCCCAAATAAGTGTTACAACTTTGTACCCAACATGTGGAGTTGTACACATATGTTACCTCCCTTGCATTCATTCATCAACTTTTTCACTCTGTAGATGATGGTATTAAGGGTTTGTAACAACACATTAAAAGCTTTCATAAAAGTCTGGACAGTTTTTTGCAGGTAAGTTTGAAATCATATTTTTCATCTGGAATGCACTGATGGCATGTAGGTTTAATGTTGGTTTATACTGCATTACTGTACATTTTGTTTGCACTGTAAACTTCATTATTTTGTTTATCTTTCTCTCCTGTCACAAATTTTCAAGCTGCTGTGAAAATACCAACTTTCTTGGAAAAACCATGGCAACAAACACTGGTAGCGGTACTCCAACCCTGAATCATGATTTGTATTATTTAAAGGCCGTACCAAAATATTTTTGAATATTGATTATTGCCTAACATGACAGTTCTGCCAGCAAAACAGTGTATTAAAAGAATTAACCTTAACTGTAAAAACTGGTCCATGAAAAGCTACCACATAAACATCACTGGGGTATCACAAAAGATCTCAGTGTCTGAGTGAGCAAAATGACATTCAATCTTTACATACCCTTGCTGGATCTTTTGCTGACATCAACTGTTCTTCCACCATCACCATTTTTATCATAGGTAGTAAATGCTACAAGTATAGAGATATATCAATTAGCATGACTTTAACAGCACTGTGTGACCTGATAAATTCAATGGTATTTGGGCAAAGTGAGGCTTTTACATATGCAAAGTGACTGACAGACACAGACAGATATAGATAGACAGGTAAACCAAATGACAGATAGATAGATGGACAAATCAACAAATAGAGACTGGCAGACACAGATAGCTATTGTATATGGGTAAAGAGGTTGGTAGGTATACAAACAGATAGATACAACAAGAGGCCCACATGGGCCTGATATCGCTCACCTGGCTTACATAACAGCTGATGATTTTCCTAAGCAGGCTGAAGTAGTATTGTAAGAAATACAACCCATGCAAACTAGCTCCCAAAAGTTATATCATGTTGACTTTACCTATCTAACTACAGTCTACTGTCTGATAAAAATTCTTTTTAAAGATAAAGGCATAATTAATATGCATAGTCTTTGCTTACAACTGAAGTCATCCAAGATCTTTAAAAGTTAAATTTACAGATGAAGCTTTAATTTGTGGTCTACGGAGTCACACGTCTTTCACATGAATTGAAATTATGATTCATAGGTTTTTGTTTTTTTAAGCCATGGGTTTTGTTACTCTTGGTAATTAAATCTGGTTGTGTTTCAGAACAAAAGCATATTAAAGTACTTTCTTTTATTAAAAGCTAGAAATAACAAATATAAATTCCAATCAATTTGTAAGTAATGGCATTAAATATATGATATGTCAACAAATATTGCAACATACATATGATAACATATAAATGGCAAATGTTTCAGGCACTTTAACATGGCAATACTAGCAAATGTCAAACTCTGTCTCACCAAACATATCAAATTTCTTTTATATATATAAAAATTTCAAATGTTGCAAAGTTTCTATAAATATAAATATAAAGTTTCTCTGCAAATAAATTTTTTAATTTAAGACACATCTTTCCCAGAAATATATTCTTACTGGAGCAAAATCAGCATTAGTAAAAAGCACAGTTACTTGCAAACAAATATATCTGTGTAAAGAAATTCTGATCCCTAATTACAACACTCCACATAGTTTATGCTAGCTTGCAAATGTACATTTTCTCTATTTCTATTTTATAATTTTTCTTCAATTATAAATGACAAATTATTCATTTTAATCCCTAAGGTATATTATTTTGCTCATTTTTATATATGTTCTATTGAAATGTACACATCTGGTATTCTAAAATTAATTTGTTACTGGTTTTCTATAATGTTTGCTTGGGGAGGATCTCTTTAACCCAAACCTGTGATTCTCAATAGTCAATATCATAGGTTACATCTCCTGCTTCGTTTTCATTTAGAGAGAGACAACATGTATTTTAAAAGCAAACAAGACTTGTTTAAACTGCATATGATTTGGGAACTATTTCTAACTGTACTCAATTTCATTAATAAAACTCAATAAAAATTTGATGATTTAAGCCCATTTATCAAGTTTACCCCAAAGGGGGGGGGGGGGCGCTCTACAGATAATACCTGCTTCTGAGTGAGTGACAGGTGTAAGATGAAGTATTTTGCATTTGCAACATGCACAATGGAGAGAATGTTGGCATACCTCTATGTTACTTTCATGTACTGTGGCTGACATTTCTTTACATATTGTACTTGTGGAAACTGGACAGGATCTAAGCACACAGCGGACAAAATGGCCACTCCAAAGTACTCGAAAAATCAGCCTGAATTAGTCAAAAGTGCACTATTTTCAGCAGTTATTAAAATAGGGAAACGAATTTTGCCAGAGCAGATAATACCAGCCTCTGAAAGTACTATGAATTAATTAAAAAATATCAAAAAAGTAAAAAAAGTTATCGGCTCTTTTTTTTTTTATTTACCTTTGAAGTCCAGGAAGTGAAAATGACCAAGCGGAGCTAGCAGTTTTTTGAGAGGTGCACATCTTAAGTAAGACCAAGCTGTATACTCTATAACCCAAATTTCACCCATCAATCATACACCAAAATAAAGGGAATTCAAAGTTCTTTTAACAATACCTAAGATATACAAGGTCTTTTTTAAATAGCCAGGACAGCCAGTGAGGAAAACCTGGGTAATTCTTTTTCTTTAAAAATCTAACCCTATGCAAAGTACGAAACTGGAGAGCGCCACCAAAATGGATAAAATATAGAGTTTCTAGTGTGATAACAAGATCAGCCAATCCAACGCAAGACTATCTCATTAATGTCTGGATCTTGCTCATTACTGAACTCATGTAAGATCTTGATCATACATGTATAAGCCTACATGTATATCTTAAGTTCTATCAACATCTGATCAAATATATGGCCTCCAGAGTGGTAACAAGTTTATCCAAATCAGATTAAAGATCACCTTATTAAAAAGCATGGATCTTGTTTGATATTGAACTCATCCACAAGCTGGATAATATAAGCCCATATTCCAAATTTGATCAGTAATATGACTTCCAAAATGATAACAAGCAAAATCAGTCAGATGCAAGATCACCTTGTTAGTATGCATGGTTCTCACTCAATATCAAGCTCATCCAAGAGCTTGATGATATAAGCCCATATTCCAAGTTTGATAAAAAAATCAGATCAGAAATATGGCTTCCAGAAGGATAACTAGCTCGGCCAATCAGATGCAAGATTACCTCATTAATATACATGTATCTCACTCATTATCAAACTTTTCTGAGATCTTGCTGATATAGGTTCTGCTCTACAGTTTCATAGTTTGCTACAGGGTTTGATTTTAAAGAAAAAAATGTGCTATATTTTCCTCACTGGTAATCCTGGTTATTTTAAAAAGACCTTGTATATCTTATGTATTATAAAAAGAACTTTCAATTCCCTTTATTTTGGTATATGACTGATGGGTGTAATTTGAGCTAGAGAGTATACATCTTGGCCTTACTTCTGATATGCATCTCTCAAATGACTGCATGCTCCACTTTGTCATTTTCACTTCCGGGCCTTCAATGGTAAATTTGAAAAAAAAATGCTAATAACATTTTTTTAGCTTTATTATATTCTATAATTCATTTATTGCACTTTTAGAAGGTAGTAGTATCCACTCTGTCAAAATTCATTTTCCTAATTTTAATAACTGCTAAAGTTAGTGTACTTTGGACTAGTTCAAGTTCATTTCTCTAGCACATGGGAGAAACCATTTCAATCAGCTGTCTGCTTTAGACAGCACCTTGTTTCCCAAATACCACATATAAAGAAATTTCAGTCACATTACATGAGAGTAGCGTAGAGGTATGCCAACAATCTCTCCATTGTGCTTGTTTCAAATGTACACAACTTCACCTTTTACCCATCTCTCTTTCAGAAGTACTTAGTAACAGTGGAGTGGACCATAAGTATATATTCTAAGTTTCAGCCAACTCGGATCAGAAATATGGACTCCAGAGTGGTAACAAGCTCAGCCAATCAGATACAAGATAACCTCATTAATATGCATGGATCTAACTCATGATCAAACTTGTCTGAGATCTTGATGATATAAGCATATATTCCAAGGTATATCAAATTCAAATCAGAAATATGGCCTTCTGAGTGGTTACAAGTCCAGCCAATCAGATGTTAGATCATCTTATAAATATGCATATATCTCACTCATATTTGAACTCATCTGAGATACTGCTTATATAAACCCATATTCCAAGTTTTATCAAAACTGGATGAAAAACATGGCCTCCAGAGAGGTAACAAGCAAATGCTGATTAACAGACAATGGTTGGATGACAGATAATGGACAATGGACACATGGTCATACCATAAACTCATTATGCCTTACAGCCAGGTGAACTAAAAATATGGGATGCGAGAGAAAGACAGACAGATATTATTAGATAGATAGATAAATAGACAGATAAAGTTTGTTCAAGTTTATTAGCAATGAAGTAAGTATTTATATTTGAATGGAATACAGCAGAGAATATTCTAATCTAAAAGGAATATGGATGGACAGATAAATAAATAAATAAATAGTGACAGACAGACACTGATAACTATGGTATATGGGAGGAGATGTTGGTAGGTAAGCAAACTGTAAACAAGAGGCCCAAATCAGCCTGATATTGCTAACATGGGCAGCTGACATATCTCAGCTTGTGAATGCAAATGCAATGCATTGAAACTGTACAGGGGAAAGAAAAGCTTGGAGCACATATCAGTTACATTGTCTATTACATTGAGTACCAGTCTAAATTTTATATTCTTGTTATGCAAGCACTTAGAATTAACAAATACTGCATCATATGAGTGTCTCCCATTAATAGATCATACATATGTTGGACATGTGAAGTATGCATCTGAAACTCTGATGGATTAGCACACTGTGTGGAATTCTGACATCATTGTGTGCTCTCAGAATATCAGTAAACACGAGTTCATCCTCTACAAATTTAAAAACGGTCCAAAGCAGCTAAATTCATTGTTATTTGTTTAATGGGTTACATATTTTAATACTGCAATGAAATCTACCAAGTTGGAAAAGAAGGAATATCTTCTCTGTGCTGAGTTTCTACTCAAATAATAAACATGAAAACAGGACACTCTGATTCAATGAAAAAGCAATATGTTTCTTCAGTAATACTTGCCCAATCATAGAATGTCCACTGCCTTGCAAATCCAACTGTTCCAAACCTGAAAGGACATTACAACCATCTTGGCTTGGTTTAGCAACAATTGTGCCAAAAGTTCGTCTGCTTGCTTTAAAAGGAAGTCAGATGAGAGTAGTCTCCCTTTGATATAGGGGCTGGCACCAGAAACATTATAGTCATCAGTTGCTACTGGAACAGAGGTGCATGCTCTACAGGATTGTAACTGCAAGGAGGGCTTGGGAGGTTGTGCCAACATTATGATTGGGTAAGTATTATCGAAGAAAAATGTTACCTTCAAAAAACTGGTTTCTGGTTTCATCTTCAAATACAATACCTAATCATAGTTAGTTAGGTCCATAGGTAAGAGGAAGGAGTTGCATCCCCTTGTTCTGGAGTAGGTCAGACTCCAGTCTCCTAACATATGTGCAGCAGCCTCATTATGAAGGAACTCTGGGCTAGCAGCCTCATTACGAAGGAACTAAGGAACTCTGGGGTTAGTACTTGGCATATAGAAACATGGGTTAGGTGATTGAGGAAAAAATTCTTGCTTCCACAAATCCAGTGGAAGTGAAGTAACCTGCATTACACTGCTGAGGGACCTAGGCAGGTAGCCTGTTGCCAATATTAGTTCCACCAGGTCCAACTAAAGCTCTTAGCATGAGAAGACTCCTGAAGTATAAATTAGAAAAGATCATCTGACCTCCACCCCATGGCTTGGATTATGGAAGTAGGGGAGCAGGTTTGTTTAAACCCTCTGTTTGTGGCGACTAGCCTAACCTCATGCACTGAAATACATGATCAACTTATCTGATCTTAAGTCAATTCCAAATATGCTACAGGGATACCCCACTGCATTCCAGACAACAGTGAATGAGCTGAAAAATAGCATCCACCTGCTTGAGGTAGTAATAATCAAGATATTCCTCTTCTGATTGGCTTGGTGTGCTTCAGGTATAACTTCAGAGCCCTGATTGGGTCTTGAAAACTCCCTTGGTTTAAAAGGTCCCTGACAGAGTAATTTTTTAAAGACATATGACTGGTCGCCAATGACCCCCACCCCCCAATTCGAGGCAATAAAATCAGGGCCATCATGACAGAAACTGAACTATCTTAATCTCACTTATTCCACCTGCTAGAGCCAGGACAACTAGAAAGCAGGTCTTATATGAGTGGTGAGTCATTTAAGTTCTGGACAGGGGTTCAAATGGCTTTGTTCAGCCACATCTGAACCTATGGTCACTTCCATCTGGATAGAATGCCACAGCTTAAGTCTGAAGGAAACATAGACAAGAAGGTCAGAGAGGTCCTTATTTTGCCCATGTTCTCCCTTCTGTGATGCCATGACATTCCAAGAACATGGCACGGTTACCCTTGATGACATTGAGGACTAGTTTCCTCTCTTAGAATAGCTAAATGATTTGGAAAAACCTGCATTTAAGGTTAATGAGCATGCAAAGAGAGGCCCAGATGTTCCTCAGAATCCCCACTGCTAGATTCCAAATGTCAGTGATCCATGATTTTACCCCACTTGAGGAGAGTGATCAAGACTAGTCAGCTTGGTATTCCCACCTCGCCACAATAGCCTTCTTCTCCAAGGAACTGATACAAACAAGAATCCCCCAAAGTGACTGACACTATACTGTCTGAAATGAATTTCCAGGAGTTCAAGATAACACCATTTCTTCTTTTTAATTGCTGAGTGTTGAAACCATCTCTGATATTATTGAGCCATAAGATTTTCATTTAGGACAAACTGGACACCATTAGAACACTTGTGGTGAAAATTCCATGTTGATATAACCATCCATTCAGGAGAATTAGTGACAAGATTTTCATTAATTTCATTGTGGCAGCCATACTAGATGCCAGATTGGCACTTAGTACCAAGTAGAAATCATAAGAAGTCTTCTGGTGAAAACCTGACATTGATATGACTTTCCATCTAAGAGGAGTAGCAATAAGATTTTCAAGATGGCCTTTGTGGTGGCCAAATTGGATATCAGATCAGCACATTATTTATTTATTAGGAGCAACTAGGCACCATAAGAAGTCTTCCTGTGAAAACTCCATGCTGATAGGACTTTTCATTTGGGAGGAGTAGCAATAACAAGATTTTCTAGATGGCTGCCGTCACAGCCATACTGGACATCAGATCAACACCATTTTCATTTAGGACCAACCAGACATCATAAGGAGTATTTTAGTGAAACCCTCATGTTGGTATGACCATCCACTCATGTGGACTAGTGATAACATGAATTTTAAGCTGGCTGTTGAGGTGACCATATTGGATGTCCAAGCACAACCATTTTCATTTAGGACCAACTAGAAATCAGGATGAATGTGTGTGTAAAGTTTTAAGGCAATCATGCAAGTAGTTAAGGAGGAGTAGTGACAACAAACGTGTGCTAACCGACAACAAGCCATCCCATAAGCTCTCCTGGTCTATGACCAGTAGAGCTAAAAACTGAGGGGGCCCTGTCCAGCTCACTTCCCAAGCTTCTTGTGCTGCCATGTGTGCAGATTGTGGTTTCCAGCTGGTGCTCCTGCAGCAAATAAGGTTCTTCCATTGCTGAGATGGGACCTCCTATAGCCCAAAGTTTGATCCTCGGTCTAGAAGACAAAGGGCAAAGGGGGCTAAGACTGGCCAATACTGAGATAGAAGATCATCTGCAGGGGTCTTGTAAACAAGTGGCACCAAGATGAAGGATCCATTGTCGAATCTGAGGGGACAAAAGAGGTGAAGCACTTCCAGGGCTGAAAATCTATTCTTAGAGCAACTGGTAGACACCACTGAAATGATTCAAGATGCATTTCTGCAAGAGGCATACATGGTTGAAGAGGGTTCAGAACTACCGACCCATATAAATGAAATGATGGGATGGGACCAAGTTGGATCAGGCCTTTTTACAAGGAATCCAAGGCAAGGCAGCAGCAATTCAATCAATATCATGTCCTGGTACCACAATAAATGATCTGGTGCTTTTGTAGAGTGTCCACCAGGTAGTATGACATCATGGATGTGAAGAATGTTTAGAGGTGCAACAAGATTCAGTCCACAATTCTTGGAGACATCCCGGAAGTAATATTCAGACCAAAAAGGACTGCCTTAAACTGGTAGATGGTGTCCCTGTTAACTTTACTCTGCTTAACTGCATATGTTGGTATGAAGAACATTAGTTAGAAAAGGGTTGTTTTAAATTTTGACAAAATGCCCTTACAAATTATATACCCGTGTATAAAAAGGACTGAATGTTTTTTTAAAAATAAGGACCAATTTTTTGTGTTAAATCCACTTATGTCTGATTGGTACCATAACATCTACTTTCAATGTAATCCGACAATGGACTATATTTAATGCAATCATTGACTAGTTTGCCTGAAGCATGGGATTCGGCATTGAAAACTGCCCCAACAGTTAGTAGCAAGGTCTGGTAGCGAAATTCACTGCAAAGGCGACTTGGGGGTGGGAATGGTGTCAAAGGTTACTAATGGGAATTTTTAACTCAATGTTCCCAGTGCAAACTTCCAAATAATAAGCAAAGATTTGTTACAATACATTTATGTTAATTTTACATATCAAAAAGGGAATTGGGGAAGATAAGCTTATTATTTTTTTCTTAAACTTATCGAGGTCACACATAGCAGACAACTCTCCCATATGTTAGCACAATGTGATGCTAGACGAGTCTTCATACCTTCCACACCAAAGGAAGATACTGAGCTCAATATTGGGTAATCAGTCTACTTGACCAATCCAATCGCCTGAGTGCTTGGATTGACTATACAAATAAGTTTAAGGCAAGAACAAATGATCCATACAGCATTTGTACCTCAACTGACAGAAGAGTTCCACAAAACCACTGAAAATTCCATTAAGAACTAAATAAATTGAACTCATGATCAGTTCAGTTATAACTCAATTAAGTACTTTTCCTGCAATCAAGTGGTAACTGCAAATTCCAGGTTTTTCCCCAATTTTGATCAATATCAGCAAAATTAAAAGGCTTTTCCTGGTCAGAAACAAACATGTTCTCCGAACTTTTTCCCACTTTCTCTGTGGCATGGGAACCCTGCACCTGGGACATTACCCAGTGACTGGTGCCCCGTGAACCGGTGACAGACCTTCTATGACTATCACTTGACACATATCCTGGTGCCCAGTGCCCAGCTCCTGGTACCTGGTTACCTGGAGATCTTTGATGACCATCGCCTGACACATTAATGCGTACCTGGTGACCGGCAACAGACCCACAGTGACTGTCACCCGATACAATACTAGGCTCCCAGTCCCCAGTCACTTGGCAATGACCAGTCATATGATGTAGACCTTATCGAATCATCTCTGTTTGGGGAACCAGACTTCAATGAACAAGATCATGACCTCTGTGATTTAAATTTAGGTCTACTTGAGCAAGATGATGACTGTGCTTTCTTTGCATTTCCTAAATCGGTAAGTGCCAAAGACCCCTCGTGAGAATGAAGGGAGTTTTCTAGGGGAAAAAAAAGGAAGAATCAGGTTCCTTCTTCCTGGCTCTATAGGCATGGTTACTTTCCACCAAGTCCTATACCTCATCGGGCCACAGGGACAACTGTGCAAACATATGCTAAACAGGTGGGGGTGTCCCATATGGTCATTTTAAGAAAGAAATAAAACAATAAACTGGAACAACAGTTGAGTAGGAATTACTTACCTTAACACTGGTTATGAATTGAGGAATGAAACACAAGAAGCACCGCTTCACTAGCAAGGTACTCAAAACCCTCAAAATCAATGAAAAGGGACATAGATACAAGAAAATAAGACAAGGACTGAGGAGAAAATAACAAATACACCATAAAAAAGGATACAATTGACAGTAGAAATACCAAAAGATGACTTAAATGATGAAATATTGAGTGCCCATTAGACACATATAGAAATGCATTAAGTCAAAGGAAAAGAAGAATGATATTCTGATTGTCTGAAGTGGATTAAGGTAACAGACTGGGATCATGTTATTTTGTATTCTAGACATCCAATTATTAATTGCAGGAGGGAATAATCTCCTTGGACTGGTGAATTGCGCCAGGAGAAGATACAGAAATGTAATAATAGCAGGTACTGTTTTACTGCTATTAAAGTTACACTGAAACATCATCACAGGAGTATGCAGCCAATGGTTAAGCGAGACGAACATGGGCTGTTGAACTAGGTCAACAGAGTGCAACAATGAAAACAAGCTGAATTTTGGTATTTTCATGTAAGAATTGCAATAATGACTTGAAAAGAAAGTCATTATTTCTTAATGCAAATTACAGTAAGAAGTTTTTACAGTAACCATATTTTTAAGACAGTTGTCAGATATGATACTTAACCCACCAAGCAGTGTTCTCTGTTGATTGATTGATGCTGAGACCACATGTACAGTCTGGTTGTAAATATACACAACCTGAAATAACAAAGACAGTTTTACATATTCAGACAAATACAATAAAAATAATTAACTTAAATTCTATGTCTTTCTCTCATCTGCCAAGGTATGATCAAACAAGAGGCCCAAGTGGACCTGATATCGCTCACCTGGGAAGTTGACATATCTTGTAAATGCAAGATCACACACATATTGAAACCATAGAGGAGAGAGAAAAGCTTCGAGCACATAGATGCTGCATTGTCTATTAATGTTGGTGTTGTTTATCTTTTCTAGACCATATAATTTATATATATATATATATATAAAACCAATTTTTCTAAGTAAAATATGTTTCTGCAATAATACTTACCCAATCATAATACCTTAGGAGAACTACTACTACCTCACAAATCCAGCCCTCCCAAGCTAATTTTTTTTTAGCTAAAACATAAGTTATCTGCCCACCTAGGTGGCAGTTAGATAGAGTGATCTCCCGCTGGTACAGGGATTGACGCTAAATCCCATGCATACTTCAGTTACTACTGGAGCGGGAAGCACACTCTCTGATAAGGATGTAACTGCGGGGAGGCTGGAAGGGTGTATGTGTATTATGATTGGGTAAGTATTATCGAAGAAACATATTTTACTTAGAAAAATTGGTTTCTTCTTCAAATACATTACCCAATTATAATACCTTAGGAGAATAGGTAAGAGGTGGAAGGAGTTACATCCCCTTACACTGGAGAGGCCATCTCTGGTCCCCTAAGGTATGTGAGACAGCTTCTAAATGATCAGACTGGAGAATAGACTCTATATGTCAGGGAGCAGCTTCAAAGGGAAAATTTGTTTCCCCCCACAAATCCAGTGAAAGTCATGAAGCCGCTTCCTATGAAGCTGTCGACTGACGAGGGAAGGTAACCTGTTGTGCCACAGCTAAAGGTCCTACCAGGTCGAGCTGAGTCTTTTGGGATGAAAGATCTTGGAGACAAAAGCTGGAGAAAGTGGACTCTGACCTCCATCCCACTCCATGAATGTTCAGTCAGGGAACAGTTTCGCTCAAACGCAACTGCCCTAACTTCATGAGCCGAAATACATAATAGACTCATATGAGTTGGAGTTATTTCCCAATATGCAGAATGAATAACCCCTTTAATCCAGGACAAAAGTGCCTATGCTGATATGTCATCCTTTCCCTCTCTGAGAGGTAAAAAGAGGCATGATCTACCTTGATGAACCGGCTCGGTCCTGTTCAGGTACCACTTCAGAGCCCGTATTGGGTCCTGTAAACGACCATGAGATGAAGTGGTATTATAAAGGTTTGGTTGCCCATGAACGGTAGTCTTTTCTTGGCAATGAAAGCAGCAGCTGTCATGAGTGATACTGACCCATCTTGTCTGAACTGTAAGTAGTTGGGGTCAACTAATAGTGCATGTATTTCGCTGATGCAGCCTGCCATCGCCAATGCAATGAGGAAGCAGGTCTTGTATGAGATGAACCAATGAGGCTTGCAAGAGTGGTTCAAACGGTGTCTTGTTCAGCCATGTGAGTACCCATGATAGATTCCACTTAGGGCATAGCGCCAAAGGATTCAGGCATGTGAAATCAAAGTTAGCCAGGAGATTGGATATATCTAAGTTTTGTCCCACATCCTCTCTTCCATAATGATGCAGTTTGTTGGAGATTGTGGAATGATAGCTTTTGATGGTGATTGGTGCTAACTGTTTCTCATCAAAGAGCCATAGTAGTAAGTTAGCTATTTGAGGTATTGACGTAATATTTCTTGGGCACACCATCGGGTGAAAACTTGACATTTGCCTTCATAGACTTTTAGAGTGGAGGGCTGTCTCACTCTACCGATTCTCTCCACCACTGGTTGGGAGAACTTTTTGTTCTTAAGAGCTTGTTCAATATGAGCCAGGTGTGCAAGTTTAGCAACTCTGGGTTGGGATGAAATGCCTGCCGACATGGTTGTTTTAGTAGATGTGGAAATGTTCAGATTTTCCTGGGGATTTCAGCAGCCAGATTGATGAAGTCGTCAATCCATTATTTTTTCCACTTGAGCGGGGCAATCAGGATGAGGTGACACTCCAATTCTCTTGCTTTCTGTATCACCTTCAGGATCAGAGGTGTTGGCAGATAAGCATAAGCATTCTCGCTGTTTCAATCTTTGGAAAGTGCATCGACTGCCCAGGCTGTTGGAGCTAGGACTGGTGAGACAAAAGTTGGGAGTTTGGCATTCAACCTTGTCGCAAATCGATCCACATTTGGTCAATCCCATAGGGCACATATTCGTGCGAAGACCGATGGGTGAGTCGGCCTGGAATATGATGAACTTGACCGTGGATTTGTTGTTGATGACACCACCCGAGAAAGTCCCAAACAAGAACAGAAAGATCTGGAGACTTGGTTCCCCCCTGCAGTTTGATATAAGTCACCACAGTTGAGTTGTCGGACAGAATGAGAATTCCGCTTCCATACTGTCCGACTTGCCACCAATGAAAGGCTTTCGAGATGGCTTTCATCTCAAGAAGATTGATATGTAATTTGCAATCTTACGGTGGCCACATTCCATTGGTTTGCTGGAATGGTGGAAGGTGTGCACCCCATCCCTCTGTGCTCGCATCCATACAGATGGTGATTTCTGGAAATTGTACCTGCTGGGGTACGCCTGATGTGAGCCAGCTGAAGTCGCCCAATTGTCTGAGATGGGACTTCATCTCCGGAGATATAGTGAGAGGTTGGTCCAATCGGCAACATCTCGGCCTCCATTTGGACAACAGGATCATTTGCAATGGGCGCATAAAGAGGCGACTTAGGATGATGAGGTCTGCTGCCGCATTGAGCAAGCCCAGCAGGCAGAGGAATTCTTGGATGAAGAGTTTGCCTTGTATCAGCAAGGAAGCCACCATGGTTTTCAATGCTCGTTCGTGAGGGAGGCATACTATGTTTATCTAGAACTCCATCCCTAGATGGACAAAGTGTTGAGATGGTATTAGGTTGGATTTGTCCTCATTGACAGGGAAGCCGAGGTTGAGAAGGACAGTAACCAGGGATCTCATGTCTTGCTCAAATATATGACTTACCTGATGTTTTTGTAGGATGTCGTCCAGGTAGTTTGATGCAGCTGCATTGGAGGTGATCTGGACATAGGCCATTACCCGATCCATCACTCGTGTGAAAACACAGGGGCTGATGTTGAGTCCAAACAGAGTGCTTGGAACTGGTAAATGGCGTCTTTGTAGGCAAATCTCAGGAACTTCCTGGAAGC
This sequence comes from Margaritifera margaritifera, assembly GCA_029931535.1. Lineage (NCBI taxonomy): Eukaryota > Metazoa > Mollusca > Bivalvia > Unionida > Margaritiferidae > Margaritifera > Margaritifera margaritifera. Next base: position 1,115,871 of record JAQPZY010001566.1, on the reverse strand, counting down.
TGTGTGAAATGGGACGTGAAGATTCGCATCTTTTAAGTCCACGCTGATTGTGTAGTCTCCCTCCTGGACGGCACTGAGAATCCAACATGGTGTTTCCATTGTGAAAGAAGGGGCACAAACAAACTGATTAAGTGCGGATAGGTCGATGACGGGACAAAGCATGCCATTGGCCTTTGGGACCAGGTACAGCCTCGAATACAATTTGGAGAATGTGCATTGCGAATGGTTTCTACGACCCTTTTTTGGAGAAGGTCGTTGATTTCTTGCTGCAGAATGGTGGCTCTGAATGGGTCATTGGTGATATTTTTAGCTGAAGGAACCCTGGACAGAGGGGGAGGTGTGCTGAAAGCGATCTTGAGTCCCTCCAAAACCACTCACCGGGTCCATAGGTCATCATGGCAAATATTGTCCCATTTGGCAGCAAAGAATTGGAGCCTTCCACCTATTGGGATGTGTGGAAAGGGCAGCATGAGTACAATGTCATATTTTGTTGTCGGGAGACTCTCATGGAGAGAAACGCGGGCAAAAACAATCGCCTTCTCTGTCTCTTGTCCCCTTTTGTTCAGGAGGACCGTGTCCGCCATCAGGGGTATGGTCAGTAGGACTGCTTACCAGTAGCTTGTGTCCTAGGGGGTTGCTGGGGGTCCTTTTTATGTCCTGAAAAGTCTCTCCGCTGGGGCTGGGATATTTTTGTAGGGAAAGTTGTCTCCTTGGTGGCTTGTCTGCATATGTAGTCAATCTGGCCATTAAACAGGAGGTTCAAGGACAAAGTTGTGAGCGAAGCTTTGCCTTATGGCGGTCTTTGAGAATGGAGGAGTTAGAGAACACGGCATCTCATTCCGGCAGTTGTAGGTTTGTAGCTGCTGTGACAGCAAGTATGATGAGCACCTCCATTTAAGACGCGGGCCATTCTGGACACAGATTCCCATGCATGGTCCATAGGAATCAGGGCAAGTGTGTTCCGCTTGTTGGAAGATCTCCATGGATACCAGGTTCACCGTAGAGCCCACGGCCACAATGTCGTGTATCAACTGTTGGGTGTCACTGAAATGCTTCGAGTCCATGCATATAGAGTATGGCTTAGTCATCCCCACTGCAGCAATATTGCGGTCGACTGCTGGGGTATCTATATGGAAAGTTGGCATGTGTGTCTTGTAGAATCTACAGCTAAAATTTGAGGGAAGGCATGGTTGCGTGAAAAAGAGGTGGCTGACACTTGGGTCTTGTAATTGGCAATGTAAGCAGCCCAAAAGGTCAGAAACTCTACTAGACTGTCGCAGTAGGTGGAAAGTCGGTTCAGCCTTTATGGTCAAGAGGTCCACAGATGCCGGGACCTTGGACCAGGTAGTTTGATGAGGGAGGAAGAGGACAGAACTCCAATGGCAGGAGGCAGAAAGGAAAACTTCCTGGATTGAAGCCCTAAAGGCTGAGTCCTCGTGCGTCATAGTGAGGTCTAACAGAGACAAGCGGGATATGGAACCGGTTTCGTCGTTATGGATAAAGGTGGAGTCGTCGACGTCTCTTGTATCACCTGCGATGGGGCAGGAGATGATTGGTGAGGACATGAGCTGACCATGCTTGCAGAATGTCCCGAATGAGATACAGTGACTTCCAGGCAGTCACTAAGTGAAGGTTCCCTTTGAGTGCCAAAGACTTGAGAAGGCAGTGAAGCAATTTCCTTTAGGTACTGAGGCACTAGACTGGGCATCATGTGCAGTGGGTGCCTAGAGGGACTATGCATGATAGCCTGATCCCTATGCGTGCCCTTATGGCGGTTCGGAAGACTGGACCGAGGTCGTTCTGGTATCCTGATGTTGTCTGGTTCATAACTCTGAGATGGGGTACAGGATATCTGATCCTCGTAACCGGTCATTGAATCTGAAGTGACGCTTCGTAGCTGATGAACGGAGTGGAGTCTCTGCAAGTAAATCTTGTAGTGTGGCAATGTCCATGTGAATACTTATTGCATCGTCATCCTTTAAGGGGCACTTCAGCGCCTTCCATTTAGGTGCCCCTAATGTTGCAGCCCATTGAGATTCTGTCCACGCTGTGCATGTATTACAAGTGTTCATAAGTTGACAGCCAGAACAAACAAAACAAGTAAGATGGTTGTCCATCGCTTGTTTCCAACATTTACACAATTTACATCGAGTCTTGCCCATGGTCTAATCTGTAAGACAAAATAGAGCAGACAATAACAGGTATAGCCCCGCAGACATTCTGCTTAATGACCCATTGCGTGCATGTGCAGAGCAACACACTATACCCTTACCTGTAAATGAGTATAAATACAGGTATAATATTAAAACGTCACTATTAATACTTATGAAGTGGATGCTTGGCAATATTACTGGAATAAAAGTTACCTGTAGGAAAGGTTGATAGACTGCCTATACAGGAAAATCATCAAAGCATCGCCTCTAGTACTTACGAAGTGGATGCTATGATAACTATGTAGAAAACTTACCTATACATATCCGCACCTGGCAGAAACTATACAGCAAGTGGGTTGTATAGCACACAAAGGCTATAGCCAAGTGAGGGACGCAAGCGCCTATGTGTGTGCGGATGACAAAGTGATAAAAAGACAGAACTTGTCATCAAAGCAAGAAAGAAAAGCTGGAAAATATATAGATTCAGTATACTTCCCTTAGTAAAGAAAAACTCTTCCAACTCGCTCTCTTGTGGAAAACTTCAAAAGTCTTGTACTGGTATTGAGAGGCCTCTTTGTTGAGTTGACAGCGCGCCTTACTGCATGAGCGTAAGTAGTAACTTAAGTATGCATGAGATTTAGCACCAATCCCTGTACCAAGGGCAAGGGGAGATCACTCTAGCTAACTGCCACCTAGGTGGGCAGATAACTTTTAAGTTTGAGCTAAAAAGTTTTTAGCTTGGGAGAGCTGGATTTGCGAGGTAGTAGTAGTTCTCCTAAGGTATTATGATCGGGTAACGTCTTTGAAGAAGAAATTACTTTCTCTGCATAAACAGGACAAGATATTTACACACCCAGCATTGTCCCCAGGATATTTCCTTGCCCCTGGGGAGTAGGCCCTTGTTCATAACTTAGAAACTGTTCATAACCCCATTCTTAATGTATATACACTTAACTTGCATTACAAGGGGAATGGATTTCTGGGGCCCCACCATGGGGACAAAACTTGGAAACCATTGAGATTCCCACCAAAGGGAGCTGATGTATCTCAGTGGTTAAGGCTTTATACTCATGACCAGACCATTGCAGGTTCAATTCCCACCATCTGATCAGCCTGGATTCTCATTAATATGTGTGGATTTCGCTCATAGTCAACTCATCTCAGATCAGATATACAGCCTCTACAGTGTTCACAAACTCAGTCAATCAAATCCAAGATCACCTCATTAATATGCGTGGATGTTGCAGATAATCAAACTTAACCAAAATCTTGATGATATAAGCTTAAATAACAAACCTTATCAAAATCTGATCAGAAATATGGCCTCTATAGCTGTTACAGGATCTGCTAATCAGAAATATGGCCTCTACAGCTGTTACAGGATCTGCTAATCAGATCTCAATAATATGTGAACATGTTGCTCACAATGGAATTCATCAGAGATCTTGATGATATAAGCTTACATACTAAATCTGATCTGAAATATGAACTCGCTAGTGTTCACAGTTCAGCCAATCAGATGCAAGACCACTTCATTATTATGCATGGATGTTGCTGATAATCGAACGTATCCGAGATCTTGACTGTATAAAACTACATACCAAATTTGATAAAAATCTGATCAGAAATATAGACTTCACAAGCTCACTATATCAGATGCAAGATTACCTCATTAATAAGTGTGAATATCGCTCATAATCAAACTCATCCAACATCCTGATGATATAAGCTAACATGCCAAATCTGATCAGAAATATGACCTCTAGAGTATTCAAAAGGGCAGCAAAGCAGAATGCAGGATCACCTCATTAATATCTGAGGATGTCACTCATAACAGAAATCATAAGAGATCTTTTTGATTTAATCTTAAATACCAAGTCTGATCAAAATCTGATCATAAATGGATCCACTGGAGTGTCCACAAACAAGTGTTGATGAACAGATGGATGGACAGACTATGGATGACACAATGGATGATGGATGATGCATGTATAACACAATGGTCTTAGCCAGGTGAGCTAAACAGTAACCCAGTTACCCTGCTGCATGATTTTATTACTTTCAATTCGTATGATCCAAGCTATATATTACATTGATATGAACATTTTCTGAGTTAAATTATTTGAGTCCACTAGTCTTCAACCTAAATGGCCTACCTGATGCCTCTGGGTGGCTGGGTCATATTGTCCAAAGTGGGTGACCGTCACACTCTGAAACACAAAGGACATGAAATTGCACAACACTCCATATGTGTATCACCACTGGAAATGGATATATTTTTCAGATCATTGTAAGTTTAAACTTTATTCATTGTACATTGATTGTCCAACCAGTTTTACCAATATTACCTTACACACAAATTAGAGTCACACTCTAATGTTGGCCTAAGGTGGTCTTTGAGGCAGCCGATCACAAGGATACTGACCTTGGATGCAAAGCACTTACTTTACAAGTGCTGGAATCAGGAATTAACATGGAACCACATAGGTGCAAAGCAAGTTTGCAACCTATATGCTAACCAGGCTTCCGAATTGGATTATCTAAACCCTACTCAGGTCATCTATTACATTTTTTAATACTTATCACAAACAAATGTCACTGACCTGTGTTAAAGGTCAAAAGCTGCATTATCCCATACAAATAATTTTTTGATGTAGAAACAGCTACAGCAGATCATATTTGATGACAACAGTTATATTTGACCACATTTAATCTCTGCTGAAAAATCTCTTTCCAATAGCTGCTTTTTAATCAATTTCCACTTTCATATGTCACATAGTGCATTGTGATGTTAGATATGATAGTGTTTCCTCCAGGATCTAAGAAGAATACCATGAATGTCACATTATATGCTTGCCTTGTGTTTCATAGTCCTTTATGTAGATAACTGAATTTTTTTTTCTCCGGAAACCATTTTTCTTCTTTGATTCAAAGTGACCTCAACCATAACCTTTTGATCCCAAAACAATTAGGCCCTTTCCTTACCCCAAGTGCAATCCATCCACGATGTAGAACTAATGCTATTTTGCTGAAACCATTTTTCTTCTTTCATTCACAGTGACCTTTACTTTTGACCTCTAAATCAATATGCTTCTTCTTTACCCCAAGTGCAAGCCATCCACAAAGTTTGCTCCAGGTACACCACTCCCTTGATTTAGTGCACCGTGATAACTCATTAACTCACATATAACATGGAGGCATGTGTAAATCCCATTTTTTCTAATAAAAGATGCACAAAATTTGCTTAACATTTAAAAATCAAGATCAATTTTGGTCAAATAAAGCTAAGTATATTGTTCATTTTATCATTGAAAGTTGCAATTTTTTGAACGATCAGTTTTAAGAAAATTATTTTCTCAATAAATAACAAAATGCAGTAAAGATTGTTTATAACATTTCACAGGGGACTGGGATTTTTAGAATGTTATAACCAAGAAATGTTATATCCAAATTCATTGCTAATTTTTCAAAAAGTGCAGAAACTTGTCCATGTCGATGACATTAAACATACGTGTAGTAAACAATTTATACTGGTATGTAATGGTAATAAAATTTTCAAACGACATAAATTTGTACAAATACATGTTATGGTATGTAATGGTTATAAAATTTTCAAACAACATCAATTTTTACAAATACATGTTATGGTATGTAACGGTAATACAATTTTCTAACAACATAAATTTGTACAAATACATGTTAGTTTTACCATCTAATGAAAGTGTCAACATACATGTACATGTACCAGACAGTGAATCATAAAAATCACTTTTATGTGAAATTGTCTTTGTTCAATAACTCACTAAAACCTGCCTTAACAGTTTGCAACATAATCTGTGGAAACATCATGCCATGCTTGATAAAAAAAATATTTATTGCAGACAATACATTCATTTCATGCTCAATTTGTTTGTCAAGGCTCGCAGTATATTAACTTCTATTCCTTGTATTTTTTATCTGTAGCTTTGTGTCATAAGAGACATTTTTCTTTTCTCTGACCGGCAAATTTTCATTCATTTTCACAAGTCAGAATTCAAAATAAACGAGAGATTTACTTCAAGATGTACTGAATTAGTCAACATATGTGTATAGAACAAAAGCTAAAGGATATTTCTAATTTAGTCAAAAAAGTACAAAACAAAAACATTACTTTTCATGCTTAATTGCATTGAACCAGCAAACTGTGATTCTAAAGTACTGATTATGAATGAGGTGTAATTATCACACCTTTGTTACCTGGCATCTTTGTTTGACCTTTGTTATTTATCGATTATGAATGAAGTGTGATTATCATGCTTTTGTTACCCGGCTCCTTTGTTCTTATGCCTTTTATTTAAATGACCACAACTGTTTATCTGTCTTCAGTGCATTAGGTGATAAAACATTACAAATGAGGCAATTTTTTCAGGCGGACCACACAAATCAAATGCAATAACCAATTAAATATTGTAACAAAGGAACATTATAACAAGCCTTTGGAAAACATAATAATTAGGAATTTGGCCAGAGAAATTAAATTCAAATGTTCTAACACAGAAAACATATTCAAGAACATAATAAACAATTTTTACTGTTGTCAACAAAATATTGATCAATGAAAATATTGGGAAATGCCTACTGGTGGCAACACTGTATGAAATAAATACCAAATGAAGAAGTTTTGTCCAGTGAAATTCATGTTTTCATTTAATTTTTAATTCGGTTTCATAGTAATCATCATAAATATGACATCCCTCTTCTATTTAAGCTCAAAATGAGTCAACTAACTGTCATGGTGATGCCTGCAAATGTTTCCATGAGAACCTAATTAAGTGCTTACTAGTTTTTAAGTGCTTACTAGATTTATTTTGACAACTGTTCAAAACTTAATGGTCTTTTGGCATAACACAAGCTAATTACCAGATCAATTTGTCTCAGCCATTTACAATACATGAAAGGTGGCAGCATCACAGTTACATCCATATGAAGGGTCATAATTTCTTCCTACAATCACACTGGAGAAAACTACTAAGTTGTTGTTTTTGCCTTATCTGTGGATTGTTCCTCAAAATTTGCAGTAATACATTCAAAAATAAATTTGCAAGTTCTACTAAAACAATTTTTTTTGTTTTTTCTCTTTCTTTCAGTCATTTTTTTTTTCTTCAGTCGGGATACAGTGTTCCCGAACTGTGCAACTGCCATAAGCAGAGTGTTTTCATTACATGTAGTACAAATGATATAGGACTGTATACAGCCATGTGAAATATATGAAGTGACATTTAAAATCACTGTCTTGAAGAATTAACCAGTGAAAACATAGCAGTGGCTTTGGCTCCAGTTGTTTATGAGTGTAATTTGAGTTATGAAGCTTTAGTTTGGTGGTATTTGCTTGAAATGCATGCATGTATAAGTGTTCTGACCTTAAAAGGGAAGCAACTTCAATTTTACTGAGAGATTAATTTGTGAGTACTGCATGTCAACTTGATCTATATTAAAAGTCTTTGATCAATTATTCAATTTGTATTGACTTCTTCAGATTTAATATCCATAAAGATTAAAATCCATTCAATGAACATTTGTGTAGGACAATAAAGCTTATAATTCTCATATATCAATGAAAGTTGTAAGCAATCCAGTCCACTTTCCCCCAACTGTTAACCAAAATTAGAGCATCTCTTGGTATCTCACACCCTCATCTATGCTGCAGTCACTGTTTGTGGACCCCATTGCTCATGAGTTATTGAGGAAGAGGTGTATATGATGCAGAACTCAATCTAATGTGTAGAAATCATCTTTATTCATTCAGTCACAGTGACCTTCATCTTTGATCTTTTAACACAAAATTTATAGAATTCTTCCTTATCCCAAGTGCAAGCCATCCACAAGGTTTGGTAATTATTGATGGTGTTGAACAAAAGTCATTATTCTGAAACCATATTTCTTCTTTCAGTCTCTGTGACCTTGACCTCTGACCTTTTGGCCTCAAAATCAACAGAGTTCGTCCCCACATAAGTGCAAGTCATCCACAAAGGTTAGTAACTGCAGATGGTGAAGAACTTGAGTTACTGTGTGGAAACCATTTTGCTTCTTCCAGTCAGTGACCTTGATCTTTCACCTTTTGACCACAAAATCAATAGAGTTCTTACCCCAAGTGCAAACCATCCATAATGTTTGGTAACTGTAGATGGTGACAACTCGAGCTAAACTGGTAACCTAACATAATATGCTCTGTCTTATGGATGGCATATAAAAAGGGCATGGTTATCCTCCAAAAAGGGCACTTTAAAACTGTATCTTGTGATTTAAAGGACACCTTATTTTATCATGAAAATATTATCATTATTGTTGTAAAATTAATAAATCTGCATGGATGGTAGCAGACCTGTAAAGTTCCAAAAATTCTATGCTTCATATGTAGTTTACAAAAAAAAGTTGCTGGCTTAAAAAATTTAATTTTTCTCAGTATTAACTTTTTTTCTTTATAGTTTTTCTCAGTATTAACTTTTTTTCTTTTTCCACAGCAAAAGATCTGTGTATCAGTAATGCTTTGAAAGGGAATCTAATGCATAATTAGTAAGCACAAAGTAAAAAAGCTTCCAAAATATAATAATGATCACCAATTACTAAGAATGCAGCCTGATGAAAGTATAGTCAACTGTATAATAAGTATCTTAGAAATGAATGTATTAAATGCATGCAAGAGAGGAGGGGGGGGGGGGGTATGTTGTGAGCAGTCGCCGAAAACTGATTAAAAGGAGTAAAGATCAGGGGCTAAATGAGTATATCCACCCTTTACCAACATCACAGAAACAAAATGGAATATTATGAAACAGCAATTTCACTATCAGCTAAATGTCAAATGAAAATACAATGTATCAAATCATCAAATTCTTTTGCAAGAGAGATAGGCGATGTGCTCATGACTGCTGATGACATGTAAATCCATGCTTGTATTTGCACAATACATTCATTCCCTCCCCTCCAAAAAAAACATACAAACAATGCCATATATTTGATGAGGAAGTTTCATATGTAGCAGCTATTTTTAAAAAATTGTGTGATCAATTGGTAAAACATGGTTTTATTCATTGACCTCACAAATGTCTTTGACCTTGTAAACAGAAGCAGATTGTTTGAGCTACTTGAAAAGATTGGATTTCCCCCTAAGCTCATCAGCGTGATCCAATCATTTCATGTAAACATGCCTGGCATGGTCCAGTATTATGATACACAGTGATGTCAAGCAGGGATATGTTCTTGCCCCTACCATGTTTAGGATCTTCTTCTCTCTCCTGCTGAAACACGCTTTTGGCTCATCAACAGAGGGAATCTACCTTTAAACAACGTCAGATGGAAAACTGTACAACCTTGCAAGACTCAGAGCCAAAAAAAAATATCTGCAAGGTTCATATCTGAGACCTACCCTTTGCTGGCAATGCAGCAGTGACAAGCCACACAGAGGTTCATCTCCAAAATCCCCATCAACCGAATTTCACAAGCTTGCCTGGATTTGGGGCCTACCATCAGCCTGGAAATGACAGTAATTATGGTTCAAGATGTTGAAAAACCACCTTCCATCAATATCAACAACTTTGGCCTTGAAGTTGTCAGCAAGTTCACATACCATGGATCTACCATCACGGACAACCTCTCACTTGATGCAGAACTCAATACCCACATTGGAAAGGCCACTTCAACAATGGCCAAGCTGAGCAAGAGAACCTGGAGCAACAACAAGCTGACAGAACACACCAAAATACAAATGTACCAAGCCTGTGTCATCACAGGGTTCATACACCTTTGGTGTGACAAAATTCAAGGACTTTATCCAATTTTTTCAAGGACCCTGATGCCCAGTGCACTTTAGGTATATTTATCAATGGCCATTTATTTCACTTTCAAGTATATGAGAAATTAATTACCCGGTCTTGTATCCTTGTTTTTGACACCAACTGGGGTTGAACACACACTTCCCATGCATTTTGCTCCAAGTGAAATGGGTAAGCTCTCGCAGAAAAATACCCAGATAAATCTTCCGTATTCTCAATGCCACGTACACGTGTTTATCCTTTGGCGGGTGTGAATGCAGCCTATTGAATATTCGGTACCAATCAAAGTTTACAGAGATTGCCGAAGCCCACCTTCTCTCTCTGACACACTTCACGAAAACACATCAGCCAACCTCGTATATAGCGATTTGCATAATTTATGCGTACCTGAAGTTGTCCGCAGTGGGCAAAATCGATTTCTGGAATAACTTCGACGTGTGATATGATGCATTCACGCGGCATCTTAAAATTGTCCGCCACGAAAGTATGCTGCATGTTGCCTCGTCTAATTTTTTATATCTGCTGTCGCGTGATTGCTCATCGAAATTTTACAGGTACATTTACACATAGATGTAAGTAGATTGTGTAGAAAGTAGCCTTTCTGTTAACAGGCATACAGCCGTAATTTACACCCAAAGTTTGGTTGCGACGCTGAAAAAGTCAATAATAGACTTCCAGCAGACTTCCGAATTTTAGATCGTACGCTGAAAATCAGAAGCTTTGACGTACAATAAGAACAAACTGTGACCATTTTTGTGTATATTTTTCATTATCTTTTGTTTTGAGAGTTTGAACAGTTGATTAACCATGATTTAAAGTACAAAGATGTACCTCTGCCACAGAAAATAAATCGATGAAGAAGAATGATCGTTGGAAATGTATACTGTGACGATTATATGCATATTATTTAAAAACAATACTTTATTCTATAACAAGGAATTTGTATATTTATTTATAATGTTTGGACGCACTTTTTAATCAGCATTCACAGAATCGTCACTCATTTGCCTATTACAATTACTGAAATTGGTAAAAGATTGGTCACAATCAAATAAATTAAGGATGCATTAATTGCATTTGTTTTAAAATATTAGCATTATAATTATGGTTGTCATTCAACTGATAATTTTATCTGCAAAATTTTGCAGGTGTTACTTGAATATTATTGTCGGTGATTGTTTAGAATATGATAATAATTTCTCAATAAATCACGGTAGCTTACTAATCAAAACGTTATTAGCGCAATCTAACGATTAACTATGTTAACTCGAGAAAGAAAACAAACATGTGGGAAATATCGCGTAGACAAACACAAACTATTATACATGCACGAGCACTGCATGTATGTCAAATATTGTGCTCATGTTTTCGTAAACATGTATTCAGTCATTTAGAGCAATTTAGGGTTGATTTTTGGACCAAATATAACTTTAAATTCCTAATGTCAAGTTGATTTGGTATCGTATATAACAAAATCAATATATATATATATATATATATATATATATATATATATATATATATGTATTAAGGTATTAATATAGGTTAACAAACACAATAACGCATTTTACTATTGAATAAAGAAAAGATTCACGCACTTTTTAATGCTCTCTATCAGGTCCGCACGCAATTATAAATATCTGATTGGTCATGTGTTGTAAACCACCCAACAGCAAACAGTTTTATTTTAATTACATGACATAATGATATGAAAAGAAACTTTCGTACATTCGTTTGTCGATTAATTTTATATTTTTCAAGGACCGAGGCTTATTTTCAAGTACTTTTCAAGGTAAAAATGATTTTCAAGTACTTTTCAAGGATGAATCGAAATTCAAGTACTTTTCAAAGTACCGTGCAAACCATGCATCAGCACGCTCCTCTGCAGCAGCAAGTCATGGACACCATACTCACACCAAGAAAAGAGATTCAACAACTTTCATCTGTGCTGCCTCTGAAGCATCTTCTGCATCTCCTAGAAGGACAGAATTCCCAACAGAGGTCCTTGAGTGTGCACACATCCCCAGCATGTTCACACTGCTCTGACAGCATCACCTACAATAGCTTGGACATGTACATTGAATGGATGATGAACACATCCCAAAGAACATCCTTAACAGTGAGCTGGCATCTGGAAAAAAAACGTCATGTCACCTACACCTGTGCTTTAAAGGTGTGTGCCAGAGAGACATCAAGGCACAGGACACTGATATGGACAGCTGGGAAGCACTTGCCCAGGACCACAGTTGCTGGAGGCATGAACTCAAGAGGTGCAAGAGAAAACAGTCACAACTGGCAGAGAAGAAAAGAGCCTGTAGCAAGGACAACATACAGCAAGCACCCTCAAGTGCATCAGAGACTGTCACTCCCCTACGGGTCTCTTCAGCCACAAAAGACGCTGTTCTTCAATCAACTCAGTGACTTTCTGACAATGCAAATCCATTATCTTTTATTACTGAAGGATGCCAAATGAACTGAATTTTTTTTAAAAATTCATGATCAAATTGGTAAAACATGGTTCTCTTCACAAGTATGTCTGTCTGAAGCAGATGCATCAACATTAAAGTATGTCTATAATTGCCCTAAATGGTGTTGAATCTTTGGAAACCAAAGCTATGTTTAAGTAATGATGGGGAAAAAATAGTTTTTTCCATATTGCAGTAGCAGTTAATTTCTCCTGGACATCCATCATATCATCATCGTCTTTTGAAGCAAAACAGAAATCTCCACTATTATGCAAACTTAGTTGTAAATGAGTATATGTAGTAGATATAATTGTATTTACTATACAATAAACAGCCTCTAGTTTTTGTACATCAATTTAGTTTTAGCTTCATATAAGTGGAATTTCTTCTTATTCATTGGATGTTGTTTTGCTTTGTTTTTGTTTAACTTGTACTGTATTAGGCATAAGCTGAACACATAATTATCTATCAATGATGCCTTGTATATCAACCAAAACTGCAAAGCCAAAGGCTATGAAATCTATCTGCAATTGCATTGATTCCTATTATGCTATTAGTATGTGGCTTCACATTTTAAACAGCTTTAAACAGGTATCCCTGGTAGAAGTTCTTTATCTACTTTGAACTGGAGGCAGAAGAGGTTTTGGTTTCAAAGGTTGTAAATCTCAGTTATTTCCTGTTTATTGCGAACCTTCTGTATTAATTCTAGAGTTGTCACGAATATTGTCAATGTGTTCATTTTGATTTTTGCAGTAATGCTGGCCCATTCAACTTTCAATGTATTACATTTCTGAATCTTTTAGTTCATTTATGACCAAGATGAATTAAAGAACAAATCATGAAATAATAAGAAAATAAGAAAAGCACAATAATAGCAGGTTAATAACCCTATTAATTACATAAATTCTTTATAAAATCAAGTCGTAAGCATTGCTAAACAGCAATTTACTTGTTCTGAAAATAGAGCAGTATAAAAATTTTATTTCCAAATTTGTCAGGATACAAAATCTGAAATGAAGATAATTATAATACATTTAAACAAGAGTCCCTCGAAGAAACTGATGCTCTACTGGGCAAAAAGAATGTCCAGGAATTCAAGATAAAACATTTCTTACTTTTAACTGTCGAGTGTTGAAACCATCTCTGATATTCTTCAGTGATAACAAGATTTTCAAATTAGCTGTAGTACACATATTGGATATCTGCTTAGCCCCATTTTCATTTAGGACAAAGTACTGTAGACATCATTAAAAGTCTTGTGATGAAAACCTCATGTCATAATGATCATACATTATGGAGGAATAGTGACAATATTTTTAAGACAGTCGTCAAGGCAGCCATATTGGATGTACGACTGGCACCATTTTCATTTAGGACCAACTAGGTATCATAAGAAGTCTAGTGGTGAAAACCCCATTTTGATATAGCCAACAATTTGGAGAGGATAGAGATAACAATATTTTCTATATATGACTTTCCATTCAGGAGTAACAATAACAAGAATTTCTAGATGGCCACTGTGGTGGCCATATTGGACATCGGATTGGCACCATTTTAATTTAGGACCAAATAGACATCATAAGAAGTCTTTTAGTGAAAACCCCATGCTGATAAGACCATCCATGTAGGAGAAGTAGCCATAACAAGATTTTGAAGATGGCCACATTGGACATCAGACTGGCACCATTTTCATTTAGCACCAAGTAGACATCATAAGAAGTCTTTAAGTGAAAATCCCATGTTGATATGACCATCCATTCGGGAGGAGAAGTGATTACAAGATTTTCAAGCTGGCTATCATGACGGCTAGATTGGACATCAGATCAGTACCATTTTCATTTAGCACCAAGTATACATCATAAGAAGTCTTTTAGTGAAATCCCCATGTTGATATGACCATCCATTCAGAAGGAGTAGCAATAACAAGATTTTCAAGATGGCCAGATGGGACATCAGATTGGCACCATTTTCATTCAGGGCCAACTAGACATCATAAGAAGTCTTTAAGTGAAAACCCCATGTTGATATGACCATCCATTCAGGAGAAGTAGTGATAACAAGATTTTCAAGATGGCAACTGTGACAGCCATATTGGATGTCCAAGCAGCATCATTTTCATTTAGGACCAACAAGACCATGGGATGAATATGTGTGAAGTTTCAAGGCAATCCTCCAAATAGTTTAGGAGCAGTAGCAATAACAAACTTGTGCTAAGAGATGGACAGATAGCAGATGACGGACAACAGACCATCCCATAAGCTCTTCTGGTCTATGACCAGTAGAGCTAAAAATGCAACCTCTCTAATGATCAATGTCACTTTCCGAGTTAGCAAAAAAAGCTACAGGTTACGTCCATCAAAAGTTACGATGCATAATCCCTCTCTCTCTCTCTCTATCTGTCTCTCTCTTTCATTTCTGCATATAATAAACTCATTTTATTACAAAGAAAGATGTATTTTTTTTTTTTTAAAACATGTAGTGTAGTAGAGCTTTTATTAAACATGTCATAGCTATGTGCTGCTGCAAAAGATTTTTATTATATGCTCTGCATCAAAAGATTAATGGGAATAAAAAAAATGTGATAGGGTTTGCTTTATATACCACTAGAAACCAATTTCACATGAAAATATCACAGCTTAACCTCATTGTGTTCCTCTGTCCATATTACAAGTCAAAAATTCATTTTCACAAACTAATATCTTGTTAGTTTTATCATATCTGGTTTTGTGACAACAAGAAACATTTTCATTCAGAAGTTAATGTTTCTTTTGAACATCTGTCCTATAAATAAAATCAAAACTTGACCCCTTTCTGACAGACCATTGTTAACAATCGTAGCAGCTGACTTCAAAGTAAGAATGTCCCTCCTTGGCTGGTGATTGATGATATTCAGGAAAAAAGTGACGAACAATGGAACCTTTTTCATGAAAATCACTTCGTTGATGACATGAACAGCCACTGATAGAGCACAGCCTTCAATATAGTGTAGACGAATTCCACACATTTAAAAATTGTCATACTCTAAAAAAAACCAATGTCATTTTCTAAGTCTACAAATAAAGCTACAGAAGAACATAGGTTGTGTATCTTTTTTGTGTTATGTCAATATAAAATTTCCAATGAACTTAAAAAAGATTTATGACAGTCATGTCATTACATTGATTGTACTTCATTGTGCATCTATGCTATAAATAGTATGGTGTTCATTTGTAATCACTATTGGTCATAATTATTAGTCTTAAAGTTTATCTTCATTTTCAACAATTATTACTGATGCATGTGTCTCTCACATTTATTCAATTTTATAAGTTTAATTAGGCTGTTTACTTGATATAAACTTGTTTCAAATTTTATCTAAAGGACAAAAAGCAATAAATGGTTACTGTCTTACATTAACATTTTATGTGTTTGTGATAAGATGGTGCTTTTCACTTTTTATTTGTATGCTGCTTTCAATAATTTGTTCAAAGGGGACCTTGGAAACAGTATGGAAATTAAAGGGAAACAGTATGGAAACAGTATGGAAATTAAAGGGAAACTATGAAAAGTTAATAACCAGTATAACAAGCACTTTTTTAAAATATCATTTATTAAGAAAGAACATCAAAGTTACAACTTGATGCAGAACAGTACTGTACATTTCTGCATGTGTATATGCTAACAGATATATGTACATGTAGTTGATCAGCAGGGATGTATATTGTAGCTAGGCAATTTTTCTGATGGATGCTCTGTCATGGAAGGATATCCAAGAATTTTTTTTTTTTTTTTTTTTTTTCTTCTATGTTTTGCATGTTCGTCTGTATGTATCCCTAGCTAGGCCACTGATAAATTCCACAGACAATGGTACTACTGTATAACTTGCATGGGTAAAGGTATGAAATTGACACCGCCATGGTCAAGTTTAAGGCTTCAGGTTTATCCCATCTGTTTTGTTCAGCATGTTAAAGTGCTGGGCAAATGCAATAAAATCATAAAACCCACTACAGCTGCAATAAAATCCATGACAGAGTTCCACTAGATTCAGTGGATGTTCACTAGGCTTAATTGACATCCACCAGATGTAGTGGACATCCACAATTCATAGTGGTCACTTAATCCCTTGCCCCCTGTGTCCACATCCCCCGTATTGAGTCCAAGATACATGTACTGTAAGATATTCATATAAAATAGTTATCATTTATTACCTTTGTCCTTTAGATAAGATCTGAAACAAGTTTTTATGAAGTAAATAGCATATTTAAAATTTACTAAACTGAATAAACGTCAGCCCTTTGAAAGATACATCCAGCAATAATAATTTCTGAGAATGACGATAAACATTAAGACTAATAATTACAACCAATAGAAATTACAAATGAACACCATACTATTTATCACATATATGTATCATCAAATCTGTGGAACACGACATGTAAATCATAATTCTTTCTAAAAATTTATTCAATAAGAATAGTGTAGTATCCTCTATTAAAATAATAAATAGATACACAATTAATGCTATAAATTATTCTTCTGTAACTTTATCGATTGATTTAGAAAATGGCATTATTAGAGAATATAATTTCTTTTTTAAATGCACATAATTTGTCTACACTGTAATGACAGCTGCACTCTAACAATGGCTGTGCATGTCACTAAGAGATTTTCATAAAAATGTTTGCATATTTTGTCACTTTTTCATGACTATCATTGGGCACCAGCTGAGGAGTCACATTCTTAGTATGAATTCAGCAGCTATGTGTGTTACCTTCCTGCCTTGAGTCAACAATGGTCAGTCAGAAAATAAATGTACTGAAAGCCACTGGTCGGCACCTTTGATGCCAAGCTTGGATGTTATTTTTAGCACTAACGTTTCAAAACAAACATTAGTTGCTGAATGAAAATGCTTCTTGTTGTCACAAAAACTAAACAGTTTACAACTAATAAGAAATCAGTTTGTGAAAAATGAATTTGGACTTGTACTATCGACTGAGAAATGAAATGTGGTTAAGTTGTGTTATTTTAATGAAAGTTGGTTTCTAGCGGCATATAAAGCAAACCATATAAAATGTATTTTTATTTTCCCGATTGATCTTTTGGCATAGTGCATGGAATAAAATTCATAAATTACTTAAATTAGAATTCAACCATGTCACAAGAATTATTTCGAAAACATAAAGAGCTTCTGTCTAATGAAGCCACTAAAGCTAACATAGTGCATGAGCTCCAAAAACCTAAATGAACGAATTATACAATACATTATTGATAGAAATGATGTGTTCAGCTTATGTGTAATACACTACAAGTTAAATAAGAAAAAACTACAGGGCAGATCACGTGGTTTCAGAAAATTCACATGTCCCACCTATGATTTCACTTGTCCCAAAAATGTCAATCTCTTGCCTAAATTTGATGAGATGTATGCATTACAATCCATAGAAAAATCAAAAGAAATACTGTACAATATATTTATTTCTTCAAAGGGCTTCATTTTTTAATTTTTTTATTGTCATGGTATCTTATAAACCATATTTCATGTATTTTGACGTACACGAAAAAATAATTATTCATTTCAGAGTATGAAAAATTATATGTAAAATAAATAATTATTATTTTGTTGTACTGTCCGTGTACGAAATACAAAGTGATTGTACGCGAACAAGGTCTACATGACACACAATACTCTACAACCTTTTTTTTCTTTTTCTATTTGCAAACAGAATATCTGTCTCTCCCTCTCTCTCTCTCTCTTAGCCATGGTTATTAAAATCAATGTACCATTTAACTTTTTATATGATGAGAAGCACCGAAATATTCTCCAGAGATTCTCTGCTTGAAGATATATCTTTCATATCTGGCAATACATGTGTTAATGTGTTTTAGTGGGTGGGTCTTTGAATATTTAAAAGCATTGTGTATAGCATAAAAAGAGCATTCTGCACTGTCTACTGTAGCTCAGCTGACAGGCAAGTTCCACGTGATGCAGTGGACATCCACTATTATATAATTATATTGCTTGCTATGACTTCCTGATGGAGGAAATAAAATGCAACCCATCCACTATGACCACTATGCTAGGTCCATAACCGATGAGAGTGTGGACAGATTAATTTCCACTGTGAAAATATGGATTTTCCTATATCTGTGATGCATATACTGTATTTGACTGCACTATAAGCCACTAAATTAGCATGAAATGTTTTCAAGCATGTTTCTACTATTTTATGCTGATACAAATAAGTTTCAGAACTTTAAAGCAAGCAGGATTCACAATTTGTGCAGAATATCAATGATTTTACTTTGCGGAAAGTGGGTAGGTGCTGAATCATGGCAAGGCGAAGTCAACTTCACTTTCCTGGCATGTTAAGTAAATTTTTGCATAAGATGGTGACTATTTTGCCCAAATTTCCCCTGAGCATGACCCCTGTACACTATTTGAGATGAGGTAATTATATCTGGTATGTTGTTTCATGTGATGGAGTAGATCACACAGAAGGTTTATAATCCTAAATGAAGCCCCTAAGGTGGGGGTAGAAAAGGCTGCTTGGAATAAAAAATTAAAAGGTGTGGATATCTGCAATATCTTCCATCTCTAATTGGGTTGGGTGGGGTGTGTGCTTAAAAGTGTGGGCATTTACTTAACCACAATATAAAACCAATAATATGATGAACAAGATAGTAGCTCTGTTCAGGGTGAATGTAAGGTACTGGACCTGTGTACAAAACATACTTGGTTCCAGGCAGTTATCTCATCCCATGTATACAGCAAGCAGCCATCTTTTTCCTGGTTCAGGATCCGTATGGAATCTACAAATAGAGAAGAAACTACTACTTGGCCATTTTCCAGACTCTACAAATGACTCATGAGCATAGTGTTGTCTACAAAATCAGAAGTTTTCTTTTTGTAAATATTACCATTTTATTTAAAAATATTTGTGAGCTGACAGTGAAAATTTCCCAACTACTGAATGAACAATTAGTGAAGTTGTTTCAGTTTGAATTTATACATGTTATAGTAAAATCTAAACTGGTGTCTAACCATGCTGCCTCAATGTTAGACAAGCTTAAAAACTCCAGGTGTTATTGCATAATGATTCACACACAATGCCTGACTTTCAATTAGCTGGTATTCCAGGGTCTACTCTATGATGTGTGATTGCAGGATTCACATGAAGTTCTAAAAAAACTGCTCTACAAAATCAACACCATGTGCACAAATCACACATGATAATATCAAGCCCTACCTTTGATTACTTCCATTCAGTAAATACTTTGATGGATCAATCTGTCCATCCCGGTATGCTTAGAATCATAAGAATTCAGTATATAGACTAAGATTCATCTTCACATGCAAGAAAATATCACAATAAGTATCAAGAACAGTTAGTGAACCAAGATAAAGTACATGGTTAGCCTCGGATGAATATGTTGCTTAAGCCCGACTGGTACATAAAGCAATCGCTGCATTCAATTTCCTGCAATGTAAAATACAAGATCATCTCATTAAAAGCGTGGATCTCGTTGATTGTTGAAATCATCAGAGATCACTATGATATAAGCATATCTTCCAAGTTTTATCAAAATTATACAAGAAATCTGGCCTCCAGAGTGGTAACACGGTCAGCAAATCATATGCAAGATCACCTCATTAATATAAATAGATCTTGATGACATAAGTTCATGTTTCAAGTTTATCAAAATCAGATCAGAAATATGGCCTCCAGAGTGGTAACATGCTCAGCCAATCAGATGCAAGATCACCTTATCAATATAAATGGATACTGCTCATTATTGAACTCAACCAAGATTTGATGATATAATCCCATATTCCAAATTTAATTGAAATCAGATGAAAAATATAGACTCCAGAATGGTAACAAGCAATATTTTATGGATGGATGAACGATGCATGATTCAACAATTGATGCACGGCCATACCTTAAGCTCACTTAGCCTTATATCCAGGTCAGCTAAATACAGAAAGGGAAGTGCATAACTGAAAGACTTTGACCCTTCCAAAGCCTTATAGGAATTTTAATAGGAGTGCATGAAACTAATATATAGTTTCTTGTAATCTTTCAAAAATTTAAATTTAAATAAGTCTGTTAAATTGTGTGTACCACTGATTCCCATGCATAAAGAGGCCTGTAAATTTATGATGCTTTACAGTTTAAATTTTTTTTAAACATCTCCCTTTATTAAGAAAATCCCACTCACCCTATTTTTGAAATGATGAAGGAATTTCCCCCCTACATTTTCAGTTCTAGAGTAGACCCTGGTATTTCTTGGAATTTTGAATAAACAACAACAGACTGACAGCTGCTGATTGATTGGTGGCACTTGGCAATTAGTAATCAATGATTTGATACTTCCTCTAGAGTTATTAGCAGTGAGAAATTTTTGTGAAAACTGTGGATTTTAAGCCAAACAACATACCCGACTTATGATTTCAACAAATTGTTTATAATAAATAATACAAGTAATGCAGAGTGCCAGTATGGACATGTACTCCTGTCAAAAAATGGTAGGGAGGGTTCCACGACCCCCTTTCCCTTTAGGGACAGATGCTTTAAATAAAAAAAACCATGCTCCATGGTAGTAACGTGTGAACTGAGCACATAGAATAATTAAATTTGTCACTATGGGTGTCTTATCTCCTTTTATCTCATTAGAATCTTACATTTCTGGCGACAATCTATTTATTTAGTGAAAAGACATCCTGTCACATTCTGTTGACCAGGTTAAATTTTTACTTATGACAGGCACAGATAAAAGAACCCATGTCTAATCCAGAATTTTGGTTGAAAAATATAACCCTGTCTTGTTCCCATAGCTGTTACTGTTCGAACAACTATACTATCACTTATAATAACTGGTATCCCCACCTCCATCCTGCTGAATCATGATATGGAAATTAAAGTGAATTTGAGCCTGAGATGTAGTTACAACCAATCATAAAGATTTTTTTTTTTTTACAAAATGATTCACTGTTGATCTCTCAGAAAAATATGAATATGCTGTGGGTTTGGCTCTGAATATCTTCTTGGTAGCTATACTACTGTTATACCTCCATTGTGTAGCTCACTTCTGCATAATTCCTAATTCCAAAAAGTAAGCATGATTCCAGTGTTCAAGTTTTCATCAATCTGTTGCTATGCAATTCCTTTGTGTATTTTCCACCATATGTTAGTCAGTACAATAAAATTAGTGAAGTTGCTTGTCATTGCAACTTTTCATCCAAAAGATTTTGACAAACCTGGTAGGAATGGGCATGACAAACCTGGAGAAAAGGTCATAAGAGTGAACAAGGAATTATCCAAAATGTGTACTTCTAGAATGTAAATTCTCTTGTTAATTATGTTTCTCCAAGAATACTAACCTGATCATATTAACATTAGGAAATAAACTCTGCTACTTCTCAAATCCAGCCCTCATTGAAATATAAAAATCAAATTTTTCCTGTCTATTGATAATTTAAGCAAAAAGTGAAGAAACTCTTACCAATTTCCTCCACTTACCACTGCTAGGTGGCAACCTATCAACCAGATGTTACCAATTTCAGCTGAGCGAGTGATACATCAATGAGAAGGCTTGCATTTGTAGGTAGGTATGGGATGGTTTTATACTAATGTGCTTGGGTAAGTATTCTCAGAAAAATTAAAAAAATTCTTACAAATTTACTTTCTCTGTTGAATACATTTCCTGATCACATTAATGTTTTGTGAATAGGTTATAGGAGGAAGAAATGCATGAGCATCCAACCTCTACAACAGGTATTCTTCAAGGGAATATGGCTGAAGTCTCCATATGAAGGATAAACCACTTCACTAAGATGAAGGCAGCACAACTGACAGTCATGTAATATGTGATGTCAATACATTGGTAATAAGAAACAAATGGCATTTTCTTACCAAGAAAAAGTCTGGGTGAATCCAGTGAAAGAGCTAAACCGATCCCAGTGAGGAGGTTGTGCTGATGTCAACTAGGTCTGGTAGTCATCTGAGACACAGCCACCAGATTCTAATTCTCATCAATGTGACACTAGATCTCAGAGATAGAAGCTTGAGATGCCTGATTGCACATGCCAGCCCATGACTTTAATAATGTATCAGACTGAAACATTGAATTCGAGTTCAAGCCTCGCAGACATCACTTGAATCTAATGACATTTTCATGAGGCATATCTGGTCTTGTGAGACCTCAGAATATGCTGAGCATATCACCCCCTTCAGCCAAGAAGCTAAGGCATTATGTTGTTTGGCTGCACTACTTTTCTGTTCATTTCAAGTAGTTCTTTATAACACAGACTGAGTATTGCATTGCTTCCTCTCTCAACATATCTACTGAGCACAGAGTGAATGATCACATTCTGGTTGCCGAAAGAGGGTAACTAATTCTTAGCTATGAAGCCTGGTTGCTTCTTTGCATGATGAAGCTAGAGCTATCAAAAAATATGTTTTATAAGACAGTATACTGTAGCTTCAGTAAGGTTGTGGCTAAAGGCTTGAACTTCTCTGGTTTGAACTACGTAAAAACACATGAAAGATTTCACCAAGGAAACAAGGTGAGTAATCTGGGCATATTCATGTCCAAGTTGGCCAGCAAGTCTGTTAGGTCCTTATTGTGGCCCATATCCCCTCTGCCATGATGCCTGAATGACTTGGAAATGATGGAGCAGTATCCCTTGACAGTAATAGGAGCTAACCTGTTTTCCTCATAAAGCCATAGAAAAAAAAGTTATCTAGTTCAAAAATCGAGGCATTCAAAATAACAATGTTGTTACCCATGCACCAGTCCCTAAAATCACACCACTTTCCCAGGGGATGTCTATCGCCAAATTGAGTAGATTGTTCACCCAAGACTTGTCCCATCCGAAAGAAGCTATCAGAACCACTTTGCAGGTAAGGTCCCTCATTTTCTGTATTATCCTCAGGTAATAGGAACACTTGGAGAGAAGATGTAGTCCCAAAACATGTCACAACTGACACAGCATTTACATACAAGTCTTCTAGATCTGGGATTGGAGAGATGAAGGTGGGCAGTTTGTGGTTCCACCTCATTACAAAAAGGTCCATCATTGGACAGCCAAAAAAATGCACAAATTCACTGAAAGACCGATGGATGAATGGACCACTTAGTGTGAAGGGTCTGGTCCCTTCTTGACAATGAGTCAGCTAGGAAAATATGCCTGCTGGAATTGTGTCAGATCTGGACTATGATCTTGAGCTGAGCTCACCAGCACAAGAAATCCCAGACCAGGACACAAAGGTTGGGTGATTCAGCCTCCTCTGAGTTGGTGGTCACCACCACCAAGCTGTCTGACATGATGAGAACTGCCCATCCACAAAGTTGATCCTTCCAGAAATAAAATGCATTTACTATAGCCTTAATTTCCGAAAGGTTGATGTTAAAAGATACATCCTCTGGCCCACACTTACTACTGACCATGGTGATGCAGGACAACAGATGGGCTCCCCATCTATATGAACTGGCATCCATGCAGCCATAATCTCTGGTTGAAGCTTTTCCAGAGGAATTCCTGCCATAAACCATTGTTTGTCTCACCCCTGATGCAGGAACTGTCTTATCTCAGTCCAGATCATAGCTCATTGATAGAGCCAACCAGAAAATGGACACCACTGAGCCAATAGGGCCATCTGCAAAGAGTACATAAAAAGGCTGCTGAGAAGGATCAAATCCAAGGAGTTGCAAAAACTTTCTCACAGAATCCACTTCCTGCTGGAAATTGATTTGGTGAGCTGATGGACACAGGAGGGAGATGAATGATTGAGGTTGGTCACAAATTCCATTACGAGATGGACAAAATGCTGAGAGTGGATGACATCTGATTTGTTCCAATTCAATAGAGAACCCATCTGAGAGAGAAGGGAGAGAAGGTTGTTCCTGCCCATCATCAATGATGATCCTACCATGGGATTTTGAAGGATGACTTCCAAATATGTTGCAGTTGCTGTTGACATGGCTGACCTGAACAGCATGATAACACAGTTGATGTTCTTCATAAACACACATGGGTTGATGTTGAGACCAAATAGGAGTGCATGAAACTGAATCTTGTATCCCAAACTGAAGAAACTTGCATTAGGTAAGGTGCATAGAGACTGGAAAATATGCATCAGTTAGATCTAGACTCATTGCAAATTTGCGCCTTGTGACTGAAAGCCTCAACCAACCATGCTGTCTCCATCCTGAACTTAGGTGCAGCTATGTAATTGTTGAGCCAGCTGATGTCTATGACTGGCCTGAGTTTTCTTTTGGCTTTGGGTACTGGAAAAAGCATGAAACAGAACCCCATACAGTTCTCCATGCTAACACTCTAAACTGCCATCATGGCAAATAAAGAGCAGATCTCCTTCCCTAAAATTTCTGCCTTCTTTGCATTGGATGGACCCTCCATCATAGAAGGGGAAGATGAAAGGGGAGGGGACTGAATAAACAAAATCTAAGCCCCTCTGAAACAACTCTGATCGCCCATTCATTTTGCAGAAAAATGTAAAGCCAAACCTGTCAAAAATGAAGGAGTCTGACACCTACAGGCAGGTTGGTGCTAGTCAGTTGGGCGATTGTTGGAAGGTTTGGGGGAAGAGAAACCTTGTTTCCTATCATCTTTATTAAACTGCCTCCAAAACTGAGGGACCTTCTGCTGCCTGAAGTTAGACTGAGGTCAAAACTGCTGATGTTGAGTGATGTTGGGCCTTCTCTTCTTTTTGCCAACAATCATCTCTCCATTTTGGCTGAGATTAATGTGGTCCAAATGGCAGAGGAGGCAGTAAAAAAAAGCTGTAGAGGCAGCTCTTGTGCTGCCTGCTTTCACACATCTTCAATATGACTGCCAAAAAGCAATGGCATACAAAAGGTCAGTAAGAATAAAACCAATGAATGACAAGGCTTACATAACAAGTGGAAAAAGGCATCTCATCTCACCAAATCTAAATTGGAAGAAGTTGTCAGGGCATTTGCCATGGAGTGATTCATGGCCATGTTAACCACCTTGGCAATGTGGGCCATGGAGCGATTCATGGCAATGTTAACCACCTTGGCAATGTGGTCTATATACTCCCATGCATGCTCACAGCCCAATTTTTCAGCAAGTTAAAAAATTGCCAATGACACCAGACCAAGTATAGATGAAGTGGCCAGCATATTCCACACTAATTTGGTCACATGTAAAACATGGCATATCACCTTATAGAACAACGGGGATGACATATTCACCACCCCAATGTTCTTATCCAAGCTCGGCACATCAGCACTGTAAGAGTACAAGTGTGTGAGATACCAGCGGGAAGAGAATGACACTGGTAAATGATTTTCTGAAAAGAAAGCCTTTGAATTCCCTAGATCCCAGATATTGTCTGATAGACAGTCAAAGATTTCTTTAATCTTCTCTGACTACAGAAGCAGACAGAAGGAGGAGTGTTTGTCCTCATTCTTGACGTCTACTAAAGTCGTAACTTTTTAGGCCTGACTCACAGATGGTGGTAGTGGGCACTCAGAAAAAGATAAGATTCTATAATCTCCTCAACCGCCACTTTGAAACTAAACTCTGTATGCTCCATGGTGGGGTTGGAGTAAGCCAAATTAATCATGGTTGTCCCTGCACTCAATGTGGTGCTTGTCCTCATTAGGCATTGCTTCCATGTTCACATAAATCATTTCCATTAGCATGGACGAGGCCATGCCATTGTCCCTGTGCACAACATGTTACCTATCTACTGGATATACCATGAATATCAGGTCTGTCAGTTGTGGCATGATTTGAGGATGTAAAGAACCTCTGGTTGCTAGTAAAAAAGAATGGCCAGAGGGGCAGCTGGACTGGCTGGTCGGCAATCAGAGTGGCAGCATATGGCTAATACAATATATCAAGGTCAGTGTTTTAACCCATGAACCTAGACTTACAGGACCTACAGACATGTTTGGATGTGCAGAGGGAATTACACCCACTTGACTGCCATAAAATGGGGGGAAAATCTCCCTGAAACCAGCAACTGCGATGTTGTTTTCTACACCAGTCTCTACATTTGCTACTCTAGCTGCGCCTGGGGTGAGTGCAGCATGGGAATCTCCAAAGCGCATCCTCCATATCAAGCTGACTGTATGTAACTGTCATTACAGGAATGATTCACATGATCTTAGATGGCAGGGAGGCCAATCATGGCATCCCCCAATACACTAGCTATTGACAACGTCTTAGGGTGAAAACTCTAAATGTCGCTGTCAGCTGACTTCAACTTCACCCATCTCTCTCTGCTTCTCAAACTCTTACACTAAGTGCAGACACCACAAAGTCAAACAGATGAACACTTCATGCAAGCAAGGCATATCTCTTTTGTATTCTCACTAACCTTAAATGTTTTGCACTTGAAGAATGACAGCCCATAAGTGTTCCCTATAACAATAATGTACTCATTAATAAACAATTAAAAAAATTCAAGCAGTGTAACCAAATAAAACAACAATGAGCACCAGTGACACCATGTTTAAGTACAAGGTCAGAAATCAATATCCACAAACTGCAAAATTTCACACAGCTGTTGATCAAAATATAAAAACAGTGATGCCAACAATTACCATATACATTAATAATCAACACTATACCAATTTTCTAGATTGATGGGTAGAATTCAAGCTGATTTCCTTGGATATCAAGAGGCAATGCAGTGCGATGTTGATAGTACTGCAGTGAAGCAGGACTAAATATCTGATTGAAGAGTAGCCACCTGGTGGTGGTAAGATGAGGTAATTTCTTCATGTTGTCTATATAGATGAGAAAGATTAAATATTTGTCTTTCGAGGAGGACTGGATTCGAGAGGTAGTGGAGTTTATTTCCTAACATTAATGTGATCAGGGAATGTATTCGATGGAAAAATGTAAAAATCACTACTAATAGGGGTTGGTGGTGGGGTAAAGCCTGTTAGAATGTACATAGCGTCGAATAGCACTTCAGCACAAAAGTGTCTATATGGTACCAAAAGTAAAATTTTAAAAAATGCTAAAATTTTAAAAATGAAGAATTGTACAAAAACCCTAGGAAGATTAACCATTGCAAATAAATGTAAACATGAAGTACAACAAGACAGAATATGATGGATAAAGACATTAAAATCCTTAAAACACCTGGTCACATTTTTTTAATACAAATTGCATCGTGTGATGTTCTGAAGTTTATCTGTGGAGTTTTTATTCCACATACTTTGCCAAGAATGAAGAACATGATGATTTATATAATATCTGAAGTCAATATATGGAATCTTCCATTTGGAGACGGGTGACTGCAGGGCAGCTTTGGCTGCTTTAGACATTTGTTTGCATATAGAGATGGTGAACAGCACTTGAAGTCTGAAGGTACCAATCAACTGCCGAATTTTTTATTTCCATTGTAAACTCTTTGAATTTTGTAAAAAGTATGACTTTGATATATTTGCATTATGTTTCCTAGGTGAAATATGCTCTGCACCTTTTATGGCTTCAAATAATCTTTTGATTTTGTGGTGTTTGTAGGTGAAGAGCAGCTGATGAACCTATAGGTCAACATTATGTTATCCTAGGTTCTAAATTTTACCTGGATGAAGTCAGTATGCACTGACTTTTATGTAAGTGATCATAAGCTTACCGGTATTTATTTTGATAGCATTTTTTATTTATATTTTTATTTTGCTGCATGGATTTCTCATTTGTGCATAATTTCTATTTAATCTAGGTGAATATGTACATGTATATATTTTTTTGTTATGAATAAGATTCTGACGTTCATTATCGTGGCATGATAGGATATAATACTTTTGTTACTCTTTTTTGAATAAGTCACATGACACTTGAATGAATTTTGACATACTGCACATGATATTTTCACATAGAAATGACTTTTCTTTATTTGTGTATTGTTTGGCAGCCTTGCAGGGTTTGCAGTGAATGTCCCATCAGGACATATGCTTTTGCATTGTATTGAATATTTGATAAACAAATAATATATATAATATAAATGATAATTGTTGATATCAAAATATTTACTGGCATGTATATTTCATATTGCTAAATTTCATTCATTAACTTTTCATTCATTTCCCCAATGGGGAAGGAGCAATATATATGTTTTCCTTGTGGAAAAAGGGCAAAAACAATATATAATGAAATGTTTGTCTTGTTGGATGTTTTCTTTTCTGAGAGATACAACAATCGATTTGTTAAGTTAACTAAATGATTATAACTGCTGATCTCTCAAAAAGGTTTGAATATGCTGTGGGTTTGGCTCTGAATAATCTTCTTTTCTTGCCAGTATACTACTGCAATACTTACATCGTGATAACTCCAAGTGATTAAAATAATAATAATAAACTAGAAATTTGAATATATGACAAAGATGACACTAATAATATGGCACAATTGAAGAAACTTGAACTTGAGAGACATCTTGTATGTAAAAGCATGCTTTTGTTCAAGTTTATGAACTTAAGTCAAGAAAAAGTTTTATTTTGTCAGTAAGCTACATCAATATCATAATATTTTTCTTTATAAAATATCTCTATTTTCCTCTACATTTTTATAAAAAAGTAACCCTACTTTATCACTACTTTTTCACAATGGGTTGCAGGAAAGACTGATGAAACTGAGCAATATGAATTAGTTACAGTGAGAAAATTCCATATAATTCCAAGGGAGCCACTGTAGCTCAGTTGGTAGAGCAGTGTACTCTTAATCCAAGGGTCACAAGTTCAATACACACAAGCCAGCTAGAATCAGCTGCCTCTGTGTGTCCTTGGGAAAGTCACTTAGCTCCCATTTCCTCAGCATGTCATAGCCAATGATGTCTTAAAAGTGCCCTTAAAACCAATAAAACCAAGTAATTCCAAAATCAACAAACTAATCACAATTTTGAGTTCCTGTTTTGTCAATATACTGTTATGCAAATAAAGCCAGTATATATCCTTTGTCCATTTCCCACTCTATGGTAGTCAGTACAATCATTTGTAAGAAGCCTTGTGTCCCTATAAAAAAAATGTCGCCCAACCGCCCTTTTCTGAAAAAAATATACACTGAATATAAAGTCTTGTTTCTTGACCATATTTAGTTGACCTTTCCACCCTTACTTCATTTTATATTTATGAATAGTGAAGACTTGAAAAAATGGGTAGCATTACAGCGAATAAATTCAGTTTTAGGTGAAGCCTGCTGGATATTCACATTTTTGATTATTATTATTTTTATTTTAGAAAAGAGATGTTCCAGAAAGTTTATGTGGTAGAAATGGATTTGAGTTTAAGTGAGAGGGTTATAAATGACGATTATTTTATTTCTTAATCTCCTTAAGTGAAATTAACATAGTTCAGGTAAGTTTTTATTTTTTATGCAACAAATAGTTATCTTTTTTTTATGGGATTATATCATACATATACTCAGCAAACAATAAGAAGTCTGACGTATCTAGATTGTACATCTGTATTTTTTCACAGCCATTTGAAACATAAACTTCTCTTCTTGATTCAAATAAAAAACATCAAAATACGTTGTTAAAAAAAAGAAAAGAATGAAATGATCAGTGACCTGTCTGGTGATTCTTTTATTTCTTAATCTCCTGTTTCATTATTTGATGCCTCACTTAAGAACTTACCCAAAGCTAATCTCCATTTACAACATATGCTTAGCAAAACAATACTTTGGTAATTGGATGTATCTAAATCATACCTCTGTATATTTTCAAAGCTGTTTGAAATGGGAACCTCTCCAATTTTAGCACATCAAAATACGAGGTTAAAAAATAATACAAAGATAAAAACAACCCCAAATGACACCCTAATCGTATATGATTATGATTTTAATCTCTCATTCATTTTGTGAGAATTAAAAAAAAAAAATATTTTCAATCTTTTTTGCAAATATAAATCTTCTTAATACAACTTTTATGTACAAAAATTTAAAGGATTTGATGAGAAATAAAAAGTGCTATGTACAAAAAAATATAATACATTTAATTAATAAATATTTTTATAGATAGATGGTGTACAAAAAATTACATGAAATACGGTACACCTCTTAACTGGTCTCCTCTAAAAATGTTGACATATTTTAACGGCCAAGGTTATTCACACGGCCGCCGTGCACCTTAACTGGGAAAGACTATTCACATTGTCACCATGTACCTCATCTGGAAAGACTATTCGCCGTGTATATAATTTATATATAATTTATGTAAAGCTATTTGTATGTCTGCCACAGACCTGATCTGTGAAATATACTCAATTTTGCAACTGATTACCACCTTTAATTCTTTATTTGCAAATCGTAGTTGTTAAAACTTGTGCTATACTTCACCTTCGGTATAAACATAAATTTTTGAATAAATATTGAGTGAATTTCATGGGTGAAAAACTCCAGTATTGCCACCCAGTCATGAATTTTTTTGCGTTATTCACTCAGAACAAATTTTCTTTTTATTTTATGCTCAAACGAGTTGGCTAGCTAAAGTGTTTTAAGAGTTTGAAAGTAGCAGATTTCTTAGGTAATATCAGCTGTTTACAATTTATGTTCTGCAGTGTTATGTGTACATTCGCACAGTAAATCCAAGTAACATAATTCTTCTGTATTCAGATAACAAAGCATACATTTAAGAAGTACATTTGCTCAGTAAATCTGAGTAACATAATTCTTTCTTTATTATAGATAGGCATACACTAAAATTAAAAATAAAAAAAGCATAGGGTGGGATTCGATCCTGGATCTTTGGTGTTTCCACTCGACTACAGTGATTGATATATTGGAAAATGATATTTCTTTGCTTATATTATGGCTGTCTATTGAAAACAAAATTCTGGACTGTTAAAGTAAAATTGAATTATCAACAATTTTTATCTTAAGAAAACCACTAATTCATGGACTGGACTTTAATTGTTGCACACCATATCATAATTGTTATAATCCAAACTATGAGGTAGACACCAGTCACACTGCGAATATTGTTAGCGACAGTGGGTACACAGAAGCCATGTAAATAGTCTTTGTAAAATTTAGTACACAGCCGCCATACAAAAGAGACACTGTGGAACAATTTCCTTTTTTTTATGGTGTTTTTTAGTCCGAATAAATCAGCTGCCAAACCTGTAATGGTATTGATGGGTATATAGCAGGTTTAGCCATGTTTACAACATTTGGAATATTTTGGACTCATCCCGAATACACTGGTGGGTCGCCATGCGGAATCTTTTCTATTGTGGGCAAACGGCGGCCATGCAAATAGTCTTTCCAAAAGTTGGTACACTGCAGCCATGAGAATAAACACTACCTACTTTAACACTGATTTTGTAGTATTTCTCTGGGCATTTATATAATAGTCTTCCAAGGAATACTGATTGACAAAGAGTGAAATAAAGTGAATAATCACAAGCTAATGGTAATTCAAATTCTCAAAATTGACACCTACATGACCTGTATGACTTGCAGTTTAACTGGTTGTCTTTTAGATAATTTCTATTCTGAGACATATAACGGCTTTGTTTTTGAAAAGTTATTTTTAATTGGATTAAAATGGAAAATAGATTCCAAATTTAAGCTTGAAATTCTATGATCTCTGGCCGAGACACAAGTCCGTTTCCGCGCAAGTATGAATTCAACCTTGTTAATATAACTGCCTCTCCCGTTTTTGGTGATACAACACAACGGCTCGTATGGTTACATTTCACCTTCTCTCTCTCTCTCTCTCTCTCTCTCTCTCTCTCTCTCTCTCTCTCTATATATATATATATATATATATATATATATATATATATATATATATATATATATATATATATATATATATATGTGTGTGTGTGTGTGTGTAACACGGACACATATTAGTCACTGGTCAGTTGTTGTAAGCAACGATACGAACCCCTGTAGTACGTCAGAACGAAAAAAAAGCAAATACAACTACAACATGAAATGGCATCTGTGCGTGGCACTTCATGAAATGAATACAAACATTCTCGCTTCGAAGGCGATAGCAACTTTAGCTCGTCTCGTCTCTGAAGTAAAAAATGCTCAATCGACTCTCGCAAGTCAAACACCCTGTTCACTTCAATCATTTTCACATGACTGCTAGAGGACCGAGGGATTCCGAACATGCATTTCCTTCGCTCATGCATATCCTCGAACAACCACTTTTAGTGCACTTTACGTGAATTTTAACGCGTTTGTTATAATATTGTGATAATCTATTCAAATAACCATAGAAAGTGTTCAACTATATATACTTCATTTAATCATCGTTAAAAAAATTTGGCATTCGTGTACATTAGTTCAGAATTACCGTTTGTCCGAGCGTGTGTAAGTTTACTTATTTCTGGAAGTGGCATCCATGGTTCGTGACACTGACGAAAAAGTCATGTGGCATATGACCGGAACGTGCCAGTTAGGTCAAGGTATGGATATTATTAGTTTATAGCGTCTCCATGTTTTTGAAATAAAAAAATAAAATTTACTAATTAAAAAAATTTCCGTTAATTCTATATGCAGTTTGTGCACTTACATTACTGCTTGCTTGTTCTTTACCATATAAATACATTACTCAGTAGACTGAGAGAGAGACAGACAGAGGGATGGAGAAATTTTAAAATAGACTGGTGAATGGATGCACATTTTATTATAATAGATTCAATGTGTTTTGATGTTGAATATATGTTTATTATGAAATAATACTGAAACGAAAAAGTCCATAGTGAATATACATTTCCAGTGTACATTTTCTTACGTTGTGTAAGAACCCCACATGATTAAAACCGAATATTTATATTGGTTATCCAGTTGTATAAATTCCCAAAGTTGGTTATCCTGTTCAAAATATGTAAACAAAGCCATAATGTGATCGGCGGCGCTATCTTTAGCATATAATAGAAAAGTCAAGGCCAAAATGTCTGACACAAATAAGGCATTAGTGAAAATATAGATTTTCATTATGATTTTGTTAAATTACATGAAATTACCTGTTTAAATCTCATTTTGTCTGATGTTACTGTTTAATTCATTCCGGCCACTCTTGAAGAACGTGCTGATGACGTCATTATCTCGAAACAAGCGCGTTAGGTCGCGAGAAACAGGCGCACGATTGAAGTACTCACACGACATCGGGTGGTTGGACGATATTTTTCCTACATTGTTAAAGAACGCTAAATCGTCTGTTTTTTTTTTTTTTTGTTTTTGTTTTGTTTTTTTCTTTTCATCCTGGGTTTTTGGACCTGTTTTTATTTCTTTAAGTAAAAAGAGTGCTTCCTTTTGGACTATCTGTCACATAGGTCCACAAAAAGATATAATGAAATGACCGAACACTGTTACCCGTCACGCTACCGTAATTTGAAAAGAGAAGCTATAGGACTCACGGTACTAATTCAACTCCCATTGTAAACCTATGAAAATATCATGATATTAAAAATTCAATAACTTTAAATTTTTAAATACTCATGATCAAACCTATATTTATCAGTATAGACCCATCCTTGATGCAAGCTTCTGTGTTAAGAAAACCACATGAGCCGCGGCATAATTTGGATCTACATGTGCATGAAACATGTGTTATCATTTCTTCAGGTGCTACTGTTGTTATTGATTGTTCCTAAGTCAAGTCTATAAAAATACTAAAATTGCATCAATATAATGTTGTCTCTATTTTTATTTTTTTAGGTGCACTTAGGATAAGCTCTAAAAAGATTTTTTTTTTTATACTAAAATTTAACTTTTCATTATTAAACCAGTTATGGAACACCAAACACGTATATACTCTATTGTATCGGAACCCATTTTTAGACTGGTTCACAGTTCTTAAATATAATTAGTACCGTGAGTCGAAGTACAATTTTTCAGATGATTAAAACAATTGGATTCCAGACAACTTTCTTCGCAACATGCGAACTGCTGAGCATGCGCATCACTGCATAGTGTGAGCAGAAGGGTTTCTTTCATATTGAAATCTATACCCAGTAACTGAAGCAGTGTAGGTAGATACAAGTTCTTCTTATTTATTGCTAGAACATATATAAAGAAATAGAGACAACCAGTTTTCATTCCCTTTAAATATGTATAATTGATTAAATATTATAAATTTATCAGTGAAGATTATAAATAGTCTTATAATTAGAATTTTTTCAGATATGTCTGACAGTATCCAAACCGCGAATCCAATGTTTCCTTTAATAGATGTTCCATTTCAGAATTAATGTTTAATTATGCCCCTTTGTACAAATATTGTAAAAAGATTTTAAGATTGTAACCTTTTATAATATTAGATTTTACAACCATAAATAATATAAGGAATTTTTTTTTAAAATTATTATTATTTTATTATTATTATTAATTTGATGAATAAATAGGATAGAATATCTGTACCAACAAAACCACTATTATCATACTATTATCAATCACTCCATTGCGAAATCATACGAGTCATGATTATGGCTCCAAATCCTGAAACCATAGGTACACTGGCAAACTGGCAAACATTTACTCGATTTTTACTTCCTGCAAATTCACTACCCCCCGGTTGCGTATCTGTGCTCAGAGTCGCCAGTGGTTTTCCATTTCCGCGAACACAGTCTCGAACTCCACCACGTTAATTATTTTATCCTCGATAGCCACCGAGTACAATTTACTGATTGTATTGAGACTGCTTTGTGTTGCCGCGAGAAGTTCTGAATAGACACGTATTCGCGAATGCAGCCGTAACGAGATTATTTTACCAGCGCCGCCAGTGGCACCGTTTACTATCGATACACCTCCAACAACAAATCCAGTTGGTGTACCTATGATAGTTTGTGTGGTCAGAATGCCAGCAACACCAAGGTCAACAGTGGTTGCCACGGCGATTCCGCAAATAGCATCTACAACCAGTTCTCTTGACGATTTCATCTTGCAGTTGTTGTTCCGCTTAGATTATTTTCTCACGCCGGTAACATTGAGGGTCCATTATAGTTCTTCTATTAATAATATAATCGCGCAGTATAATTGCTCGACAATCATGCCTTGTTTAGGTGCAACACGCACACGCACTTCAAAACAATTACCCTTTTTTACTGGTGCAATTGCTATACAGTCATAGAAAATATTTTCTTGCGGAATATTTAAATCTCCGGCAATTGTGCGTTCTGGGACACCGCGTTCACTTAGAACCGTATTAATTACGCCCTTGGTTTGTGTCTGAAACGATTGTACTCGTCTTCGCCCAAGAACTCTTACACGGACAAGTGCGTCCTTGTTGAATAATAGCCGAGTTGTTTCTCTTCTTAGTTGAGTCAATATTGGCGCAACATAATTAACTGGGAATGCAAGCGGGGTGGCTTTGTCGTGAATATTACTTCATCGTTAATGAAACAGTCCCTGAGTGTTTTCATGCCTGGTGATGCAGTCAACGATTGAGCATTTTCACGTGCTAATGCAATGATTCCAAGCTGGCTTCGAGTTGGTATTGGTACATTAGGGTGGTCTCAACTGTTGATTTCTATTTTACCCTTAACAAAATTATATTTTAGTGTATACGAGGGTTTGTTAAACACCATTTTCACGCAGATATGAATCGACAAGGGGCACAAAATCGCTATCAATGTTAGCATCCCGTGTCAGCCGATTCACCACCTCATCTGTAAATTCCGCAACATCATCACCGCGATCTGAATCCATCACTTATATGTAATTATACATTTAATCTTAAACACAAACGCCAAAGACGGTTAAGTAGCCGTCCAGATAAACGCTGAGTCCTTCAAACTGAATTTCTCCAGCGAATAATGATACTGGTACTGTAAATGTAAAAAGTTCTGCAACAACATCGTCCAGTCTGTCAATAAGTGACATTAAACCAAGATGCCTCCAATCATTTATCAGTAATATCATTCTACCCCACAAGCCTTTAATTCCGGATAAGATAAAGAAGTATGATCCGGACTCGCGCACCTTTAAGATGTGACGTTTAGGTTTATCAAAACCATTTTCAAGAGACTCGAAAACAAGTCGACCATTTGCAAAGATTGATAAGCTAATGTTTTTCTCTCCTTCTCTGGTTAATATTCCTTGAATTTGGCTCCATGAAGTTACTACGCGTGGTGGTGAGGGCACCTGCATCCACCTATTGTTTTGTCGCAGCATCATCATCGTCGATCGGCTCTTGCATCTGTTGAATTCGGTTTCCATTCATTATAAGGTCTCGGCTCATTTCATCACCGGTCTTTTTAACTTTCGATTTCGTATTTGTGTCGACACAGTCTTTGATAGACGCAAACGATATACCAGAGTCTCTGATTCCTCCGATTGCATTGATTTCGGCTAGGTTCTTTGCAACAGCGCCTCGCACCTTCACAACAACATCTTGAAAGTCCACGTTCGAGGTTAGTAGTAATGGAAGGGGGGGGGAAGGCCCGGGGGAGGGCACTCCAGGCCCGTATGGGAAATTAACATGGAGGGGGGCACTACAGGCCCGTACGGGAAATGAACATGGTGGGGGCCTCAACAGGCCCATACAGGAAATGAAAATGGTGGGGCCTCTACAGGCCCGTACGGGAAATGAACATGGAGGAGGGTACTTGGGTGAAAAAGGGACAGAAGTATTTTAGAGAGATAGAATAAACACATACACCTAACACACAAACAAACAAACACAAAACATAGAAACACTCGGATTCGCAATGTGAAATTATTTCTATTCGTGGCAATTGGGTGGCCCTGAAAAGGGCCGTTGGTCTTTTTTTATACTACTTCTTCTTCTTCCACCATGTCTTCATGAAGCCTAGGATGTTCTTCTTCTTCTGGGGTGGATCAGGGAGCCAGTTAGGATGACCCAATCTCCTAATTTTTTCCTGGACCTTGATCTAATTAGCATTCAGGCGTTGGAAGTCTTGTTGTTTCTTCTGGTTCTCCTTGTCTTTTCTTTCTTTGGCCCAGGTACCTTTAATCTTTACCACCTCCTTCTCTAGGAGTTCTCTCACAAGTCTCTTAGCTATGAGTAGGGCAGCCGCTCCCCGTCTGACACTACTGAGGGGTGGATAGATCCAAAGGTCTTCTTGTACCCGATCTAAAAAGTACTCCACTCCTTCCAGCAAATCCAAGACTTCTTTTAATATTCCCACTCTACAGGGTTAAATTCCCGAGGAGGTCTTCGTGGTTTCCTCTACCATCACTTCATGGACAAGTCTCCTGGTTTTCTTCAGGGCTGACACTTGGCTTGTTACATAGGGTAGAGAGGTTGGGTAACGCCAACAACACTCTATCCTTTCTAATAGTGACTCCACCCCCACCATTCCATCCCAGGCTTCCTGCAAATGTTCCACTGTGGACATTCTTGTCTTCTTCTCAGTCGACGATGAATGGCGCGACTGGGGAATGCGTCGCTTTATATGCTGGAAGCACGGACGAGAAGGAAAACATCCTCCCCCCAAAAAAATATATACAAAATCCTATCACACATAAAACACAACAAGTACGCGGACCTAAAAGAAAGTATTTTTTAAGATAGGAAGGGAATGGGAGTGTGGATAGACACACTCTATACAAACATATACCAAAACATTCAAACATTTTTTAAAAACACATACACCAAACACACTCTATACAAACACACACCACAGATTCATGTTTTAGAAGAGAAAAGGATTTTTTTGAGTGGGAAAGACAAAGACAGACACACATACACTTAACATACAAACATATATATGGCAAATAAGATTTTTCTCTTCTTGGCAATTGGGTGGCCCTGAAAAGGGCCGTTTGGTCTTTTTGTGTACACCTAGAGATGTGGGCACCTCCCAGGTCTAGCCCCACAAGCGGCACATTTCCCACTCCATCCATTTCCACCATTGGTGTAGATGGGAAAAGCAAGGGGAGTAAGGGGAAGGGGAGTTCAATGATTTCACAATCCCAATTCTCCGTTTGAGGGATAGTGAAGGTCTGACTTCTTCTCCTCCTAATCACCCTATGGGCTTGGGGATGCTGTTGTGGAGGTTGCTGTGGCTGTGGCTGTGGTTGCGGCGACTGTGGCGGTGTCCTTGCCATATGCCTCACTTCGCAGTTAGGCAGCATCATTAAATGAGGTCTTATCGCTTCTTTCTTCTCTTTCTCCTCCTCTTTTTTCTTTTCTCCTCCATCTCCTCCAGGTCCCGTAGGAGCTGCCAGGCAATCTCTAGGTGTTCTCTAATCTGTTTTAGCTTTTCTCTTTTGTTCATGTTGGCAAGTAGACGGGGTAGCCTAACTTGTGAACCCACCACTTTATATACTTAAAGCATGAACGTGAAGGAAAACATCCCTCACACATACATAAAAAAACAGAACCCACACTACCGCGTCTGACGTCATCAGTTTCTGAGTATGATGTCAATTTTGCGCTTCGCGGATCCTACAACCCACCACCCCTAAAAACATACCAAGTACGCGGACCTAAAAGAAAACACTTTTTTATTTTTTAAAAAACATACATCAAACACATTCTATACGAACATATTTTTGAGAATTTTATTTTTTATTTTTTTAAAAACACATATACCAAACACACTCTATACAAACACACACCACACATACAAGGGAAAGTGATTTTTTTAAAATGACAAACACAAACATACACAAACATACAAACACCAATTTTTTTAGGCAATCCTAGAGTAATCTTTTTCTAGAGATCTGGGTGGCCCTGAAAAGGACAGTTGGGTTTTTATTATTTGGTGATATGTTTTTTTTTTAACTTCTAGCAGCAGGACGGCCACGTTTCACCACTGGTCTCACTGCCGCAGTACAAGGACGCTTTCTGGTGAAGGAGAAGGCAAACTCATCACAATCCATCCTACAGCTGACTTCTCCGTCTTCTGGTTGCAGCTACTGCAAGAGTTGTTGTTGTTGTTGTTGCTGCCTTTGCTGCTGCTGCAGTCTTTGTCTCTCCTCCCATTCCGCTCTGTCTCTGACGATCTCTTCTCTCAAAACTTCTTCCACCAGATCTTGAGCCATTTGCAGGAAGATCATCGGGTTCTTCTGAATCAGGTTATGTCTAACCCGCTGCATATTTACCATCGCTTCATTCAACTTCCTAATTTTAGCTGCCATGTTGAGTTCTTGACGAGTCAACGAGAGTGACCCAACTGGCTGCGTACCGCTTTAGCGCGGGCGCGATGGAAAACATGTCTCAGATCGATAGAGAGAAATGTGAAAGAAGAGTTACCTCAGAGAGAGAGAGAGAGAGAGAGAGAGAGAGAGAGAGAGAGAGAGAGAGAGAGAGAGAGAGAGAGAGCATATACATTTCATTTTTTCAATAAATAAACAACACAACACCATTTTTTTTTAAATAAACATTTTTAATACATAAGAAGAAGCTTCTCTAACACAAAATGCAAGTACAAACAAACAAACATTTTTTTTAAACATGAACGTATTTACAGGGTTGACAACGTTGTGAAGTCAAACTGGGCTTCCACTGTTGTAAATCATTTTGTCCTCTATGCACACTACGTTTCTGAGCTAAAGACAAGAGATAACCATAATGTTCACAAAACCATCTTCTTTCTATTTTGGCATCGTTTCTAGCATACTCCCTATCGTAACAAATC
The DNA here is from genome assembly GCA_029931535.1 of Margaritifera margaritifera. Lineage (NCBI taxonomy): Eukaryota > Metazoa > Mollusca > Bivalvia > Unionida > Margaritiferidae > Margaritifera > Margaritifera margaritifera. Next base: position 1,075,899 of record JAQPZY010001566.1, on the reverse strand, counting down.
ACTAAATGTTCTAAGGGATATCCGAGACTGCGTTGATGAAGAAAATACACACAGTATTGTTCACACACCATAGAATCTGATCCTTGTAATCTTGCATTATTGTATCGAGTGGAGACAGCATTTCTTCTCATAAAGTCAATGATGTCGTCTTCCAAATGAAGTTCCAAGGTCTCCATTAATTTTTGTTCACATGTAATAATAAGTCATCAATTCACACTTGACTTTATGCTTGAATATGTCTGTCAAATAAGTCCTAAATCACGGCGGGTAGTCTCTGTACTCTGTTGCAAGAGAGCTTCGATGCGTTTGGTCTCCAGAGAAGTGAGTGGAGGTAAGGAACGATCCTGCAAGTCTTTATACCACTTTCTCAACACCTTTTCTATTGAGATCTTAGACCATGCCTCCTCCAAATATTCGTCCATTTTTTCTTCTGCAGTCATCATCATACATTTGTCGTGTTGTTTCTGACTCGGATGATCGATTTTGACATCCATGACAATGTTGTCGGGTCAGGGCTGTAATTCTTTCAGCCAATTCCGTAGTATAACAGGAGACTAAATGTTGTTCTTGTTCTGGCCATCAACAGGCCATAAATCCAGTAAACTTGGTCACACACCTTTTCTCTTCTTCTTCTTTTGGTTCTGGATCAAAAACATCGTCATCACTGGTGGTTTGTGACTGCTGTGGTTCACAAAATCCCTCATCTTCTACTATCTCCATAGGTTCTTCGTGTTGCATCTTTTTTTTTTTTCTTCTTTCTTTCTAATAGTCTTGAATCACTTCTCTCAAACTGTTAATTTCTAGAGTATTGTCAAATTCTGCATACAAGATGGCGTTCACGGTGTTGGCTAGAGCTGTAGCAAACTGAAGTTCCACTCGAAGTTGGCCTGATTTTATAGGGTGGAAATGTCCTTCGTCGCTGCCTTGGTCAGGAGTGAAATCAAATCCCCATAAAGCATATCCTCCTGCATAATTCTCGTACGAAATGCCGTGGCTGCTGTTGGTACCTAACTGTCCTGTGGCTTCAAACAGTGTCAAGTAAGATCTCAAGTAACTTTTCTGGGCAAAGTTAGGTACAAAAGGACTGGTACACAACGTTTGGCCATCTCGAGTGACTTCTATCTTGGAGACGTTGAAGTGTTGAAACTCGAAAGGATTTTGATCGTGGCTCCGTTGAGGGCTGCATTACTGACGATGCCAATCAGCAAACGTTTGGGGAGCTGTCCTTGGAACACGTGATCCAGAGGCAATGGTAAACGTTTTCACTTCCACTCGTCGCACAGGATACTTGGCAGTGGTTCTGCTCAAAGTTTGACTGATGTTGTTGGCCACTTTAGGTAAGACTTCTACACGGCGCACGTAAAGTCTGGCTTCTTCGATGATGGTTTTGTACTCGTTGGCACGAGCCATCAAATGGAAGACGGTACTACTGCGATTCAGTCTCAGGCGTACATCCATTCCGTTCAACAAATACTTGTCTTGCAACCACATGTCCAAATGCAAACGATCCATCAGTTCTAAAGAGCGCCCTTGTTTGACTTTCTTTTGACGTGAGTTAAATCCCACATTGTGAGGATCGTCAGCTTCTGTCAACACTGTGTCGTTGAAGGCATCGAAAGTGTCAGGTTTCCATACCACGGAAGCATCCAGATGGGTGTTCTTGTCTTCTTTTCCGTACGTCAAGATATTTTCCAAGTAAGCACGGTAAGGCTAAGTATCCATGCTACTGCTGACCAGTTTGTTATTCAAGTGCAAATCCACTTCGCTGAACAACGAACAACGAATGCATGAAATTATTGACGGGAGCTATTCTGGTATCGGCCCCAGGATTGGTGTTGTCCATTTTGACTACTTTGAGTTTCAGGTACAAGTGGCTGCTATTCAGATCGATGCAATCTTCGGTTTGTCCTTTGATTTCAAATTCGATAGGAGCTGAAGTTGTCAAAGACGATACAGCATGAAATTCTACCCATTGAGATTCTTGCATCGTCATCATGGTAGGGGGCATGGTAAACATATCCAGTTCTGACTTGGTACATTCGCAATAATCTCGGTGCATCATTTTTAACAGTTAGTAATCAAACACTTCTAATTCTCTGACAGTTCTTCTTTTCTTATTCTTTTTCTGAACACCGTGTCGTTTATGAGCTCTGAAGGGGTGTCGACGTCTCTTTCTGCTTTGTCCTTGCTGTGGCGTTGAGGAAGAAGTAATGCCAGGGCCAGAAGTGTGAAGTGAATTTATAGAAGTCTCTCGGCGACCCAAAAGATCTTTTCCAGTTTGCAGCAACACATTTTTTCCTGCTCTCATAAAGGCTTTCTTTAGGATTTTGTTTGTCGATGAGGACGTTTTGAAGAAATTCTTTTCCTTGCGTCAAAGCGGCATCTTTTAAGGCATGCAATCCTCGAGTCACCATGGGTTTCAAAATGGAGGCTACCGTCCGAAAAGCAGATTTTAACATATCTCCTAAACCATGTCCTCGTTGTCGAGCCACTCCTCGGTACACATCTTACATTTTGGTTTTACAATTCGCTGGAGAACCTTTTTCGAAAATGTAGTTTCACCGTGACTTTTCCTTTAGTAAATCGAATATTTTGTCACACATCTCCTTTTATCCTAATGTTGACACTGTCAAAATACGATTTACTGACAGGAAGATAATGAGGATGTACAAATTCACGGTGAACGTGATACGTGTTTCCACCTTCCTCGTACGCGGTGACGGCAGAATCCACTTTGAAAGGAATGACTCTCAGTAACGGAGCGGCTGTTTTTCCCACCACGTTGTACTCCACCACATTGGAGTACACAAACAATAAATTTAGTCCCTCGTTCAATTCGACAGGGTAGCGAAAATACTTATAAAATCGATCGTTGCTGTTGATGTCTTTCATGGGAGTTAGTTTTGTGTATCCACTAAAAATAGCAAACAACCCAGGACAAAAAGTGATGGACAATATTTTAGGGTCCGAAAAATGCATCAAGAGACGGCGAGTCACTTTATGGTACTCGATCGTTACAATTTTCTTGGCTTTGTCCAAGGTTTTGCCAAATTGCTCGTTGAAGATAGTTGCAATGGTGTCCACCAAATGTTGAGCACTAAAATAATACCCCAGAGGAATAAACATGGTGTAGCTAGTCAAGGGAGGACTGGTGGGTGATACCTTTTTGGATTCGTAAATGCTAGGATCATTGGGTCCAAGTGTTCTTGCACTTGTTCGTTCAGGATATCCACGATGAAAGTGTCTTGACCTTCGTCGATATTGAGGGCTTGCGTAGGATGGATGATTTCTACCAAAAACACTTCCCAATGAGCTTCGTGATCCAATTATATGGACTGAGGTAATTTGGCCGTGAAACAACATAAGGTATTGTTAGGAAACACATCCATAGAACTGTCACTGGGTAAAGTTAAATAAAATTGGTTATTCATAGTTCCAGGGTTCTGGTGCCCGAGGAGTCACTGGAGTTCAAAGGAGAATTATGTTCAAACTGTTCCAAAAGAGGGCTGCTATTGTTGTGACTGGAAGAAGGATGACTGGCGTTGGTCGTACCGTTCTGGTGGTTGTTGTTAGTGTCCGTCGTATGTTTCAAGGAAGGACTGGGCAGAAGATAACCGATGCAACTGCTGAGTAAAATGGTCCACAATTGTTTGTCACCTTGTTGTAAATTCAAATTGGCAATGGTTGCTCTGATGACACAATACACCACAAAGATTTGGCAGAAAAAGACGATTAATTAGGTACACGTTCTCCGCACCACACCCACAAAGGTTGTTTTTGTAATTCTTGAAGAGAGGAACTCTGCGAAGGAGAAGAGGTAGTTGCTGTGTTGAACGGCATGTTGGTTACTTCGTCTTTTTATAGTCGACGACTTGGGAAGGGGCAATCCAAGAATCAAAACTAGGGGAATATCCTTTCCAACGCACTTTGACTTCTTCCAGTCGACGTTTGCACACTTTGCGTGTTCTTCGTTCGAGCATGCTTTCGATATCGTACAAGTCGTCTTCTTTTTTGGTCACTCGTTGTAACTCAGGCAAGTAAAAAGTTCCTTTTAACACTTCTCCGTGCATGTCTTCCAATTTATAGATGGGAGGATCACGTCCACGCACTTGTCCAGTGACACGAAACAATTCGGTTGTCCAGTTCGGTAAATAACCTTTGTCAAAAGTGCGTTTGGATTTTCCAATGCGAACCCAATCTCCCGTCTTGATCACCAAGATTTTCTTGTGTCCTATTTGAGGTGTACCAAACAATCGATCAAACACCTTCACTTCGTTTTCAGAGGTGACCTCTTCGGGGGCACATCCGATGCTACGATGGTACGATTGATTTTACGCTTTGATCAAACGTGGTAACACGCAATGTACTTGAGAGTGTGTTGATGCGTAAAATATTTCCATGAAAAAGTTCCCCGACACTGGCTTTGGTTTCAGGATTTTCGGTGGTAAAAAAAATGAATGTGCCGTTGTTTCAATTCTTTTTGAAAAGCTTGGTTTAGAAATTCGGTGCCTTTGTCTGTTGCCTTCGTAAAGTGTGACGACCACTTTGTTTCAACACCAGTTTTAAGGCACATACCAACTCGGCACTGCTTTTAGAAGTCAAAGGAACGACCCAAGCAAATTTGGAAAACATGTCAATGACACAAAACATATTTGAAACCACGATTGTACGCTGCCAAATAAGAGACATCCGCTAAATCTGCTTGCCATTGATGATCGATGCCATCCACTTTGGTTTGATTTCTGGAAAATTTTCGTGGAATGGGTTTGTGTAACGTGTACGTCGATTGTTCTTGTAACCATCGTTGTACTTCTGGCAAACGTACACTTTTCAATTCGCTTTTTGCGGCCTGACACAATTTTTTAAAACTCCTCCGTAACCAGCAGGGTGTGCAGGATTGTAGTAAATTCTGGCTAAAAGTGTCTCCATGTGTTTTTAACTTCTCAATAAGTCACCCATTGTTCGATGCTACTACTTTTGGAGTCTTGGGGTTTGGATGAAGTGGCTTGACGCGTCCGACCAGCCACAGGAGTCGTTGTGAAGGAATGGTGGTGGGTTTTTTCTTTACTTCTTTTTTCACTTCTGTCTTGTCTTCTTTCTTTTTTTCTTCTGCTGAAGAAGGAGTGGACATCATCTTTTTAACTCAAGCTTTCATTTCTTCTCGTTGAGGTTTGGAGAGGGTTTCAACAAGGAAGCTGCAATCTTGCTAAAGATGGGAGCAGACGGAGTTTGAAACACTTCTCGTGTGTCGTCTTCTTGTGTCATCCCCGTGGCGGTGTGTTTTAGTGGTGGTGGTGATTTTAGGTTCGCTTTTCATCAAGGTTTTGAAATCTCTCAGAGTGGGTTTAGCTGTTTCGTCTAAAGCTTTCTGGTGAAAGAGTTGAAGACGTTGCAAGAGTTGACCGTACCGTTGCGATTTTTCTGCTTCTGACAAATCACTTCGATGCATGAGCGATTGTAATTCTTGTTGTAACTGGGACATCTCGTTGAGATTCGGATTGGGAGGTAAATGAGGTATCCGTTGTTCGTACCAACAATGGAGTTCCCTCCATCGTTTGTAAGGAACTAAAGTCAGTTTTCGTCCTTCCATAAGATCCAAAGGTACAAGTGTGTTGTCTTTCCAGAGAAGGGTGTCCCTTTTTATCTTCTTTTTCTTCCCGTCTTTATCTCATGACTCCTCCTAAAAGAGGTCCAGCAATCGTTCCTAACAAAGGAGCCGCTATTTTTAACAACGGTCCTATCAGCATGGGTAGAAATCCTCCTCGTTGCACTAGCATTTTTTCTTTTGACTGAGAGGTATATTTTCTTTTTGATCATTTGGCGATGTTTTCCTCATTTTTGTTTCTGTATCTTGGACAAAGGTATCGTTCTTTTCAAGACATTCTATCAACATTCGCACACGGTATCGATGATTTCTTTTTGGGTTGTTTGAATGAGTTGTTTTCGCATGGGAGGATTGGGTTTAGTCAGGACGGACAACACATCCCAATGTTTGGCAAGACGAGGTGGAAGTCCTTTTTTGGTTTTTCCTTTCTTGGGACGACTTGGCTTGGGTGGTGGTGGTGTGCACTTTTGGGGGTCATCTTTGGTGTCAGGAGGAAACAATAGAACTGAGATCCTTTGGAGGCCACACTTCTTTTTTATACTGGAACACGTCTCCACTGATGGTCAGCACGGCGTACCAACTTCATGAGAGGCATCACTCGACGTTGAGGTGTTTTCAACGGACTAAATCGTGTCAGTTCTTGTTTTGATAATTCCAGTAAACTTTGTAACACGCCTGTTCTGTCTTGGACTTTGGTTTTAGGTGAGGCCACCTTTTTAGCGGCAGCCGCAGTGGCCAGAGCAGCCGAAGTTGAAGCCCCCGGAGAAAGAAGTGACTTTCGAAATGGGTTTCCATTTTTGCATCAAATTAGGAAACACTTGTGTTAAATAAGGTTTGTCAGGAATAATGACGAAGGGTGAAGACGAAGAAGAAGTGGACGGAGGAAAAGTACACACCGTCACTGCCTCTCGTGGCTTTCGGGAGTACGTGCGCGTCCTAGCAGCAGTACCTCTCTTTCGGGCAGCAGCAGTTGTGGTGGTGGTTGGGTTTTTCTTGGAAGAGCTTTTCTTCTTCTTAGGGGTTTTCTTCTTAGGGCTTTTTCTAAAGAACCACTGCCACCAGGTGTCAAAATGATTTGTTTTTTAGTGCGTGGATCGATTCTGAGATCTGCCAGTTGTGACAAGCCACTTTATCTTTTTTGGTTTGATGAGGGATGTGAATGATGCCTTGAAGTAATTGACGTGCTGTCAAAGTAAACCATCGTAACAATTCTTTGAGACTAGCTTCTAACAAATGGGCACGGACTTGTGCATTTTTTGCGACTGATGCCATACAGGGCACGAATCAATTTGGCAGGAGGATGAGATTGAAAAGGAAGTCATCTTGAAGACAGTGGGAAAGAAATGACGTGGTGGATATTTTTATAGTTTTTTTTTTCATTCAGAAAGTGACCCAAGGGGCCGTGTAAATGACAGGACCTCCTTCTTGACACAAATGGTGAAACAATTGGGTACGAAATGTCAAATAATCGGGAGTGGTAGGTTTTAAATCGATGAGTAAATACGCATGAGGTGTTTGAGTGACATCGTCGTAGGCATAATTCAGCCATGGAGTGCCTAACTGTTTGGCTAACACTTGTACCTGAGATTTGTCTCTGGGGCTTTTAAACAACACCACGTAATGAGCATTGAGACTGATGGTACGATGGGCTTTACTTTGTTGAAATAAATTTTGAGTAATGTCAATTATACTGGCATTACGATGATGTCCTTTTCGTGTAAACCAAAGTTTGATTTCTTTTTTCTTCGTCTATTCCTAACATGTTTTCGAAGATGACCAGATGTGTTTGACTCAAGTCAGACTCGATCCCATCGTCTTCGCGAGGAATGCCTTCGACAAACGAAATGGCTTCTCCTTGACTTTCTCGAAGTAAAGTGTAAGACGATTGCCACTCTTTGTAACACCACACGATACGTTGAGGAGGACGATCAAACACATGAGATTTGTGTTCGATCAAACGTTTGACAAATTCGGTTTTGCCTGAACAACTGGGTCCAGCAATCAACATGTTAAAAGGATGGCGCAGATACAAAGCTTCCCAACTTTGACGATCTAACTTTTCGTCAATCACTTTGACCACAGAAGAAGAGGCAGAAGAGGCAGAGGAAGATGTAGCCATGACTGAGGTAGGGAGAATTTTGAGAAGAATACGAAATACACAAGACATTTTATACGTTACATTCACGTTTAATGTTTTAAAAAACAACAAAAACATATTTACAGGTCACGAAGCACGAAAACGCATACAGCAAAAATGGTGAGGTACAACAATAAGGCAAGCACTAAAAAAATCAAAGTTCTGTATAAACAAGTCAATGTACAACAACAATAGTCCCGACGGAGGTGTGTCCTACGAAATGGGTGTACACGCACTGGTATTCTTGTCTCTGCTGTGGAAGAATGAAATGTCTCTGGCGGAAAGGTTGTTTGTTCCTCAGGTGTTTCTATGGGTGCGACGGTGTAGTCTTCTTGAGGCTCGAGTGTCATGATTAACTTTGATTTCAAGTTCACTTTTTGTCTTGGAAAATTAGTGACACGCCAGTCCTTGGCAAAGTGTGCCACTTCTTGTAGCCAAGCATCGAAACCAACACTCTTCCAGTCACGTACATCTTTCCAATCGTGAAGTTGTTAGTGTAACCAACTAGTGATGCACACTTCTGGGAAAGTATGAAGTGAAGATAAAGTTTGACAAAAGGCTTCTTTACACGGAGGTACACAACTGGTATTCATCACGATTCTCAACGCTTTGAGCACAATTTATCTTTCTTGTGCCGATAAAGTGTGAATGGTCATGTTTTTGGTTGCCTGTACCGTTCATCAAAATAGTCCACAACAAACACTGGTCCTCCAAAATACTCCACAACGAATACTGTTCCTCCAAAATAGTCCACAGAAACGAAATCCAAGAAAAGTAGTCACTAACACACACACCACATAGCGTCCAAAATTCAATGGAAACAGTTCGTTTATCAGGCGTCTGTAATCCTCTAAGGTCTGAACACTATCGTTGAATTCTTTCCACGGAATTCGTTCCACAAGTGAAGACAACGGTGGTGGCATGGTCAGCTTTTATATCCAGGTTCCCAAAGTTTGTATCTTTTGTGAATGCGTTCTCGCAGCTCCAAAGACAGATTCTGAATGTGTTCTTCTAAACTAGTCATTCACAGGCACGTCTTTCTTTGTGACGAAATACTCACACGATTGCCAAATGGAATCGGTTGGTAAAGGATATCCAAGATGTTCACTGATGGCCTTACTACACCTCAGACGGCTTAAAGGCGTTTCGTCTTGAGGTGACACTTCTTGTAAACGTTTTTTGTATTCCTGTAAGTTTGTCCCTTTTTCCTGAACTTCGTTCCATCGAATTCTGTGTAACACTGTCACATTGTAGGTGTTGCCATCCACACTCTTAAAGGAAACAGGTAGTTCATCAATGTCTGACCATTTGAATATCTGGACACTAATCAGTATTTTTATACCATTCAGATACCAATGGTTAAAACGTCTGTGCCGTAAAGGATGCAATTGTTCTTTGCGTTTCACTTGAATCTGAACCAACACTCTAAATCCGTCCTCGCAGTTCCGGAGGCAAACAACGAATGTGCTCTTCTAAAGTATCCGACATGTTACTTCTTGGGACCGACCAAAGGCAGGTACTGACAGCGCGGAGACCATCTGGCATGTTCTAAGTAAGCTGAGTCTTTATACTCCCATTCGAGAAGCGTCACACCCAAGTAGACAAATCCGGCTCTGGCTAAAGCTTTGGGAGTAGGTCCTTCCAGATATTTAGGCAACTTATCTTTGAACGTCTGGAATCGACTTTCAAAGTTGCAATAGTCAGGCAAAGCCACAGGCAACGTGTATCTTTTGTCAAAGTAGGGATTGCATCCGCAGTTAGGTACACGCTTAGCATCACCAATAAAGAAGAAAGGGCGTCGTGCTGCATCGCTTTCGCTAGTGGGGCGGCAAGGCACACGAACGGCATCGCTTTCGATGGTCCCAGAGGAGGAGCGACAAGGTCGTGGTGCATCGCTGATGTCAAAGCGTATGGCATCCGTCTCATCGCAGGGCACCGCATCACACTCCAGGTCGTGATCGAACTTGGAGTCCACAGTAGGTCCCTCGCTCGGTGGCTGTGTCGAGTTCGTTAGCATCGGTGCCTGTGTACTGATCTCCCCATTGAACTTGAAGTTCACAGTGAGTTCCTCACTCGATGGTTGTGTGGCATTAGTATTCATCTTCTTCTTCTTGCTCGGTCAACGTTTGGAGTCACAATGAATGGTTAGTCTTGGAAGTTGTTTCTTATTTATACTGAAGATCGGCGTGTCAACACGGCAAAGTGGTGTGGTCTGGAAGTCGCACTCGTTTCTGGTACACAATTTGGTAAACTGTTCTAAAGGACGACTGACGATTTGGTGATTTGGTAACCGTAAGATTTTGCGTGGCTCTAAAGTTTTCACTCGAAAGTCTTGAGCTTGTCCAGACTGCAAAGCATTTTTCAAGACATCAAAGTTCACCACTTGGCTGGTTCGATAGTTCAGTGTCAATCCTTTGACTTTGCATTTGGTGTGAAGTTGGCCTTGTCTGTCTCGGAATCGGTACCCGTAATTTTTAGGGCCACCACTGGCAAAACTGAGAATCGTCTCTGCTCCGAACCGATCTCCTTCGATGGTGGGGTGTGGGCAACCATGGCGATGGATGTACATACAACTGTTGGTGTCAAAGTACAGGACTCGATCTCCCAACACTTCTAAAGCCTCGTCGTGATTTTGGTATTGTCCTGTGGTAGGAAAGTGCCAAATTTCGTATACTTTCAACAAACGGTATCCTCGACCCAGAGCCCGAAACAATTCGGCGCTGACCCACGTTCCTGTCAAAGCGCGTTCTTCCTCCTTGTGGTGACATGGGTGATCTTGATTGCATGTTTCGGCACACGTACGGCATAAAGGAAACATCAGTTTTCCTTGGCAATGATGGGGTAAGACATGATGGTATAAGTGTGTCGGGGGTAAGACTTTGCATTTGATGAATCCTTCGTATTGACGAATGTGTTCCACGTTGATGTGTTTTGTCAGGATTTCAGGGTGTCCTATAGGAAATCGCTTGTATTTGCACACCCAAGGATACAAGAAACACACGTCGATGTATTTGATTTCTTCTCCTCGAGATTCGTCTACGTCGTACAGCAAGCGTGTGGCATCGATTCGTTATCCAAACAAGCTGTGGCGTGGATCCAAAGGTTCGATGTCGACCACGTCGTAACTTTCGGCAATGCGTCTAAATTCAGGATCGGTTTTGAAACGTCGATCGTACTCGTGCTCCCACATTTCTACTACTTGGTATCCTTGACTTTCTAACTTCAGGCGTCGTTGGTAGGTGTGTTCGTAGAACTCTTCTATGGTGGAATCTGAAAAAGGACTTTTCAGGTGTCGTTGAGGAAAACACGTAGGGCATCCGTGAAACAAGCATCCCTGAAATTCGTACACCGTCTGAGGGTTTTCTAAATCCCAGCCATCCACAGAAAGACTTCCCATTTTCTTCCCCCCCCCCCCTCCGTTTCTGGCATGCTGTATCCATTTGTCTTCCTTTTCGCACAAGTAATGTAACCAACGAAATGCTTTGGCAGAGTATTGACGGCTGTCCGACAGAGGAGTGTTAGGGTCTATGATGGCTAGTGAGCTCTCGGGCATGAACTTTTTGGTGTACACTAATATACAGGCTTTGGGTAGGGTACACGCTTCCTTCAAAGAATCGACTTCTCCGTGATCCAGAAAGAATTGTCGAAACTTTCCACAGCAACGGCGTAAAATGTCCACATCGGATCGGCAATACTTTAGCATTTCTTCTTGAAAGTCAAACGGTTCTGAAGCGTGAGCGTGGTACCAAGCGTGGAAGGCTTCTCGGTGTTCGGTGTGCATCCCATCAGGGTCGTAATAGTGAACGTCAGGCAAATGCGGCAGCACTACGTGTTGATTGGCTTCGGTATTGAAAAAGTGGGGAAAATATCCTTTGACCATTTCTGTCATTCCAAATGTTTTAGGCATTCGACTAAAAGGCAGGCTAAATAACTCATGGAATCTTTGAATTGTACTTGTCGATGAGTTTGACTTCGTTCATGGTGACTTTGGGGCATTCAGTGCCTTGTTCTGAATAATATTTTAGAAGAAACTGTCCATCGTATCCCGAGAAATTGTGAGCCATGACGGTAGCATAGCGATGACAGTCCCCGTAACGTTGAATGTCCTCTTCGCTCCAAGTGTCGTCGATGGGATCTAAAATCCATTGGGCAAACTCGGTCAGAGTGTTGGGTCCACGAAAGATTTTTTCACGTCCTCCTGGAATCCTACTACAATGAGGACAGTGGACATGGATATGTTCTTGTATGCACTTTTCACAAGCCCTATGAGCGACGCAGAATTTAGGGATGTGAATCCCCGTCTCTTGCATGCATTCAAAGTCAAACAAGATAAAATCCACTTTGGTCTTGTTCTTCTTCGGATCACCCTTTGATTCTTTCTCCAGTGTATTGTCATATTTTTGAATGTAACATTGATGATCAAAGTCCACGATTTGGTCGCAAATGCGACATCTTTTCTTTCCGGCATAAACATGATTCTTGGGGTCGTTGGTTCCAATCAGGTGTCCACACGTGGAGCACAATTTCAATAAATCACAAGCAATTTTCTGCTGGTGAGCTTGTGTCCTGCGATGTTGTTCGTAACAAGAGGGACTGACAAAGATTCGTCGACACGTCGAGCAATGCACGTGTTTTTCAGGAAGGCATGGCTTGGAAGCTAAACATCCCCGACATCTCTCTCCGCAATGAATGTATTTCTCCCGACTGTTAAATCCTTGGTCGCATTTCTCGCAGTAATAAGAATATCCAAGAAATCCTGTGATAGTCGTGATGGCATCGAAATATTCTTGATGATAATACACGTGAATGTATTTTCCCTCGGGGAAATCGGGTCCTCGAAACAGCAGAGCTCCGCGAACTTCTTGAGGGTGTACTTTCAAGGTGTACTGAGGAACCAAGACGTCTTGAAGTTGTTGCATTTGAGAAATGACACACACGTTCTCTTTTGGTATGCCTGCTTTTTGTAAAAGGAGTTCTGCTTCTTTTGCTATTGGGGTCTGTACGATCGTCGAATGTTCTTCCATGCTCTTTTCCATTCAGCGGTCTCGTTCTTGTCGGAATACGTTCGTCCCACCACGATGGCACGGGCCAAGCACATCTTGTCATGAGAATTGTCGATTTAGACGACACTGTGTTTGGTACTGCGAAGGTCGTCCACCAGTAACACTTTCCTGCTTCGTCCGCTACCTCGAGGAGGTGAAACGTGGGTCATGTGAAGTGTGGCTTTTCCATCGGTGATGGTAAACTCTTCGTTGGATTGTTGAACGTGTTCAATTTTGTCCATGACTTTGGCTGGTGTTAATTCTGCCGGGGTGCTGAACTCGATCCAGACAGGAGACTTAAACCTGTCGTGATGGATGGAAAGTCTCAACCGATCGTCCTCTTTGGTTCCGCATTGTCGTTTCAATGTATGTAACACAGAATCCCACAAATCGGTAATGAACCCGGCAAGCTTTCTTGGGAGGCACTTCAGACTTGAAGTCTTTAAAGAGGACCGTGTAAGTGTAAGCCGTGGTTCTAAATTTTCTAGAGGTCATTTTTTGCGTCTCTCGAATGTGTAATTTTCGGGAGCTACAGAACGACTTTCTTGGTTAGGGGGTCTGGAGGAAGGTGTGGTTTCAGGTTCACTAATGTCCTCTTCGAAATCTCTGGCATGGACTTGAGCTAGCACTTCAGCTAGCGGTGTTTGAGGCGGCACGGAAAGTCGTCGTCGTGGCCTCTTCGTATCTTCTTCTGCTTTCTCATTCAAATGACGTGATCTTTTCATCTTGATGTCTCACTTGAATCTGATTTAGTTTTACACAGACTCTCTCCCTATATATAGAGAGACCTTCCTATCCTCAGAGTCACTATTCGTTATTCAACTTTCAAACAGTGAAGATGGAAGAGTCAAGAAGACAGATTGCCTTTCTGGTCAGAGATTTACAGACAGTCCTTCGAAAGTATACCACTTTCAATAAGACTAAGGACTACTCCTCCTCTGCCTCTCGAGATAAAAGTCAAGATGCTTGCTATATCTGCCAGAATGTCCACAACGTCTAAACCAAGGAAAAAAAAGAGAGACATAGGGAAAGATACCTGTTACCATTGTCAAGAAAAAGGACATTGGTCTTCAGAGTGTTTTAAGAAACAAGAGAACCAACAAGAAAGGGAGGAAGCAGAGGGATCTTCAACACCAGAAGAAGAAGAACTCATCTCTGTCGTCAAGAAAGGCAAAAAGGACAGACGACTGGAAGACAGTGAAGACGAAAAAGAACCCTTGATACCTATGAAGAAATTCAAGAAAAAGAGAGACAGACAGTGAACTATGAACTTGAGTTATGTGTTATGAAATGTTCACTGTGATTTTTTTAAGAGAATATACCAAAATGGGAAAAAAGTGTCTTTTGGTTTTGTTTTTTAGAGTATGGACGCACGCACGCACGCACGCACGCACTCATACACAATCCAATGATGGGTTTAAGTTTTACTTGATTTGGCCATTTGATTATTTCTTTTCTAGAGATCTGGTTGGCCCTGAAAAGGACCGTTGGGGTGTTTGTTTTTAACAAACTTATGGACTGGACATGATGAGTTTTAACTGTCTCAATCCCTTTCCACGACCAAGTCCTACTCCTCCTCCTCCTGCTGCTCTGGTAGTGGTGGTAGTAGTAGTAGTAGTAGTCAATGGTGGTAGTGGTGGTGGTAGCATCTCAGTAGTAGTAGTGATGGGTTTAGAATGTTTTGCCCGTGATGGCCTCTTTCTCTTGGGTTGTGTTCAAGAAATCTGATACATGTTTCTCAGGGTCTTTAACTCGGCTAAAATATCTTGTAGCAAACTCACCGTTTTGATTTCATCTCTCCCTTCCTTCTCTCCTTCACACTTCTCCACTTCTAGCTTTCTTATTTCCTCTTTTTGCTTTCTTCTTTCCTCTTCTTGCTGAAGAAATGCTTCTTCTGCTTCTCTCTGACGCTGCAAAATATTTTCCAATTCTTCTTTTTGTCTCTTTTTAAAATCATCGATCACAGGTAAAGATGGTGGTGGTGGTGGTACAACAGCGGTTGTTTCAGGTAAAAATTCTTGGGACGACAGAAATTCCACAAAATCTAAATTAAACTCTTCTGGTTGAAAGTTAACCACTGCATTATCCGTCGTACTCTCACTCCGAACACAAGAACTTTCCGTCGCAGGCTCACCCCGTTACATGGTCTTCGTTGTATCAGCCATACTCAAAATGCCACAAAAGGTAAAACCATACGAACGCTGTGACGCCACCTATATACTGAAGATAAGGTCCCCCCCCCCTCGCTCTCTTCTGATTGGAAGTGAGACCCAGCCTGTTGTAACACGCAATTGGATTGGTGGACCATTTCGATCCGTTTCGATTCGCTCTTAGGCTATATATACCAGTGCTTTTGTCACATAGCTTCACCTGTTCTGAAGACAAGAAGATGTATACCTCTATTGAATCTTCCAACATTGTATCGGGGATTCTGTTCAACCCGGACTAACCCATGTATGTGAAAGCTTCATGGGCAATCACCAAGATGACAGATACAGCTGTGTGGAAGAGAAAGATCTATATAGGGAGACAAGGCTGCCTGAAGCGGCTATTGATTTACGCACCTGAAGTACGTCGAAGCTTAAGGAGAAGAAGACCCTCCACAAGGTGTGAAATGTGTTCACTTGGTTCACAAAAAAAAAAAAAAAAAAAAAAAAAAACAACGGTCCTTTTCAGAGCCACCCAATTGCCACGAAAAGAAATAATTTCACATTGCCAATCCTAGTGTTTCTATGTTTTGTGTTTGTTTGTTTGTGTGTTAGGTGTATGTGTATATTCTATCCCTCTAAAATACTTCTGTCCCTTTGTCACCCAAGAACCCCCCTCCATGTTCATTTCACGTACGGGCCTGTAGAGGCCCCAATATTTTCATTTCCCGTATATGCTTGTAGTGCCCACCACGGGCCTATTTACCCCCCCCCCCCCATTACTACTGAGGTTTGCAATTTTCCAGTTCGATTTGAAAAATCACAAGTACGTCCGGGCCGACGTTAACAACAACCAGGCTGGTAAACCCAGTCAAATTCGCTTTGGTGGCAAACCTGGTCAGATCTACATCAGCGTCGGGTCGGGCTGACTAGCGTCTGTAAATGTTAATAGGCATTTCTTATACTATTAAGCGTAGTTTCAAAGTGACAATGTAAAATCAACAAGCGCGCGTGGTGTTGGTGAATGCATGCAACGCTTCAACAATAAGATGACCGCATATTGGCCCGTCCAGCCGAGTTTGTAACGGCAGAGTCGAATAAAACAGTGGTTGTCGTCCACCTCCTCGGATTAAATAACCAACAACTTCACGTGGCGGTGCAAGCCAATACGAGTCAAAATACAAAACATTTCGAGGCGTTACCACGTATGCAACCCAATGAGTTCTAGGTCCTGTTGATGAATCCAGATTAACAATTGCGGTTTCTTTTGTGTGTGAGATCATCGATTCAAGTTCATTCCGCATAAGACACATCGGAAATGCTTGATTGACTTTACGATCGCGAGTAAATCAAAACTGGTTAATAGCAAAGCCTTTGCGAGTCGTAGACCCTACCTGATGGAATGCGAGATGTCCCTGGCAATCGAAGACCTTTTCCTTATTTTATTCCTCCACGAGAGGTTCCACCTTACACCGCCTTTAGCAGAGCCATTCCGGATGCAGTTCCGACGGCCCCTAATCCAGGCGCTTTTGCAACCGCGGGAGCCGTAGTCGCTAACAACGCTGGAATAGCGGTGAAGAATGCAAATATTCCACCTTTTTTTGCATTTGTGTCATCTCTGACTTTGATAATTGTAATATCACCGAGGTGTTCTTTGGTTTAGCAGCATTAACCTGATTAAGTTGTGTTTGGGTCAACCACACAGGGATAATTCCAGTTAACTTCAAGAACATTTTATGAATTCCATGACTCTCATTCGACCACCTGCGCCCTCTAACTACATAGTCTTGTCGGAGAGGATCACAGCAAAGCATTTGTATCCGCCGGCGTCAATGGGACTACCGACACGTGCATGAAAGTACATGTGGACCACATACTGCCTAAACAACTCCAGGTAATAAATCGGGTACAACGTACGAAAGTCGTGCTGCAGACCTGTGTCAATGTTTTGATGCCGATCCAGGTATGACCACAGATTATTATATGCACGTGCGACTTCATTGTCTCCGAAGTTAAGGAAAACTTCTTCAGAGAGTTCCTGGTGGCTGTTTAACCGCAAAGAAACGTCAGACACTCCTAAATGGTCAAATATCATCTTACTGTGCTCTTGGCTATGGTTTCGATTCGCATTTTGAAACGCTACGAACACGTGTTTTGGTGCGCTAAGACCATGTTGGTTATTTATTTGCCATGTAAACTGTTCCTGAATATTGCTGGTTGGATGCGAACATGTGGTGTGTGGTCTGCGCGGGAAACGACAGCGTTAACGCGGTTCCAAACTTCACAAACGACAACAAACGGTCTTTTGTGGCCAGTGAAGGGGTTAGCACAGGCATCCACAATGTTAATGTTGACAATTCAACTTTGCCAGAAGCACCTCCTGTACGCCGAATTGCATCGTTCTCGGCGCCCTTTCGGAATAATGTAACTGTGTGTTTGGCTCCGAAAATAACCTTGAGGACATCTCTGCAAACCCCAAATATGTAACTGAGAGGAATCTTACACAAAAACCTCAGTGAGTCTCCATGAAGTTGTAATCGACGCTGCATGAGTCCAAGGTTGAAATTGCCATTGGTGTTAATGATCATGTCTTCTACACATACAGGGGCTGCGGGATTTGCACGGTCATTAGGTCGCCCAATTATATACATTTTATGATCTGCATTATCGGATGTATCCTTGTAAAACATCACAGACGGACCGGATGATTTCGCATAACCATCGCTGTATCTGGCGAATCCGAGAATCGTCATGGTAATGTCAACGTTGTCGAGAATTGCTTCGATTTCCTTTCCATCGATGGAATAACGTGCGCTGCTGAACAACGCCATGATGCCATTGTTGACAGATCCAGCTGGGTCATCGGCGGGGTAATTGTTATTGTTGTTCTGTTTAAGTTTTTCCTCGATTTCTAAGAAAGCCTCACACGGAAGAAAAAAACCTAGACGTGTCCTGCACTTGTAATTCTATTTTTGGCTGATCAGGATACCTAGCCGGGTACGAATAATACTGAGAATCTCTTTTGGTTCGATCAACCAACACAGGCGCGTCAGTATCAAACGCGGGATTGGATGTATCTTTGAATTTCGCTATCGTTTTTTACTTATACATTATGGTTTCGTCTAATACAATTTTGTCCTCCCGTCCACACCCGTAATCCGCTCCCAAGTGCCAGATTTACAATCGCTGATTCGGCGATACCTTGTTGAGCAGCTTCATTAACTGTTGATGGAAGTGTAACCATTTTTGGTGGTGCTCGAGTCACTAATGGTCGTAGTCGATCTCGAATGGACTGAACCGCCTGCAATCCCAGAGTTTTTAAACGATCCGCAGTAACGTTTTTGATGCTATCAACGACTCGCATTGCAACTTGTTTAACAATTGGTGCAGCGCGTGAAGACACATTTGGTGCACCTGTAAACAACCCACGAACAATGTCGCCAAGGCCAGTTCCGTAATTTGTCATGTAAGCGGGTTTTCTCGCGTTTACAACACGCACGGGTATAACACGCCCATATACGACTGTCATTATATTTAAATATCAGGTCGATCTCTAATGTAAAGCTGTATCTTCAAGGTCTCCCCGCAGAGGTCTAACGTGTGTCCATCCCGGTCCACAAGAGTAAACCGAAGTTGTGCAAACCGGGGATTGTGGCATGTGTATCTTCCATGTGGCGTGGGAGATTCACAGGTGCCAAGGGAGTAATCGATATCAAATCACCCGGTTCCACAGTTGGGGAGAACCCAAACAGTACGTAACCCTGGCGTCACAAGTCAGATTAATCTGCATCTTGGTGGTGATTTTAACAATGTTTGGCGCGATATGGTATCCGGACCCTCCACGCCCTGCGCGTAAGATTCGTTTGTCCTCGGGAATTTCATTAATATCTTCAAGCCAACCGAGAATTGTTCTTATTGACGACCGTGCATTATCAACCGCGTACGGTGCAGATTCGATCGAGATGGTAGAGCTGAGTGTGGGCTCGTGTTCACGTATACAATATTTTAGAGTCTTTGCCAGTCACCAAAGAAATCCTCCGTCGGACCTCATCATTGATTCACGCAAAATCGTACGCGCCCGGGGGAAGTTCAATTTCATTCCAGGTGACGGCACCGTCCGAAGAAAACACAAACGAATTATTATTACGTATTTGAAAAATCATACAACATCTTTTGATCCTCTCTGACAAATCCGTGATGCATTTAAGCAAAACAGCGATTTAATCTTTTCTGTAACGCTACAAACACTCCATTGTTCAAATAATTTGATTCCAGAACATATATATATTTATAACTTCTTTCAAAATACTATAGGCATCAATCTGTGGACTTTTTGCCATTATATATATGTATATATATATATATATATATATATATATATATATATATATATATATATATATATATATATATATTTATATATATATATATATATATATATATATATATATATATATAACGCGGTAATTGTTTAACATAAAAAGAAACATCTCCGCTCGGGTTGTGCTTGCGAATCAGTATTTCTTTGAGATTATAAGCACCGCTGCTGATTTGAAGCTGTTATACATGAAATTCTTACGGTCAATTGACGTGTATAGTCAGTACGACGGTTTGAATTTGCCACCCCAGATGAGCCCCTAGCGTACCAAACGACAGACTTGAATGCTCAGAAGTTGTTTCAAACCAAAGTATGTATCAAAGAATTATGCGTGTTATCGTACTTGTAATTGACATTAACCATACATCATCAAATTGACTTTCATTTTCATGTACAACCAACCAAAGCTTCGACGTTTCCTGAATTATTAAAGAAAAATATCATTTTCCGCGAGTGTGAGTCGAACCTGCAACGTCCAGATCGGTTGTATGGGATTGTATCTGTTTAGCCCACCGACACATTTAACAACTAAATGAAATAACTCATACTTGGAGTTAACAGGCTGGTGAGAAAACATGCGCTCGCACCCCCCTCCTATATTAGCCAATGTGAAACTACGCCATTTTTAATTACTATTCCATGGCTTATTATATGGTCCCTTTGTAATGGTAAGCATACATAGTTTTGGAATAATAATTCTAGGTCTCTCAAATATTGATTTCACTTCCAGCAGCAATCATTTGAGTAGTTTTCCACATTGGCAGTTAACAATTTGGCCTACTCTTGTATGAAGACAAGAAATCTCCAATTTTGCTTTGAGATAATAGGCATGTCAGAATTCTCTGTTTCTTGGTTAAGTCAAGAAATCGTTATTTTTCTTTGAGATATTGAACGGCACGCAAAATAAGCTATTTTCTTGACTTAATACATCTTCACACAAGAGTCGGCAATAGCTGACTAAAACATAACAGACAGCTATTATACCAGGTCTGAATATGGATCTGTCTGCCAACAGACTGCTGCCTAGCAAAGGCTGCACCGAGGGCTACACTCACATGTGCATTGTAACCTTTCTAATAATACTGGTCGGTTTGTTTACCATGCGAGCGTTGATGCAAATCATGATCGTAATAAACAAGCGTGTATGTGGTTGTGTACGTTGACGTGTATGTGTACGTGGTCATGGACGTTATCGTGGTCGTAGACGTGTACGTGTTCGTGCTTGTACTTCTGCGTTATACTTGTACTTGTGCATTGTACTTGTACTTGTAACGTCGACGAACAATCTCAAAGAGGTGTATACAAGTTGTATGATACTTGCGATTTTGTTTGTTACTGATCTATGTTGAAGTTTTCTATCCTCTTGCATTGACGCCTAGTGGTAACTTTCACGCGCGGGCTTGTTCGCGTGAGATGTGAGAAAAAATCATGGGGGTACGGAAGGCTTGGACCTATATAAGTAACAATAATTTTACAAAATCAGAATCGTTCCATTTCCCAATTAACAATATGAATTGCCTTAAATGAAAAATCTTCTAAATTACGGAAGCCGTCATTAAAGTGGGTGGAGACATGAGATCGAAAAGATTGATCGATAAAGTTTTTTATGTCAAATCTATGTTTGTTCATGCGTTTTGTCCAATATATTTCTTTTTACAAGTTATCAAATTAGATGTTGCACAGTTAGTATTATAACGCATCTTAAGTGTTTCTTTGGTATTACTGCTATTGAGATAATTATGTTCATTAATGAAAGAACAGTACGAACATCTGGGTCTGTTATGTTTAGTTGATGAACCATGACTTTTAAAGATTAAACAACCTTAACTCATTTAGTATTGAAATATGTTAATATTGTGAAATCTGATGTCAGAACCAGCATGCTCTACTCTCCATTTATATTTTTCATACTTAATAAAAATAATTATATTTCATCTTCGCCTCCTGTTATTATTGGTGATTATGTACATATGTTAAGTTGTTCCATTCAGCTTTATTTCATCACTGTGCTCCTTATGGAATATGTATACACTTACAAGGCAACGTAGGTAACAGTTACCTATCGATTCTACAATGACATTTTTCCTTTTTCTTCTGCTTCTATCATACTCTTGTTTGTGCGTTTATTAAACTTTCTCGTATGTGCTATAAATTATAAGACTTTTCTGTCCTATACTATAAACAACACCATCCCTTCGAATACAAAATAATGTCTAAAAAATACCCATCAAAACAAACCATGCAACAAAAAATTATATGCAACAAACAAACCAAAATCCTTCCTTTTCACATATTTCATGCATATTAACCTCAGTTACAACTTTGTCACATGTCATTACTCTTGCGTCCTTTCTTGGTACTTTTCTAAAGTACCAATCTTATTCTTGTCTTTACATTTGTTTTTCTCATTACAGAACTTAGTCTGGTTCCCTGCTTTCACTCAGCTAAATTAAGGACCAGACTACCGGTCTAAGCGGAAGTCATATGATATGTACCCATGACAACATGGACTCGACCGGGATAGTCTGATCCCGCTATACATGTATGCGAATTATGATGACATTACATTGCTGACGTTCACTAAATACCTCTTTCTACCTGGTGTATCATTTATCTACGTCTAAAATGGTGTATTGGATTTCTTTATCATTTTGAGGGAACGGTATGTTTAGTTCAGAGTGTGCAACGTAAATTATTCCTATAATAGGACCTATCTTATAAAGGCTGATTTCACTTGTAATGTGTACATATGTATGTCGAGTACCCTACTAAGTAATTTTAATTTTTCGTGATTTGTATTTATTTGTTTACTTGATTTCAATGTACCATGTTGCATTCATTATATAATTTATGTTTGATACACGTTTATCCACATTTTCTCTTACCGCACCCAATATAACTAAGTTTTACACCGACCCCCTTTTTGTTTTGCTGATGTTTTATTTTATTTGTTTTTTTTTTTTTGTTTTTTTTTTTTTTTTTTTTGGGGGGGGGCAATGTTAGATCTATTTGTAGGACTTTTGTTTTAGATATAAATAGACCAACATAATCTCCAAAAAAAGGGTAATGTAATAGTTATTAATACTTGAACAAATACAGAGGTAGCTAAGACTACATTATATTTGAAATAAACTCTGTGGGCTGGAATGCACTTTTTCTCATTTGAAACTACTAATTGTCAAAGAAAACACTTCCATCAATATGTATGTTTTTAGACTTCTCAGAAAAACCAAGCATTAGTATTGGCACTTCAAAACTGATCCAAGTTTCACATGATCCAATAGAGTCACACAAACTTTCTTCCACAATGGATGTATACCCTAAATCTCACCATTTTCAACTGCACGAAGAATCTGTACAGAATATAATTGCAGATATTTCATAAGTAAAGTGGTGGCAAAAGTGTCCCAAATATTACTTTCATGAATCAAAAATGGATCATCAATAACTTGGTTTCCCACAAATTCACTGGTTAGTGTTATGTACCTCATAATAGAATATCCCTCCTCAAATTACCTGAAAAAAGTTAAATTCTTATTTTTTCCAGGAAAGGTACCTGGTACATGATACAATTAAAGGGTAAAGTTCTAAATCAAATAGGGACCATAAATCCATAAAATTGTACCACAAAACATTAAAAATCATTCTTTACTTAGGTCTTCTTATTATAAAGCCTGATACCAAAATTGGTTTTAATCCATGAAGTTCATCAAAAGTTTTTAAGTGGAAATTAAAGGGTGAAGTTCTAAGTTAAACAGGGGCCATAACTCAAACAGATTGCTGGAAAATGAGGAAAATAAAAAATAACCTATGTCTTTTTAATGTAGAGCTTCACACCAAATTTGATTTTGATATAAAGAATTCTTCAAAAGTTACTGAGTGGAAATGAAATTGAAAGGCAAAGTTCTGAATAAAACAGGAGTCATAATTTTGTTAAATTTTGATAGAAAATGGTGAAAATCAAACTTGAGCCAGGTCTTCTTAATGTAAATCCTCATACCAAATTTGATTTCAGTCCATTGAATAAAACCTATAATTTCATATGTGTCTTGAAGGAATATACTAAGTGAATGCAAATAATACACCAAAATTTTATTCAAATCCACTGAACAGTTTTAAAGATATGGCTGATTCATTTCAAACATTCATGTCAAATAGTCTGAGCTACAAAACTTGCCATGATGGATATAGTTGTGAGGTCACTAAGTCACATTCAGTCTATTGCTGATACATTGGTCTTTCACTTTGCTGTTACAGTGTAACATAAAGTTAATTTTGGAACTGTTAAGTAAATCTCACAGAACAACAATGTTAAACAATAAAGTAAATATAGAAGATGAATTCAGATCATGAAGATTGCTATATAATAATAATAATAATAATAATAATAATAACTTTATTTAAAGAGGGTGACACAATTAGTTGCATGGAACTAATCCTCCTTGTGGCCCTCTGTTATGTGCATAGTTACATACAGAGTACATGTACGTAGTTGCATACACACAAAAAAAAAAAGCATTGATAATAAGCTACATTTATATATGGACATAATAAACGGAATATTTTGTAAGAACATGCTCCACCTAGGCACATTGTATATATACAGTACAAAAATAGTGAGACAATAAAGTGGAAGGTTTTGAGAATTTATACTTTAAGTTGTAATGTATTTGTCAAATCGAACAGGTATGAGGAACCAGTTTATAAGGCAGTCATATTCATGCAAAATACATTGAGAACCTACTGCTTGTCATTATGGCAAGATAACTATAAATGATTCATTACAAAGGGTTATCGTATTTGAACCTTCAAAAAAGAAGGATACTCTTGAGAGTGGGTGTATCTGTATCAGTATCTACCAACTCACATTGTATTAAGGTGTTATATATATATATATCACATTAATCCATCATGAGCATATACAACAAGTAAAAGTGAGTATATATTATAGAATATACTGTGACCTGTGTACTACATGTCATCCTTTCCTCTCCCCAGTCCTTCTTCAGTTGTATATTAATTGGAAAAAAGTGCATGTAGGTTCTTTCCTTGTATGTACTTCTTTGAGATATTAACTAATGTAAAAATATTGAACATTATATCTTTGATAAAGAATGAGCAGGGCAAAATCCTGAACATTTTTAGATATTTAAAAAACTCAGGGAAAAAGAGGACGTATGGTAGCCCTACATTACATTAGTTTAAATCTTACGGTAATCAAGGTACTCTGAGATACTGTTAAGACATATTTTTCATATGAAATCAGATTATATCCAAATTAAATCCAAACTTTCTTCTCAGCTATTATCTTGTTGCATAACTTTAATTGACTAAAAAATGCCATATGTATGGACAATTACTGCTTTCACAAGTGAAGAGCTTACAAATATGGTGACATCCTGTGAATCAGGAAGTCATGTTTGTTGAAGAGAAATTGACATTATCCCATACAAAAGTGCTAAAAAAGCAAAACTTGGGTAAATGCAACATTTTCTACACATTTCACATTTATTAAAATCAATTTGTTGCAAGCAGTTCATTTTCCTTTTAGACCTTCAGAAGTTACTGAGCAGAAATAAAATCGAAGGGCAAAGTTCTAAGTCAAAAAGAGGCCATAACTCCATAAAATGTTGCCAGAAAATGGTGAAAATTGAATTTGACCTAAGTCTTGTTAATGAAAGTCTCGCACCAGATTTGATTTCGGTCCATGAAGTTCTTCAAAAGTTATTGAGCATGAATTGAATTTTTGGCAAAATAGGATGGACAGACATGGACACTGACTTTAATGCCCCCTACATAAATATGGCAGGGCATAAATTTATTTATCTGAATAAAAAATGTATACATATTCTTTGCTTCAGTCAATAATTTGAAATAATCATTAGTTCTTTGAAATGGCTAATAGGACTCAGCATGAAGTTGTAAATAAGAAGAGAAAAACAAAAGCACACTCATAGATGATATAGTCCAATAAAAACACTGTTAATGTTGACACTTTAGACAATACATACAGTTAAAAGCAAATAACAGTATATATCAGTAGGTTGGTATATTTTACACACATATTTGATCTGTAGCATTTGTATGCCCTTTATGATAGATTTGCCCATACTTGAAATGTGATATGTTTCAAACAATGGCACACAGTTGTCTTGGTTGTAGTAAATATGTTCATTGTCTTAAAACAATAACCTAGTGCCCTTTGAATTGGAGAACATATTCATTCTCTTCAGTGCAAGAGGTGAAAGGCATGAAATACCTACAGTAAAACAGTAAGTTTGAATAAATATACAACTAAATGTTTATGTTACCAGCTGAACTGGAATTTTAAAAACAAATAATTACTTCATATTATATATTAAATCTCATAAAAATTTGAAAATTGGACATCTTTTGCCTTGCACTTTTGTATCATTGCATACATAAAAAGAACTTAAATTTGGTCATCCTGAAGATGACCATTCTTAATGACAGATGATGTAAGTAAAACATGTAGACAACTAATTGTTAAACAAATGTGCACTAATAATTCAATAGTTTCTTATCTCTTTTAATTGCAATGCTTTTTTTATTGATATATGAAACCAAAACAATGTAAGGGTTTATTTTAAATTTGATAATTCATACTTATAAAAACTGGTTTAAACTTGTTTAAAAACTGAACACAGTTTATCACATGCCCAGTGGCTGTGGAGAAAATTGTTAAATCTGCAATTTTCTGCATCACAGGACAAATCATTTAGTTGTAGTTTTGAAGTAATTACCATGAAAAACAGCGTACTTGGTAGTACATGTATATTCATTTAGTTCACTTCTACTGTATACTTTTGATTTCTTGCTTATTTATTTAAGTGAATCACCTTGTAAATCCAGTAGTCTGCCATGGAAGTGATTCATCTCAGTTAAGTGGCAACAGTTAAGGACAAAATGCAGTTTGACACAATCACCATGCACATGACAGTAAAGAAACCCGCATGTAAACTTAATTTCTCCAATTGCAAGACACTATATACATGACACTCCATGTAAATTTGTTTAGGAGAATATTAGTTTGTATTCTGTTTTGAATTCACAGAACATTTACACAAAGACATATATGTAACTACATATGCATGCTTAAGTACATTTATGGGTGGTTTGATGAGGTTTGGTCAACTTTTACATTACTCAGTTATGATAATGAGCTGAGCCCTAAAAGGGCAAATAGACTGTCCCTTAGTGGTCACATTGGTTTCATTGAGCAATTGTTGTTAGGATTTGTAACTTCACAATTAAATGAATAGTTATTAGCCTCACTCTCAACTGAACCACAAAGAAGCAAAGACAGAACTTTTTTTTTAAGAAACATTTGTTGTAGAATTTAATCCCACTTCCACTCCTACACAGCCTCCATAGGTAACCAGTTCTGCCTGTGATTGTGACTGAATTTGTTGTGTTCTTCATTAATTTTCTGATTCACAGAACATTTATATAAAGACATGCACACAAGCTTTTACACTGATGTATATTGTGTGACATTTAAAACCATCTATGTAGGGGATGCTATCAGTAATTAAGTTTGTTTGGAAATCAAGTTTACATCTTTCTAGATTCCTGTAAATTTTTAATTTCACAGTTTAATTCCAAAGTACTGGCTTAAGTTCTTCTATTTTATCTTATTTTGTTTATCTTTTTTTCTTTCTTTCTTTAGAAAGAATAGTAAGTATGTGGCTTAGGGAACATGTAGTACATGGTGCTGTCAATGGTAAATATTTGTCTTGATTAGATACAGAATATTGAATATTCTGGGTACTCAGCAAAGTGCTTTATTGATAAGTACTCTTCTGTAGCCTCTTTAATACCTTGGTATAATGGGAGGTACTTGTGATAAATGGAAATGAATTTATATCCTACAAACAAACACCCCAGAGTAGCTCTTTTTGTACCAATAATGCATCTAATGAATTCTAGGGAGGTAGCCATTTATGCCCCTCCATGATTTTGGAACTAGATTAATCCATCAGTAATGATGGGCCATAGTTGCTGAGTGGCACACAGCCAGTGTCTGTAAGGTCTGCTCAGGCACATTCCTTGTTTATAAGACAGCTGGGATATGTATGTATGCTTACAGTATAACCTACTAGTCAATCAGGGTGTGTGTATATATGTAAGTCATTGTAATCATTATGTAGACCATGATGTGTCTGAGAGTGCACCATAACATGGCTGCTCTCACCAGTCATAAGGTGGAAATAAACTGGCATTTTTTATCAGTCCAGCTTTTGTCAATAGAATGTAATTGTCAAATGGTCACAATGGAGAGGTAACTGTGTGTAAGCTACCAATTGGGTATGACAGGTTTAATACTTCATTTTCTATCACATAACTCCTGATATAACTGCACCTTTTGATTTCAGGTGTTTTTAATGATTAATAATAGGAAAATAGATTTACACAGAAAATATGTTCATGTTGCTTGCAATTTAGGTGAAGAATTTGTTAAAGGTGTCTAGTTTAAAGAATTTAAATTTATAAAATATTATGATGTTTGTGAAATCCACAAATTTACAATGCTGCATACTCTGGTTGAGGTTGAGCTGGAGCTGTAGTGAATGTAAATAGAACCTGGTCATCACACACAGCTAGTTGAGTCTTAGTCTTCAAAAGTTCATGTTTTATGTCCAGTGTGCATCATGGAAAAATGCTGCTGAATTATATCATGCAGTCAGACTTAAGTTGATGAAGTGACCACTTGACCATTAAATCCTGACAAAAACAGTGCCCAGAGTCAGTGATTGTCTCATCATGTCATAGGTTTTATGATGCCAAATTGATAGAACTTGTCACATTTTATTTCCAGAAATCCAGCATTTTATCTTTCCTTGGTATATTTTTTGGTTATCAAAGCAATAGTAAAATGCATCTGTCAGTGATTTTATGAATGATGTTGACAGAAATCTGAATCCTGACTTATAAGCACTGAAACTTCTCTAAGCAGATACTGTTGGGATAAAAAATTGCAAAAACATTGGTCTACTTTATGGATATTGCCAGTATACAGAAATTTTATTACCATTAGAACAGCCATTCTTGGAACCAAAAATAATTGCAGCTAGTCTGCAGAGATGGTCGGGTTACAGAGGGCCAGTTTATAGAAGTTTCACTGTAGTATACATTTAATTTCACTTTAAATGCAGTTCTTAGTTGTTTTCAATTGTAGTCCATATGAGGTGTAAGCAAGTTGGTGTGCTCAGCTGACAGCAACAGCAAATTTTGAAAGCTTGGGGAATCTCAGCCTCCTATCGGACCAACTCTGGCTGAACGATAGACGGACTGCACAGTATCGGGGGTCTATGGCCCTCATACACGAAAAGCTTGACACAAGACAAAAGCACGAAAAAATGGTACATGGGGTAAATGCATGCTAATAACATTGAGGGTAGTAGGAAAAGCACTGGTAAAGTTTCAGACATCTTTCTTTCCACTCTTTTCACTAATATAAAAAAGAATGTATATATTGATTTATCGTGTCACTTTTAATTAGAAAGAAGTTTGATAAAATCAATAGAATTAATAATATAGAGTAATTGCATAAATTAAGAGATTCCTATATTAAGTTCTACATTTTGTCAAATTCCTAAAATGTTCTATATCTCAAAAATGTTTCAGTTGTGACGTTAGAAAAATTTGCAAAAGTAAAATAAGTATGTAATCCATTGTGAAAAGTGATCATTTCCATTTTAAAATTAATCCTTTAAAAAAAAGTTATTTTCTTTATATAAAGCAATGTGTTTGTACAGATAGACCATTTCAGACAATATATACAGTTAAGAGATTCAACTATTAAGAAAACTTATCTAGATACATTAGTTTTTCATCTTTTAAAGGTATTAAAAGTAAAGAGTAAGAGCAAATAGTATAGCAAATATATAGAAAGAGGATAAAAAAGAGCAATCTTGTAAAATTGTATCAGGGTGGAAGATCAACATCAGCCTTAATTGACTTTGATTTAGAAACCTGACTGATTCATACATTTAGCTCTCATCCGATGCAAAGTCATGATAAATGTTGGCCTAAATTGTATTTTCTAGCTTATAAAACAAATATGTAAATTTGAGAGTAATTTATAGTCTGTCCTGTGTTATGCCTTAAATGTCAAGATCAGACATTTCATAGTATAGTGATCATGCTATGTATTTTTCTATTCAAATACATGAAAGTATGCTTTTCACTATCTTATCATCATGAGAAGTAAAAACATCATAATATTTCACTTTTCTATTTGAATTTGGTCTTATAGGATACAAATTGTGTCATCTACATGTACAAGTAGTCAAATTGCCAGTTAGATTCGAATGAATGCAAAGATGATCATAAAATATGGATAAGCCTGTTCTTTTGGTGAGTTAATTATTTTGTCATGCAGTTTCAGATTGACATTAAATGTAAAATTTAAATCAGTACTAACTTAGAAAAATACTGCATGAAATACAAACGTTGTGATAATTCCATTTTAAATGAATTTGGTACAGCATGTAATGATTTTAGCTAGACATCAAATTAATCAACAAAACATTAACATCTGAATGAAAGGTCAATGTATAGGCAGCAATATAACATATGGAAAGCTATAAATTTAAAGCAGCAAATTTTGACTTGTGTTTCACTACGGGCATCATGACCATTAAAATGATGTACAGTAATTATAGAATATATCATGAAAAGACAATCCATATCGTAAATCACTATTTATAAGATTGTTTAGAAAAGAACTGATTCAAAAAGTAATGATGAAATTTCTCAGTCACAACCATTTTGGAGCTGGCCATGTGCCTTAGCACTTTGGTGCAAATAAAAATATAAAATTGTACTTGTTGCTGACTACTCTAGTAATGCACTGCCAAGATCAGACTTTGCTATATTTCTGCATGTCATTGAATCCTCTTCATGCACATTCCTATACCCTTAATATAAATTGTTATTGCTGCAAATACATCGATAGTAGATATTGTGTAAATAAAGAATATATGTGGAGGATATTTAATTTTTAAATCGGTATGGAAATGCCATAAATGTGTTGGGTAATTTAGAATGAGTGGATTTATATATTTTTTAAAGGTTCTGTTTTTGCTATTGTTCATGTGAACTGACCTACCGGTACTTGTTTTCCAGCCAGGTAAAAAGAAGGGGAAAAAGTCAGGGAAAAAATCAGGCAAGAAGTCAGGAAAGAAGAGTGGAAAGCGCTCAGCAAAGCTTTCTGCCAAGTCAGCAAAAGGTGACAGACCAGAGCCTGATCTTTTGAGGTAATCTATCAAGTTTTTATCTTGAGTGTAACATACTTGCCATATTCCCAGACAGAGTTAGGGTTTTTTTGAGACACAAAAAGTGTGGTTTGAGGTCCCAAGGAGGGTCAGTGCACATGACCCCCCAAAAGCGATGTCATCCAAATGAGAATAAGCTATCTTTTTAAATCAGCCTATAGCAAAGGACTGGAAATTCAAATCTGAATAAAAGAAAATATCATCTGTTTTTTCTGAAATATTGAATATACTTACAAACAAAAAAATGGTAGACTTAGCATTGTCAAATAACATCACCACAGCACACACATATGTACATGGTCACAACCTCACAGACATTAAATATAAAACTACACGAAGTTACTGTCTTTAAAATCCATTGGACAATGGAATGTAGTTTTAATTACATGCAGTCTTTGCTGCTTTCAATAGTTCAGTAGTTAGTTTGAAGGTAATGCAAGTGTCATTTGTGTTCACAAATATGCCTACATTTTTCCTTCGCGGATGTGCATCCATGTATGTGTTGGCGCTAGAAATGGCCAAAGTTGCTAAAAGTGATAAAAGCCTGTAAGATGGCAATAAATATCCATTTCAAAACAATGAATCTGGCAATGAAAACATTCAAGGTTTGTGATAGTTGCTAAAGTCTTTGACCGTCATTATTGTAACATATTTTCGAGGTTAAAGTCTCACCGACGGCAGTGTAGATTTAATTTATTCTCAGGCTGAATTAATGAAAAAAGGTACTAATTTATGCAAATACACAATTTATCATTTGATTAATGATTATATACTTTTAAAAGAAAAGTAATTAAGAAAACATGGGTATTTATTACAATAATGCAGGTAGATAATGAGTGAACACTAAAGTTAAGTAAGAGCAAGACCCGAAATGGAAAATTCCATGGTGCAGTTCATTTCAGGTTAACCAGATATTCAAACATGTTAATGTTTTCATGAGTTACTTGATCACATGATAAAATGTTTATTGCAATAATGTAAATGTCCAAGGAAAATATGAGAAAGTTAAGGTGGCAAAACTGTCGAAGCAAATAAAATTATCTCATTTTTTTTAGTACTTCTAGTGCATTATGTACTACAATTTTCCTTTGTCCCTTTAAAATGTTGTGTCCCCCAAATCTGGAGCATGAGGGACAAAGTGTCCCCTGACCTTGGGATCCTAGGTGCAACACTGCATTAGAGACTGAATGGTGCTGTTGTTCAACCTACCAAAATAATCATGTTTTGCATTTTATATGTGAAGTAAAAATCCAACATCAGAGAATCATTGCCGCTGATCACAAACTTTAATAAAGATTCTCGTTCAGTG
Source organism: Margaritifera margaritifera (assembly GCA_029931535.1). Lineage (NCBI taxonomy): Eukaryota > Metazoa > Mollusca > Bivalvia > Unionida > Margaritiferidae > Margaritifera > Margaritifera margaritifera. The sequence continues at coordinate 1,043,981 of JAQPZY010001566.1, read as the reverse complement.
CAGTAAGTGATGTGTAATAACATTTGTTCTTCAAGTTGCATCTGTTTGATATACTTAACTTAAGACAAATTGGGTTCTTCCATTTAGTGTACTTTACCTATGCAAATTAGCCTAATGGGCTCTCCCTCATCAGTGCTCAAAGGATTTGACACGACACACTGCCCTAGCTATTGTGGGCCAATTAAATCAATCTCTGAAAGGTGGCTGTTTATCTCTGACCACCTTACCTTTTTTCATTGCCTCTAAAACAGCTGTATAAACTGCCCCAGGATAGTTTTACATGAGCTCTGAGCAGGACTGTTTACTGTTTATACATACCAATCATGGTGGTCAGAAAATATACGGGGATTTTTTTCCTTTTTTTGTGGGAAATTTTTTTTATACTAAGATTGCTGACAATTGTGTTTTTCGAAACACGACAGTGTCAGGGGGTTTGGGAGTAAAAAAATCGAGTTTTTTTGTGTGACACGTCGTGTTATGGCATGTATGGTGTAAATACACTGGTCTTTCTTTCATAAGACTATCCCTTCTGCTGTAAAAGTGTGGGCTTATTAAAGGAGGGTCTCACATGAGAGGGGCCTCTCAGGACATAGACCAGTGTACGGTAAGACTTTGTTTGGTGAAGATTGTCCAGGTTTTCTACATTGAGTTTGCTACATAAGAAAATTTTACCTTCTACCATAGATATTCTGAGACTGATGTGTTTATATGGTACGGCTTCTGTCCTTAAAAAAAAAATAAATTACATTTTTGTTCTGCTGATTAATTAAGTTAGTGGACCAAAGCAGTCAGCATAATTTACTAAGACTATAAATGCATGATGTGAATTAATAACTTTCTTTAAAGGAAATGGATTTGCATTCATTAAATTCTCAACATGAATGCACACTTGAGCTCATTTTATTATATCCCTGCCTCTGTAGAGGAGGTCTGTGATAATTCCATTGTAAATGAATTTGGTACAGCCCCACTGTGAAACTTGGTACAAATTATGGCTAGTACATCTGGCACACAACCTCATTAATGCAACTAATCTCACAGTTTTTGATGGATTGCCATGAAACTTGGTCAATACTATGGTCATTACCTGAAGATGAGCATATTGACATATCACTCCAGCAATTTTTCTAACAGTTATTATCTTTTTTTAACTTGCAGTTGAATGCAGTGTATGACAGAATCTTGTGAATGTAACTAGCCTCACTTTTTTTAATGGATTGCAATGAAACTTGGTAAATGTTATGGTCATCATCAGAAGATGTGCATATCAGCTAATCACTTTGTTCCTCAATTTTTTTTGAGTTATTGCCTTTTTTGTCTTGTAGCTTAATGCAGTTTATAATGACACAATCTTGTTAGTGCAATGAGTCCCACAATTTTTGATGGATTGCCAGGAAACTTGGTAAGTATTATGGTCATCACCTGAAGATGGACATATCGACAAATCAGTATGCTTCTGCAACTTTTATAAGAGTTATTTCCCTTTTAGACTTGCAACTGAATGAAGTGTATGACAGAATCTTGTCAATGGAACTAATCTCAGATTTAAATGGATTGCCATGAAACTTGGTAAATGTTATGATCATCATAAAGACAAAGCACTGTATTCCTGCAATATTTCTTAGAGTTATTGCCCTTTTGACTTGGAGCCTGATGTTGCGTATGACAGAATCTTGTGAACATAACTAGTCTCACACAAGGATTTACAAATTTTATAAAGTCAGCTTGCCCAGAGCAAACTGACTGGAAAATTGAGCTTGCCCATTGGAAATTTGAGCTTGTCTGAAACATAATATCCCAACATGAGTAAAAACAATATAAAATAAAATATGGGATATTTAAAGAAATTGCATTATATTTATTTTAACTTTTCTTTTCTTTTTACCTTTGTTAGCACCTTTAAACCATATGCCAATAATTAAAGTTATCAAAAATACATAAATTAATATGTAGATGAGAAAGGGTTAGAAATCAGATATAGTTAGAAGAGCAAAAACAAACATGTACATGTATATAGACAGATAAGTCGATAGGTAGAAAGGGTTTGGACATAGCTAGATTTTTTACTGAGTGAGAGAGAGAATGTTTAGGTAAAAGACCTTGAAATGAAAAATTAAACAACCAATAACAATATTGTAACCAGAGATACTTATTAATCCATGATGATTGGAACTTTATTGCACATTTCGTTTTGGTTTTTGTGGGTTGAACGCCATTTTTCAACACATGATACATGGTGGAGGAAGAACCCAGGAAAACCCTGGGAAGAACCACCGACCCACAGGAAGTTACTGGAATGCTTACTCACATACCCATGTTGGCAGAACCAAACTCAAACCCATGTGAACAGAGGTGAGATGTCAGAGATCTGTAAAGGCAAGCGTATCATCATACTGGTTATTTTTCTTTAAAACAGGTTCTTTAGAGCTAGAAACTTCTTAAAGTTTCCTTTTTTTGCCTTTTTGACTTATCTCATCAACTACATCAACAATAATGAAAGTTAGACTGTTTATAATGATTTATGTATACTCACAACTGAAGGATTTGTGAACACTTATTTTATCCATTTACTTAACAATTATCATCTAGTCACCTTGAAATCAGCAACATGCATCAACATATTTGACAAGCTGATGTTTGAGATTGAGAACATTATTTTTATCCATTTAATTGTTTTCCAAGCAGTAAGTATGTATTGGTCTCCTGTAATTATGACATAAACAATAGATCATAAACACCGCTTGTGGGTGCTAAATGTTTGGTACATCAATTACGCTTTGAATGATATCCTCCTGGTGGTTAATCGTTAGAGACTAGTGCCTTTTATTTCCAAACACACACGAGGAAAAATGCATGACTGACCCTGACATTGACTGCAAGATGGAAATGACATAGAATTGATGAAAGAAACTGGCCAGTTATGTAATAGAAGAATGTGATACATATGGTACATATAAACACTAAATAAAGGTGCTGATATATATATATATATATATATATATATATATATATATATATATATATATATATATATATATATATATACAGTAAAGCCCTGCTATAGCACGCTTCGTTATAGCACAAATTCGGATATAACACGATCGTGGCATGACTCCTGAAATTTCATATATTTTTTCGTACATGAAAAAATTAATATTTTTTTCAAAGTACGAAAAATAATGTGTAAAAAATTAATTATCATTTTCGAGAAGAGATCATGTATGAATTTGGATATAATACGATCATGGCGTGGCTCCTGAAATTTTACAATAATTTCGCCAATTTCTTGAACTACTGCAAAGTTTTGTGCCAAAATAAACAAGAGTTTGATTTAATAATTTGGCAAGATGTGTTGTATTCTTGAAGAAAAAAGTGTCTTATGATTGCATCTTTCTTTATATGAATAAAGATGCTGAACATTTCTATTTGTGAATGTTCATTTCAAATGTGTCAGTCGTCAATCACTGCACTTTGATCTTAGTTTATTTTTGAAAGATGTCAGCTCATTTTAAAGCTGATAAGTGTTAATCTTATTATTATTGATACATGAACAATAAAGTCATCAAGTCTTCTTTGTGTTTGTCTTCAATACATTCTGTGTACAATCGTTGCTCAAACAATAGCCAACATATGTTTGCTCATTCAACTGCATACACAGCCAAGCACCAAACAATGCGGTGGTTGATAAAAGATTCTCACCTGAATTTATAAATCAATTAATTTAAGTCACTGATAATCATCAAAGTCAATCTCAAAGCTAAAGGTTGTTCAAACCATGCGGCAATGATTTATAAAACATCAACAACAACAAAAAAATGAAAGCTGCCAACACGCACATGTGGTTTGGCGGTGTTGTTAGACAATTGCCACACAATCATTTGACCAGTGAATAATATTGTCCATTCCCTATAAAACTGGCCCCATTGTTGATTAACAATTATTCTTGCTGTAGTCGTTCAAAAAAATAGGTGTCAGAGTTTTAATTAGTAGTTATTTACAATGGATAACAGTACACGGAAACATAAAGCTTTTACTGTTAAAGAGAAGCTTGAAGCCATAGACAGGATTAAGTCCGGTGTTAAACAAACATGATTAGCTCGAGATTTAGGTGTTCACGAGTCGACCATCCGAGGATGGAAGAGGGAAGAAGCGAAATTAAGAGAGATGCTGGTGGATCTGCATGAAAGTGAGGGATTGATGAGAAAGAAAGCCAGACTAGCGGGAGACACGCAACTTGATGCAGCCCTGTATCAGTGGTTTGTTCAGACTAGGACTGAAGGAGTGCCTATATCGGGACCTATTATGAAAGCACAAGCTGAAAAATTTCACATTGACTTACATGGGCAAGATTCCAGTTTTAAAGCTAGTAATGGATGGCTAGACCATTTTAAGAAACAACATGGAATTAGCAAAGTGACTGTGTCTGGAGAAATCCGCTCCTCAGATTCTGACCGTGTTTCTGATGCGGAAATCATGCAAAGTGTAACGGTAAACAAAATCAATGATGATGCTGCCGATGGTGATGGTTCTGATGATGACAGTGATGACACCACACCTGAGGATCAACCACCATCAGCAACAGATGCAATCCAAAGCTTAGAGTGTGCAATATTCAAATTCTTCAGTTGAGGAATATGGTTGACTTTGCTATGAGTAAACGTGACAGTAGCAAGAAGCAGCTGAAAATTAATCAGTTTTTCCAAAAACAATAAATTATTCTCATTCATAGCAGATAAAATTATAGCAGTATGAAATTTATACTTACACAGTTTATTGACCTTGTGACGTACACGTGCATACACACTGAACCGTAAATGTGCTTCATCATTCCTTACGTGATTTATCGATTATTATTATTATTATTTTTTTTTTTTGCATTGACTTCAGACACATAATGATCTATGACTAAATATTATACTTCTGTGTGCATATTTTCGATGGAATTATTATGGACTCACTCCTATGCTTGCCACGAGATCGTTTGGTGAGTACACGTATTGATCCTTTAACTATTCATGCTATACATTAGACATGTACATATAAATGTACCAAAGCATGGTTCTCTGAATAAAGTAAAATATTATATGTGCAATCTTTTTTTTCACTGTATGTGTATTTCTCGTTTAATATGCATTGATTTAAGATGGTAACTGTGCCAATGAAGCACGTTGTTTTGCACCCACAATTTTACCCCCCCCCCCCCCACTGTTTTTTTGGGGGTTTTTTTTTGGGTGCATGCATCATTTTCTTCACCTAAATGATTTGGTTTTGTCTAGGTTGGTTATAGCACGGTTCGGGACATAGCACGATCTCATTTTGTGGACTCCGACCATCGTGCTATAGCGGTGCTTTATTGTATATATATATATATACTGTGGCGAGATCACAGGATATAAAACTTGCAGAAGAACATAAAGCATTACGATTGGAGCATGACCCTTTCTCCCTCTCTCTCTCAATTTTTGGACTAGCTTAAGACAGGTACCTTGGAAACTTGAGCTTTCCCAAGCCTAGTTTGAGCTTGTCCCAGGAGTTGGGCAATTGGATTTGTAAATCCTTGCTAACAGTTTTCTCTGGATTGCCATGAAACTTTGAATATGCTGTGGTCATCATTTGAAGATGCACATATCAATGAATTACTTTTATGTTAGAGTCATTGCCCTTTTTTTCTTGCAGCTGAATACAGTGTATGACATAATCTTGTGAATGCAGTGATGGATCACTCTGCAACTTTGTATATATTATGGGTCATCATCTGAGTATGCACATAAATGCTTCAGCAATTTTTGCTAGAGTTTTTGTTGTTTTTCACTTGGAGCTGGATGTAGAGCATGACTTCAGAATCTTGTAAATGCAGCTAGTGGTACAGTTTTAATGGATTGAAATGACACTTTGTATGTGTTATGGCCATCATTTGAAGATGTGCATCTCCAGGAATCACTGTGCTCTAGCAATTGTTGTAGAGTTATTTACCTTTTTATCCTGTAGCTGAATGCAGTGTTAAGACAGAATCATGTCAATGCAATTTGAGTTGCTTTTTTATGGATCACTGTGAAACTTGGTACATATTATGGTCATCATCTAAAGATATTCGCATTGACGAATCTTTGTGTTTTTATGATTTGTGTAACAGTTATTGCCCTTTTTAGACTTAATGCAATATATGACAGCTAATTTTGTGAATGCAACCTCTCGTTGTTTTATATTGACTTGCTGTGAAGCACACAGATACATAATATATATATATATATATATATATATATATATATATATATATATATATATATATATATATATATATATATATATATATATATATATATATATATATAAATTGTCAATTGACCAAGCATTTTACTTGCATTGTTTTTACAAGAGGTATGTCTGTTTTCTTCACAATAGATCAGCTCATCTTCATCATGGGGTAGGGGTGGGGTGCAGAGAGGCATAAGTATATTTATGTGAGCAAATTGCTCATCATTCCTTAAATTTAGTTTGATGTCGAAAATTGACAAACTAAGTAACACATAATAGTTTTGTAAGTTTCATATTTTATTAAATGTACATACATAAAGAATGCTAAACAAGTCTGTGAAAATTCAACAAACATGATGTAAATTGTATCAAAATTAAAACTTGAATATGTATTCACATTGTGGAGTTTCATTAATACAGACCTTGTTGACTGCAACATGTAATATCTTATTTCATATATTGATTCTTCCAAAAGGAAATTAAAGTAGCAAAATGTAGAAAAAAGCTGCAGCAGGGTACAGAGAGGTGCATTCCTTTACCATTGGATTCAACCTTTAGCACAAGGTTAGCTGTGAACTTTTCCTATAAATTCATGTGTATAATGATAAATTTGAATAATTTACAGTCATAGAAGCTTGGCCTTAGATAGTGCATATTTTTTATTTCTTTTATTGTACTCTCAAATAATAGAGAGCATAATCCAGGAATGTTAAAATAGGCACCATCTAACATCCAGCTGATGTGTTTACAAGTTAAATTAGCACAGCAGCTTGATTTCACAAAGCACTGGTATCTCATGGAAAGTGAAAACAAATTAATCTACTAAAAATATCATACATTCAATCCTTGAAACATTTGGAAAGACTACAGTTCTGTATGAAGTATCTTTTGCATACACCTGATTGTGGATTGTCCTTGACTCACCCAAAGGGGGACAGACTATAAGAGCCAAAAATGGCCCACCTGAGGTTCCACTCCACAGTTTAATATTTTGTACAGGGGTAAATTTCTAAATAAAAAGTGAATCCCAACATTTGAACAATAGGATCATATTTTATTTAAAGTAGAATCTTTAAGTCATCTAATTTGGGGAGATTAGTGATTTATCATCTAAGAAGATAATTCTTTTATTTTTCAGTCTAATAAAAATAGTAAATAAAAAAAACCCATTAAACAGTAACATCCATTCATTGTTGTAATTTGCATCTTGTATTTCCATTCCTGGTTTCAGTATAATTATAATGTCCGTTTTGCAAAATGTTATGGTTCTTTATTATTCTCTTGTTAATTCTCATTTGTGTGTAAATTCATAAATTTAGCAATTCTCCTATTTTTCTATCTTTTCTTACATTCATTTGTTGTTCGTTCATTCTTTTGTTCATTCTTTCATTCATTTTATTCTTAAGTCTATTTTTTTACTTTCGAACTTATATGCACCTACCTCTGTTTGTTCATCCGTTTCATTGCGCATTCCTTTTAATTATAAGACTGGCTGCTGAAATCAAAAACTAAATGAATTAGATTATTAATGGTAATCTCAATAATAATTATTTAGAAGAAAAAAAATTGCCAGAAAAATCTTAAGGCACATAGTTATAATTAAATTGATACTGCCGTGGTGGAGGAATTCATGAAGATTATATAAATTTTTATCAAGTGAAAAAATATGACATTAAAAAGTTTGTATTTTTCAAAATTGTCATGAAAAGCTAAATCAGTCAACAAAATCTATGTATTATAAAGAATATAAGTCATTACAGAATGTTGAGAAATATCTATGCAGAGGATTACCTTTTTACACTTCCTCTGGACTTTTCTATATTTAGATGTTCTAGCCATAAACTTAATATTGAGACAGGTAGATATGAAGGTGACATTGCTTCAGAGAGGGTTTTTTTAGAACTTCTGTTGTAGAAATAATTTAATATTAGTTCATGACTAACACTATGCATTATTTAAAAAATTTACCAAGATATAAGAGAAAGAAACATAGTAAAATAAACGTTGGTGTGTCCGTCCATCTTTAGGAAAATTCTATAGCTTGATTTCATCTCAAAGTTCACAGGTTATATGTCATTTATTAGCTAGACAAAAACCTGTACTTAATGTCTGACAGTTATACTATAAGAAGTGCATTGCGCTCCAGTATAGTGACCTTTTTTTTATTGGTATTATAGGATGGTAGCCTAAATTACTGAAATAAAGAATATAAATTTACTTCAGTTTCCACTTGTAGGGAGATGACATTGTAACCACCCTTTCATCTGTATAACAGAGTGACTTTCTATTAGGCTGTAAGGGTCATGTCGCTCCAGAGAATGTAGTCTTCAGTTAACTCTACATATCAAAACTTTGTTGCCATGTTATAAAGTTCGTCCAATTGGTTTTTAGACACTGCCCACGCGGGCTATTTTAAGGCATGAGGTCATTACACATTGTATCACATCCACTTAATTCGTAACCTGCCCTATTTGTCAGTCTGACAGGAGATTTGGTAACATAAAGGGTAAACTAAAGTTCACGATTGTTAAAAACACTACCAATTAATCATTTATTTGGGATACATACTTATACAAGAGCTTGAGCTGGATACATTATATTCTGTGTCACATTTTTATGTTTTATAAAAAAAATATGTCAAAAACAAATAACAATATTTTGCAGAATGTACTAAGTGTTAATTTCCCACTTCTACCTTCCATCCATATCAACAGGTTGTTGATCAGTCCATTTCCAAGGAGATGAGAGGCTCTAAAGAGGGTCCAATTTGTTGAGATTTTACCAGAATATTGTTCTCAAGGAAAATATATTGACAAATAATACCAACTAGTAATCAAACCTCCTTATATAATAATAATAATCATAATAATACTAAAAACATGATGATGATGATGATGATTAGTAGTCATAGTAGTAGTGAATTTTCTGAGTAGTGTACCCCAAATGGCCCTAATATAAGAAAGAAATGAGAAATGGCTGCATATAACAAAAGGATGTGTGGACCCTGTGGAGCAAAGAATCTTCAAAAACAAGATCAGTTTCAGGAAGTGCTGCAGTGTCAAAATTTAAAATGCACAAATGTTGCACATTCTGAAGGAACATCAACGGCAAAGCAAAACTAATTTGATGTCAGGTTCTGTACAGGCATGGTATATGTAGTAACATAGAACACCAACAGATAGAAGCTGACCATAACCTGTCTTCTTGACTTCCTCCAGTATAAGCTCTGACCCAGTTCTGTTTTATGGTAACAACAAATTGAGTTAATTGTCAGTTTTATTAATTGATCATTGGCTGCCAAATAATTATTTATAAATGAATTTATTGATTAAGTAGTCAATCATGACAGCCTTTTTATAATTTGTAGATCATAAGTGGATGCAGAACTAATTAAACCGTGAAAAGATTGCTTGTATTTGTATGAATTTTGAAGAAAAATACTGCATTTTATTGAAATTGTTTGAAGAGCAACATAGATTTGTTCATTCTGACTTGAACATTTAAAAGAGCCATGCATGTTGACTTGAACATTTTAAATTTGAAATTTGAATGAGCAATACATTTGGACGTGCAAAATTTTTAAGGGCAATACATTTGTATTGGGATGTTACAGAGCAGTACAATAAATTTGGACTTAGAAATGTCAAAGAGCAATACATTTTTGAGGAAAAGATTTTCCATTATAGCCATAAATGTATACAGGGATATTTTTAGAGCATTATGTTTGGACTCGCAGAGCAATTCATTTGACGTTTTTAAGGCATGTGGTTGCCACTATAAAGAACAGTACAATGCTGCTATCAGAAAGTCATGTTCAAAAATTTTAAAGTATTGTTCATACCTTCAGCTGTATAGTCCTACTTCTCACTGAAATGTCTAATTCCGCTATGTAATTTTACTTGCATGACTTATGCATTCCAATGTATGGTAGAGGTTGAATCGCTCAGTTGGGTTCATAAAGGAGTCTACTTTGACTCTACAAATTCATATGGGCAAGTCCCAAGCTGTCATTGGGTGACCTGTTTTGTCATTTTCACCAAATGACAAAGTTAGTATATGCTCTCAGAAAATCTTGGAAGTGCACTATTGAAAATGCCCTAACAACTAGAGTTAATCTCAGAAAAACATGTTGGAGCACACTCTCTAGGTTCCACCATCTTTGTTCTCATCCAATGGCAGGACCTGCTTCAGAGGTGGTGTGAGTTCTCAGTCCAAGAACGATGTTACGAGCAAATTATTATGTTCTTCTCGTTAGGATGAAAGAACCATGACAACATTGTTCATATGTCAAGAATGGTCTCAGGTAAAAATGCTCCACGTGTTCTAACTGGGAAATAAACTCTCCTGGATCCAGATATAACACAGTATCAGAATGTGGCTTTATGCTTTATCTATATGTATGTGACATTGTCAACATAATGCTGTAAACTAAGAATAAATTAGGTTTTGTACAGCCTTTCAAAAATCTGAGAATGGATTATGTACTTTACATCACTTAGGAAAAAATGTCACACAGAATTTGTATTAAAGGTCAAAATCACAGTTCCTTTGTCTTCAATCTGAATCTCAGGTACTTTAGATAAAAAACTGTCTGTGCAGTTTTGGAAAGTACTTTACATATCTTTGCGTCTACCAGACTGGTATATGAGAACTTTATAACTACATGTATTTGACTAATCTATAAGTTTTTTAGTTCACCTTTGACATTATTTTGCTTTGCTTTGTTTTGATTTCAGCTCACCTGGCCATAAAGCCAAGTGTACTTATGGTATGGTCCTTCATCAATCAGGCATCGTCTGTTGTACATTGCCCATCTGGCATCTGTTAACAATTACTATTTTCAACTTCTTCTCAAGCACTGCCAGTCCAACTTCATGGCACAGAGCATCCTGGCATCAAAGCCTTCCAGTTGTATACAAATAGTGCCAATCTGTCATCAAATATGGCCACTGTTACTAAAAAGAGACAAACCTTTAAACAACTTCTTCTCCACAGTTGCTGAACAGATTTGGATCCAGTTTGACAAAAAGCATCCTGGTATGAAGACCTTTCAAGTTTTTACAAATTATAAAAATCTGACATCAAATATGGCTGGCATTACCAAAATTAGAAAAACCTGTCCATCATCCATCAACTTTTAACTTCTTAAAAACATCCTGACAAATTTCAACAAAACTTGGAACAAAGCTTCCTGGCACATATGCCTGTAAAGTCTGTGCAAATGATGCTGATCTGCCAGCAAATATGGCCACCATTACTAAAAGTACAAAGCCTTTAAATGACTTCTCCAAAACCGCTGAGCTCAAATTTGACAGAAAGCACCCTGGCATGAAGACCTTTCAAGTTTATGCAAATGATGCCAATCCACCATCAAATATGGCCACCATTGCTAAAAATACAAAATCCTTTACACTATTTTCATCTCCAAATCCACAGAACAGATATTGTTTAGATTTGACAAAAAGCATCCTGGAATAAAGAACTTTCAAATTTGTACAACATTTGCCAATCTGCCATCAAATAAGGTCACTGTTGCTAACAAAGAAAAACCTTTAAATGACTTCTCCAAAACAGCTAATAAAATTTGGACTAAACTTGACAGAAATCAGCCTGGCATAAGACCTTTTAAATTTATACAAATGATGCCAATCAGCCATCAAATATATGGCTGCTGTTTCTAAAAATAGAAAAACCTTTAAACGACTTTTTCTCAAAAATAGCTGAACAGAATTTGATCAAATTTGACAAATTTATACAAATGTTGCTTCATCATAAATGGATGAAGATACAAAAAGGACAAAAACTTTGAAACACTAATGTTTTCATAACATATGGAATGAACAGTGCTGGAGAAATTTCAGTAGAAAGCATCCTACTGACCCAGATTTCTTGGCCAAATACTGTTCCAATTAGTTATTAGATGGATGTAAGTCAGTTTAATGATCTCAGACACACTTTAACATCTTGTTGTATAAATGATAAGTAATGAATTACATGTACTCCCCTTTCCTCTCTGGAAATATTTGTTGTCTTAATTTTAGATGCACAAAATCAGTGAACATAAAATCAATATCTAGCTTTTTGCAGTGGTATAAACTGAATAATACATCTGGGCTCCAGACCTGAAGGGCAGTTTCAACCTGGATGTTGGCTTCCAATAAATTGTTTATGCCTCCACCATATCTATAGAGGGGCACAAATTTGTACCCTTGTCTGTCCATCCAACCACATCCCATCAAATCACTTTCCATCATGTTAATCATGAATTTCATTTCCGCCCACTAACTTTAGAAGGACTGCATGGATTGAGACCAAATTTAGTGTAAGGCATTGTCATGCAAAAGATATAGGTCAAGTTCGATTTTCACCATTTTCTAACAAAATGTAGCATTTTTGCACCCCTCCCAAAATAAATGGTCTGACACTCTTTGAGACACCATGCATCCACCCTTCATTTGTATAAAAAATACTTAATTTTATGATGCAAACACCCTTCAGTATTCTTTATTTGAAAAACCCATCTTTTTGCATCATATGAAATCATCAACCCTTTGAGATGATTCTATTTTGAACAGTCATTCAAAAAGCCATGAAATTTCTATTACTCACCCTTCATATGATCATGTAAACAGCCATTTCTGGGTAGGAATGGCTAAAGAATTTTGAAAAATTTATTTGTGAAACCACACCATTTACATAGAAAATAAATTCTGCCCGCGATTTTTTAAAAACAAAAACAAACGGAGCCAAGATCAAAATCCCTACTAATTGCCATCATTGTTTCATAAAACCTGCCCTAGAAAATGGTATCACTGTGTACATGCACTCTGTGCTGTTGATCACACTGTAGCGTAAGGCTTCAAGTCACATGACTTTGTAAGGACATAAAGACACATAACAGGGTGATATTACATGGCTAAGTTTTTCTTTTCTGATACTTTGCAGATCATACATCTACGTGTAAGCTACAGTATACATAAATGTTACAGAAAAGTCAATTAATTAGTTAGAAGTTGCAGTTATAAGGAAAAGATCATCTGATAATACACAGTCATTAAATCTTTATTTTGTAGAAAATAGAATATTAGAATAGAATTAGAATATTTCACCTGCATGTCCAAAATCACAATTTTTGTCATCGAAAAAGGTACACCCTCTAAAGTTGGCATCTTCAAATTTGCAACCCCTTAAAATACATCTATTACATTAGCACCCCCAAAATTATATGGTTGTAAAAAGATGCCTAAATTAGAATAAGGATGGTATGACAAGTTTTTCAAAACCAGATGGTGAAATTCAGACTACAATCATAACACATATCATTAGAGTGTATCTATCAATTTATCTGTTTATTTTTCTATCTTCCTTTCTGTCTTCAGATTTAGCTCTACTGGTCAAAGACCAGAAGAATTTTCGCTATTGGCCTTTGTCCATCACCTTTCCATCATCCATTAGCAACTGTTTGTTATTGCTCTTCCTCCTAAACTACTCAAAGGAAAGTTATGAAAATCTTGTTTACTATTCCTCCAGAATAGATGGCCTTATTGACATGGGGTTTTCACCAAAATACTTCTTATAACATGTAGATAGTCCTGAATGAGCATGGCACCAATTTGACATCTAACATTGATAATACATGTGACAGAAAAGACAGGTCAGGTCAGGACAGATCAAGAGATTTCCAAAATTTGGTCAAGAGTTTTGACCTCAAAAGAGAGAGGATTTTCATTGACCCGATTGTTTGCATGCAAATGGACAAAAACTACAACTATTGAACAAATTTACATTTTTTAAATATTAAAATATGCACATCATCTCATCAAATCAGTCCTTTCACAGTAACGTGTTGCCATTCATACTCTCCTTATATGTACCACAAGCATTTTTAGCATTTCTTATGAGATCATTGCCTGGATTATATTGGTAGCAGTCCTCATCATTGTTCATCTTAACACTTAAAAGATTATGTACTGTCACTGGATCCAGGTTTCCTTTAGAGTCAGCCTGAATTTTCCTCAGAATGGAAAATGTCCATTCAGTGTCTGCATTGGAATGTCACATTCCAATGTGATTCTACTGGCGGTAGGCCAAAAATACTGTTTTAAAGACTGTCTACCACACATACCGTTTAGTAGTTAAAATCTACCACTTTTGAAAATTAAAAGAATAAAAAAAAAATAATTTATAAAACAAAACTCAAACACGTTATTTTTATGCATTCTATCAAGACATTAGAGAAACCAGCCAGAACCATTCTACTGGGACCCGAAATGTTCCACTAGTACCACAATGATGCGTGGCAGATCAATAGGATTTTGTTAAACGACAGCTGACATGTGTACACAGCAAGCTGTTAATCGATTACCTTATTGTTGGAATTTGAGGGGTTTAAGGCCAAATGCGTGATTTTTTTTGAGGTGTTATAAGTAATAAAGGGATAAAAGGTGCTCCATGATGTCTTCTATGAGCCTTTGATGAAAATCGGCAGACCCTTAGCGGAGGCGAGATAAAATGAAGAGACTGACCATAAACAATGATTTTAGCAGAGACACTAGAGTAAGTATTTTGATTTTTGTCTTGTTTAATTGTTATTGTATTGTTCAAGATGTTTTAAGAGGACAGCTCTTACATGTTTTGTTCAATTCATATCAAAATGCCAAAACGTGTGCTTTCTCCCAATGCTAAGACACCACCAGCTAAGAAATATTACAAGTTCAACAATGCTTGGATATCAGAGTTTAAGTCTGTGCAGGCGAGTAGCAAAGGCCCTGAGTTTGCATTGTGTGTTTCAAAGGTATGCATCCTTTGTATTTCATAAACTATTTGAAGTTTTCATGCACATAAATTAAGTTCAAGCCCTAGATAAAATATATTAGTTAAAAATATATTACAAGATAATTTTAAAGTTTGGATAAATTATTCATAAAGCATAAATACATCATGTATTTTTTTTTCATATTTATTTCAAGTCTAAATCAATCTATATTGTTTTTTTATTTACAGTGGTGAAACTTGCCAACAGATTTTTGGATCTGAGCCATAAAGAGAAAGAAGCCCTTGAGGATGAGGCTCAGGAATACATCCCATGTCCAAGTCAGGAACTTCCTCCTCGGGGTGAACATAGCTTGGAGGAGTATTGGAGAGTAGTCAGCAACCTTACAAAATCAGTAACAGGAAAATGGAAGTTAGAATTTCTTTGCAGGCTGAATGTGGTTGTCCTGTCATTACAACATTCTAATGCTGATACAGAGAGGACATTCTCCATTCTTCGCAAAATACAAAGTGATTCAAGGGGAAATCTGAACCAGAGAACTATTGAGAGCCTGTTAAGTGTGAAGCTTAATAATCACAATGAATGTCATTAGTGGTCACTAGACAGTGATCTTGTGAATGAAACTAAAAATGCTATTGGATTTTATAAAAGAAAAATCTTCGCAGTGAACTATCAGATAAACAACTTTTCCTTTTTTCATTATTTGACTCTATACCGACTCATATTAATTATTATTGTAACATTTACCATCAAAATCTGAAGCTGATTCATGTTCAAACTTGCTGTTTAATTATAGTATGATGAGAATACATACCGGGTAGTATGGCACAAAAAAACAGCACTTGTTTTGTTTTCCATCCCCTTGAAACGTAAAATTTATGCCGATAAAAAATCTACTGGTTTAGAGGCCAATCTACTGATCAAACTTTGTAAATCTACTTGTTTGAAATCCTGGTTCTGTCACATGTATGAATGTGGCAATGTTAGTACAACTGTGCTGATTCCACCAAGGCATTTAAATTTTTTCCTTCCTGTGGGTAGATTCAGATTGCTGACTGCCCACCAGAACTTCATGCTCAAGATTGGTACTGTCTGGGTCTAATGTTGTTTTAATGTCAGTAAGATTCTCCACATGAAGCACAAATGCATACATTATACCATCACACCCTTTGTAACTTTAAGCCTAATTTGCAGACACCTTTGCTGTCATAATTATCATATTTAATAATGACAATCAAATCAGGAAAACAATTATTGCTTGCTACTGTAGTATTATAGACAAAGACAAAAACCTTTTTCATCCCAGGCATTGGGGATTAGAATGGCAGTGAGTGACATGTACTTCAGTCTAGTTTACATTAATGTTTACAAAGGATTAAATCGAGGTCAGTGGTGTTTATAATTATTCAGTTTTTGCAATGCAGTTGAATACATATTTTGCCTAAATATCATGGTCACTGGTCATGTTCTGCAGGTGGTTGCTCACAACAGTGAGTTTATATAATAAATTATTATTTATTATTATTATTATTATTATTATTATTATACAATTTAGATTATGGTTTCTTATAAACAATAAAATGGTCACTATGTGAGTACATGTAGTTTTTGTCCATATACATGTACATGAGAACTTTTGTGCGATTTCTGAGTCAGGAAACATTATTTTGACTAGATCTGAAAATGATCTGCTACCAGGAACAGGAGATTATGTTTGACTATAAAGTTGGCAAATAGTCTCTGCACATGTAACTTTATCAACATTTGATGCAGATTCAGCGAACATGGATTTCAGTGATGGCATATTTGTTGTCGTGGTTAATATGCTTTTATGAGATTGGATTTCTGCATGATGCATGATGCATGATGTCATTCTTGCCACCGTAACAGATTTTAAAATCAGCTTTACAGGATGAGTAGAATGCATATTCATGTCCCTTCAAACTTGATTCCAACCAGAAATTCCCGTTTCCATCCATCATTGAACATCATGTGATATTTCTGTTGCTTAGATTTTGGCATTTTGGCATTGGGAGATAATGCATGCTTAGACATCTCGACAAATTTTAAACACCAAGGTCACACTGACCCTGTTTTATGCCACTTGAGCTCTTGAGTAATCCCTGAACCATAATCAATTAACATCTTTAATCCTGTCCAAATTAACTTTGATCATACATAGTATTAGACTCTAATCCATCTCAACAACTTTAAGCACCGAAGCAGAACATACCCTCTGGAGAGAATCAAAGTAATGTTAATTGGTTTATGCTCATTGAGCTCTTAGTAACCCAACCATAATCAATTAAAATCATTAATCCTTTCAGAATTACTTCTGCTTGCACATAGTATAATCCATCTTGGCAAACTTCAAACACTAAAGCCAACCGACCCTACCGACAGAATCAAAGGGATGTTAATAGTTTCATGCTGCTTGAAATTAGCAACTAAATTGTCTTGCCCTGCTTAAGCCAGTTCACAGTCATGTGATCACAGGCAGTATTACCATAAATATACTACACTGGAACCAAAGTGTGGAACAAATGAAACAAATTTAATTTTTCAATAATAATTCTCCATATGTGGGAGAATTCAGTGAGTGATGGGAGGGACATGAGACACCCCTCAACTCAGGAGAAACACCCTCCCATCTGGGAGGTTCATATGTATGATTGCCATCATTTGAAAATCTTGTTATCCCTACTCTTTCTAAATGGATGGTCATATTGATATGGGCTTTTCACTAAAAGACTTATCAAGTCATGTAAAAAGTCCTAAATAAAAAAAATCCCAATATTTTATTGCTACTCCTCCTGAACAGATAGTTATATCAACATGACTACTTGTGGTATGTAGTTGCCCCTGAATTACATTTTTTTCAGATAAGATCTCCCAATATGACCACCACAGTAGTTATCATGAAAATCAACTGAACATCTGGGCATATTAACATGAAGTTTCACTAAAACACTTATTGCCATAATGTAGTTAGTCTATATTAAAATGATGCTGACCTAACCTCCAAAATGGCTGCATTGTGGTCATCTTGAATATCTTAAGTCTACTTCTCCAGAATGAATAGTCATATTAACATGGGCTTTTCACTAGAACACTATTATAATATGTAGCAGGTCCTGAGCAAAAAAAATGCTGAACTGACCTCCAACATGGCAACCATAGTGGCCATTTCAGAAATCTTATTATAACTATATATTCCTCTTGGAATGGAGGTACTGACATAGGGTTTTCACTAAAACACATCTTTTTCTCTCTCGCTTTCTTGTATATACATAGAGATTGGGCAATTTATTTTTCAAACAATAAGCCTTTGATCTCAACCCCAAACAACTGTAGTATTTTAAATTCTATATCGTTTTCCTTGAAGACCATGATTCATTGTACCCCTCAATTTTATCTAACAAAGTTCCTTGTATAGACCCATCATAACATGTACTCATTGCTTCAGCTAGATCATTCAATCAACCTTTCAGTCACCCCTTTACCCATCCATGACATGTAATTTTGAAGGGTTCTACATTTAGACCCTTTACAAATCATGCAAATGGTTCTTTGTTAAGCATTCATTTCAGTATTCATTCAACCCTTCAATCACCCTTCAAATCCTTTCAATTAGTGGTCATGTGACCCTTCAATTTCCCTTCACATTTGCAAATTATGTATATTACAGGGTGTTCACATGGTGTTGAAGGTGGTTTGCAGGGTGTATAACAGGTGTTTCCATGGTTTAAAAAGTTGATCAATGAACGGTATTTACATAGTTATGAAATGTGGTAGGTGGAGGACAATTGCATGGCATCTGAAGGGATGTCATATTGGCATGGGCCCAGGTGTTTGACTTACAACTTTTCCCTTCAATTGCATATTATGTTGGTTGTGGGTATCCTTTTCATACTGACACATTTCGGGTCAAAATGACTTCCAGGTTCCACCAACCAGTATTTAAACTAACCCAACATTTAACAGGATGTAATAGCCAGATACTACTATGTATGTACAGTGTCAGTTATATTATATGACACAGACAGTTTGTAACACAAGAGAGTTGGATATGATGATTTGGGGATTTTTTACATTAGTTGTACAATAGAACCTCATTCATCCAAATTCTTTTCAGGAGACATAAAAATGTGCAGATACATGGCAGTTTGGGATGAAAATTTTTGGTTGCACCAAATCTGCTTTAATAGAAATACATGTATGTGGTTTGGATTAACCAAATACATTATGATAATATATTAGGTTTGGATAAGCACGGTTCTCTTGCTAATATATGAGGTTTGGATAAGTGAGGTTCTCTTGCTAATATATGAGGTTTGGATAAGTGAGATTCTCTTTGCTAATATATGAGGGGTTTGGATGTTTGAGATTTTATGGTATTTCAACTACTGTATCTTACCATGTTTTTGTTAAGATATATATGCTGTTCTATGTGTACTGTCAAATATCTTGGGTGAACAAGTTGTATTGGCATGTGGTCAATGAGTTCCAGGCCATCTATGCCAAAACAATGATTTCACCTGAGTTATCAGACAGTACTAATTACAGTAACATTTTTTTTTCGTACACTTTAATTTTTAATTAGCACCCATTACCAGATCTCTTAACATTTCCATAAAGAAAATATTGCAAATATTTAAATGAATGTACCGTTTATATTATTTAAAAACTTCATCCATAATTTCATTCATGACACATACAGATATATTGGATGTTGTCATAGTATAAAAATGTTGGATGTCATCACAATATCCATACATGCCATAACATGACGTGTCACGTGAAAAACATGATTTTGGACCCCCAAACCCCTCGACATGGTCGTGTTTAAAAAAACATGATTTTCAGCAATCTTAGTGAGAAAGAAAAAAATTCCCACAAAAAAGTAAATTTTTGTATCACAATGATATATGTCCGTAATCTATGGTATGTATAAACAGTAAATAGTCTTGCTCAGAGCTCATGTAAAACTATCCTCGTGGCAGTTTATACAGATGTTTCAGCGACAATTAAAAGATGAGGCGGTCAGTGATAAACAGACACCTTTCAGAGATTTCCTGAATTGGCTCACATTAGCTAGGGTGATGTGTTGTGTCAAATCCTTTGAGCACTGCTGAGGGAGAGCCCATTGAGCTAATTTGCATAGGTAAAGTACACTAAGTGGAACAACCCAATTTGTCTGAAGTTAAATACATCAAACAGATGCATGTTGAAAAACAAATGTTATTACATACACATCACTGACTGCACTGAATGAGAATGTTGAAGCCGTCTTTATTAAAGTGTGTGATTAGTGGCAACATTTCTTTGAAGTCAGATTTTTACTCCATATATAAAATTCAAAACATGATTATTTTGGTAGGTTGAACAACAGCACCATTCAATCTCTAATGCAGTGTTGCACCTAGGATCCAAATGTCAGGGGACACTGATGTCCCTCACCCTCCAGAATTGGGGGACACACAACATTTTAAAGGGACAAAGGAATATTGTAGTACATAATCTACTTGAAGTGCTAAAAAATGAGATAATCTTATATGCTTCGACAGTTTTGCCACCTTAACTTTCTTGTATTTTCCTTGGAAATTTACATGTTGCAATAAAAAAAATTTCGTGTGATCAAGTAACTCATGAAAACATCAGCATGTTTGAATATCTGGTTAACCTGAAATGAACTGCACCATGGAATTTTAATAATATAAAAGTATTAAATCATTAATCAAATGACAAATTGTGTATTTGCACAAATCGGTACCTTTTTTCATTAATTCTGCCTGAGAATAAATTAAATCTTCACTGCCGTAGGCGTGACTTTAACCGTTAAAATATGTTATAATAGCGGCAGTCAAAGACTTTAGCAACTCGGCCGACTACCACAAATCTTAAATGTTTTCATTGCCAGATTCATTGTTTTGAAATGGATATTCATTGTCATCTTACAGGTTTTATCACTTTTAGCGACTTTGGCCATTGCTTGCGCTAACATAGATGTGGATGCACATCCGCGAAGGAAAAAGTGTAGGCATATTTGTGAACACAAATAACACTTGCATTACCATCAGACCAACTACTGAAAGCAGCTAAGACTTCATGTAATTAAAACTACATTTCACTGTCCAATGGATTTTAAAGACAGTAACTTGGTGTATTTTTGTATTTAATGTCTGTGAGGTTGTGACCATGTTTGTGGTGATGTTATTTGACAATTCTAAGTCTAACATTTTTTTTTTCTTTCTAAGTATATTAAATGCTTCAGAGAAAACAGATGGTATTTTCTTTTATTCAGATTTGAATTTCCAACCATTTGCTATAGGCTGATTTGAAAAGATAACTTATTCTCATTTGGATGCCGTTGCTTTTGGAGGGTCATGCACACTGACCCCCCTTGGGACCTCAAAACACACTTTTTGAGTCTCAAAAAAAGCCCAACACTGTCTGGAAATATTGCAAGTATGAATATCATAATGCACATCTTTATCAATGACATATACAGCTTGGAAATGACGTATATGGGAAAATATTGTTCAGTTACTTCTTACGATATGTCTATTTGACAAAATTGGAACATACAATAATATATCATATGAATATAAGTCTTGTACATTTCCATTTCTGTACAATGAAATCTTTTTTGTTTTTTCCTCACAGCAATTATGGACATATTTTAAACATGTATAGTTATTCCACAAGTTGTCTGTGGGAATACTTCATTATAACATACCCATATCTAATTGTTGTGTGTCAGTTAATATTCTGAGTTCTTAAAAATCACAACACAGTATGAGTGAATTGCACATGATTTTCTACCTAATTCTATTTTCAGTCCTGCTGCAATGGAGAACCTATACTACATTGCTCATGATGCACCCACTGCCCTAGAAATGCGAGGATTTGGTTGGCCTAATGCAACAAAAGGAAAGAAGAAGGGAAAAGGGAAAAAGAAGAAAAAATGAAACATCATTAGCTCCATTTCACAACTTGGTTATTTGGTGCATACATGTTAATTCATTAAATACTTGTGGGAAATTTGAAATAACCCAAGTCCTTCTTTGCCTGAAATTTCAAAAAGAAAATTCTATGGTTAGGTTTTTGTGTGAATGATGATCTCCATTTTTTCTGTAAAAACATTAGTGTTCATCTGGAAAAAATGAGCTCTAGTTTCATAGACCACTCCAAGCATCAATTTCAAATGTGCCATAATTATTTTTTATTAGTTTTCCAAAATATAAAAAATATACAAATAGGTCATATTATAAAGTGCATTAACTAAATAGAAGACTTTGTATGAACCAGAGTAGTATATACAGTGTACATGTATTATAGAAACAGAAAATTTTGTTGGAAATTTAATTTTGTTTATTTGTTGGATTTAAAATATGCAAAATGTAAATTATTGTTAATGTTTTGAGATAGTATCAAGTTTACAACCACTAAATGTTGTCCCCATGATAAAAGTCTCAGATGCAAACAGAAAAAGTTTGACCTCCTGAACATAACTGATTTTATAATATTTAATCAGAAGTGCTATTTGATACAAAAGACATAATGATGTTCAGCTTGAGTAGCCTGGTTTTGTTATATTGCCATTAAAATACAGCTTGAGTAGTCTAGTTCAGTTATATTGCCAAAAAATACAGCTCCAGTAGTCTGGTTTTGTTATATTGCCATAAAATACAGCTTGAGTAGTCTGGTTTTGTTGTATTGCCATAAAAATACAGCTTGAGTAGTCTGGTTTTGTTGTATTGCCATAAAATACAGCTTCCTATGGATGAGAGAGAAAGATTCTTACAAAGCTCTTCAAAATGTACTTTTTGATGCATTATAACAAAAAGCTGATTGAAGTATAGTTTCTTTTTAAACCAGCTATGTCTGAAATGGTATGAATAATGCTTTGTCCAAAATCGGATGCTGTAAGTCAGAGTCATATTTCTGAATTTAAATGGATAGCTAGTATTGTTTTATTTCAATTACAGAAAGGCCATATAGTTGTCTGTAGATAGACCCAAGATCAACTATTATCTGTACTATCTATATCATATGATATATTTTCCAGTTGTACGTAAAAGCAATTATATTAGAACTTCTCTCCACAATAGATACTAGCCAGTATTGAAGGACATGAGAGAGCTGATATTAGAGAGTATATTATATCAACTCTGGTTTATATGTTGATGGCTTTTCTCAGACATATTGATTATTACAACTTATTTGCTAACATTTATGCATATCTTTAGTGCTAGGCAAATATTATCATTATGCATTCCTGGTTCATTAAATGGTTGTTCTTCAGTTAGGAAATTGTTTTCATATGAAGAGAAGGATAGAAAGAGTTCAATTTTTGAAGTGTTAACAATCATATACAAAATATATATTTTAACCTCATTACTGGCTGGTTTATATTTTCAGGAACTATACTGAATTCTCATTGTTTTTTTTCTTCCTATTTCTTCATCATCAAACAATTAGCTCATATAATTAAGAACTGATGGGTAGCATTTTGGGGGTTGAGAATAAACTTGCTTGGTTTTTCTTCTCTTTTTGCATAAAAAATTGCATTGCTACAAAACAAAAAAGAAAGGACAAAATTGATGAAGAGATCGACTTTGTATGGGTCCTTCCTGTTACTTGTGTTACTATGTACTATTCATGTAGCTATTCTTGTTCAGTACAGAATGGGTCCCACATAGTTTTCAAATGAAGAAGAAAGCTGGTTCTTCATCCTTGATAAAGGTCTGCATGTGACTGGTTACATTAGTTTGATGTTTACAGTATATTTAAAACTTGATTTGCAAGTGTTTGGAATCACCTGTCAGAATGTGGTAAGTGAAATGTTGACTATGACAGGTTGAAAAAACAGAGAAAGAGAAAAATTACTTTGGGGTTTCAATCCCATTACATCTGACACACTGTTTATACACTCTACCACTGAGCTAATCAGAACACAGAATTTGGTGTGGTAAGTTCGGTGAATGACCACATAGGCAATACAAGTTTGAAACCTCACTTTTACATTTTGGTCATAAGTAACTTTTACTTGTAGAGTGTTGTACATCAACAGTTTATTGTTAACATGATAGTGTTTTATTGCAAAATTCTTTGGAGAATTGTTTTTTTTTATATAAATTAATCCCATGTGCTCTATCCTAATGTTTGCTTGAAAGTCAGGAAACCCCATACAAATTTAAAAAATTTAACAAAATTACTTCTTTGATGCTCTATTATACCCCTGCCTCTATAAAGGCACTGATTCATAAAATTCCACTTGTCCATCCATCTCTCCAGCACTCATTAGCACAACTAGACTCACAGTGTTTGATGGATTGCCATGAAACTTGGTAAATATTATGGTCATCACCTGAAGATATGCATATCAACAAATCACTTTGCACTCATAATTTTTATTTGAGTTATTGCCCTTTTTGTCTTGTAGCCTAATTTAGCATATGACAGAATCTTGTTCATGCAACTAGTCCCCAATTAAAACTTGGTAAATATTATGGTCATCATCTTAAGATGTTTATATTAACAAATCACTTTGCTCCTGCAACTTTATAGTAGAGTTATTATCCTTTTTGTCTTATAGCTTAATGCAGTGTATGACACAATCTCATCAGCACAACTAGTTCCACAGTTTTGGATAGATTGTGTTGAAGCTTGATAAATATTGTTGTGATCACCTGAAGATGCACATGTCAACAAATCACTTTGCTCCTACAATTCTTATTAGAGTTATTGCCCTTTTTGTCTTGTGGCTTAATACAGTGCCTGACACAATCTTGTTAACACTAGTTCTGCAGTTTTTGATGGATTGTCATGAAACTTGGTAAATATTATGGTCATTACCAGAAGATGTACAAATCAACAAATCACTTTTTGCCCACAATTTTTGTTACAGTTTTTGGCCTTTGTGTCCTGTAGTTTAATGGATTCAATAAAAACATTATTATTAGTGCAACTAATCCTACAGTTTTTGATGGATTGCCAAACACTTGGTAAATATCATGGGCATCACCTGAAGATGCACATGTCAACAAATCACATTACTCCTGCAAATCTTGTTAGTGGGCTCATGGTACATTGCATTGTGAACATTGAGCCTTGAGCTGTCCATCAACATTTCTATTTTTTAAACATTTTCTCAAGATTCTCTAATGTTTCCAATGGTTCAGACATTTGCAGAATGATTTGGGTCAGGACCTTTCCATTTACAGTGGATTAATGGCCTGTATAGATCATTACATTGTGGTTGTCATTATAATATCTCATTACCCTAATTAATCGTAGTTAAATAGTGGTATATTGTGTTGAATAACAAAATTCAGTGAAATTTTCACATTACTTATTCCCAAATATGTATTCTGGAAATCATTGATACACATATGAATAAGTTACTATACATAGCAGTTTACTAATTTATTGCGGTACTTTGAAGGACATGTATCTGTTAAATTGAGAAATGTGATTCAAGAAGGAAAAGCATATAAGATCCTTATCTTTTAGTAATTCGGGGATGTGTGAGCAAAATATTGATGCAGTACATTTATTAGAGAAGCATTTTTTCTTCAAATTTTTCCATTTGTCAGTTGTCACAAAGTTCTAACTGCACAAGGGTAGAGGCTTATGACCTATACTGATCAACAGCATGATAATATGACAGTTAGGACCTTGAAAGATGAGAATTTGTTCCTAATTGCACTTTAACCATATCAGTGAATATTCTATCAATGGAACTTTCATACCTCTGTATATCTTTATATAGAGGTGGGAGTATATAGTAATCCTCATGTTCATCTGACCTGTCTGTCTGGCACTTGTTAGTGTAACTGGACCCGCAGTTTGAGATGGATTGTTGTAAATATTATGGTCATCATCTGAAGATGTGCATATCAACAAATCTCATTGCTCCCACAGTTATTGTCCTTTTTGTATCTCAATGCAGTGTTTGACACAATCTCGGTGATTCAGCTCGCCCCACAGTTTGTCTTGCAGTTTGTCTCACAGTTTTTTTAAGAATCACTTTGAAACTATGTACAGTCATCTAAAAATGAAAATATTAACAAATCTTTGTGCTCACATAATTTTTGGAAGAGTTATTGCCCTTTTGAACTTACTGCTGGATGTAGTGTAACAGAATTTTCAGAATGCAACTACCGGTACTCCTATAGTTTTTAGTGGATTGCTGTGACACTTATTACATATTATGCTTATCAGAAGAAGATATGCATGTCAACCTGTCACTTTGCTTGCAAAATTTTCACAAGAATTAGATGCTTATTTGTTACTACAGATTCATCGCCATCATGGGGTTTAGGGGTGGGATGTGGGACAGGCAGGGGTATATTTACATTAGCAAATTCCTCACCATTTCTTCAGTTCCATGAAGAGATTTGTGGAAAGTTGGCACAAACGAAAGATGGTTGCTGCACAGAAAAATAATAAAGTTTAATTGAGTTTGTTTCAAAATAGGTACTTTGTTTTGCTACTATTTTGTTTCAAAATAGGTACTTTGTTTTTCTACTATTAGAAACAGTAAAAACTTATTGTATAGAAAACTTTATTGATGTTTAATATTTCAGACTGTAAAGTACAAAGTATGATCACAAAATTTTTCAAAAGCTTTCCTCAAATTGAGATTTTATATTACTTTGCTTATTATACTAGTAACAATATTGTAATTTTAGTCAGAAGTAGAAAAAGTAGAAAGGATGAAAATTAACATCTTAAGTACACTTGAGAATGTTTGTATTCTTGAAAAAACAATTGATAAATTCATAAAATTTGAGAAAATTCTGTAATTTTCCTCAGTGATGCAACAATACTTTTTGCTTTGAACAATTCATTCTTTTCAATGAAATAATGAAAAGAGCTTCAAAAATCTCAATTTAAGAAAGAAAATTAAAGATGCTTGGTGAAAATGGAACTAGAACTTTAATTTGTCCAGAAGAGTCGAAATCGGGCTTAAAATATTAACAAAATAACAAAAATATAAGGATTCCCCTGGTACCAATTTTTTTAAACAAATCTGGTATTAAGGTTGTTTCTGATAATCAGATTCTATTGCAAATAAGATTTGATAGCCAGGATTAAATTTTAGAATGCACTATACAGTAAATTTGACCAGAAACATCCACAGGTTGATGTGACATGGTTTTGGGCTTTGTATGTCTGTCAGTGAATGAATTTTTTGAATTACCCAAGTTTGAATAGCACCAGAGTTATTACCTCGCAACACATGACTTTTTTTGTAAATCATTGTTTTTGTTTGTGTTTTGCTGTAGAATTTTTTTAATGTTTTCTTAGGACATGACTGTCCTGAGTCAGTATTCTCAAAAGTGCCAAAGAGTTTTTGGTGGCGGATCTATGCAGTAGATTCTTATGCTGAAAATAAGGATGTTTTCATTTTGCACTTTGAATCTTGGAATCATATCTCCTGAGAAAAGATGTACCATAACATTGCAAAAGAATATTTTTGATAATAAAAGGTCATTAAAATATTCCAGTGTTTGTAAAGCATTTCTGTTAATTTTCTGAAACTATCCTTACATTTCCTTTATGTTATTTTTATATTGTATCAATCAAAACAATCATTTCACAGTTGTGAATAAGTTTTTAATTTCTCAGGATACAAAAAAAATCATATAAACTCTTTCCAAGTACATTTATGCACATGTTTATCAGGGATAAATTTTTATTTTAATCTGATAGAAAAGTAAAAATTTGTTCACGACAAATACTGCCAACTTTTCAAGAAAATTCCATCTTAATAGAAAGTACATTTATATCACTGATAACAATTGTGCACAGTTTGACATTTTTGCAGAACAACTAAGTCTGTAACAACACCAATACCTTTGTGGTTTTGAATAAAAATAATTTAACTTTACACCTGTCTGCATGACTATGTTATTTGGCCATTAATTGACCATCCTAGAGAACTCATTCATTTTGAACCGTTGTTGTTTTAGCATAGTAACTTCTTGTTTTGGTCAGCAACATATGACTTAATTATTTTTCATAATAGGAATTAAATATACAATTCACAATTTGTAAACATTGCTATAAGAGGACAAGTTATTTGTACTGTATAATTTATTTCTTTGATAAAACTGCAATCTTTTTACATGGCTCTACTCATTAGAAATTGTTAATGAATGCAAAACAGCATGTCATATTCACGGTGGTAAAGCCTTGCCTCGTGTTTTCTTTGTTATGATAATGTTTTTATGTGCAGTCTTATCAGGGGTAATGTAATTCAACAGAAAATAGCACTTTCTCTTTATTCCACTTGAGTTGGGCATGGTTTATGCACTCGTTTTTATAAAAAAATATCAAAATGTGTGAAATTGTTATCTGATCAGTGTCATAAATTTACATTCTATTCAGATGAGACCTTTCCAAAAAGTTGGAGGTAATCATCCTGAACTTACTATGTCATTTACTCTTTTCTACCCAATTACAAAAATAAATGTTGTCACAGAAAAACATGTGCAAAAATATGTGTGGACAAAGTTTAGTATCTATAATAATTTTGAACACCTGTTTTTTTTCTTTAGCATGTCCACATGTAAGTGTAGTAATAAGAGTAATAGACTAGTAATGGAATTTAAGTAGCTACAGATACAGTATAGACAAAGATGACTATCATCAGCATGGTACAAAAGCTTCATAAACAATTTTTCTGTTTGATACCTGTAAAAATAAAGTGTTAGTTGACACCTCTATGTGTTCCATACTGTAGAAGCAAGTTTAGCATTAATGAACAATATATTAGTTCTGTTTTAATTGAGATATGGTTTTACAATTAAAATCACACTTACTGATAAGAATATCTATGTTTGTTTATAAAGACATAAGTTTATTTTTCCACATGTGATCTTGTATACATACAAGATATGCATTTAATATATTGAGTGGCTTTTATCATGGCTGGACTTTAGAGAGCAATACATCATAGGGATTGGATTGCTGCTTTTTTAAGGTAGGCATACTTTCAAGACTGGCATAATTTTGAATTTCTAGGGTATATGTGACAGTTTTCACAATCAGGCAATCTTTCAATTGACTAATTGATAATCATCTTGTATTAATACCTTCACTTGAATACAAAGGATTGTGTGCTAAAATGCATAATCTGTTCTGTAAGCATTGCATAGTTTTTTATCAATAAATCCATCATACATTTATATATTATTCAGATAAACTGTTTTACTCGTTTCTTTTCAACTTAAAGAAAATATAGTGAACAAAAGCAACTTTTTCATTGCCTTAAAAACAATGAATGAGAACATGACACTCTTCTGTAATGGAAACAATAAAAAGATAATGCATTATATTAAAGGAAAGCAAAATGTCATGTGAATTAAGTTTGTTATACATTGATCTTGTATACCAGCAATTCATGTGTGAAAAAAACACTTCAATTTTGGGCTGTTTTTGAGAAGTTGTGTTTTGATAATAGAGTTTATGTCAGTTAATAGGAATTGATGGGTATATGAATACATTTGTAATTATTACAAATTGCATTTTAGTTGATGCTTTTGTCATGTCCACTTTGTATGTGAAAATGTTCAATTTTGAGCTTCTCTGGCAGTGGTTAATGCTTTAAAGCCAAACTCTCCAAGTAAATATAGTTGTTTAACTAATAAAGATAATGACAAGTGTTGTACTGCTAGTATTGCATGATTAAAACTATGGTCATTTGCCGACTGCCTTATGAGAATTCTTTCAAAGAAAGTAACTAATAACAATATATAAGATTATGATGACATTTTCAAGCATATATATATATATATGCATATATGTATACATACACACACTCAATGATGATGTGACTGATTTATGTTGTGAATCAGATTGTACATATCTCAGTATCATCTTATTGTTCTATATCATTTTCTCTTGTAATGTCTTTTGTCACAAGGAATATTTTATACATCATGACAAGAGGAGAATTCAGTCCTAATTTCAATATTATTATATTATTTTAATACTATTACATTTGAGGACATATGCATAAGCATGGTTATTTGTTTTATCACCTATGCAAGTTAAATGTGTTTTGCTAATAGAAACTAGTTGTATATCTTCCCTGAAAGATAACTCAGCTATGATTTTTAATTTTGCAATATTTATTGCAGAAACATACCAATGCCATTTCTTGTGAGTACAAAGCTTTCATCCCCATATAAAGTCTTGGGAAGGGGCCTGGTAATGGCCTGTATGTAAAATTTGACCTGGGCACTATATCTGTAGAAAATTAAAGTATGAGGACAGTATCTTCAAGTTAAGGCACTCATAAGTTGAAGTATTTTAAATTATCAAAATACTGGTACATGGTCAATTTGTTTCAAACAATATTGCTGTTTTTCATGCTTTGTGGCATCATGACATTTTCACTGGCTAGAAGACATTATTGACATATATCAATCAAGGTGTCCAACAAGACATGAGGGTTTTCAAATGATTAGGATGATGATAATACAGATTTTTGCTACCCTTGTTGAATGCAAAATTTACACATTAAAAAATTTCCAGTGTCAATAGTGTAGCTAAGTGCTAAGGTGGATCCAAAGCTCAAGCTCTTACATGTTTTGGCTGTTTGTTTTCACAGTATATACCTGAAAAGATGATTATACTCCAGAATCTTGTACACAAGGCTTCAACATGGTTAAAAGCTCTACATGCCAGTGAATATTAATATATCAGCTGCTTTCGTACATGTGGAGGCTAAGCTATTTCAGCTAGCTTGTGACTTCACTGTTGGTGGTAAAAATCTTTCATTCGAACAGAGATTCCAGTGCTTGATATTAATTAGTGTTTTCATTATATACTGAACATTAATCTCGTACAGCTGGTATCAACATCCCAAGAATAACCAGCTAAACCAATTACATTTGATGAAGAAAAAAAGAAGATAGCTCCTGAACCAAGAGAATGCTGTACCTAAATTAAGATGTACATGGTTTTAGACAAATTTCACATACATGTATATACCTCTAACTGAATGAACCTTCTTCACCTTTATAAACATGTGAACAATTATTTCATCCAATGCAGCATTAATCATACAGCAAATAAAAATTACATCATTAAAATATATATTTTGTTACATAATGATACAGGAGAGATATAAATTGCTTACATATTTATTGAGTATTTCTGTTTAACTTGATGTAAGAGTACTGTAGTAAAATTTCATTGACTTCACTGTTGGTTCCAAATGAGACTTGAAGGAGGCATGGCACGTGTTATTCATTGTGTATGTTTTGGGTATGGGTGTGTGATGGTTATGGTAAATAGCTACAATTGTTCATGGACTTGTTTAAGCACTTTATGTATTTGAATCTAGATGTATATTTGATAAAATTATCAAGATTTATTAAATAAAATATTTTATAATGATTTCAAACATTAATTTTTAGTTTATTAAGCTTACAGTATTTGGCCTAGGAAGGGGAATGGGGGTTGAATGGTTGGTTGTTTAAACCAGTTAGCCTAGAACTTGGACAATAGACTATTTATTACACTATAAAATCACAGTAGGTCTCCACAGAACAATAGGTTTTTGCTTTGATTTCTTTACTTTTTTCCATACAAGTATGTGCATAGCTATGATATCATAGCCTCATCTGACATTTTGATATGTTGAGGCTACAAAGGGATCCTTTTGTTGTGAATTCAGCAAGAAAGTTACAGTCCAAGTTACCTTTCTGTTTGTATCTCTTACAAAACATGAGTGTCCACTTGAGGCTGAAATTTTTTTTCTCTCTGAGTTACTCTCATCCAATCAGGTGCCATATTCAAAATGGCATCCTATTCTTATGGATATTAATCTTAGTTTAAAGGACATTTAGAGTCATTTTTGGTAAGATCCTCCATTTTGTTTTAGCTCGAATAAACTAAGGACACTTCAGTCTGTAATAGTATGTATGCATTGGTACCAACATGAGCGAAATTGAAGTGTGAATCAGACACAGCTGCTGCACTTATATGGGAGAAGTGAAGGGCAGTGGGAAATAAATGAAAGAAATTCATAAACTACATAAAGTTGCACTTTTTTATCATTATGTTCAATAAGAAAATGTAATCGTCATTTGCATCCATTTGAGAATTGGCAGACTTAATTGGTTTTTATACAAAAAAGCAAATATTTCCCCATTCAACAATAAGTTTGTGGTATTCTCTCATCCAGGTAATGATCCAAATGACCTGTCATGTGACTATATTACATAGTTCATGAAAGAGCTAATGCAAATTTTGCCACAAAATGCAACAGTCAGGTCAAACAACAGGTGACTGCTACACAAAACTATGGCAGCTTGCAGCTATGTGTGAATTAACTGATGCCAATAAGGAAATGTAGTAAATTCACAATTTGTTGAAGGATGTTCATCAACACTGTGAAATGTGGTCAATGCCATTGACATCTCTGCAGCCTTCCTTTGATTATTCCATTTCCTTTTTCTGATTTTTCTGTTTTGTTACTCACTTATCAGAACATCCAATGCATGAGCAAGTGTTAAAAGCTGTTTAAATCCATCTCCTCATGGAGGACATGGCATCTAAGGCTACACAAACAAGAAGCAAGAGCCACCAAGATATAAATCAGATCTGCAAAATTGTGGTGGTGGATATCCACATAGAGGAAGACAATGCCCAGCAAAAGGAAAGGCATGTAACTTCTGCAAGAAAAGGACCACATTTGCAAAAATGTTCAGATCGAAGCATAGAGGAGAAAATCATGAATTTCAGGTAGAAAATTAATGGCAACAAGACAGTACATCTGAGAGTTCACACAGTGAGTACATTTTTGGCTCGCAAACTGGTGAAATGAACAAAACTCTCAAATCGGAAGAACCACAGACAACAGTTACACGTACTGACTCACACCAGATAAATGTGAGTTTATGTCCCGCATAACACATTTTTTGAAGTTCAAATGTTAATTTCTCAGTGTTGAGTGTCAATCTGATTTCTTTTGCATCACTTCACTGCTAAAAAATCTCACTCTTTGGTTATGTTCTTCTTCAAAACTGCCCCATACAATAATATCTTCAATATATGTTTCTATCCCATGTAGATTTTGAAAGTGTTGCATAATTCTCTTTGGTAAACCTCTTGGACTGATTTGATCCCAAATGGCATTCTTAGGTAGCAATATCTGCCACATGTAGTGTTGAACATAGGAGTTGACACTCCTCATCAAGAGGAATTTGCCGATAGCTATGATTGGCATCAGGCTTGGAGAATGTCTTTGCCCTGGATATTCATGCAGTTATATATCCTTTAGCGTTATCAGTCAGGTTGACATTAGGTTTCAGACTTCTGTTAATATCTTTGTGAGGCTGGTTCAGACATTCATAACCTTTAAATACAGTAGAAAATTCTTTCACATTTGGACTGTCACTCACTTTATTGATATTGTATACCATTTTTTTGTGATTAAATCATGCATTGGGCAAATGAATATGGTTTTTTGTATTATTCAGATGTCATTCCCTCAGTCCTTTATTTCTCATTCATGAAATATTAAGTTCTGTGAGTTTCCAGGCAATTGTTGCTAACCATTTCAGCTTTGCCTGGTTAATGTTACCCCTCCCTCCACCTGCCTGTGGTGAGTGGGTGACCATGTAGTAGGTATCTTCTCCCTTCATTGCCAGAACCTGAGACCTCCTTATCAGCTGTTACTTTTAAGTTAGTGAACATCTATGTTTGCTTTCTTTATATATTACATTGAGTTAGTCTCGCATAAGGGAGTCGCACACCAGCTTTCTATTTAATTATTATTCTTGCTGGTTTTATATTTAGTATTACTGTGTCATTAATACTTCCCAATGGGTATTAGCTCTACTGTCATTTATTGCATTAGAATGACTCTACTCCCACTCCCTCTGGTTTGCTGAACTTTCAGGTATTTACATATGCCTGTTTTTGCCCATTCATTAAGAGCAATGCTAGGTTCTTAAAGAGCAAAATAGATTGGTGTGTTTCAAAGGTTGCACACCACTTCTTAATCTCTTTCTAAACCCTATATTGGCAGAGTCAACTGTCCATACTTGGATTTAGTATTGTAATCTTAAGGTGGTGTGGTTACAGGTCTCACACCACTCATCTACATTTGTATACATACAACACATTATTTGACATTGTAAATACTCGACGCTTTTCATTAGTACTGTAATCTTAGGGTGGTGTAGTTACAGGTTTCACACCACTCATCATTATTTGTATACATATAATACATTGTGTTACATCATAAGTACTCATGCTTTTTGTATGCATTGTATTGTTTATTTCTTTCTTTTCAGACTTTACTTGAAAAGTCTAAATAAAGTGTGGGAAAATGCAGGCATAAGAAGGCTCAATGCGATTCCCACACCAACTGCTGTCTTGCACAGGTTTGCAAATGGACAGACAGGTGTCTGCTCTCTGGCCTGACGTGGTGTGGGACCTCACTGAGAGCGATCGTACATATAATGGGAGGATGAAAGGACTTTCCTTCTCCACATCTCACTACTCAGGTTTCCTCTTTGCATTCCCTGGGACCCAGAAGTGAAAATCTAGCCCATTTTGTATGGAAACAGTCTCTTCAGAGACATAAAAGGCCTGAGAACCCATGGGTCCCAGGTCCCTCACAAGGGATGAGTGGCCAGGGCAGAGAGTGAAACATGCCCCCCCCCCATGGAAGGGGAGGAGCAGTGCCCCTTTCCAAGCCCATAGGGCAGAAAGTGATGCATGCCCTCCCATGAATGTGAACAGTGTTCGTTCCAAACCCAGAGGTAAGAGAGTGAGACATGCCTCTCTGTGAGGGTGGAACAGTGCCCTTTCTACATCCTTAGCTCAGTGGCTCTGGAGAGCAAGTCATGCCACCCATGATGGAAGAGCAGCACCCTGTCAGAACAGGTAGCTGTGAGATGACTGGCAGATTGAGCCTCCCTGATTGGGGAGAGCTACAATCACACTTGATTGTTTCTGAGGAATGATCCTCCAACAGATTGGATTTGCATGACAGGTCATTGACCGGTGGCCAGTCGCCATGCACTGATCAGCATTGACCAGTCACCAGTCATGGAAATTTTGTCAGTACGGCGACAGGGATCAGATCGATAGGGGTCTTGCCAGGCTAAAAGTAAACCCTGTTGGGGATTAGGAGTCATCATACAGACGCCCGACGAGGGAATGGGATTGGATTGGCATCCCACCTATTCCCTTAATCCTTCTGAATCTCAATATGGGATGTTAGATCAGACCTCCCACCTTGGACGCCAGGGTATTACAAATGGGCATTTCTTTGCGGACCTGAGCCCGCCCATCCCCTCACCCCCCAGTTAAGATACTAGGGGCTTTGGAGTTCAAGGCGAGGTCACTGGTTACCATAGCCTCTCATGCCGACCTTTTTTGGCAGCTACCGTCAGCCTGCTGAAGAAAGATCACTGTCCCCAAGCGCACTTCAGTGCTTGCTGGAAGCGGTCGCCAAAACATCTCGGCATGCTCTAATAATGTCCATGCCTCTGGACACTTCCAAGATCTTGCTCGAACACAGCATGAACCTACTTTGGGCTGTTCCTCTGGAGATGGAGTCCCTCTTTGAGGTCTCGTACATTGCGTGGCTTCCCAGTACCTAAGAGACAAACAACACAGGACCATCGCATCCGCTACAGGTAAGTCAAAACTAGCCAGGAAGCGTGGTCAGGCACACGTTCCGTCAGCCAAGTTCTTTAATGCCACGCAGCCCCAGTCCAAGAAACAATCCCATTTTTAAACCTCCTCGCCCATCGGCCGCCAGACGGGGTCGCCGGAGAGGCCAATGGAAGAAGTTTGCAGATGCTTTCCCCTCCCCGAAGGAGGAGATGGTCCGGTCCTAGGGACTTGCTCCCTCTACTGCGGTGAGTTCCTCTTCCATATATCGCCCGCCTTCTTCTTTCGGATTTTCCTGGTTTCCACAAAAGGAGGAAAGTTTCGGCTAATTATAGACCTTTCCACCTTAAACAAGTTTCTATAGGAGGAACCTTTCAAGATGGAGACCACAGCCTCAGTCAGATTTGCCATACGACTCTGCGACTGGGCAGTCTCCATCGACCTCCAGGATAGGTACATTCACATCCCTATTTTCCTCATCAGAGGAAGTACCTCCGGTTCTGCTTGGATGAAGAGGTCTTCCAATTTCGCGCACTGCCGTTAGGTCTAGCCTCTGCACCCAGAGCGTTTACTAGGATAATGGAAGTAGTTTTCCGCCAAAGGCCACTGGGGATTCCTACTCTCCACTATTTTGACAATTGGTTGGTTCACAATGTCCACTTAGATCTGTTCTCTGCTGGTCCATAGTGATACGGCTGGACCTTTTATCCAAACTAGAGAAATCAGAGCTTGTCCGATCTCAGGATTTCGTATACGCGGGACTGAATTTCCTCACAATCGGGAGATTAGTCCGTGTCTTACGGGAGAGAGTCGACATGATTCTGGCCGTGTTGGAAGCGCTGAGAGCCATGAACCGGTTGTCGGCTCGCCTATATTTATCTCGTCTGGAGACCTTGAACTCTGCGGCGGACCTGGTGCCCCTAGAAAGACTTAACTTGCGCCCACTCCAGTTTTTCCTCTTGGCGAACTGTAAATCGCACAAGGACCACATAACAGCTCAGATTTCTCTGAGACCGGAGACCTGACTTCACGATCACTTGAGATGGTGGGAAAATCGCGACCGGTTTCGGACTGGAGTCATGTACTACCCCACCCCACCCCCGAACTCCTATCTATTCACGGACACATCAGATTCGGGCTGGAGCACTCACTTTGAACTGGAGGGAATAGTACTTCAGGATGTAATGTCGGAGCTTAGCTCTACGCCAGTTTTGGCCCTCTAAGATCCAATGTACCAGACAGTACTGTCAACTGATGCGTCCTCATTTGGCCTAGAGGCTGTATTTCTACAGAAACAGGCAAATTAAACTTGGAGGCCTGTGGCGTCGATGTTTGTCTAAGAACAAAGATATGCCCAAATCGAGGAAGAAGCATTGGAAGTCACTTGGGCATATGAAACGTATATGTATTTGCTAGCTGTTAAGTTTCACAACCCAGCTGAAAGGAACATGCACTATCTGGGTACAATTCAACAACACCACAACTGGTCCGAAGACAGTTGTGACGCCGAATAATGCCTGACATTGCATCATAAATACGCCATTAGCGCACCTACTAGAGATTGGTGTTCCTTTAAGGTTAATTTCTTGCGTATAGAGAAATGCTCCAATAGCACTGCTAAATCATTAATTTATTTCGTTGGATGCGTATCAACATGCGTTCTGAGTCAGTTTTCTAGACCTGAGAAGGTTAACACTGTAACCTGGACCTCCTCAGCTAAATGACCTTCCAATTCTAAAGATGTGCGTGAAAAAAGAACATAAGCTGTTTACAATGATCAGTTCCCTCCCTTCCTGCAAAAATGAATTCATCCAAGTAATGATCTAATGTATTCAAACCAGATCAAAAGTGAACCAGCCAGTACAGGAATGTTTAATTTTTCTCTCAAAAATACTGCAGGAAATTGAACAAGTACTTGTCGATGTAATAATGACCATTAAAAAAGAATCCCATTAAATCAAAGTCGCCAGGAAAAAGAGGTAAAAGGCGGAAAGCCGACACAATATCCAACTTGCCTATAAGTGCATTGTTACCCTGACCACTGATCATTTCTACACTGAACAAATATCTTGGTCTATAAAGTCATTCACACTGCTTAAATGTGGGCACGATAACTGAGTGATGAATGTATAAGATACATTAGCCAGATGGCGATGCATTAAAATCAAATAACAATAACATTGCCATGAAACAATTTAATTTGTTCAACAACAATTTAAAATTAAACCGCAGCATGATTGGAGACACCTTAAGGGAAAAAAAAACAACAACTACTTATCAATAATGGTTCAGAAGAACACAAAACTGACCCGAGGTTTTGGGGAACCTACCCCTGCTTTTTTTTCTACTGACAAACATAAATATATCTCTATGGCAAGGCGCTGTTGAATAATGGAGAACATTGTCAGTTGTTGAAATGATAAAGATAAACCCACAGGCTGGACACACCACTTTCCGCAAGATAGCAACGGATTAATATATGAGGCAATATCTAGATTGAATCAAAGTATAAGGTCTTATATAATCTGTATTTTAGGTGCACAGATACAAAATAGAACATACAGTTATGCTGATACTAATGGTTGCAAGAACTGCTATAGTTTACTTTTTGAAATAGATTATGAACCTCTCCTCTAACTATGCTAGACACTTTCTTTACATCCCCGATCACAAATGCAAATAACAAACTCGTAATGCCAAAACTAAATTAACATGTTCAGCAAAGAAATACATAACTTGGCTACCACCCGTAAGCAGCGAACTTATCACACCACCAATGATTCCAGACAATGCTGCTGCATTATATTTGCCTAATTACCAATATTTATAAAGCCCTTATTAACTTTGTCAGGGAACAAATGAACTTTGACTTCAAAGAGAATGTTTACTTTGTATCATTTCTTCAGTTTTTCTCACGTTCACATTGCAAATGTTTTTAAATGTTTCGATATTTCCATAATTCTCACATCAGTTTTAATTTTGTTTTGTTCATCTCGCAATATATTTTTGTTTTTCACAAATATTGGTTTCTTTCAGAATTTTTTTTCATCTGTTTCTCATGAAGTCCAAGTGCTATTTTTCAAGTTTTTTTTTTAAAATGGCAATTTCAACAGCTTTTTATATCCTTCAGTATCTTTTTATTCTTGTTTGGTAAATATTCTTGAGACACTTTATTCTTGATCTGCAGGTAAATATTTGCATCTCAACAAATAATTAATGTATTTCAGTTTCACATTGCTTTATTTTATTTCTAAGTTTGTTTGTTTGTACCACCCAAATCTTGCATCTCTTTTTTATCATGTACTTTTATTGGTTGTTCTTGTACAACAGTAGGTTGTAGTGGATATTTCGGCAGTGTATCCTCCATAGAATCATCAATAGATTCTTCAGTGCGCAAAACACAATTTCTATCTTGCCCTAGCGAGACGAACGTATTTAAAAAAATTTAAAATCAATAGTTTATGGTGCTAGCATTTTTTCTATGTCTGATTTCCTGGATAATTGAAGTAATCTGCCATCAAGTTTTTCATAATAGAGTGCTGTACCTTTCAATTTTAAGTCATTTCTTGCCAAATCATATTGTGCTTCGTTCATTTAAGTCCTTTTTTTCAGTGTTTCTTTGAACACGTCAATAAGTCTTAATGAAACGTTTTCCAAAGTAAATGTCGTAATTTCAGACAAAACAGTTACTGTTTGACTAAAGTGGCTTGTAGGTTATACAGTATCAGCAACTTGTATTTACTCTTGCGCTTCTACGATATTATGATTTTCATATGCAGAATTTTCAAATTCTTTTATGTGAAAAACCTTCACCACCCTCAACTATTTTTTAAAATTGTTTTGTTAGTGAACTGTGAAGAAAAATCGACAAGGCAAAACTTGAAAAAGAATTGAAATTTATCTAATGAACATAGCAGTTTCAAATAGAATATACAAAGAGATACTTGGTAATACTTTAACCATAAAAGAGGTGGAAAAGATGTATGATAAACAATTACCAGAAGATGTATAAAATCTTTGTCAATGATAGAGATGCTAAAATTTCCAAATCATTGTCAGATGTCATGATGTATAGTGTGACATCATTAATTAGTAGATTGATCCCAATAGACAACTTGGGCAGTATATAAAATGAACTAAAAATGATTACATACCATTAAAAGGAATTAGATACTTCACCAGATGTGTCATTTATGCTATTCAACCTCTGCACTCAGTGCTAGCTTTATAACATTTAATTTCATGAATTAAAAAAAAGGAACAGAAAATAAGGAATCTGAAAATGCTGAAATTATTCATAAATTAATGTCTACATGTTGCTTTGATTAGATAAATTTGTTCCAATATATGTTATCATATGATTAACGCACCTTCTTCTGCACATGTAACAATAGAATCATGCAATGAAGTCAATACTAATAAATATACTACACAAAAAGAGATAAAACAGACAAATTAATGTTATTCAAAATCTCGTCAGTAGTAAAGTTTACCTTCTTGAATGATTCAACTTTTTTTATTTTGATTTTCTTTTATCAAACCTGTTTTCCTGTTTTCGCTGGATATTATATGTTTTGTGTATGGCCAGTGACATATTTTCGTTGCTGTGCATTTTCGGACAGGTGAACAGGTGACATATTTTCGTTGCTGTGCATGTTCGGATAGGTCAAATAATGAACATGGTATAAGATAAAATAAGAATTCTTTATCAGACTTCATGGTCCATGTTTACAATGCCATGCATCTCAATTAAAATGTAAATGTATTTTAAATACAAAAACCTAGAGATACATATACAACTACCAAATTCTTCTCTCATCTTTAAGAACAAAAGTATGTAAGACATTTCAAAGTAATTTGTTTCATCTATCAATAATCATAGAATTAAAATGAACATCAACAGAGATTTAACGATACAGTTCTTTTTATTGGATATTATTGTCATCTTTCTTTAATTCTTCAAACTGAATACATTATAACTTTAATCGTTGTAGAAGCACTGTTTAATCTTTGAAGGCCTAATAGTACACGAAGACAAAAAACTAAATTCATGTGTATAGAGTCACTACATTTTGTCCATAGGGATGCGTATTGCATAGGGCATGTTTGTTAGAAGAAACAAAATTCTGTAATGTCTCATGATATCTTCATTCTCTGATAAATTGGATTTGAAAATATTAGCCAAATAAATAAAATTATTGAAATATGTAGTACAGAAGGAGGCGATGTAATTCGAAAGATGTCGACTGAAAAAACACGCATACCGATATTTGTGTGATATGTATGATATTGTTCTTAAATGTGTAATCTTCACATACCTTAAATAATAACCTTAAAAAATAATTATCAAAGACAAGTCATCAACCAAACTAAAACTGTTACAAGAAATAAACCATTAAGTCGAAAATGTAGTCCCATTTGATATTGTATGAACTTACGATTTAAACCGTCTATTTATATATTTAAAAAAAGGCGAAATATCACTTCCCTGCTTCTTTCCATTGGTTAAATTGAAGAAATTGGACACTGCACGTCCCCAATGCACACAGTACAAATGTTTTCCCTACAAGTTAACTAGGGTATGAACTATATAGACGGATATTTGACTATAAATTAACTTTTTTTTTTTTTAAAGTGTGTAGTTATTGACTCTACTAAGTGCCTTGCTAGCGTCTAAAAACATGCAAACGCAGTGCTACCATGTTCTAATAATAGCTGGCAATTTCTTTAAAAACGTGGAGGTATAAGTCCTTTGAGTATTGTTTCTTTAAAAAAAAAAGATTATCAGAAATTGTGTCATCATAGCTTTGTAGTGTAATGCATTCCCAAAATGTCGTGAGAGCTATACGTATATAGTTATTTTGTTCCTCAGACTACCAATTCACTTTTCAAAAAAGGAATAATTGTCACTTTTGTGAAATCATTTGTGACAAATTTATGGATAAATATATAATTAAATTTTTTTAAAAATTAAAATTAAAAAAATTCTACATATGCAAAATTTGACCGTAGACACTTAAGCTCTTTTTGTTAGCTATGGCATGTTCTATCTCAGAAAATTAGACCGGTTAAATAAACCAAAAGGGTGCTTGAATGTTGCAAAACTTTAACAAGAATAAAATTATTTGGTCACGGAGACTGAATACTATATAGGTGTTAGAAAGAAATACCAAATAACATACAACGATTTTAATTGGGTGGAGGCAGGTATAGAAACAGTTTAAGCGCGTATCTGCAGTTGAATTGGGTTTAGCATTCATACCTGTTTCTTTAACTGTTAATAGTGTTAGTACAATACTGGTAGGTATTGATGCTGAAGCCATTAGAGACAAATTTATTTATGACAAAGTTTTAAAAATGATGAAATAGAAATATGTGCCATCGCCAAAAGATGTTAGATGCACATCAGTTCTTCAGACAGAGATTCAATACCTTATCTCTTGCTATTCAAGACCCACAAACAGCAAGATTAAGAACGGATGATATAAGCAGAATGCACAATGTAACCGATAAAACTGCCATAGTTAATTTTGTACATTCAATCGAGCGTAGAATAAATATTAAGATAAAAACTCTGGAGAATACCATGGAGAACATTTGTAAAAATCTCTGGACAACTATGGCACTTTGCAATCTCAGCTGGAGCATTTACAGATAGTTGAAAAATTAAATTAAACAAAATGATGAAAAGATTAAAAGGGTGATTAATGAGTTTGGCACAAAAATTACTGACGTGAACAGCAAGATAATAGCTACCACTAACACACTGTCAGAGTTGCAGAAAATGAATGATTTACAATAGATAACCAAAACGATAGAGGACGTCAAAAACAAAATGAATATGAATGCTAGGATTATCAGATCTTTGAAAACAACTTAAGATTTATTTATTATGGATTTGTATAATAAAATCAAAACAATATAAGATGAGGTTGAACTATCTAGGACAGACATACAAGAATATGCTGATAGAGAACTGGTTAAAAGTATATGCGTGGTGCAAGGCACTATTCACGAAATATACCAGAGGATTAAACGACTGAAGAAAGGTTGAATTAGATTTGGAACAAATGTTTACGAGAGATGGATGCATTCAAAATTGAAATAGAGATGACGACTCTATCATTAAGTGGGTAAATTGTTACATTGAAAACCGAAATAAACAAAAACGTAGAGGCAATAAACTGTAAATGGGTGTAAATAATATTGCACTATTTGATACAATTAGAACATTGACAGTCGAAATTGATACATAGAAAAAGAGTTTGATGAGAAAACAAAACTAATTCCAGGATGTTTATTGCTTTACGATTTTCGAACTTTGCGGAGTTAGGACAGGATGTTATCA
Source organism: Margaritifera margaritifera (assembly GCA_029931535.1). NCBI lineage: Eukaryota > Metazoa > Mollusca > Bivalvia > Unionida > Margaritiferidae > Margaritifera > Margaritifera margaritifera. Next base: position 1,000,950 of record JAQPZY010001566.1, on the reverse strand, counting down.
AAATAAGGGTGAATGTAGGAGATGAAATTTCAATTGTAGGAGGTAAATTATATACAGATGAAGAAAAAAAAACACTAGTGAAATGGTAGGTAGATATTTTCAGGTTAGAAACTTACACCCCAGACATAAGTTAACAATTATGAATTTAACAATGTTCCATCACGTTTTGCTGAATACAAGTTACACACAATACATGCTTTACAGTAATACAGTAATATGTCATTCAAATGAGAAAATCGGGCTTATACAAACGTTTATTAACTTCAATATTGACGATCTAAATTTTTTTCTTGCGAATACGTTGATTTTACATTGAGTTAGAGCTAAGAACCAACGTGTTGCTTGCTCATTAGAATTTAAATATGAAAATTCTTATTTTGACATTGTAGAAGAAAATAATATAATACAAAAAAGAGCCATTCCAGGAGGTAAAAAAAAAATGGCATCAGTATAATTTTTTTTATTTTACTGGATCCCGGTGAACCTGAAAAAAGAGAGAATAAGGCAAGAAGCTATAAACAACCAAATAAGAAAAACTTCAGAATTCATTTAAAGCAGAGCCAAGACACTTGATTTACATGACGGAAAGATTGATTTAAACAATCCTGTTGATAATGTAAATCTTGAAAAATAGCAACCCAAACTGAATGATTTCTATGAGCTTTCTGAAGATCATGTAAAATCTTTTCAAGTTGAAATACTACTACATCTTCATGACATACTAGGATTTGTTGTTACCTGATTCAGTTAGAGCAAGCAGGATTGGACCAGGTATAATGTATAAAAAAATGCGAAAGTTACGATCATCGGCTGGTAATTCCTCAAAATACTGGAAATTAAGCTATACAGTTTGTGGTGCATGACAGGACGTTTTGAATACTATTAGACTTCCAGATACTAACATATCATATTCCACTATTTCCTGGTGCTCGGGATTTTGAATTTAACATAAGACTTGCAGAAGCCTCGAAAATGGTAAAGGTGGAAACAATGAACACAAACTTGAATACATTTGTGTCCAGTACGATACAATTACTTCGGAATCAATTGAATAATCTGCAAATTACAAATGTATAAACGGAATTACTTTCAGAAGTTAGAGAATAATAGACATATACAACGAATCTCATGCCTGATTCTCCCAGAAAGAGTCTGAAGACGTTTTTGATACTGTGCATAAGAATGGATAAAGTAATCATGAAATATTTACCAACTTCAGCAATTTACAAATCTAGGTGAAAATAGAAAATCTGCTAACTATGGTTTATTTCCTGGGCTTTCATGAGAAGCCCCTACATATTTATTTGATGAACAACGAAATAGCACAAAGATTAGTAAAAAAAAGTGTTAACATGTGTTACACTGATAACCATTGCCTCTGTGGAAAATACAACAAGGTATTCACTTTCAAATCGAAAGAAAATATAGATGCTCAAAACATGCATATTAATTTTGTGTCTGATGCCCAGGTTAACATTTTAAAAAATGTTTAATCAATAAACGTATTTGAAAGAAACTCGTCACATGTGATTGGTGCAGTAACTAATTCTGGGAAAGCATTATTGGCACTAAATCTGATACAGACATTATATACATAATTTTTTTAGTACACCGTTATCATCTGTCCAACGTTTCTGTGCAACTAGACATACTACAGAAAGTGGTTACTCAAAGATGAAAAGGTGATGATTATAGATCTGGAAGATAAATTAGATAAGTGGTTAGTACTAATTGATATGTACAAAGATAAGTGGTTCGAACTACTAAATTGATATGTACAAAAGATAAGTGGTTAGAACTACTAATTGATATGTACAAAAGATAAGTGGTTAAAACTACTAATTGATATGTACAAAAGATAAGTGGTTAGAACTACTAATTGATATGTACCAACATAAGTGGTTAGAACTACTAATTTGATATGTACAAAGGAACCATCACTTTGTGTCTCATTTATGACTGTGGCAATCTTGACGACGTAAGAAAACAACTAACCTATAAAAATTAGATTTTAGTGGTAGACATTTTGAAATATCTGTGTGGGTGATTGTTTAAAAGTAAAAATCTGTAATCACATTTTTTTATCACAAATACACGTGTTTCTGTCGTCTTCTATAGCAAGGACAACAAAGCAACTGAAACTATCTTCACTGAAAATTATCTCACCACAGATGATGCACATATAGACATAATTTATTTATGTTGTCACCGCATCCTTACCCACCACCCCGAAAAAAAAACCGCTTGTCATCATAAACCATCAAAGCTACTTTATTCATTTTGATGCTATACATCTCGTGATTGTGTGACCAGAGAAAATTCAATTTCTTTGTATTTCTTCTTGTGATTAAATAAGCAATCTTAATAAATCATGAATTTTAAATTTTCTTTAATCACATATTTTAAAAAATTCCTTTACATACTTTCTTTTCATCTTTATCCGTCTTGAACGAATAAAGTTTAGACCTAAGTCCGCAGAACTCTTTAGCTAGTTCATATTTGAATAGTCCAGGAATTTTCTTATGCATTTGTGATATATTAAATATGTTGTCATTTGGATAGTCACTAGAGTCATAAAATTTTAATGTTCTCTTTCATGTCGCTGTAAAAGTTCTCAGTTTCGACACTAATGCATAAAGTATTCCAAAAAGTCACGAGTAGTCTCACTCTATTACCGTATTTATTTTTGAGCTTGTAGTAAAATTCGTACATCATCCATTTTGATAACTCTAACACTGTTAATCCTCATAGATTTGTTTGGTTATTTTGATATTTTTGTTTTTCAAGCGGACAAGCACCAAATCTTCATCTATTATTATTCTCTTGGCAAATTATAAATTTCTTTGTATCTGTATATTGTTACTATTGTTCTTTTTCTGAGATTTTACATCCGTTTACCTAATGCATTGTTATTCATAAATTTTAAAGAGTCTTTTTAGAAATTATTCTTAGTTTTTTGTCCCAGAATATTATTCAGCTCTATATAAGGTTTTAACCAATGTTATTGTTCAAACAAAACAACTCTGTATCTTTTTCAGTTTTAAACCCAAATGTATGTAAAGGTTTAAGTTTATGTAGTGAATAACCTACTTGTTTTTCTTTTCCAATGCACAGAATAGTTTTGGCACAGTTGGTCTTGTGCCCTTGTAATTATCTATCAAGAACAAATTTCTTTTGCAACTCTGGTAATTCATTAAAATGATCGTTAATATGCTTTAGAATCTCCAAGTCTACTTCTAATATGCAACCAGTATCCCCATCTTATGTGTTCATTGTCGCCCACCTAAAGTTATATACCGACATGTATTGCTTACGGCATCGAGGTATGTGATACACGATGACTGAAACACTCTCAATATGTGCAAAGATAAAAAAAGACATTGCTGAAACGCTTTCCTCCCTACTACTGGATGTAAACAGAAACACCAATATATCCAACGCCTTACTATATGCACACACAAAAATTTAAAAAAATAAAAAGTGAGTTTTTCATTTTTAAGAAGAAGAGTTCACAAAAGAGGAGAAAAATCTCACAGGGCTACGATAAACGAACTGTTCCAGCAATGACAGCACATCCTCTAAGTCAATGTAATCTATCCTTAAATTCATCCGGTACGGTGGAAGTAGAGACAGTTGAAACAGTTGAAGCAGCTGGAATTTACCAAGGATCTAACGTTTGTTAAAGTTCTTTAAGTCAAACAAAACACTCATACGGTATGGTATTATAAGCTAAATTGTCTTCGACACTTATCTGATCTAGATTTTCCAATGGTTCTCAAATATAAAAACCATAGATTTTTTTTCTAAATCCGCTATTTTTACTTCTCTAATAAATCTCAATCCTCCGGGTTTTCTCTCTATTGAACTAGGTGACACAAGTTTTTCAGAACAATTTTTAGTGATCTTTAACTCATCTAGATTACTGTGTCTGTCTATAGATTTGACATATATTTCACGATTACTATCTCTGTGCATACCTCCCGCATATTGCTTACAAGGTATGATCTTATATTGTAACCAGAATTTTGTAATAGTCTCTTTGATATGACTTCATTTCTATGATGGGTTGTACCCTAGGATTAACAATTACGATATTTTGATCTCCAAAACCACTAGCAAGATTTACAGAATCATCAATTTTTGTTTGAAGTCGCTGATCTACTGTCAAGAGTTCATCAAATTCATATTCAAGATCATCCAATTATTTGAATTCAAAATCTTCACCACCTTTATTCATTTTTAGTTATTTAAATAGCGAAGAAAATGGATAAGTCACAGTTGAAAAATTAATTGAGATTTATCGAAGACAAAATAGATTCATTTATCCTGAAACAATACCTGAAATTGAAGAGTACAAGCAGGAATTGAACATAGCAAAAGCAAATGGAACATACAAAGAGATAACCAGTAAAAGCTTGACTGAAAAAAAGTAACAAAACATCGATAAGAAACGAGTAAACAAGAGATATCAAATATTTGGTAATGTCAGAGCTGCTAAGATCTCCAAATCATTTTCAGATGTTGTAATTTATATTGTGACATCACTGATCAGCAAAATTATTCCTATCGATAACTAGAGCATTTTACAAAATGAACTGAAAAGGAACATGACACCCAATAAAATTATATATATCACCGGATATTTATCATTCAAGCTAGGCTTCCCTCTGTGCGCGTTAAGTGCTAGTTTTATAACAATTTAAAAGGTAGATTTCAACAAGACAACAGAAGGCAGTGTAGAAAAAAGAAAATTTTGAAGAAGAAAAAAGATTGAAAATTCAAATGTGCACTGGTTGCTTTGTTGTTGCTATATGTGTGCATTTAACCACGCTTGTTACAATAGCTGCATACTGTCACTGATTTACTAAGTAATGAAGTTAGCTATCTTAAATGATTCACCTTTTGTGTTGTGATTTGCTATTTCATCTTAAGAAGGCATTTCGCATATTTTGATCTTTTTTCACGGGCGAACATATATCTAGTATTTGTACAGTGGAAACATAGCCTTTGTTGTTCGACATCAGACAAATCAAAAGAGAAAACACGAATGACATGATCTTTGTCATTTACACCTTCAGGTTTTGTAAAGTTTAGCTATCTCTGATAAAAAATATTTATAAAAAAGATCAATAGATGGGGCATTGAATATTTTCAAAGTTGTGTCTATTTCGATATTTCTCTTAGTGCTTGTAAAATTTTATTTCTTGTTATCTGAATTTATCTGAAAATTTTATTATTGTGGTGTCTTCCTTTTATGTCTTTTCTTGTGGAATTGTTGTTGTACTCGTTATAGTCCTCTTTGTTTTCATCTATCCACTTTTTGCATTTTATTTACAGATCTCATTGTTTTCATCTCTCCATTTGTTTGCATTATCTTTACGGTGCTCTTTTTTTTCTCTGAACCAATTTGTTTTTGCATTTGCTTTTCAGTGCTCTGTGTTTTCGTTGTACCATTTTGTTTAATTTGTACTCATTTTTATCCATGTATCATTCTTTTCCTGTACTATTTTTTACACGGACTGCAATGCGTAGAAGTTATGTAAGACTCCGTAATCCCATTCTCTTCTCCACACATAGAGCACGTCTTGGAATCAGTCTATTTTATGTTCCTCCTTAGATTTCAATATATATTTTACTACGCACTGTACAATGTTCACTCATCATGCTATTACTCTTTTCTTCATACTGAACTAGCATTTATGTAACTTACAAAAACCCTGTCAAATAAATTGAAGGTGAACAAGAGAAAAAGTAAGATGAAAACAGGGTAAGCAAAGACCCAGAGAAAGTAACTTCGCAAAGGCCAAAAGATCCACATAGAGTTGAATCTGGTAGGCAACTTGGGAAACGTTCACATTCATTTAACATAACATAAAACGTAATAAATGAAAATAACTCCAACACATTTTATTATTTGATAGGTGGTGGGTTAGCTGTTTTTTGTTTATTTGGTAAAAGAGCAAAGTTGCTTCAACACTTCAGTACACAGTGGTAAAAAATGTTAAAAATGACAATGACCAACAAACCAAAGTTGAACAACAAGATCACACCATCAGTTTGTACAATCCACTACCAGACATGCTTTAAGTCTGTTCTCCAGTTGGCTACCTTTTACAGGTAATAAACAACATGTCGAGCGAAATAAACAGCATTATTACCTCTGTTTAGCATGTGACACTTAAATCTGTTCTCACAGTTGCACACATTATGCTTTTGAAAAAGCTTTTGAATTGTGTCCACCATCAATAATGGCCACCGAAGAAATTACAAATCTAATTATCCCATTTACAACATATTGACTTTTAATTGACAAAACTGTTAATTACGTACAATCGATTTTAAAATCAAAGATATATTGCAAACTTTCTCGTTACACATATAGCAGCATCTCTGACTAAATAAAAAGCATCCTTAACACAATTTACGCCCCCCCCCCCCCCATTAAGCTCTACCCTTACTGGTGCATACATCATGCTTATAACAAAAACTATTATTTACATTTGGTCCACCGTCAACAATGGACATTGAAGAAGTTGTTGATCTAATCATTCCGGGTTCTTGTGCCCAATACACAGCAGATTACATGAAAGCCAGTCAACTTTACCTGTTAAAATTGCTACACAATGGATAGATCTTGTTGTTATGCAAATGGCGTATGAGATGAGTGAAACGGCAACACAACATTGTACTCGAGAAGTTAGAGAGATCAGAAATGAATTGGTTAAGAAGACTTAACACTGCAAAGGCATGAATATTGAAATACAGAACTATATACAAAGTTTGAAATGGTTAGACGCAAGTATGGAAACCGTTTCCGTTGCTGTAGGTATTTTAATGGCTGGATTGTGTTTATCTGGAATAGCTACTTGTACAGTTGTTCCATTAACCTTCACCAGATTTAGTACAGCAGTCATAGGAATTGTGTTAAAAACTTTGAATGAAAAATGTATTCCTTACAAGGTTTTGAAACATGATGAAATAGTAACATAAGTCAGCGCTAAATTTAACAGTATCGATGAGTCGAGAAGTAAAGCGATCACGGATAACAATATAAGCAATGCTGAGATAATTTTCATCGTTAACTAATACAACGACTAAAAAGATGATAAACACAATCAAGAAAACCAATGAAGGAAAGAAATTGATAAAGAAACACCGCTAGACAATTGGACAGCTCAAATCGAGGGCTACATTTCTGAAATCTAAGTCTATTTTACGAATCCATTTGATATCAGAACGGTAGAATATCTATTTCGTTGCAAAGAATATATTTTACAGTATTTCAGATGAACCCCAAAACAATCGCTATTGTACACGATCAATGTTAAGACTAAAACGAGGATTACTTCAAATTCTGATGGCTATTACAACCTATATATATATATATATATATATATATATATATATATATATATATATATATATATATATATATATATATATATATATATATATATATATATATATATATATATATATGAAAACAGTCAAGGAGGGAATGACTTCAAATGGTGACAACGAAAAAAGTATTAATGTTGAATTTCTGAGACACAACTCAGAGGTTACGATCACTCCAAGTAACAACTACACGGTATAAATAACCAACTACAGTTCCAAATTGATAGAATTCAAATAGCCAGAGAGCTATACATGCATCTACTGAATCAGATACGGTTTGCGGTTTTCTGAAACACAAAAATCTGTACATTGTTTCTGAACCAACATGCCAGAATGCTATTTTTTTTTCTGTCAATCTTACTGCTCTTACGTATTTATCTTGAACTATTTCTTACACATTTACTGAGATATCATATTCAAGTTCAATTGTTTAATGCACTGTTATGTATTAGGATATCTGTCAACCAATGACGGTATCTAACATAACAATATTTTGATGGCCTATGAGAATTTTGTAGGGAAGTATATAGTGACAAAGTCACGTGCAGCTTTGCTGCTAGCACAGATTCAACGGTGTAAAAGAAACAGCTATCATCCGCATTTTCCAATTTTTTTGCAAGTCTTTTTATTTTTCACCCATTCGGTTAAATCTATATATGAAAGTCCTCATATCGATTGATACCAGTCTTTGTGCAGTGTTAAATATTCAATTCTGTCAAACATCCACCTCATACTCTTTCTTATTTTCTGTCCAAATCTGGTATGTACAATGTCAAACAAACGTTAAACGATCATCATCCATTTCACTTAGGTTCATTGTGTTCATATGTCTTATCCTGTGGTAAAATTCTTTGTATTAAACTCTGTCTGTATCCTGTGTTGGTCTCTTCGTACGCCTGATAGTCAAGTCAAGCTGAACGTTTACAGAACCAAATGAAGGGATTTTATGAATTATGACTTTTTTCAAGTATGGTGCATTGTCGTTGAAAAATTCAAATAAGTCTTGATTATTACTACCGTGAAATCTGTACTGGTTTACATTTCTCTCGAAAGAATCTCTAAGCATTTTCATTATGATTCGGTTTGTAATTTGCATATTAATACGTCACAATTCTTAAAGACCTAGCATTCGCACTAAAGGTTCCTTTAATAATTTTCGTAAACGTTTTGGAATAGTTTGATCACATCTAAAAGTCTTCACCTCTGATTTATTTATATAACTTTATATCAATTGTTTTCTACCACTAAAACTTTAGAAGTGTTTGAAAAAATATAGATTTGAGGTTGTGCCATAAATTTTAGCAAAAAAGTCTATCTCAGCACCTAAAGCCTCTTCTCCATGTGGGTAGTACACTGGAAAGAATCCACTTATCACCCACATTGGAGGCCACGTTTCATCTTGCAAATCTTTATCCAACACGGCGCGAACGAAATTTGTGCTCCTTTTTTTTTTTTTTTTTTTTTTTATGTACGAGATGCTGTGTCATATTTTATCACACATCAGCTGTATGATTTTGTTTCTGGCATGACTTGATAGTACTGAAGCTTTTTTTTCTGCTATACTTTTTATGTAGCCAGCATTTAGGTACTAAAGTGAGCTCAAGTTTATTTATATAGATTATGTATGTAAAGAGCCCATGCTATGTATAACTTCTCGGTGTTATACTGATAATTTTCTAGAAAGGTGTGTGACCCAGTGCTCTCATTACAGCTACAGTGCAAGCATTGTTTCTAAGCAAGAACGTCTTGTACAGAGAGAGAGAGAGAGAGAGAGAGAGAGAGAGAGAGAGAGAGAGAGAGAGAGAGAGAGAGAGAGGGTACATAGTAAGTACATAAATGGGGATACATGAAATTTGAACTAATAGGTGATTCATTCGCTTAAATCAATCAGATCGTATACTATCAAACATTTACTCTCAGTAAATGGGTCACTAGTTGTTTTGGTTGATTGACAAAAGTATTGTATTTTTTAGTATTTATAGCTATCATTCTTTATATTGTGTTTTGAATGTATACATCATTTGCCTGTTCAAATTTTGTGTGGTGATTTTTTTTTTTGGTGTATGCTGGTGAAAATATATGGTCTTACTACTTATACACATAAATGTGTAATCATCAAACTCTGCAAGGACGTAATAATACACTTGTGATCTACTCCGATCAAGCCGTTTACTGAATGAGCAATCGTCGGTATCGAGTGTTCCTTCGTTCAATTTCTTTTGATGATTTTGAAGTACAACAAGTATAGCACTTTATCATCTTCATTTAATTCTGTAATATGATTTTAATATCACATTACTATGGTAGTATTTCAGTAATAAGGTATAGGAGATAACAGGAACACATCTCGAAAATCCAGGTGCATGGAAATTTTTCCACTAGCAAGCTCTAGGTACATGGTGGTGTTTTGTGTTTTTATGCAGCTGTAAGGAAAGTGTTTCAGCAATATTCTCGTGACCACATGCACATATTGAGGGTGTTTCAGTAATAGGTTTATGAACATGCAGATGTTATTTTGGAATATTGCAATTTGATACGTTCAAATTCCAAACGAGTGATTCTGTGAGCATATTTTTAATAATACACACATTTACATTCTAAATTGTATCAATCTAACGCTAAATTTCCTAACTGCAATTCATATGATGACATATGTTAATTATCATAAATGTAACAAAAAAGGTAACAAATTGGAACTTACAATGTCGCACAGTGAAAGTTGCAAGGGGAGAGGGGGTGTCAGTGTGAGCGCATTTGGTAATTTTCCAAAATCATTATATAGCATGTCGTGTAGGGATACGAGAAAACAGGAATACAATTCGTAATTTTATAACATTATTATTACCATCTTGTGTAGAGGTACGAGTTCATCTGAGCACAGTTTGCAATGTTCCAAACTTATTATTACCATCTCTTGTAGGGGTACGAGTATACCCCGGAGCATAGTTGGTAATTGTTCAAAATTATTTTATTACCATCTCGTGTAGGGGCAAGAACACGCCCGAGATCCGTTGGTATTTTTCCAAAATTATTATTATCAGCTCGAATTCTTGTACGAGAACACAACGATCACACTTGTAAATTTCTAAATCACCCAAATCTGCCATCCAGTTTAGAAATACGAGAACACAACACACTCATAAATTTTTAAAGCACCACCATCCATTATAGACGTACGACCACAACCCGAACACACTTGTAAATTTAAAATAGTACTGCATTGATCGTGATACATTTTATACCTACTCTATCACGGCTGTTGATCTAGCACAGCGAGCTGAAATAAACTTAAATTTTTTGCACCACACACACACACATATATATTGAGTCCACATTGACTGGAGTAGTTCATATATATATATATATATATATATATATATATATATATATATATATATATATATATATATATATATATATAATTATTTAGTTTTCACGGAACTTTCTTTTGATAGTAATTTAGATTTACATACAGCCATAAATGCGCCAATCATAGTCAGAGGAGATGATGTTGCTGTGGAACAACTCTTGTTCCTTTAGGACAACAAGGTTTCCTGGTCCGCATCGTGTCAATTTCGTCTACAATGAAGGAACAACAGTAGTTGTAAAATGTTAGAAATGCAACAAACAATAACTGAAAAAGGATATGGAAAAACAAAAGGAAAACCAAATACAAAATACTAGTGATGCAAAGATTATATAAAGGAAATGAGATTAATCTGATATTACCGTGTAGGAAAATAACATATTAGATAGAGAAATCAACATCGAATTACATGTGAATGTAGAAAAGCAGTAAATATAGGCTCAGTGTATTTGCACAAAAAAGCAAATTTCATATACGAAGTATAGGTGAATACTGTTCAACATATTTACTTAGCAAAGCTAAAGCTTTATCATAGATAATTGGACTTAACTAGTACTCACATACATAGACATTATAATGCTTTTGTGGACAATAACGATAACACAACAAAATTGGAGGACTCCAATCCAAAAAGTAATAGACTTCACTGCTGATGTGTTATCAGGTTGTGATACCCAACCTTTATCGATGAACTTTAGAATTAAAAATAAAACAAATACACAACTTATCCTTGTCTTGCAACTTAGTTTAAAGGTACAGTGAACCAGGATATTTTTAAAATATTTAACGAAAACAAATTTACAAAATTGGAATAGATTTTTTTAACATACAAGCCATTAAAATATTTGGCCACCACACTTTCAACTTTGACACTGATGATTCTATGAAAAGTTACACAGTGCGATGAACTTTTGACAGAATAAACAAAATTGGTCAGTATTGATGGCGACATCTGGTTGTGGGATTTGCTACTAGCAATTGATAGACAAAAATGTACAACAAATAGACAAAAAAAGCATACATATCTGATGTTTGTTTTTCAGATGCTAAACTTACTGTCTGAATATGAAATACCTTTACTCGATTATGATGAATTCAAATAAAATATTAATAGCACTGATATAAAGCAATTTCATTTGCTATGTCACAATTTTAAATCTACTCCACAGTAACCCCCCCCCCCAACAAAAAAAAAAAAAAAAAAAAAAAAAATACACAAAAGACCCTACGAATATTTGATCGATAATGTGCCAGAAGAACATAAAACCGAACATCAAGGTTTTGCAGAGCCCACACCTGCTGTTGTGCTAGATTCTTACATACGTAAATATAACTATGTAGCAGGTACTATAACTATGTAGCAGAACATTGTCAGCAGCTGATGAAATGAATTATATGGCAGGCAATTGGGAAACTACTAGTTGGACCTCTTTCTGCAAGATAGTAATGGTCTAACATATGAATGTATTGCGAGGTTAAATCAAAGTATAAGGTCTTATATAATCTGCGTCTTGGATACAGAACAGTTACAGTTTCGAGACTATCAGACACTCTTCAAAAACTAATGGTGATAATTATTTAGGAGAGTAATGTTACTACACAGAAATCATCGTGGTAAAATGCTTACAATTACATAAGAGATTGAAAAGTGAAATTGGACCATATTGTTGGTGGTGACGGTATCTTGTAGTTATCCAGTAACACTGTGATGAAAATGGGTGGTACCGCCGGATACAACAACATTTTACAGAAGTCCAGTGGCTCGTGTAAACTTGGGTTAAACCATAACATCAATACATAGGTAACAAAGAACGGTATTCCAAAGACTGATAAATAATCTGTGACAGTACTGGAGGAACTTGTTGAGGACAAAAAAGAAGACAAAGTGGGTAACATTTATGTTGAGAAGAAAGATTATGATAATGATGATTGTCTTACGTGATAGTAGGAACAGCAGATCATATCCAATTCTTGGCGTTCAAGGTCGTTTGGCAATTTAGAAACATTCAACCACGATATTGACCATGAAATAAACAAACAAGCATTTCTTTTTATACTCGTTGTTTTGTTGACACTTTTGATTAAAAATGCAATTAACGAACCCACTAATGCTAAAATAAGTACAAAAACATGTTCGGGAAGAAAAGGCACAATTTGTCAAATACTCTTCAATAACCAGCTTTTATTATTTATTTCATAATGAAATATTGAAATATATCAGTGGGAGAAAAATTATATCGCCACAGTAGCTATGCCACTTTTATCGCCTGCGTGGTGATATCACTTTTGGAACTACTTTCCTTGTCCATTCCATTTAGGAAGTATATCTGCCCTTATGTATGTTATTCAGACCTGTATATCCATATTTATGTCTATTTCATTTTTTCTTCTTCTTTTCCTTCTCTCTGTCTCTGCCTGTCTGTCTGTCTCTCTCTCTGTCTCTGTCTCTCTCTCACACATCAGGTGAAATAGATCTTAAAATGTGTCAAGACTGTTGACCCTCTAATATACATTTATGTAATCAATGAGAAGCTGCCATCAAGAAAGCCTAATAATGAACCCCAAATAATAAAAAGCAGGCTTCAAGTATTAACTTTTTTATAATTAGTTTTCCACATGAACCAACCAAATTGTCAGTGACTGAACTTAGATGACCTGTTGCTATTTGATATTCTGTGTCACCAATACATTATCCTAGCTGTCCCACTAAACATCAAACAGTACACGTTTTTAAGAAAGAAAAACGCTTGATTACATATAGTAATAAAATTGTTTAAGTAGCGATTTTAACTGTCAACACAATCATAATCATGTCTGAAAACGGTGGAGAAATCATACATTGATTAGTGTCAACTGCAAACCGAAATTAGGTAACATTCGAAATTTGGGTGCAGCGTCTGTTACCGAAATAGACTTCAAGCTTGCCAACACACAAACATTCACGTCGGAATGCAGCAATGAACAGAACTAGAAACAAAATTCTTACAACTAAAATCACAATCATTAAATTTTGTTGTTTAATGATGTTAAGCTCTGAAGTCTGTTGGACCGTTCTGTCTTGTTTCTACAGTACTCCCACCCCAGCAATGTTCACTGTATCGATCTACGCAAGAAATGTTAAAGAAAATAAAAATATCACTTTTGTATGAAAACATCCATTAATTTTACAAAATACACAAGCTGAAGCATTATACGTACAATCTAAATTTGCAAAAAGTCGCTGTTCTAAAATTATTGTAAAATTTCGGAACTTCTTTTTATCGATTTAGTAATGCAGCCGTTAATCGCATTGACACAGAATGGAGAAACAAATCCATGCAAATCGAAGTTTTTTTTTCCTTAAAAGTATATAATAAAAAGAAAATCTACTTTTTTTTAGTAAATATAAGGAAATTCTTCACTCGTGGGGTGGAAACATTATGTATTGTCACGAGTTTTCACTTCTCTTGTGAAATATTTCCTTATATGTACTCAAAAAAACGTAGATATCATCTATATCACGCAGCCAAAAACTCCAGGTATAGCTAATGCTACTTTCTTGGCTAACTCAAACCAAACATTTGATACGTTTTTCAAGCCTTTATTTGATTATGTCAAAAATACGACTCGCCTTTGTATGAGTAGGTGCAGCAGGTCAAGTAGAAGGAGGTGGAGTAGGTGGTCTAGGGGCAGGTTGAGGTTTACAGCACTTATTTTCAACTTTGCTTTAGACAGAACAACTGTTGATATTGCGATTGATACAGCTGCAGATAGTGTTACACATTTTTCTTTGAATACCAGTTTTAGTCTATCACCCAATTGTAGTTTTTCCATCACTTTTAAATTGAATTTTCCAATATTATATTTTACATTGCTCTTCAACTGTGTTAGATGGCAAATTATTTGCGCATTTTAACTTTCAACACGTTCCATCTCTTATTTCAATATTGTCTTTCTGTTTGGATGTTTCTTTGCTCATGTCCATTTGTAACCTTTAAATCTGATTTTATACGTTTCAGCATCTATTTTCATAGATTATATGACGAGTTGACAACTTTTGCAGCATTTACATAATCTCTTACTTCTTTTGTAGTAAATATTATTTTCACTCCAAGTGGAAATTCTCCGTTTTTAATACATGCTGGTCAAATGGTTCATTTGTCTCTATTGTTAAAATCTTGATATTCTCAGGGACTTCTACTGATTGCCTCGTACTAGCAGTAGCTTCTAGTGGGTATTCTCTTTCAGAGATTCTACGTAGTTTAGGTTGTGTTTCTATTGTTACTTGTAATGTATAAAACAATAATAAATCATTGAATTTTAATACTTACATTTTGTACAATCTTCTTTCCCTAAATTTTGCACAAAACTAGACTTCTCAACACATTTTAACACAGAGCTGGTTTTAAAAACTCCCTTCCAATTCTCATAGTAATAACTAAATTTACTTGTCCATACCTTCTTGAGGATGCTATGTAAAGTTCACCTCTGAAGGCAGTTTTAATATATCTATCGATATATTCATTACTAGCATTGTAATTGCTAGAAATGGCAAAATCTTCGATTATTTGATGAAGTCTATATTTGTTGAGGAATAGTAAAACCTTCTGTAGATAGGAAAGGTTGATCAAAAAATGTTTTGAATATGTTCATAATCATCTCTGGTGTAATCTTCAGGACTTTCATACTCAATGATTTTAAATCTTCACCACCCTCAGCTATATGTCATTATTTAAATAGCGAAGAAATGGACAAGTCACAGCTAGAAAAGGAACTGGGATTTATAAAAGACAAAAATAAAATACCTCCCTTTTTCGAGAATTAGAATAGTACAAACAGGAATTAAACATATCTATTGCAAATGGAACAAGCAAAATGGAACAAGCAAAGAGAACACCGGTAAATAGTTTCTTGAAAAAGACTTGGAAAAAGTGGAAGATAAACAAATTAGGAAGACGTAGCAAATCTTTGTAAATGTTAGAGCTGCAAACATTTCTAAATCATTGGCAGGTGGAATTTACATTGTGACATCAATATTTAGCGAACTTATTCCAATCGACAACTTGGACATCTTACAAAACGAACTAAAAGATGATTGCATGACATCACATGGAATTAGGTACATCACATGATTTTGTCATTTAAGATAGGTTTACCTCTATCTGCAACGAGTGCAAATTTAATAACTTTAAAACATATAGATTTCAAAAGACCAACTGAAAATAGTGATCAAATAATAAATGTTGAAAAAAATGGTTGATACATAAATAACGTAATATCTGTGAAGGTGAATGTGTACCGGTTGCTTTGTTGCTGATGCATTTGTTCTTTTAACTACACGTTACAGTAGTTATCATTACATGTGTCTCTTTCGATTATGCGATGGCAACTAACATGGAAAATAGATTAAGTAATACTGCCCGCGATTCACTGAATGATGACGTTAGTCATCTTGAATTATTAAACTTTTTTCTTGCAAGACATCTTGTAACTAATCTTTGTTTGCATTCAGATCTCTCACAAATTTCCTTGTCAAATAAATGGGTGATAGCGAAAACAAAAGGCAAGATCAATTTAAGGTTAGCAAAGAACCTGATAAGGTTGCTTCACAAAGATCCACGCAGAGCTGAATTGGAAGATAACTTGGACAAAGTTCACATGAATTAAACACAAAACAAAACAAACAAAACCGAATGTGTAAAGAAGGAACAAGAAGAGTCCAAAATGTTAAATACTGTGCAAAGAACACCACAAGATACTAAAATCACACTACGTGAAAAACTGAAAGAGTATCAAACAACATGATATATTATTTGGTATGTGTTGATGTAACTGTTTGAGACATCTTATTCATTTGGTAAAAAGTAAAAATGTTTCTCTACATGTCTTCAACATCACGTTGTCAAGAAAGTTGAAACTGAATGAAGTTCGTCACCACAGGCGATGTGTTCTGTAGGAACTATAGACTCCACCATAAACAATGAGCATGTTGTTCCTAGTGAAATTTTCACCGAAGGAGACAAGGATTGGTCTACACACAATCCAAGGCCTGAAATGCTTTAAAAGACTTAAACCTGAGGTCACGTTTTCTAACTTTTTCATGCAAAACATTTATTATTTTCCACAAGGTAAATAAATCGAGCGAAATAAATCATTATTAACTCTGTCTACCATGTATCACTTAAATCTGTTCTCACAGTTACATGCAGCATGCTTTTACATAAGCTGTTTAGTATGCCAATAGGTCCACCATTACAAACGGACATTGAAGAAATTGCAAAACTGATAATTCCATTCATTTCCGTTTAGTCAGTTCACAATCGACTACCTGATACCACGTGAAATGTTGCCTGACAAAATTGTTAACAAAGTACCATCAAATGTAAAATCAAATATGTACTGCTAACTTTTTCAGCAATAAATAACAAGTCGTCGAGCGAAACAAAAGAACAATATCAACACAATTTGTCTTGCAGTATTGGGCTCTGATCCTTACTGTTGCTTACTACAATTTTGGAAAAGATATTGAGCTTTACAATTGGTCAACCATCAACAATGGATATTAAAGAAGTTGTAGAGCTAATCATATAAAATTTTTTTCACATAAGTTTGCTGTCTTAATGGAACAAGACTTCTCGCAGAGCGATAACATGCATATCTTTAGGCAACCTTTATCACTAGATAAACGAACGATGCAGCCTTTGCAGATCTAGATATTACAATGAACGGTCTCCCTGAAAACGAAATGTACTTTACCAATCCAATTGATAACATAAATTTAAGAACGGTCTATTTCATTAAAATTGAGAACGATCAATTTCATTACTGAGAACAGATTTTATTGCTGGTTACTACAATATTTCCGCTAAACTAAAAAGCAATAACTAAAATCCAATACCTTTTACTATATCAATGACAACAATTACTGTTTTATTTCATGATTAAAATGTACATGAAAAAGTCAAATTAGGAATAACTATTGATGCCGAAGGTTTGACACTCTTCTTAAAAGTTCAAATAACTCTGCGTATCAATTACACAGTGTACAAAACCAACTACAATTCAAAATTGCTAGGATTCAATAGCCTGAGAACTGTACAGGCAGATTAAATATTCTGATTCAGTTTGTATGGGTTTTTTTTAAACAAACAAGTATATATTTTCCTCGACCAAATCAATGACACGAAAAAGTACTCTAATGGCTATTATTCGTGTTTGCACCAGTCTTTGCCAGTAAAAAAAAAAAAAAAAAAAAAAAAAAGTTTTTTTAACAGAGACATTGTTGCATACAATATTGATGGTCACAAGCAATTACAATGGGGTACAATTAACATATTGAATATAGGCATCAGAAACGAAGATGAAAAAGTGATCGATTTTCACTGCATGCCTATAACAAGTTGTCCTTGTAAAATAAACAGCATAGTTTGCGTACAGAATGAGTAGAGAAATATTTCTTAACGGTCATAGTGAGTTCTTATCTTTCAACATTTGTACAGAAACAGATTTTTTTTAAAATGCTGCACTATGTGAAACAATTAATACTTAAACCTCAACAATACCCGCATTACCAATTTTGCACACCTGTAGAAAAATTTGATGCGTCTAATAAACGTTTTGAAGATAAAAAAAAAAAAACGAGCCAATAATCATCAAATATGTAATACTTTGGAGGAGAATATTTCGAAAGATATCACGAGGGGAGGAACAAGTTAACAATACAATAAAATTAGAGTGTTAATGAAAGAGCTAGCAAAATCTCAGAACTACATAAAGTGATTAATGATATCAGACACAAGATTTTACTACGTACATGAATTGTTCAGACAGAGATTCAATACTTTCTCCACTGTTAAATAAGAGTTGCAGAGAGAGAGAGAGAGAGAGAGAGAGAGAGAGAGAGCAGAGGATTAACCTAACATCCCACAATATTTGCAGCCAATAGAAGTGATAAGCACCGAGATAGATGATTTGGAGAGTGACATGGTGAAAATTAGAAATCTCTCGAAAACAATGGTACTTTGCAATCTCAATTTGAACAAATAGAGAAAGAATTGAATAATCAAATCCAACAGAACGATTTTAAAATTAGTAAGATAATGAAGTATGCATGCGCAAAAGTTTCTAACCTGAACGACAAGACAACAGCTAATACTAATACATTGTCAGAGTTGCAAGAAACAAATATTTAACAGAATAATTTAAACGACAGATGATGTCAAAAACAAAATGAATGTGAATGAAAGAACGCTTATATCTACGCAAAAAAAACTTATGTCATATAATGCAGATTTAATTGATAAGATCAAAACGATAACAGATGTTACATTCACATAGTTGTAAGGCTGAACAATAAAAAACAGATGAAAAAGAATATGCTCATGGGGAATTATTCAATAATATCGGTGTGGTGCAAGGTATTATTGGCCATACAGACAAAAGAATACAACGAATGTGAAAAGATTTAATAGAGATCAAGTATACCTACTACGTGAATGAAAGATTGAGAGAACAATGTTTGGGGTTTGGTGACACAGTACTTAAACAACCTGGTCGAAGCATGTTTCTCTATATTCATCTACTCATGGTGCTGATGACAGAAATGATTGATGCGATATTGACGATACGGCAAAACTTCAAAAACAAAGTCAACCAAAACTAAATGATTTCTACTAACCTTGTAATGATCAAGTACATTACGAATACATATGCACTGCAATTGTAATGGGTGTTAGTGTTGTGTATGTTGCTTTATGCAAAACGTCTCCGACGCTGTCATTCCGTGATGTTGTTGCTTGTCACAAAACATGTCCCTTCTGGACAACGACTAGGCTGCTGCAACCAAGGTGCACGACGTTTCTTTGAAAAGATAGACCATATTCACGGTTATTTTTGTAGCAAATAAATACTAAAGATGACGTATACCGAATTCACCGACATTATTTTTTTGCTAGATAAATAAACTGAATATCGTCGTACGGCAAATACATAACTAACAAGTAGCAAGAGTGAAATACCTCAATCGAAGTCATCATTATAGTACATACACTCCGAGCAGCATTAAACCGGAATGAATTTTATACATAGCAATACCAACGCTAACTCAATCGAAGTCATCATTATAGTACATACACTCCGAGCAGCATTAAACCGGAATGAATTTTATACATAGCAATACCAACGCTAACTCAATCGAAGTCATCATTATAGTACATACACTCCGAGCAGCATTAAACCGGAATGAATTTTATAGATAGCAATACCAACGCTAACTCCAAATATATAGATTGTAGTGGGGAGTTTTTCTTGGTGTCATTTTTATATGAAGGTTAAAGGAGATGCTAACAATGCAGTGGTAAACAATTTTGGTAGAATGCTTGTGAATCAAATCACAATAGCATCCGGAAGTAATGATCTTTTTAAGTTAAATGACCACAACATTGTCATGGTTTGCAAAAATGTGTCGATACCTATTTCGGAATAAACAAACAGGACTGAACAAGGTACATATATTAATGAAAAATTGAGAAAGCTATTACCAGGCGCAAAATACTGGAACTGAAATTGTAAAGATTGTGATGCATGAAAAATGTTTAGAATACCACTTAACTTCCAGATACTAACACATCATTGTCTACTGTGTCCATGTGGTCGTCCTCCAAATTTAAGATTTAATATTACACTTGCAAAAAGCAGCGGAAGTTATAGAAAGAGGAAGCCAAGACTACGAACTTGAAAATATTTGTTTGCAGAAATATAGGATTTCTTCAGAATCAATTGCACAATCGATTAATGATAAGTACAGAAATGGAATTGCTTTCTTTTATGACTACATCACTATGGAAAGAATCACAGACATAGCAGATAGTACAGCTTTAACAAACATCATACTTAATCCTCCCATGCTTGAAGGGTGTCTAGATGCTATGCACAAAGAGTGGAGAATGTGTTCCTGTAAAGTTTAACACCTCATTAAAAGAAAAAGTTTTGGTGACTTTAGAAGATCTGACAAACATGGTTTATTCACAGGGTTTTCAACTGATATAACAGTTTAGAGAAGCTACTAAGTATTTGTTGATGAACACCAAAAGCATACATAAATTAGTCATGTTAGTATTAACAATTACTACACCAACAATCATTGCATATAGATTGATTTGAGAAGTACACACGATAACAAACTGCATAGTAGAGGTCATAAATTAGCACAGGGAGCCCAGAATTTCTGGCTACTCTATTGTATTCAAAACAATGAACCTAAATCAAGTATAGTGTAAACATCAATTGTGGGAAAATACTGCATTAAATGTGATAATGACTGAATACAAAGACATTACATTGTATCGCTATCATCTGTCCGGCTCTTCTGTACAAGACTTATGATAGAAAGCAGTCATGCAAAAATTAAAAGGTGATATTGCTAGATCATGATGATAAACAAGACAAGTGATTAGCGTTAATGGTTGATATGCACCAAAGAACCAATACTTTGTTTCTAAGCGATGATCGTTGTGTAAAAACGATAGCAACTAACCTAACTAGATCAGCTTCTAGTGGCAAACATTTTAAAGTATCAGCATGGATGATGGTGCAAAAACGTACAACTCTGTAATCAAAGAATTAAGCAAATTTAAACTTTATTGGTATTCTTCTATAGCAGGAACATACAAATAATGGACACGGTCTACACTGAACATGATGTCATCACAGATGATGTACAAATAGAGACTGTAGAAACAGAATAAAAGAAACAAACGTTTAATGACAATTGAGTTTCTTTTCATTACAAGATACCAACGTGTCCGTAAGGTAAAGTATTTACGCTATCCACTACATAACGTTTATTATCGTAAGAACTCGGTGCTACTCTGTTAATTTGGATGCCATGTTCTTTTAACTCTGAAATTGATAGGGTTCACTCTTACTCCAAGTGCAAGCCATCCCATCCACAACGTTTGGTAACTGCAGCTGATGGAAAACTTATTGTGCGGAAACAATCTTCATTAACAGTTTGACCTTTGACATTTGACAATATGATTCTTCTTTACCCCCAAGTGCAAGCCATCTACAAGGTTTGGTAACTGTATATAGTATAGAACTCGAGTTAGTGTGCATTAAAGATTTATCTTCTTTCAGTCACAATGACCTTTAACTTTGAGCTTTTGACCCCGAAATCGATAGGTTTCTTCCTACCTCGAGTGCAAGTGATCCACCAAGTCTGCCAACTGTAGATGGTAGATAACTCGAGTTATTATGCAGAAATAAAATTGGTAACAAACAGAGGGATGTACGGATGCACGGACAACATCATAACATAAGTTCCACCTTATGACGGGCGTATCAAAATAGAGTTTGCGAAGGAATTCAATTTTAACGTGTGCAATATTAAAATATGCATGGAATTTGAAGATCTGAAAATGCAATATTCCATATCATACAAAACAAATTTAGCAAGAACTAGTTGACGATTCCTCTATACAGTAGATAACGCGAAGGAATACTCTGTGTGTGTGTGTGTGTGTGTGTGTGTGTGTGTGTGTGTGTGTGTGTGTGTGTGAAAAGCAAAACCGTAGAAGTTCATGTACAATGCGGTAACTAATTTATAATACGGCATGTTCATCCACGGATTATGTCTTGTGATATTACAAATATCCCAACTGGTCTCCTCTCTGTGCCACTATCAAGGTATTGCGAACACATGAGCGTTCAGGAATTAAATACATTAAGAAAGATCAAAGAGACGAACATAACTTGTGAGATATTGATAACCATGAGAGAGAGAGAGAGAGAGAGAGAGAGAGAGAGAGAGAGAGAGAGAGAGAGAACAGGCGCTAAGGTCGTGGATCTATTAATTTGTGCAATAAATATTTACATTACCAGCAATATATACTTTGAATTATTGTTGAGTCAGAATACTGCAAAGTTTTCCAGTTTCCTGGTCTACTAAAATGACCGTATCCAGTTTATTCGTAATAAGAGAAAGCCTACAACTGGCCGCCATTAATGTTAACCTAGTTAGTAATTACGAGGGATTCCCTGCTAATTCTTGCTATACAGTCAAGTTCCAATCTAATAATGAAGGTAACACACACGCACGCACACATACACACACACACACACACACAGAGTTTTATTCAATTTTCTCTTACAAAGAAGATACAATTCTGTTCAAGAATGATTTGTTGGCTCATTGTTGTCTTTGTTGGTTTTAACGGCACTTTTAACACATTATTGGCCATATCATGCCGACAAAATGGGCCACACATGTTGCATTACCAGACGATAAAACAAATATACAACCCATACTCCAATCTTTTCTGTATATACTTTGTTTACATATCAAAATGCAAGAAACTGAAATACCAATAGTGATTATGAGTAAAACGACAGAACATGACTGTATCATGTTAAAAAAACAATGCTGGAAAGATCTCGAGATCTCTGTTACACAGTTATACTGACCAATGACTTTTACCATAGCTAAGCTAACCATAAGATCTTACCAGATAGCTATAACACGAAACACCATGTAATGTATATAGCAAATGTCCATACAAGCCTGATAAGTTTGAAACCGCATTTTTAGTTCTGGTTAAAAAGTATCTTTATCGTGAAGAGTACAAGTGAATATCTCCGTTGTTTATCGTTTATATGTTTATCTTTATTGTATATACATTTTACAGAATTTTAACATCTTCACCATTTATTTTTTATCTTGTTGTACTTCATGTTTACATTTATTTATAAGAGTTTATCATCCTGAAGTTTTAAGTGCAATTCTTTTTAATTTTACATTTTTGGAACTTTACTTTTATGCGTCATCATATGGCCATTATTGTGCTGACGTGTCGTTAAACGCTAATACATACATACAGACATAATAGTTCGTACAGCCCTACAGAGTTTTTGTCAAGAAGTATTTTGCCTTATGGAAATTAAACCATCTCGATATGTTACTTTTGTCAGCTACCAGTCTTGAGCCATTTGATCCGCCAAATTTTAATCCATTTTATTGATTGATTTATTATTTTTGGACAATACGTAAGAAAACATTCTAAATTTGACAAGTTATATATTTTATTTAGTTTCAACGTTTGTATCCCTCACATACATTCAAAGAGCTTTTGGTGTAACTCAAGAACTTTTGCAAGATAAAACCAAGTTGTTTGAAATTCAAGGACTTGTTAAGGTAAAACCTCAAATTCAAGAATTTTTCAAGGTTATACGAACCACTAGGAGAAAATAATGCGGAGATTGTAAGGTAATAATATTGTTTTGTTATGATGAAAACCTCATATAAAAATCTAAAATGAACAAAATGACTGGACTTAAGTTACAATTACAGCTGCATTCTCACTTTTCTTGTATTTAAAAAAAAATAATTTGAAAAATAATTTTTCTTTGCTGGTTCTGATTTTTTGGGTTCATAAACCGACCTTTTTGAGGACGAATATGGATTAAAAGCGGCCTTGTCCTTTCACCCTTGTGACCTTGACCTTTGAACACAGCACCTGAGCAAAGTACAGAGTCCAATGATTCTGAAGTCCTAATCTCTAGCTTGATGATGATTATGATGCTAGCTATGTGGCTAGCTATACAGATAGATTTACACATTTTCATTAACAAATGGACACGTAGGAAAAAGTGACAAGTAAGCCCTGACTTATCACCGTGAGGTGATCGTTCAATGACACAAACATTGTCTGACAATGAATAAGCACTGCACAGAACAATAGTGTACGTTTAGGCAAATTCTAATTCATATTCAAATGAAACCAAATCAAACGTTTGACATCTAAAAAGTTAAATCTGAATCCTAAGAGTCAATTCGTGTCATCGAGGAGAGATTCTTGTCAAACTACTGAATCCAAAGTTGAGCAAATGAATTTGACTTTACACACGCCATAAGCAATAACTGCGCGACTCAACTTTGGATATATATTATTAACATGAAGAACTGAGTTTTATAAATTGAAAAAAATCAAATGAACTATGTAGAACTTCAATACTTTGAAACAAAATAAAGCACACGGGATTCTTGAAAAAGTTAAGTATGTTCACAATGACATCAAAATCTAATAAGTGTTTACTGAACTATAATGGCTGAAAGAAATGTTTGCAATGACAACGAGAATGCAAGAAGAAAAAGGTGATATGGGGCTTCTAGCGTATCGGTACAGTGCCGATACAAATGATGTCAATCAAAACATCGAAATATAAAATTGTTCAGCACAAGAAATTATACTTTGTAAACATTCTCTGACCCTTCGTGTCACATAATCTAAATCCCGTTCTTTTAAACATCTAACTGTAATAATAATGCCATTCTTTGTCCCTTAACTATATTGGAAATGGTCGCCACATTTCGCCGTAACCTTTATCAAGTTTTTGTCATAAGACCGGTATCTTTCTGGAAGGTGAGGAGACTACGACGGGAGAGTTAAGTGCCGGCTCGATTGCTGAAAAATTGGGAAGAGACACTGGCATGGGGGACAATGTCAATTGGCTGTTCACAAAACTTGGAAACTGGAAGGCACTGGCATGGGAACTAACTCTTGGACTCATCATTGGACTGAGGGAGCTCCAGAAATGTAGTGGCATCGGTATTGGTGTCCTTGGTCCAATGAAAAATGGAGTAGCAACTGTAGAGAAATGAGTAGACGACGACGTTGTCTTTGGGCTGGGGACTGGCACGTTGATGACAGCTGTTGTGGATATGTTGAAGTCTGGTGACTGCAAATGGTGCAGACTAAGAGGGCCGGGTTTGGGCTTTCCTTGGGTAGTAGTCCCTGTAATGGTTAAAGACTTTGTATCCAACTGATGACTGTTCGAAACTGAACTTACACTGGATGGACTTGTCCTGTTATGTGATTCTTTAATGTGTTCGAAGGATGTGTTTCCAAAGGACGTGGAGACAGTTTCATCTGTTCCGCGGCTTGCCTCGTTGTCTGACTGTGATGTTTCTGCTGTTTCTTTTTTGATTAGGCACGCCGTTGCCTGAGTAGCTGACGACTTGATGTGGGCGGCATTGTAGGAAGCCATGTGAGGAAATGTTGTCTGTCCATATTTATTTGCAAGGCTTTCCATTTTGACCCTAAAGGGAATTTTGTTCTCCGTTTTAACAATTTCAGGAAATGAAACAAATTTGTACACAAATTTCTGGCCCATCACCTTTCTGATGATATTCTTATCGTAGTAGTAGCGGAGTGCCCGGCTTAACTTGTCATAGTTCATGTTCGTTTTATTTTTCCTCAACCCCCACAACTTGGCTACCTCCTCTGCATTGATAAGTTTGAATTCTCCCTCATTATTTGTCCACTGAATTATATTCAGATGCTGATTATTCAAAAGCAGTTCCAGCAAGAACTGCCACAGAGTAATATTCGAATCCATACCTGTGAAAATATGGGACAAATGTTTATTAATTTGACTAAATAAATGTGATTAAATTCCATTTGAAAGAGGTAGGTATAATATTGAAATAAAAGGAAGACTGAAATGTACAGTATTTCAAGTTAATCTAAATAGTATTTCCTAAACTGGCCCATTATAAATCATAGCGCCAGTGTCGTGATAGTGACATGCTGACGTGATTGCATGTTTAAGTACGATTAGGTCTTTTTTGGTTTGATTTTAATACTGCTAAAGAGAATACAATTTATTTCTGGTATTTTGTATTAGACTTAGCTCTGTAAAAGAAAAAGTATCCTTCAGCATTGGAATTAGCGCCTGACCGCCAGTTCAACCTGTCCAGCTCAAAATATTACAACCTTAAGAAAATCTGGAGGTCCATCAAATGTTTTGGAGTACCATGAACCTTTTAATGTTGATGGTCCTTCAGGTTAGACAGAATATAGAGAAAGATGAACACATCATCTTAGATGACAAAATATTGGTCCACGATACATTTTATTGCAAATATTCCGTGAATGATATCCCGGAAATCAAACTAAGTGAAAAATCTTTCCTTTATATATAGACAAATCTTCAATTCCCTGGACCTATAATTAGAGAGGGTCTGAATTTGAATGGATAGTTTTAAAATATTTCTAAACATAAACCCTGAAATGAATAAAATGCTGAAGAAAATACAATTGTATTGGTTTTGTTGGTTTTAATGGCACTTTTAACGCACATTATTAACTATATCATGCCGAGGAAATGGGAGCTAAGTGTCTTTACCAAGGACACACAGGCAGCCGACCCGGGCTGGCCTGGGCGGGTATCAAACCTGCTACCCTTGGATTACGAGTCAGACGCTCAATCAACTGAGCTACTGCTGCTTCCTGAAGAAAATAGAAAACAAGAACTTGATCTTTAGTTGTATTTAACTCGTTGAACTAGAGTTTATTAACTTCATTATTCTTATGTCCCCTTTTGAACTATCCAGTGTTTGTAAACATTGATAAAAACAGTGCCCTCGACACACGGCTAGTCAGTTTGACTGTTGTGTGTTTAGCGGCACATCAACACTTGACATGTTATATTGTGCCGAGGCAATTGGAGTAAAGTGTGTGTGTATGTGTATATATTTCTGATAATTTTTCCATTAGAATTTTACACGTCTGTAAATGTTGTTAGCTGTAGTAATGATAACATGATTTATATGTTATACGGCGAGCTATAATATTTTTTATTAGTCAACCATATCTCTAATTTTACGCTAAATATCAGCATATGTTTTATTTTAGTTATGAAACATCCGGCAAACACATGTATAGTTTATTCCAAGTTACACTGTATGTTCGTCTATTTACCAGGCCATACAAAATCAAACATACATTAAAATATATTTCAAACATTTATCCACCGCCACAAAGCGTGGAGTTTTATTACTGGTATGTGGCTTTCGGTGTTGTAATTGCGTCTTGTAGCAATATCTTTACGTTACTACTTCAATCTGAATTTAACTCTCTGACAGAGCAGCTTATTTTAGGCAAAAGTGTCCCCAAACCCAAAGTTCAGCTCCTTGGAACTATATCAAAATACTAAAATTGGTGTGCATATCTATGAACAACCACAAATCATATTCCATAATTAAAGTCTCTATTTTCAACTGTATACATGAAGTTGAGGAAAATTACGCACGGACCAGCAGTATCACTTAATTCCCGCCTATTCTTCAAAAAAATGCGGGGAAAACAATAAAACCTTGGTTTATTACTGCAAAAAGAGTACTGGAATCATTTTAAATTGTATATTGTCATAACACTGGTTTCATACAGAGAAAAAAAAAAGAAAAAAACAACAACAACAGGAGATAGAGAGAAAGAGTACGCGAGAAAATACGAGTTTGCGGCGAGGCATGTGGTGGAGTAGAAGTTTACTACTACTCCAGACATACAGGTCGCGGTGCAGTCTGTAATATAAGTGATCAAATTACCTCCCAGTCTATACACACATGCTTAAGTATGTAGTATCGTTCTAATTTGATGTGAAAATGGGCCAAGTGTGGGAAGTATTCCAAGCTGCAAGCTGTTTTACAACTTCATTGGACACTGCATACAAATATAATTGTCTAGGATACGGTAAATCAAAACTTGCTCATAAAGCAGGAACCACTAACTGTTTTTCTTATTCTGCAAACGCTCTGCACCTCTTATATCTCTCTAGAAAGGTTTTCATCTTCGTCGTACAGTAGTTAAACAAATTCATCCATATAAAGAAAAAGTATAGTGCAAAGCTGAAAAAGCCTAACATTCTATCTTTAACCCTATAGCTCCGATGATATTAATAAACTAAGCTCAAAACGAAATCAGTAAGCCATATTTTGTACAAAATATATTAAAACAAAAATATATTCCCTGCGACACGTACATGCACCAGCGCAGACCCTACAGATCAATGAAGCGTCGAAGTCAATGTGACCTGCTTTTGGAAGCCCTGAGTAGCCAGTAAAATTGCAGTGCGGCTCGTTTTTGAGAAAAATTCCCTTATAGGTGCCCACTATAAAAATCTGGCCCGGTGAGATCTACATCCAATAGTACCTGTGCGGCGAAAACAATAAAATCAAATCAGTTTTAGGTTCAAGCCTACTACTGCATGCAAGTTACCCATAAGAAGGCTTGTTCTGAACAATTACGTTCATTTTTTCCGGAATTTTTTTCAGCCAATCAGCGACCTTCATTCTTTAAAAATACGGTATTTACCACACATAGGCTGGTTCCATAACTCATCAACTAAATAGTTGCCTGCGACCTAATGAATGAGGCATGAAAAATAGCTCAATGTGACCAGCTTTGGTAGTGGTACGCAGCTCTCTTCAAGATGAATCCATTCTTCAATTTTCATTATTGTACTGTATATGCAAAAAAAGTCCGCGAGTATTGTGTTTAAAGCAAAACATAAAGCATCAATATTTCAGAAAAAAAGTGCTTAATGCAAAAAATAACCAACCTAAATAAGTATTGGTTACTGTGACCTTTTTTTGGTAATGTTAAGTAACGCTCTTCAAGATGAATGTAAGATAAATTTGCATTACTTTACAATCAGAAGTTTTTAGTAATTAGAGTGGAAAAAAATTTAATATAATCACATAATCACTGGAGTTAACTCCGACTCTTTTATAGCGTCGAGTAATACTCCTCAAGATGAATCAATCAATTTTTAATCAGTGTGTTTTCAATTATCATTTTAAGTAGTGTGCCAAAGTATTCAAGAAAGTTTTTTTCATGGACTCTCTCAAGCAAGCTTCCATCCAAGTTTCAGAACATTCGGTCACTCAGTTCTAAAGACTGGTTTTACACAAAGTATACAGATCATACCAATTCAGTTTTTTCTCTTATGACCTTGAAAACAATGTTAATCACCAGAGACCTAATGATCTCTTGACAGAGAGAGTATACTGTATGTGTGCACAAATCATGGGTCTAGCATTAAAAAAAACTTCTTTTTGTCTGGTGGCTCTGAAAGTGGGATTAAAGTCTCCTACACCTAATCAGTTTCCAAAATAGCTTCCATGTAAATTGGAGAAGATTTGGTCAAGAGGGCTGCATCAAAGAGTTTGTCGCTAACTTTAGATAAAAACCGTCACAAAAACAATATGTCGATATACCCCGACTCCAGCCTTTACACGTGCAAACGGAATCGTTGAATTCCTGGCATGACGTTCATTGCAGTGCCTAAGCCTCAAACGGTAACCATTATATCGTGCTAGAGACCTTAGCACGTAGCTCACTCGTCAAGTTCTCTATGGTTTTCTTTGCCAGTCATGACCTTTTTCTAATATATCCTCTTTTGACAGACTGATATGCAGTCTAGTTAGTACTCTATGGTAGAAACTGCTCCACGCGGTCACTCACCTTTGTTAAGGTCAGAAGACATTCTGTCCGAGCACAGTCTCTTAGCCGCTGGCTCTGAGTCTCCCCTTGTGGATTCATCAGACAGAGCAGGCGACGGAGTATCCCGCGGCCGGTCTGCAAAAGGTCGAGATATAATTGTCGTCTTGTAAAAAGAACAAGCATTGCAGCGGTCAAAATAGCCACAGGAGAAAAAAGACAACATATTGAAAGTACTGGTCTAGCAATTCATGAAGTTTCCTTGAAACATGAAAATATCTCTTCTTTGTCGCTGAGAGCTCTCAGCAAGAGATACCAAAGTCAGTCGGCACACAGAAAAATCCCTCTATTAAAAACTCTATTTGTGATATAGTAGTAAATTATTTATGTCCCAGAAGTGTTTTGTACAGCGTCTGATCTTTATACATCACAGCTGCTCGCAAATTCTTCAAATTACATTACGAGCCGACAACAGTGTTATCAAGGCGGTCGTGCCTCTCAGACACGAAATCCTACACTCAGAAGGCCTCCAGATTACAGTAAATACGTATTACTACACACACACACACACACACACACACACACACACACATATATATATATATATATATATATATATATATATATATATATATATATATATATATATATATATATATATATATCACACACACACAAAAACCCAACCAACCCAATATTCAGGTACGGCTATCTCACCCGTAAGTGTGATGCAACAGCGGCATATTTTCATTTTATTGACACTCGTTCCCTTTCGTCGAAGATAATATTCAGTTGGAAGGAGAAACATTTTTTACGGATATTTCAGATTTGAATATACCCATATATCAGTACACTTCAAAGGATCAACCTATCCTAGAGATCACCTCTATTAAGCAACAACCTGTCTTTAACAGTCACTTTCTCAAGACCCCTAAACCAAAGTATTGTAGAAATTAACCTCTATTAAGCAACCACATTTCTCAGAAGACCACTTTTCTCACTGTCTTCAGTTGGCTGCTTAAGCCTGTTTGACCTTAATTCAGTTAGTATTCATATCTGTTGCTCCGAGTGCAATGGCGGCGCGAGGGTTTGAGGCGTCCGGGGGCAATGTTCTTTAATGGCGCCCCCCCTCCCCCCCACCACCACCAACCGAGGGGCCCTTGGGCGATGTTCTTTATTTTCGCTCCTACTTTGCCACAGAGAACAGTCTTTTTTAATGTCAGTTGCCAACCTCCAACCCTCCCCCATCTAAGCCCTGAAACCGGGGGCTTAGATGGGGGAGGGAAGGGGTTTGGCAAAAATATTTGTAAAAAATTTAAAAAAGCTTCTGATGGCGTCCCCCCCCCCCCCTTCGCCTGGTGCCCGGGAGCAATTGCTCCCCCCGACACCCCCTCGCGCCGCCACTGTTTGAGTGTACACGCGTGCTTTTTGTTTTTAAGTTCTATTGTTTGAAAACAATGAAATGATCGACTTTTATACTGAGTAGAAGTCGTACAAAAAGACCGTCACTGTTACACGAGCTAGAACCTAGAGCAAGAAATCGGGACAATAACTTGTCCCTAACAGGTAAATGTTGTCGCGTTCGCGAGACTTGAATATACATGTTCTAAAGAGAACCAATTAGAATCGCCCTTGTATTGCAAGTCACGTCATCTCTCTAACGCACTTATCATGTTTCGTAATCACGAATTCAATTTTGCGTAATCGAACTCCGTTGTACGCAAAAACGGTAACAGCGTGGGAACCTTACAATTATATCTCGACCTCGAGTAGGAGTTGTCGAAAGAAGCAAAAAGCTGGCTTATTGGAATCACTAGACTTCTCAAATAAGTATCGAAGACAAAATGATAACCATACTTAAAAAGATATTTTAAAACTGTTTGTTAATGTTTGTTTTGTTTGTTTTTAAACAGCTAACATTACTGTGCTCTCTCTCTCTCTCTCTCTCTCTCTCTCTCTCTCTCTCTCTCTCTCTCTCTCTCTCTCTCTCTCTCTCACACACACATTAACTCGTTTAGAATTTCGAAATAAAAGAAATGTGCTAACTTGTAAGAAAGACGTTTTATGGGCATAACCCCGTAAGGTAGTAGACTATTCAAATTATTTACATCCAGAAATTGTTCCTACTGAATTAAAGAAAAGGCTGTTCGGTAGTAAGTAAGTTTAAGAGAACCAAGAGTATTGTGAATGGCACATTATGTGCTCTCCCCGTGTTTAATAGTCCTACTAGGGCATGGTTGATTCGGAAGATTACGGACCAGCCGGTCGCAACGACCTTGATATTTGGTCAAGATATGTGATCTTGAACAGAACAAACTTACAGAATTCACAAGTATTATTTGACTCACCATAACCTTGACCTTTGACCTTAAGAAAAATCTACAGATTTCTTTCTTCCCATAAGTGCAAGCCATCCACTAAGTTTGGTCACATAACTTAATCTAGAACAAACATTATCGCGCAAAAAAAAATTTTTCTTAAAGTTACCATGGCACTGATCATTAATCTTTTGATCCCAAAGTCAATACGCCTTTCCCTTACTTAAAGTGTAAACCCTCCACAAAATATTGGACAAGGTCCGTGGTCTAGAACTAAAATTATTACGTCGAAACCATTTTTCTTCTTTCACTCACAGTTCTCTTGACCTTTGCTCTACGGACACCAAAATAAATTGATTTGTATCTTACTCCAAAAGCAAGCCATCCACAAAGTTTGGATCAGCTCTGTGGTGTGGAACTAATATTGTTGTGCGGAAATCATGTATCCCTTTAGTCACAGTGACCTTTACTTTGGACCTTTTGACCCTGAAATCGATAGGCTTATTCCTTACCCGAAATACAAATTATCTACAGAGTCTGATAACGGTAGATGGTACAGAACTCAAGCTTTTGAGCGGAAAGGAAATAGGGAACAGACAGACATCATAACATTATATGTTCCACCTTGTGTCAATAGTATAAAAAGTGGGGGGGGGGGGAGGGGAGGGCACCAAACTAGTGTTCTCAGTATGGGTATCACTCTGCAAAGTGACTATATGTATTGGATTTTAGATAGAACTGAATGGGATTTTGACTTGAATGGAACTTTTTTTTTTAAAGTTTGCCTATTTCTTACATCCAGATTTGTAAACTACTTTACAAAGATATTTTAAATTATATCAGCTTTTGGAAAGAAAAAAAAATCATAGGTTACCGCGTTTGAAAGAAAAATACAGCAACTTTTTTAAAAAAAATGCAGAACGTGATTAAAAGTATACTAAAAGTAAACGATTATCAAGTCGCATGTCCATTTTTAAAAACATTTCCCCTCGTACAAAGAATCCGAAGAGCCATTTTATTTTTTAAATGAATCATTTCAGTAAAACAATGTACAACTTGTCTGAATTTCGTAGACACGGCTTTTGCGTCAAAAGGACATACAAGTATAAGTCACGCTCACCTCAAACCAATTTAGGGGATGTCGCAAAATGACTTGCTTGCATGAAAATCACATTTAAATGAGGTTAAATATTCATTTTATTATTTTTGTTTCTGTGTATTCTAGTCTCAAAAACGTGTAATCATTGGCACATTATGCTTCTGTCTGTCGGGGCCCCGGGTGGCAGAGTGGTCTAAGGCGCTCGCCTTTACAGATCACTGACATTTCACCTCTGTCCGCGTGGGTTCGAGTATCGGGCTCGGCCAACGTGGGTATGTGAGAAAGCTTGCCAGTAGCTTCCCGTGGGTCGGTGGTTCTTCCCGGGTATTTCCTGGGTTCTTCCTCCACCAAATATACTGGCCGCCATGTATAGCCGATCATGTGCAGAAAAATGGCATAACGACCAACCAACCTCTGTCTGCCACGAAAGATCGATTACGCGTAATGGAAGGGCTGAATATGCATGTTAGAGATTAGCTTGACTGCAGCGAAATTGCGCAATAACATGAAACGCTTACGTGTTTTGGTCCCAATAATGTGCAATAACCGCCGCCGTGTAGAACTAGACCACGACAACACGTTATTTACAGCCATGCGATCAACTACTTCGATCTTAAATAGCGTACATGACGGATGTGCTTTCGCCATTGCAGCTTTCCACTACCAGGAAAAGGGGATATCAGCTTCCAAGAACTGAGGAACCTTTTCATAGGGAACTAAAATTTAGGGATTCTTTCGATACAGTGAAAAATTTTCAAGTACAAACTGGAACTGCCCCTTTAAATGCGCTGAAATAGGTCACAACATGTTTCATTCTCTTTTGCACTGATCTCCAATTTCTCAGCATGATATAGCCAATGATGCATTCGAAGTGCCGTAAAAAAATTAAACAAAAAATAAACAAAACAATGAATCAAACAACATATGTTTCGAAACTACAGGCAATTGCTAGTACATAACTCTGGGAACCTGAGAATTGTGTAAAATTAACACGATTCCCAGATAATTGTCGAATGCCCCTGCATTCTTATTCATGAACGTCATTTAAAGTAACAAGAGGACTAAGTGGGCATCATATCGTTCACCTGTGTAAGTGACATAAAATAGCTAGGCTTGAATGCATTTCACTTATATTTCCATGCGTAACAATAAGCTCAATCACTCAGATGCCAGAACTTTCATTAATCTGCAGAGATAACACTCGTAATCAAACTTCTCAAAGTTCTTGCTAATACAGGTTTATACATCAAGTTTTATCAAATTATGTTTACAAATACAGCCCACAAAGAGGTAACAACCTCAGCCAGTCAGATACAAGATCCCATCATTGATTTGCGTGAATATTCCTCATAGTTCAATTTGAAAAAAGCTTAATCAATAGTAGCTTACTTAATAAATAAATTCGTAAATGACGCCTCCTGAGTGTAACAAACGTTTCAATCAGATGCAGATTTGCAAAACCTATGTCGCTCATAATCGAACTCGTCATAGATCTTTATCACATAAGCCTAAATAATGAATCGGATCAAAATCGGTTCATAAATGAAGCCTCCAGATTGATAATAAGCTAGGCTAATCTGATGCAAGACCACCTCCTTAATATGCAAGGATGTTGCTCATAACCAGAATCGTTCTAGACCTTGATTATATAAGCCTACATATGGAATCTCATTAAAATTGGTTCATTAATGAAGCCTCCATTGTGGTAAGAAGCTCAGCCAATCAGATTGATGTCGCTCTTAATCGAACTCATCCTAGATCTTGATGATATCTTCATACCAAATTTGATCTAAATAGATTCATAAAGGAAGCGTCTAGCGTGGTAAGAAGATCAGCCAATAATATGCAAAATCACACCGTTAATATGCACCGGTGTCGCTCATAATCAAACTCGTCCCAGATCTTGGTGATGTATTACTATACACCAATGTACAATCTTTTACTCCCGATTTCATAAAAATTGAATCAGAAAATGGCATTAAGAGTGGTAACAAGCTCAGCCAACCAGATACAAAGATCACCTCATTAAAACGAGTGGATGTCGCTCATATTTGAATTCTTCTGAGATACTGCTGATATAAGCTTACACTCCAAGTTGGATCAAAATCTGATCAGAAATACGACCTCCAGGATGGAAAAAAATCAATAGTTGAGGGACGAACGAGCGACGATGCACGGCCGAATTAACGGCCGAATTCGCTTGGCCTAACACCCAGGTAAGCTAAAAATCTAACATGATCCACTTGGATTCCCTTCACACTATATTATGTTTTATCGTGTTCAAACCACCCCTGGAGCGGAGCTGTAAGTTGTGGATTTTAGACCCATCTGGGATGAACGACACAATACTACCCCTCTAACTGATTCATCATTTTCAAATAAAAAACTTTTAAAAAACACTCAAGAAGGTATATCTTCTATAACCTTTTCCTCCAATATTTATATCAATCGATAAAACAGACCATTGTCAACATCTTCACAAAATTTATCATTTATCATTATGTTGGCCTCCTCAAATCAACTATCTATCTATCTATATGTATATATATATATATATATATATATATATATATATATATATATATAAAGAGTGAGAGAGAGGCAGACAGACAGACAGACAGAAAGATGGCGAGGGCGGGGGAGAGGGGGAGGGAGGGAGATATTTATAAATACTTTATTTGTAATTTAGTACAAAAATAAAAATAACATTATAGTTTCAACTCGAAATAGAATCGATATAGAACCGTCTGATAATATACGTGCTCATGCAAAAGAAATAAGTTAGTGCAAGTTTACCCATATTACATTACTTACATACAATATTTTGCATAGATATATCCCGCATCACTTAATTAATATACTACACACATTTACATCTATTTCAAGAAGTATACAGTTTATTCCTTTACATGTATTTCAGAAAAATATTTAATTAATGCAGCTCTGAAAGAAAAAGCATACTCTAAATTGTATGTAAAGTGACATTTAATTAGTGGATCCCATTAACGAAACAAACTTTTCTTCCGTAGGGAAAAATATAGTCTCTTTGATATATTTCTTTCTTAATTCCTCTTAGCTCGGGCAAATGTATACAAAATGTAATTCCTGGTCACCAGAGCAAATGCATTAAAAATTAAATTCGTCTTCCACCACTTGAATATTTTGTTCTTGACAAATTGGGATATTCGATCCTGTCTTTCAAGTTTATTCCGTCTCCCTATTTTAATCACTGGATCATGGTTCGAACACCTGACTTGTGCGAGTATCTTACTAATAAATATAATTCTGGTAAATCAAAAGAGATATTTCTCAGGTTCCACTAAACTTTTGTACTGGCTGTATTAATTCAATTTAGACGTTTCTCAACTTTTCCTGACCAACACTGATATGTTGCATGTCTTACCCGCTGTGACAACATTAGTAGAAATGCTTGTGCATTATCAACATCTTCAGATATCCTACATATTTGAATCCATACATAAAAAGTAAAATTCTTGACGTTGATTGCCTATTGTCCTCGTCTATTTATTAGAAAAGTATTACATAACATAGATATGGATATCTCTCTTGGGTTATTTGGATAAGTTTAGTCCAAAATTTAATACAAAAGATATAAATACATAGTAAACACAGGATATCTTCCACACTCTCCTAATGCATCTGCATCACTAGTATACGTGGACACGTTCAAATATTTCTGACCAAAAATTGTTCCGCACAGTATCAATATCATCTGAATATTCAAATCCCCATACTTATGACCCGTAACACAGTATTAAATTAATCACTGCATTAACAATTTTAAATATATCTTTACGGTACAATTTTTATGATTTATTTTGATAGCTAAAAGTGAGTGCAAATGATTTATTCGCTTGTGTTGCAAACATTTGCTTAGATTTTGTTCATACAAGTCTTAGGGTGACAAATATTCCCATATGCTTATAAATTGAAAAAACTTCAATAGGTTCGCCTTTATAATGCCATTTTTCATTTTTGTTTCAAGTATCCAGCATTTATAAAAACAATTAAGTTTGTTTTTGATAGATTGATTTTCATGACAGAATATTCACAACAGCTATCAATGATGTTTATTTGCTGTTGAAGAAGACCAGGGTTGTCTGCACAGTTAACTACATTATCTGCATAAAGTAAGGCAAATGTTGCATGAATAACATCTGTAATAACTATTCCTTTTTCACTATTAGTACGGAGTCTTGTCAGTAAATCATTTATAAAGAGAGACAATAAGACAATAA
Source organism: Margaritifera margaritifera (assembly GCA_029931535.1). NCBI lineage: Eukaryota > Metazoa > Mollusca > Bivalvia > Unionida > Margaritiferidae > Margaritifera > Margaritifera margaritifera. The sequence goes on along the minus strand of JAQPZY010001566.1, from coordinate 963,253 downwards.
TACAGAACTTAAGATGCATCCTTGTCTAGTCCTATAGAAGTTTTAAAATAATCAGTTAAGCCATTTTTTTCTCACGCAACATTTTAAATCTGCGTTCATTTTTCTGCAAAACTTTTAGTATATTTCCATTTAATCTTTTCTAAAACAAAGAAAGTCATAATTTACCATAATTTACTCTATCAAAAGGTTTTGAAAACTCGACAAATAAGCGATAAAATCTACCATCTGATATATATATATATATATATATATATATATATATATATATATATATATATATATATATATATATATATATATACTGAACGACTGATTGTAATGTAAAACTTTGGTCACATGTACGTTTTCCTAAAATCAGCTTTAATTTCGTCTCTCATGTGATTTTCTGCCAAGTTATAAATCGTTTTGTTCAAAGTGTATGTAAATACTTTATAAAGTGTATTGATGAGAGAAATGTCCCGATAGTTGGATCATTTATGTTTCCATTTATATTGTAATAGACCTGGACTTTACATTAAATATGCTGTTAATGTCAATGATTATATAATGATGAAAGAGTAAATTTGAACATTATAATGTGATTGGTAATGTACATAGCGTGACTCCCCCTGATATATGTATCCACTTGTTCGTGTTATGTGTCGAGTGCGATCGCGGGTCACACACTCAGAAATATGTTTATCACACTTAATTTCCCTTCCAAATCAGCATTTAAATAGCACTAAGCTTGCTGACACTACAAAATGCGTCTGCAGCCATGATGGCTGACGCTAGATAACATGACCGGTTCCACACACTAAATTCGTCCAATTTCACATTTTTTAAAATAAAATTTCACTTGTTCGTTGTAAATGCTGACCTTCTTTTAAACAAGTATGAGTATGTTTTGAACTTTTAATGTTATAGTCTTCATTTTATGCTAGTCAATTTATTTTTAATGTTGTCAGTCTTCACTGGTACTAGTTTACTCTTCAACCCATGCACAGCTACCTTGGTTACGACTTAAAAAGCTTCGATATTGAAGGACAAGAGATAATTGAAAATGTTTATTTATTTGCTACTGTTTGAGTGTAAACGGACAAGTAATGCTAATTAAATCGCATGATAACGCCATATTTGTGTCACAGGACGTAGAGTATCTGTTCGGCACGACCCGACCTTCTGGGCATGCTGGGCAAGCAATGATGGGTCAGAATTACGTCACGTGACTATTTTACAAAAGTATAAATAGGAGCGAAATTTTAAGGTCAGCAGGCAGACGTACATGACGAGATTCGTCGCACACGTCTATAATTCAAATTCAGTCAAGGTCAGCAGATAGCTGTCAACAGTAACAGCGTCCATAAAATTAGCGTCCATAGTTGCAAATCTCCACTAAAAATATTCCTGTCCTGAGTTAGTTATAATTACAAATTTATTAAGTCACATTAATATGCTAATAGATAGCTATAAAAATAACACAAGTCAATGAATTTTTATTATGTCTTTATTATCAAAATATAGACTAAAATTACACCTTTAGTACAATAATGTGAGTCAATTCAATTCAATTAAATGCAATTCACTGTTATTGATTCCGGCCTAATGTAAAAAAATAATATTGTGACATACAAAGTTTAGGCAGGTATCTCCCACCAAATTAAGAATTCAAGGTTTACTTACAAAATGCTTACAGTGTAGGCCATCCATTTCTTGCTGAATAATTATCTTCGGGTTATGAAGGACAGCATATAATAGTCTCTGTGTGCATTGCATATAGTAACATATTCATGTTTCAATATTCTTTTCCTTTTATTAACCATTTTATCATAATTACACCCAGTCACAAATAAAAAAGATCCTGAACTGAAGCATTTTTGAAGTTATTATTACACTCGTATAAGTTACCCCCTCCCCACACACTGTTAAAATATAAAGCGGACAAAAAATACTCATTGACCATTCCCTACGGATCTTACCTGAATCAAATATCTTCTTAAACAACGTATTCAAAAAAGGGACAAATCTATAGTTGTTTAATACAAAATTACAGGAAGACCATCGGGACCTGGAGTTTTGCTTTTCATGTATTTAATGCTAAGAACGATTTCCTGATTAACACAATGCGAATTCAAGATGTCAGTTATCACTGTCTTGTTCTTCTTCAAATGTATCCATGTTTTCTATATATTCCTCTAAGCTGTACCATGTCCATTTGTAAAAAGAAATTTAAAAAGAAAAAGAAAATAATTGTAGCATTGTTTACTATATATTTAATATATATAAATTTAATTTTATATAGTTCGTCCCGCACAGCATCGCGAATGATATACGTGTCTGTTTCTCATTTAATTTTCATGTCAGCGTCTCGAAATGTAGCTAAAATTACCGAATTCGCTTCGTGTACGAATGATTTAAACATAATTCATATCAACATACATCGCAACACCATTCATTCGATACATCCTGAAAAATAGTGGTCTGCCTACATGTAATCCGCAATGCTCGTCATGGAGTTGTGGAAGAGTCCATTTTTGATACAGCACTGAACCTTATTGGAACCGTCGCGTGCCATACGTAAACAAACATCATCTTTATCGTCTATAGTTTTCTTTACTTTGCGTTCTACTTTCACTTAAATGTCAATGTCAACAACAATAGACCTAACAAGGAAAAAAGAATTGCCTAAAAATGAATGTAACCAACCTTTGAATATAAAGAAATGCACACTAAGCAGCTTTGGATAATAATAATAATAATAATAATAATAATAATAATAATGAAAATTTTCCTGCTGATCTATTTCACTTATTCCAAATGTTATCTTAAACAAAATTTTAAATAATTTCTGAATAACTTGACTTCAGTGTATTATTTGTAACTTCTTAAAAGGTAAATCATTTATCTATTTGAATTCATATATTTATTTTCAACACCAGTATTTAAGTGACCAAAATAACATTACATCAGTCGTATAGCCCCTTTATTATTATGATACAAGTCCATTGTTATCAATGTTTGCTTTTATTTACATTGTTATATTCCAATAATAAAGTCAATTCCTTTTTTTAAGCAAGGTAAGGCATTATTTTTTAAAATACATGAAAGATAAAAAATGTGCCTCTAACCCTGTTGGGTAATTGGAGAAGTATGTGCCTCCCCCCCCCCCCCGATATTTGATAACAATTATGTCCATCATTATGTTTTCATTTTAGAGGTAACATACTTTTGCAAGTCTGGCTATAAATATTATAAATTTGGTATGAACAAAAATACATGCGGCCACGTAAAAATGATTGGGCAAAAAAAAAAAAAAAAAAAATGTCTTTCCTATTATGCACAAATCAATTTCGGCAATATGATTTTTTTAAGCTAAAAAAAAAATAAAATTGGGGGTGGGGGGTGGGGGAAAAAGTGCTAAGGTCGGCAACGAGAAACAGGGACGATCAGCCGACCGGAAACACACATATTTTTTTGTTGTTGGACCTTGTCACTGTCAGAGAGAGGGTTCAATGGTTTACATTTTTTTTCTTTTTTTACCTTTAATCTACAAATAACAACTGGAAATTATGAACTGCAACTGCAATATGTTAAAACATTGCAATACAGACTGTTGTACAACATAAACTACATCCTAAGAACATAAAGGTGAAAAGAAATTGCTATTAATTCACTCGTGCAAATTTTGCAATATATAATTCCAAAAAAGATTTTATTTATTTACATTACATAAGTTATTTTGTATTCCATAGTGATTTTTCTTTATCCACACACATTCTAAAATAGTGTGAACATATTGATTTCACCTCTGTTCATCCATTTGTTTGTCTGTTCATAACCCTTGATATATATTGTATATGCCTTATAGCTATATTTCAATAAAATTGAATATAAAAAACAAAAACTGTTTTTATCATCGCTCAATATACCATGCTCCCAGGCTTACCAAGTAATGATTAGATATTAGATATAACTTATTATATATTGTATGCACAATATATATATATATATATATATATATATATATATATATATATATATATATATATATATATATATATATATATATATATATATATTACAATTTATTCATACCATATCATATTTCATACAATATAATTTATTTTAAATAAAAATATTTATTATATAGTTTATGAATAATTTGTGAAAATTAAACATAATTTGATTAACAATATGTAACTAAAATTTTTTAGCTGAAACACACGTAGGATGGTGAGGGTCAGAAAAAAAGGCAAATTAACATGCAGCCTAAAAGACAAGTTTTCTAACATGACAATAATACAAGTTCCTATTTAATGATGATAGTAATAGATTTCTTCCAGATATTTAGCTCTACTGGTCATGGACCAGTAAAACACTTATTAAATGGCATATTGTCTGTCATCCACCTATTACAAAAGTTTTATATTGCTACTCCAGGTATAGTTAGTTGTAAATAACAAGAGTTCAGACTGGATGTCCAACTTAGTCATTTCAATATTTCCAAACACCTATTATTGGCTAGTAGAATGCCACTCCCTTTAAATTCATATAATGCTGAAAGGAACTGGAGCAGTTTTTACTCTACTATAAATGATATACTTGATTTATGGTAGGTTCATGAATGTACAATATTGTTTTCAAACATGTAACCTGCACACACACACACACACACACACGCCATAGACCACAATCTAAATGTTTCTGAAAATGAATAGGTTATTCTGATAAATTTGACATATATGGTATATAAACTTTGATACAGCAAGCCTTAACTCACCCTTTTAAGCCATCAGCAATAAATATTGTACTGCTTTTTTTTCAAAACTAAACTGAGATGTACTGTCCACCATTAGTTTGCAGAAAGGTAATTCCCAATTTTCACATGTTATATGGGACGCATACATTTTGATTGAAAGTAATAAAAATGAACCTAATGAAACAATTAACTTCATACTTTTCATTTAGACACCTTCTAATTTCATCATTAAGAAATTTAACCTACTGTACCTTGCATCACAGTATTCACCAACAACACTCATCCCAAGTTTTAAATGTTACCTTCAATACACCACCACATCTAGACTGGCTCTATAGACTATAAATAATTATTGGGCTGTATCCATATGCAATACACCACCACATCTAGACGGACTCTATAGACTACAAATAATTATTGGGGTGCATCCATATACACAGTTAACAGTTATTTCAACACTTCAAATTGTGCTGACTGTACTATGGACTAAGACAAAAATATGATATTTTCATACAAGTACCGGTATGTACCAACATGTCTGAGTTAGTATGAGTTGGAGAGTTCCATCTCATTCTTTTCACTAGAGAAAAGGTTGTGACTGCGGAAATGAGAAAATGAAGTTATCACAAGGACTAGAGAAAATCCAATTAGTCTTTACAAACGACGACATAATCTTACATTGGGATAACATTTTCTTTAAGAATTATTGCTTCTTTGAACAACTGACCTGAAACAGGTCTTAAATGCAGTGAATTTAACCCAGACTGGAATGATTTGTACTTTGAATTCTCTCCAGACTGTTACCAATGTATACACATCCCAACATTCCTATATGTTTAGATAAAAATATGAAAACAAGGGTCATGAAAAGTTCACAAAACAACAGATGACCATGAATCCATCATGTTATCAAGTAAGTTTTGTCAGTTTAAATACCAACAGGATGACCTTCAGGTTCTGAAGTATGGAGTTGCTTTTGTTTTTTAAACTCTCCTTACTGCAGGCCTTCTTTGGAGATATACACTAGTATTAAAAAATAACAAAACTTCCACATTCATAGCCACATGTTATCAAGTAGCATCTACTAAGAAAACGACTTGTTGCGAGAAGTATAACGTCTGACGTAATTTAAGTACATGTACAGCAACGCAACTGTCAAGAAATCGCAAGGGAGGCAACTATATTATGACTGAAGATAGCCGAATGGGAAAACTTATCACTCCTTAATAAGCAATTGACTCTTCCACAGGTGATGGCGTCGTCGAAGAATTTGATGTAAACAGACTACCCTACTTCAGCATGTATTGAATGAGATATGTTACGCTCAATGTCGATTAGGATGGTGTTGAAATAGTTCGTGCGCGAAACGAGTTAGGTATTTTTACCTACATTTAAACACGCTAACCTGAAAATTAACTGCGCTACAGACGCGGATATCATTCGCGAAAATGTGCGGAACGAACTATAGTTAACTTTACTCCTTGAAAGATTCCAAAAAACGCCATTTAGACTGACCTCTCCTACCTGCTAGCCTTTCCCTTTGTGATCACATGCAGAAGTCTATCTGTCTCTTACACAATACCTTAGATACACTTATTACAATTCCAAATCCCTCGATGAATGTGTATATTTGAACCGATGTAGATTAAATACGTAATTTGTTTTGCTCTGTCGCAATCATCGTTCCAATAATACAATAATACACTAAGATGATAAATACTGTTTTCAAGCATTATTTAAACCTATGATCAAATATTTAAATCGCAAACACTTTCACGGGATACCGTCATCACCAAGATCATCGTCATTGTCTTCATTATCATTATCACCATTATCGTCATCACAGGCTAAAGTTAACGTACAAAATGGATCGATTCATCCCTGTCACCAATACCAAATCGACGATACGTTTAAACAGACCAGAGGCACAGAGGCTCGAGCTGAAGTGCAAAGAGCTGAATGGAATACGGCTCTCTCGTTTGTGGACCGAAAATGACGTACTACGCCTATTGATAATCAGAATTTTCAGTCGACCAATAAGGGGGCAGAATTTCATTCAGTGCGTTGTACCTGCATATTAAGCGGGCACGATCATGGCCATGTCAACCGGTCGCGTGGGAAAATGGTCTGGCATTCCTGAAAGGTGTGGTAGTAAGTCAAACTTTGTGTAGGCATATAAAGTCGAATGACTGAGCTAAACATCGGTACCAAATTTATTACGCTATGCGAAGTGCAAATTGAAATATCAGTGTCGATTCTTAAATAGGTCGTGCGAGAAAGGAGAGAAGTGTCCTCCCTGTAGTTTTATATATTACAGGTATGATTGACAGGTCAATTGTAAGCAACAATACGAGCCCCTTTGACCAGAGGATGCGATCATATAATCAATGATTCTGCAACCGTTTCTTGTAATACAAATGGAATTACCAATTATATCATTATTTAACCTTCCATTTCAAATATGCACATTAAAAGTTTTACGAAGGTCCAAAAAGACAATGTAAACTTATTAAATGTATCACGTGTTTGTATGCACATTATTTATAAAGTATATGATCTAATGTATCGCCAGACATATGTGCCTCCAAATCCTTCATCCGGGCATTAAAATCCACTTACAAAAATAAGGAGCATTCTGGGTATTCAATTTTTATTTCATTCAGTTTTTCTGTAAAACAAACACCACCATCAAATAGACTTCTATAGACAGACGAACGTTCTGGGAAAATGTAACGGAACAGAAGTATTATGTCCTTCGCTAAATACCGAGTTAAATCGAAAGCATATAGCATTCAGCCAAATGATCAAAAATGTGTATTACGATACTATTTTACACAAGATATAACTTCACAAATGTCGAAACGCCCCCATAAATTTTCCTTTCCTCGTTTTGATCTAATATAACCAAAGTCTTTGTATTACTCGAGAACATTATCAATTTCCTTATCTAGTTTTGTTCAGGTTTCACGACAAAACACATCCTAAGATGTCATATCAGTTACAAAAATGCAAAAACGTCATTACTATCCTATCCTTTCACAGTCCCTCAATATTCCAACTAAGAACAAGTTTACTTAACAATAACTTCGTAAATGAAGCGTCCTGAGTAGTAATACATTTAGCCAATTAATAAGCGTTGATGTCGCTCATAATTGAATTCGTCAATAGATCTTGATCGTATATGCCTACATATCGAAAATCATCAAATTCAGTTCATAAACGAAGTAACACGAGTAGTAACATGCTCAGCCAATCAGATTAAATATCACCTCATTAATATGCATTGATGTTGCTCATAATCGAAACCGTCCTACATCCTGAGAATATAAGCATTTATACCATAGTCAATACAAATTGGTTTATATAGTCTCCAGAGTGGTAATGAGCGATATGAATATGTGGTGTGCACATGACGTCATTTGATAAACAAGGTACATGTATATGCAACGGCGGCTACTGTAGTATTTCCGAGGTGTCTTTCCAAAACATTGGCTGAAAGGCCCGATCGTGTTTCAATTGTAGTTTATGTGTGAGTGAAAAACAGTCCTTCATTAGATGAATCACATTTTGCAACGGACAGAAAGATTTATTTTCTTGAACAAGAGTACCGCAAACAGCACATGCTATGCCCATATTGTGACATTTTCCTTACTAATGAACTTGACCTCTGACCTATTGACTACTGTATGGTAATGGTTTGACTTGAGTAAAGCTTCATCAAAATATCTGTAGGGGTTAGAGAGTGACAGCTTGAAAAAGAAACGGGTCATTGCCTTTCGTTATCCTTTATTGTAACCTTGATCTCGAGGACAGGGGGTAATACTGTGAATACGGGAGACGCTCTCAAGTCAGTACATATACAAGGCCTAGGATTTAAGTCACATAATTACATTTTCCCATGCTGCTACAATGACCTTGAGACATGGAGCGTCGCTATGGTACGCGACACACCGCCTACTCATTATAGGCTTCGGCATTCGTGAAAATACTGAGTTTTCACCCACTCGATGACATATATCCGTTATTCACTCGATACAACCAAATATCCTCTATAAATCTCGCCCTATAAACAATGACGTAATTTACATCATAGCAAAGACGAAGTATCATTAAATATCTTCAGTGGGTTAAAAGTTATGTCACATAATTACATATTCCTTTGCCGTAGCTTTGATATATATATATATATATATATATATATATATATATATATATATATATATATATATATATATATATATATATATAAAATGATTATAACCTGGGATGGACCGATATAGAACGCACAGGTAAGGAACGATACTTGATACTTCAATTGAAAACTCATGGGCCTAAATGAAAAAGTCTAACCTTCTTAATGCAATCTTATCAAAACTACAGCCAGGCAACAGTTTATCAGACGTACGCAGTTTTTGCGATAATATTTACTCAAGTAAATATTCCGTAACTCTTTGCATGTATATTATTATTATTATTATTATTATTATTATTTGAACTCTTGTCCATTATCCCGCTATACCATGCTCTTGACATACTTTCTTAGTACCTCCATGCATAACTTTACCGGGATATAATTTCTTTTGTACATTTTGATGATTGCGTTGATTTTTCGCCGCACATGGTGCCAGTCCTTTGTTCAGAGTCTGGAATTAGGTCAAACACTTTGGTCCTCTGCGTAATAGGCACGATAAACGCTTCTTTGAATTTTTTTACACAACTTTGTTGGGCTGATGGCAGCATAACATAGATACGTAGTTATATCCGTTTTAGACAGTTTTGTTTTTAATTTTGTCTTCTTTCTTCTGCTATTGTTTATCCTTTGTTTATTTCCTCGACATTGAAACATGTAGGAGTCAAGAATTTCTCTTGGCCTTTATGTTTGTGTATGTTTTGTGGATGTAGATTGTTTCTTCCCTTGACGAAGAGCTTGTTCGAAACATTGGGAAACTGTTTTGTATTTGCGCCGTTATCAATGTTTGTGTCATTATATATATATATATATATATATATATATATATATATATATATATATATATATATATATATATATATATATATATGGGAAAGGTTTCATAAAAAAAATATATTCAGTAGTTCAAAAGTTATACTCCAAATAAGGATATTAGCCACAGAATTACATTTTCCCTTGAAGCGACCTTTATTTCGAGACTTGGGACGTGGCTTTCGTACTCAATACACTGTCTAGCCAAGATATATACTTGGGGGAAGTTTGATTACATTATCTTCAGTGGTTTAAAAGTTATATACCGGATAACGTTACAAGTTACATAATTGCATGTTCCCTTGTCGCGACTCTGGACGATAAGGCAGAGACCTGGCTATAATACGCGACACACAGCTTTGTCATGATATATACTTTGGCAAAGTTTCAGTATTCATTGGTTCAAAACGTTATACTTCGGACAAGGATACAAATCACACAATTACTTTTACCCTCTGTTGCCATTACATTGATTTTTCGTTCTGAGGCCGTGGCGTGAATATGCTATGCGACACACCGCCTGGTCATGAAAATAGACTTGGGCAAAGCTTCATTGAAATATCCCACAGCTAATCTGATTGGTTAATTATAGGATCAAACAGCATTTTGCCATTTATTTTATATTAAAAATCGCTGAGGAAATACGTAAAATCCTGAGCTCTTTTTGTTAAAAAAATAAAATGGCAAAATGCTTGTTACAATTGACCAATCAGATTAGATGTGGGTGGAGCTTAGGTGCGTACTTAATGGAATTTTCATATAGCAGTGATAGTTAAATGTTTAACGAATCGATTGATCTAAGCCATGCCTTGCCTCACTTTTTTTTGGTACGGACGCTTGAATACGACAGGGGTACGGAACACCGATCTGAAAAGTTTTCTCCATTGTCATTTTCGTAACGCATACAGCCCCATTACCTCCCACTCCACTACCAATCTCTCTGGTTCTAGCCCAAATCCCTATGTAAAAATATATTAAAATCGAGGACTGCAAGTCTGTTGAGTTGCAACCTTACGTTTTGTCCTGGTAAAATGACGATGATCGGTTAACGACGACGATGATCATGATGACGGTGAAAACGATGATGATGGTAATCAGAAACTCTTAGCTACCAACCAGAATGTTGAAAATTGAACAAGTACGTTCAGCTTTGAAACTGTATTTTTTACTCGAGATAACAAGGTGGACATGGATTTTTGAGAGTGAAGAAAATATTTTCAAATAAAACAAAAAGAGAATTTTCCATAGAAAAATATTGCCCTTCGTTCCTCCAACGTGCTTTTTACCAACCAGGAATGGGGCGGCAACTGAACATCACTTAACTTTTTCATTAACTATCTGAGCAATTACGGGAAATGGCAAGGGTGTTCCGATTAATTATAGGGAATACACGTCTCGTATAAATCAGCAATTTTCCTAATCTGGATTACAAGCACTTGAGTTTAAGCGGCAATCTTACTAAAGATGTGGGCGAACGTTTTGAACAGAGGCGGTTATATCTGGTGTATCTGGCAATAGAGTAGTGACAAGAAAACCGAACCCGGGAGATTTAGACGTAATTCCTTGACTGGACGTTATTTTCCTTATTAACCACCATCGCTCGGTTCAATTTATTTCTTTAAGTTTATTGGATCTATATACCCCTTCTAAAAAAGTTCATTTAAATAACACTCTGAGTTACGGAAGGCATTTAACGAATTCAGTATGAAAGCGAGAACCATCCTCAGACACTCTACATTCATTAGTCCAGGCCTCTCTGTCATAAAACTGTACTCAAAATTTCGAGTAATAAAATATTACTGCAGACTTGGAAATGTTACTCAACATGTGCAAATGCAATCTTTGGACTGGTCAGAATATTTTCGAGAAAGATTTTGTGTTCAGTAAAGCTTTATAACAGTGGGGCCTGGGTACATTAGCCGGCAAAGCTTCGGTTTAGACAAATTCGTAAGGTGACGAACGAAACTGATTAGCCAATCAGAACTTTTGTGGCAAACTGGGCGCTCATTTGCAGTGAGTTAAGACGCCTTGTCTGTCTTGATATATTCAAAGATAGCAGCGTGATCTAACTAAAGTATCTTAGAAACAACAAATCTGATGACTAATCATTTCTCCAATCTCATTTTAACGCCATCAAATGATCACGGTGGAAATTTCAGAGTAGTTTGTATCGGATCTAATAAAATCGCTCATATTGCTTTCTTTAATTATTTAAGAGTCCAAAAGATAACCTTGCAAATGTACCCAGAGATGATGAAAATAGAGAAGCATACACTCGGGCAGTGGCGGTGCGAAGGTTTGAGGAGCCCGGGGGCAATGTTCTTCAGTGGCGCCCCTACTTCGTCACAGAGAGTAGTTTAAATGTCAGTTGCCAACCTCCAACTCCCCCCCCCCCCCCTGTTACAGCAAAAAAAAAAGCTCCCAACGGCGCCCCCCTCCTCGCCCGGCGCCAAGGACAATTGCTCCTTCCCGACCCCCCCCCCCGACCCCTGTCGCACCGCCACTGCACTCGGTCCTGGGTATCCGACGATGGCGAGAAGCTCATGTAGGGCTATTGCATCGGTGGTCGCAAGCAATCGTTTTACGCAGTTTTCAGTACATTTTTTAAATGATGTGCATTATCTTCTGTTTAAACACACACACACACACACGTGTGTGTTTAAATGTGTGTGTGTGTTTCTATATAAATTTCTTTCATATTTCATATACTAATATATCCAAACATATTATTGGGTTCCCAGGGATAAGTGTTTTCCTCCCTATTTAGTATACGGGTGTCTATTTAAACGTATAATTTCATATATATAGGCCTACCTTGCATTTCTGTAATGGTTAATCACCGAAGTCGTCTGTGGGCGTGACACGAGAACAATGTTCTTGACACTAGAACAATATTTTTGTGGTTCTTCTCGCCCTAACGTCAAGAACTTTCTTATTCCTGTTTGAGAACTCACACCACCTCTAACGCGGGAGTGGACAAGAACAAAGAAGGCAGATTATACCGAGTGGTGATGCGCCATGTTTTTGGTGGGTGGACCATGCCAAGATCTCAAGGTATCAGTGTGCAACAGTTACAGTATGAAGTGGTACAATTTTACAATAGATGAACCCATTGACAAAGTATGATCATGAAGTGATCTACGGTGATATTTTATTTATCACGTTCTTGATGACAAATAAAGGTACGTAACTTTTGTAGATAAAGTAAAATATGGATAGTATCGGTCAAGAAATATATCATGATGGATAAAAAAAATTATTAATTAACTGATGGTCTTATTTTGAGGCACGAAATCAGAAATGTAATGCTGATGTTAACTAAATTTTCTGACAAGAAAGTATTTTGCATAGCAAATGTATGTATCACCATTACAATAAAATATATGACGATCCCCGAAGAAATGTTGTCCCATTTCCAATGTATACACACATGCATACGTTCCAGCCGTACATACTACTTATGTACACACACATGCATACGTCCCAGCCGTACTTACTACTTCCAATGTACACACACATGCATACGTTTCAGCCGTACATACTACTTCTGTACACACACATGCATACGTTCCAGCCGTACATACTATTTATGTCAACACACATGCATACGTTCCAGTCGTAATACTACTTATGTACACACACATGCATACGTTCCAGCCGTACATACTACTTATGTACACACACATGCATACGTTCCAGCGTACATACTATTTATGTACACACACATGCATACGTTCCAGCCGTACATACTACTTATGTACACACACATGCATACGTTCCAGCCGTACTTACTATTTAATCGGATTAGGTACACACTATTTTTCTTTCAAAATAATTTTTATTAATTTATTAAAGTAAAATTTAAGGACTTTATTTGCATGTTGAAATTGTGGAATATCACACTGCTGATTTTCTTCTATCTGTCGGGGAGACGCGGTGGTTCAGTTGGTAGCTTTGGGCTCGTGTCCATAAGCGTGTGGGTTCGATTCTACCAATGAATGGCTACAGTGATGTGTTCTTGGGCAAGGCATTTTAATATGTTTGCCGTAAAACACCAAATGAAACCAAACCATTCTTCAATCTATCTGTTTTAATTTTTCACGGGGGTTTCTGTGTTCATAGGGTGTGACGAGAGTGGTTTCCTGAAACCATCGTCGTCACACACAGTGAGCATAATCCTTTCTGCTTGCTGGGTTTTCCAAATTAGAAACCACTGATCCAAACAAAGGACCTGGGGTGTAAAAATAGAAGGTGGCTTTGTGCATCTCCCTTGCTAGCAAGCGAGTTCTCGTCAGCTCCAGTCCTTCGTCCATTCTTTTCTTATTTTTAATTGGGGGGGGGGGGGGGGTGCGTAAGCGTCTGGACGAGTTGATTTGGGTGTTGGTGTATGAGCGCCATGCGACAGGTGTCGTTACTCGCCGCACGGGTTCAATTATAATCATGTATCCAAACATATTAGGTGGATCCTGGGATAAACGCTTTTCTCTGTTTTGTATATACGTGTCAATATATAAATATAATTTTATGTATATCCTTGCATTTCCAAATAGAAATACAGTGGGTTTATGCATATAGCTGAGTGTTAAATTCTGCTTGCCTAGCGAGTGAGTTCTCGTGCACCTTATTCCTTGCCTTCCACAATGATCCATACTTTTTGGGGAATAGGATTAGGCCACTGTTGCATGGGAGTTAGGTGATAGGTTCCGTTATTCGCGGCACGGGTTAGATTTCTACTTGGAACAAATTATAACTCTCTACCTTGTTTGATTATATTGGTGTCATTCTAAATAAATTTCTTTCATATAATCATATATCCAAACTTATCATGTGGGATTCAGAGATACGCGCTTTCCTATCAGTTTGGTACATAGGTGTCAATTTGAAATCATAATTAAATGTATATAATTTGCATTTCTAAATGGAAAACCAATGAGTATTAAATTCCGCTTGCATTGCGAGTCAGTTCTTGTGTAACTCGAGTCCTTACCTTCAACCTTGAAACATCATTTTGGTGGGATAAGCGCATGGCCAAGTGGATTAGGGCGTTTGTACATCAGAGCTCGGCAATAGGTACCATTATCAGAGCTCGGCAATAGGTACTGATCAGAGCTCGGCAATAGGTACCATTATCAGCAGCACGGGTTCAATACTTCTTAGAACGACTTATAACTATCTAAACTGTTCGACTATATTGGTGTTATTCTATATTTAGAACGTGTGTGTGTGTGTGCCTTTGTACTTAAACATATCATAGTACATTTATACAACTTGTTATATATACAAACCCTGTTGTTATTTTGCATGTAATTTATACCTCACTGCCATTTATAATGAACTTGTCTCTTTTGTCTGTCGAAATTTGACAGTCCATTTCTTCATTTTTAGGACTTTTTGGGACCGTAAACTAATTTTCCTTCAGCATATTGCATACTTCCTCTACATATGTAAAAAAAAAAAAAACATGACTTTAATACGAGTCGTGGCAAACTGATTCTGGTAGCAGACCGGAAAGTATCAGAACTTTAGTAAGATCTAAACTTTACTATGGCTAGACTGTGTAAATCTTACCTGCATATGATTGATCGGGTGGCCGAGTGGTCTAAGGCGTTCGCCTTTACAGATCACTCACACATCTCACCTATGTCCGCGTGAGTTCGAATCTCGGCTCGACCAACGTAGGTATGTGAGAAAGCTTGGATCGGTGGTTCTTCCCGGATTCTTCCTCAATTAAATATACTGGCCGCCATCTATAGCCTATCATGTACTGAAAAATGGCGTTAAACCCCACAAAACCAAAAAACTTGATCCGATACAGAATCAAGAACTCAAACGTTGGCCCAGAGCATTTAGAACTTTTTGCGGCAAATGAACAATCACTTTATCTCGACGGAACAATCACTTTATCTCGAACGAACGAATGTATACTACCCAAACTATTCTCCTCTAATCCCGCATATGACGCCATCTTTAGGCCCAATATCAACCCTTGTACGTGCAGAAAAAAAATTTCATTCCACCTTTTGGTTTACGAAGTCGTCCTCATCTAAACATTACTACCCTGGTTAAAAGCCTAAAAATAATATTTTAAAAAATCCTCTACCAATCCTATTGTTTTTCATTGCAAATTCAATGAAATCGGAACCTCGTATGGTAGTCATACGTTTCCGAGTACAGGCTGTTAGAATGATGAAGACAAGGCTGCAACAGCCGTTGCAACACCCCACGGTACTCTCTCAAACCGTTTACCCGATAAAGCCTCCATTTTTACCACATAAATCAGAGCGATACTCAGATCTTTAACTACACTGAAACCTCTCAAACAACAAATTCCATCATCGTTTCCGATTCCTTTTCCACACGAAAGCCTTAAGGAAAAATAAAAAAAAATTAAAAAAATGATTTTGACAACCCGTAAATATCTCGAACCTTACAGAAACATGGTTTATTAATAAAACCTGAAAAAAAAAATGTTCTGTACTTTTGGCTGTCTAGTCACATTGGTATTACAATATACAATACACTTTATTTAACGTCGGCAGTCTGGGTATCATAAAAAAAACACTTGCTTTAGACCAGCTATTCTACCGACACGGCATAACACAATTAGGATATATTAAAAACGTACAGTTACAAAGATAGTACATATTTACAATAAGATAATACAGCAGGGCTGAGCAAATCACATTGCCCGACGTCCCGGACTATTCATTTTTGAAGTCGGGCAAGTAAAATTTTCCAAGTCGCTAGAGCGGGACAAGTGCTTTTTAAAAAAGTCGGGCAAGTCCTTATTTTCGTGCTTTAATCGCTTTTTCGTGCTTTAATCGCTATATCTACCTTTATTTGGCCAATCGTGCCCTCCGGGCGTACTTAATACTTGATTCTACCCCTCTTCATGTATACATTTACATTCTGTATAACACATAATAACACATAAATAATTTTCGCACGTTCTGTTACCGCTTGACTGCATATTGAGCTAAGCGACCAAATTATCGGCAAATCAAAACACGTCAAACAAAAGAAAGCCAGTATGATAAATTAGCAGTGTTTTAAGCGATTTTGTTCCATTGTGTTTACTCAAGCCAGATCCTCACGAGCTGCTCACTATGATTTTAATCCAGCGAGTCAGTGTAATTAAATTAATGAAAGGTACTTTACCGACATCAGTGTTGGTTTCCTTTATGAACTGATTAAATGACAGTAGTTATTCTTTAATTTTTAATTGATTAACAGATGATTAACTTCCACGTGCGATATTGAGTTTGAAGCGAAACAATTACGCTAATCAATGAGCTGTCTCTGTTCGTATTTAAAAGAGAAAATGTATGTTATGATCGCTTTAGAAGTAGTTGTCAAGCAAACTGATAGTTACTCTGTGGATAAAATGAGTTTGCTAAATTATTTTCGCAAGGAAGGTAATAAGGGCGATTCGGAGAAGGAAATTTTTTTGGAAAGTGTAGGGATAAAACGTAAGACTGCTACTGAATGTGCAGTAGCTATTTCTCCAAAGAGACATAAGCAGAACCTTTGAGATGCTTTAGAGCATTTAACTACAGGCACTTTCCTCATGAGAGGGCAGCTCTGTTGAAATATGGGAGGGAAGACTTGCAGGTTCTTCTAAATCATCTTGAGGGCTGAGCAAATCCCATAGCCCGACGTCCCGGACTATTCATTTTTGAAGTTGGGCAAGTAAAATTTTCCAAGTCGCTAGTCCGGAACTAGTGGATGAAAAAAAATTTGCTCAGCCCTGAATACATATCAGATACATTAAAATGCCAAAAGTAAGAACAACTTAAAATACCAATGACAATATATACAACATGAAGATATATATATTTCAACAGACTTTTTTGTATAAATAAAGCTTATGTACAGATGAGACATTATTGAATACGTACATATGAAGATTATGGGTAATGAATTGCAGATAAAGCAGCCAAAGCTACCCTGCAGTCACCCGTTTTTGAATGGAAGATTCCATAAAGTGATATCAAATACTATATAAATCGGCATGTTCTATATACTTGGCACATTATGTGTAATGAAAACTACACAATCAAACTTTGGAAGATCAAACCCATGATTGAGCGTGGCATTCATCATAGAACAAATCGCCGAGATGAGGTGGTATTGTGCGGTTTGCATACTGGATACACATACCTAACCCATGCATATCTCTAGAACATCGACGGAGTGCATACCTTGCTAGTGTACACTGACAGTAGAACACGTCTTGTCGTGTGTATCGACTTCCACCCTGTGACTATGAGACGGATTTTTGTAATGCGAACTAAATTACGAAACTTTTTAATGATACACCACCAGAGAAAATCTTGAACTTTTTTAAATAATGCGGTTTATATAAAAAACATTCCACCCTATATTTCAGGGATTTTATATTTTTTACCTTTAAAAGCTTGATATTTTATTGGACAATATATTTATTTTATTTTGGAAGGGTTTATCTTCCTAAAGTTTACTGTAATTTGTACCTTAACATTTCTGGAACCTAACTTTTAATAACCATGATTGTACTGACATGCTCTAAAACCCTATACATATATACCACTGCTGAAGCACTGTTAACTTCCATAGAGTAATAGTGTTATCTTGCATGGTCACCACGACAGATTTATACCACTACTACTGCTACTACTACAACCATTACTACAACTATTATTCAAGTTTAAAATAACTCATGTGAATCAATCTTCATCAAAGACT
This sequence comes from Margaritifera margaritifera, assembly GCA_029931535.1. Taxonomy (NCBI): domain Eukaryota; kingdom Metazoa; phylum Mollusca; class Bivalvia; order Unionida; family Margaritiferidae; genus Margaritifera; species Margaritifera margaritifera. Next base: position 944,789 of record JAQPZY010001566.1, on the reverse strand, counting down.
CCAAAATGAATATAAGATAACACGTGTTTTATCACATAAAATATACAAGATTATAGGAGGGATGTACCATGAAAGCAATGGACTAACCATTTGCTTATTGGAGAAATCTGATGTGTTTTTTCACACTCATTCTAGTTTTTTCGCACGAACTTTCGCATACCTGCATCTGTACCTAATTGATTCTCTCTCTCTCTCTCTCTCTCTCTCTCTCTCTCTCTCTCTCTCTCTCTCTCTCTCTCTCTCCGTGAAACTTACCATCCAATTCTGTCGGACGCATGGTTCTTTCAACGTTTCTGAAGTTCCTGAAACTGATAATATAATATTCAAATATTTTGTATGGTAGGAAATAAATCAATGAAACCGACTTATCGACAACTGTCAGTCAATCATGGACAAATAACCGACTTATCGACAACTGTCAGTCAATCATGGACAAATAACCGACTCAATACACCTCAATGACAAACGCTAACATAATGCAAATTTCAATAAACTGCTGAAAAATACCATGGCTAAGTAGGTGTGAATCATTATCTAATATCAACTCACTGAAAGCTTCTCGGCGCAAACATGTCCGAAGTTCTGACACATTGGTAATTGTCAACTGATTCAAACAGTCATTACTTTAATAATTTTTCATCTAAATTTGCAGTATATATTCACGATTCATATTTTTTACAAAGTGATTATGGTTTAAAAATATAATATAACAGAATAGTCTACTAATGGATAGGCGTATCTACCTCTGCTCTGGCATTTCGATGATCCCGAAAGACCCAGGTTGATAACTACGGGTAGCGCGTGAACTACTGCGAAATTATATTTGTAATCAACGTTTATCAGAGCTCTTTTAAGTAAGACTTTGACACCAAATTATTGGGTCATTTTCGTTAAATATTTGCAATTAAAGACAAGTTTTTACTATTTACTATTTGCATGGGATCCATAAAGGACATCAAGCTGATTTATATGCAATTAAAAGACAAGTTTTTACTATTTACTATTTGCATGGGATCCATAAAGGACATCAAGCTGATTTATATGCAATTAAAAGACAAGTTTTTACTATTTACTATGTGCATGTGATCCAGAAAGGACATCAAGCTGATGTATATGCAATTAACAGACAAGTTTTTACTATTTACTATTTGCATGTGATCCAGAAAGGACATCAAGCTGATGTATATGCAGTTAAAAGACAAGTTTATACTATTTACAAGTTTTTACTATTTACTATTTGCATGTCATCCAGAAAAGACATCAAGCTGATGTATAAGCAATTAAAAGACAAGTTTGTACTATTTACTATTTGCATGTCATCCAGAAAAGAAATCAAGCTGATGTATATGCAATTAAAAAACAATTTTGTACTATTTACTATTTGCGTGTCATCAAGAAAAGACATCAAGCTGATTTATATTCAAGTTTTTAAAAAGTCTTTGTCGTTTAGAGAGTTTTGAGAGAGAGAGAGAGCGGTAGAGGGAAAGAAAGCGAAAGCAAGCGTAGAGAGGGTGCATGCCATTGGCTATGGTCGGACTTCTTGCTTCTTGAATCGTCTTTGGTACATGCCTTGAAGTTTAAAAGATGAGAGAGAGACAGACAGAGGGGAGGGTGTTATTACTGATGCCCCGTCCTCCTTCCGTCTGTCCTTCGGTTTAAGTTCAGTACACTTGATAGTGTACTTGCTTATATGGTACCCATATACAAGAGAAATTACACTGCTATCTTCAAATATTGTTGACAAAACTTTATATGTTCATTCATAGCAGAAAGACACAATATGCTATTGTACTGAGTATCAGGTGAACTAGCGCGGAGTGGCTCTAGTTTTACACTGAACTGCATTTGACTTTCTGAGAAGCGTGGGCCTACCTTGTAATTCTGAAGAGAAGTTTTGCAAAGTTACCTGAATCTGCTTTACTTCCCATTATCAAATGACCACTTAACAAGTTACACATGATTTAAGTATAATATTAAACTTTGGAAAAACTAAATTTCCTGCTACTTTTATGTAATTCTAAGTAAGACACGAAAAAATGCTTATTCAGCCCAATCATAATTCAAGTAGAAGCATATAATTGATCCACGAATGTGCAAATAGACCTAATTGGCTGGCGCAGATTTCAAACCAATGTTTCTTTTCTTCCCTGCTATGATGACATATAAAAGCCAGATGTGCCTTATACATGTGATTCTTTCAATACATTTTAAATTTCCAATAAGGAAAGCGCTTATATTTTAGCACATGAAAGCCAATCCTTAAACAAGGGATTATTTAAATTCCCGTCGATAACTTCCTGACATAAACAATCTAACGGGAAGATACAAGTTCCTTCCGGAATTTTATACAATCTTTCAAGAAAATGAGCTATGCAATTCCGATCACACTGGTCATTAGCTCATTCAGGAACAAAAGCGTTTACTGACATATCCTGAGCATACATGTTAAGACCAGGCTATCAGCTTATCATGAGAGGAACGAACAATATGCTATAAAAAAGACACATTCCATTGATAAAAGAAACTGCGACTAATAGACAGTTCCGGGTTAAAACTTACAAGGTATAAACATAAAATTTTGTGCAAAAAGTACACGTTTCTCTAAATTTCGGGCTTGGGTTCTAGCAACCTTTAAGGTATTCCGCAAAACGTTAAGACAGACAGACGGACAGAGGCAGTCAGACAAAGAGAGGAGGAGGAGGGGAAGGAACTACGATTTTTTGTGAACAGATTGCTCATAAGATACCTCCGTGTCAGTGGCATTTGTCACTATTTTTATATCAGCGCTTTGGTGGATCAATTCAAACTCCCATCTGACATGTGTTGACGCTGGATCGATAATCATACACACCAATTCTCAGACAAGTTAGTCTCAAAATTTGGGAGTTAGCTCTTACGGTGCAACTAGGTGGTAATAGGTAAAAAAAAAAGGTCTTGCTAGTAAAGTTCAGACAGGATTTTAGGCAAATCTTAAACTCAGCAAAAGCGATGGCTTGCAAATATCGACGCTTTGGTTGCTTTTTTTTTTTAAATAACATGTACAAAGCCCACCCGCCAGCAATCAAACACCTGACCTTGGACGTGTCTTCATATTGTGACTGCTTGAGTCGATTTATCTCGCCTGGTAAGGGGCCATCCATATATGACGTCACGCACTTTTTTACCCCCTCTCCCCCCTCGTCACAAAAACTCAGACCCCGTCATATATGACGTTGCAAAGCTTGGCCACCCCACCCCCCTAAAATTTTTCAAAAATAAAATTGGTTTGAAATCACTTTCTACTAGAATAAAACATATGGGAGATAGTACAGTTGTCACAGCGTGTGAACGGCAATGAGTATTGTTTCTCAGCAAATCGATCAACCAATCAGAGTTTAGCATCACTGCGCAAGTGCCTTAGGTACTACGCACTTTTCTGCCATACTGCGATGCTACGCAGTTTACATTTTCTATGGTAGATGGCGCTGGTGTTGTTTTTGTTACGTCACATTTTCAATCCCTCACCCATCGTCACACAAGTCGGGCTCCCCTCCCACCTTCCCTAGGTGCGTGATGTCATTAATGGACGGCCCCTAAAATGTCGGGTTTCAGACCCGCCCGAGTCGGCTGCCTCGTGATGTCCTTGGGAAATGCTTAGCTCCCATTTCCTCGGCATGATATACAGCCACTAATTTGTTGAAAGTACAGTTTAAAAATCAACCAACCTACTATGTCAGCATATGTAATTCGGTAATTTTTGACCGCAATCCAGGGACCCCAGGGCCTGGGAGTTGTGTATGTGTGTGTTGTGTTGTATTGGGGGGGGGGGGGGCGAAAATAATATTGTAGCCATCTTGTAGTTTGTAGCAATTTTGTAGTGTGCTACCATATGGGCAATATCAGGGGCTGACCATTTAACTGTGTGTGTGTATGGGGGGGGGGGGGGCGAGACAGCATTTTTTCTCAAAGTAAGTATTCACCGACCCCCCCACCCCTCCACACACACACAAACACACACACGCACATTAAATGGTCTGTACCTAACTACCAAATTTGGTGAATCTCTACTCAGTTTAGCAGATAAAGTTACGTACTGACGGGCAAGCAGACAGAGGAATCACAATATCCCAAACGCTAATAGACGCATAACTTTGCAGAATTTTAACATCTTTACCTTTTGTATTTTATCTCGTTGTTTATATTTGTTTGAAAGGGTTTATCTTCCTGAAGTTTTTGTGCCATCTTCGTTTTGACATTTTATAACTTTACTTTAAATTGGCACCATATAGCAATCATTGTGCTTAAAGTTCCGTTAAACGCCGACACATACATACGTAAGGTAAGAGCGAAACACCTTCAATCTAAGATTTGCTTACACTGATATAGCTAATAATGTATTACAAGTGCTGTAAAAACCAACAAAACAAACAACAAACAATTATACTGCACATTTGGACCTTTGTTGTGTATGAGAGAGAGAGAGAGATTATGATAGGACACAGAAAACGGAAGTTCGCACTGATAAATTTGATTGTGCTTCTCGAATCAATGGGGACATGAAAGACAAAAAGTTACAACCCCCACTCCATTTATCTGTTCGCTGTTACGAATTTTTTTAAAACAGTATAACTACATGTTTGAACCGATCTCTGGGATGGGCCGACACGCAAGCTTATATGTGCACTTGCGCGTAATGTGAATTTGAGTTGAATATACACTGTCAATGATGACTTGGCGGGATCAAAGAGAGCCAATTCTCACCCTCCCCTCGCGATTAGCATAGAACAAGTCCCTCTCTCATAGCTATTTGTCTACATTGGAAAACTACCATACTAGTCTTGAGCAATTTTACCTATTATGTCAAAATACAAACCGATTCCACCACCCCTCAGAACTGTACTAAAGAATAATTTTTGCCGGGGCGGGGGGAGGAGAATTACTCTAGAGTTAATTCCCACGGTGAAAAATCGCTCCAGGATTATATATTATTATTTCCCCAATTGATATAATTATGCTAAAGTAGGAAAATATGTGTTGTGCAGCCTCTGCGAGATTTGACCAAACACTACAATATTTTATACATCCGTCAGACAGCATAAATGTACATGAATTACCTTTTGTCACCGTTTTTTATGACAACTGGTTAATACATTTCAAGGAAAGATTTGATGCAGGGTAAAGGGGTGAAATTCTGCTCCAGGGGACAAATTATCCTAGAGCAACTTTTCCCCAGGAGAAAATATTATCGAGTTGTTTCTTTTCCCTGTGGTGCAGGTGGAGGAATGACTATAGTAGAATTTACTGGGTATAAATCTACTCTACAGCAATTTTCCCGGGGGGGGGGGGACGGCTAGAGGAGGGGGGAGGAGCTAGCTTCCAGACCGGTCAGGGTTGGTGTTTATTTTTAATGTTGTTTTTCAAACTATGTCACTTCTACCGAGCACCCTAGCCAAGAGATTCCGATTGACTTCTTCCTGTAATGGGAAATACACATATTTAGGCTGAATTACAAATAGTTGCCAACCGTGGTCGATGAAAACAAAAGGTCAACAACAATAAAAACTGGAATAAGGACTTCGATGGTAAACTGACTAACATTATTAAATGACGACCACTCAGATTGATAAAAACCTTAAATACTTCAAATTTAAGCGTAAACGGAAATTGCGGGACAGTATCTATTTTATTCTCTTTTATTCCAGGGTAAACAACATACATATTTAATCCTTTTACAAACATACCCAATAACAAAGATTGTAATATACTCAAGGGTGACAAATTAGCCTTCATAAAATGGACAAATTCGTTACAATTCTCAATCAACCATAATACAGTCAAATGACGCTACTAACTTTCTACACCAAGGGTCAAAATTGAGTTCGTTCGAATAATTTACATTACTGACCAATATATCCAACGGTTGACCCAATCTAATTAAAATCGAGATCTACTTGTGTGATAAGTAGATCTCATCAATATGTAGCTCTGATTGGATCCCTAATTTTTGTTTTGTTGTAGTTACTAATGTTGCTATTGTCAGTAATATTTATATATTTTTTTAATACGCAAGAGACATATATTAAGGCCGCCAGAGAAAAAGTTTTTACTCAGTGGTGCTCAAACTGAAATCTGGCGTGAACTTTCTGTCGCTCTTTATCTTTATCAAAAGGATCAATAATAATGACAATAACAATAGCCAACCCTAAAATGTGATATTTACACACAAGCCTGAATCACTGTATGTGAATATGCATGCCTATGTGTTTATGCATACACAAACACACGTGTGTGTGTCTGAAAGAGGGAATGTGTCCATGTGCCAGCGCTTTCGTGTGTGTATATATATATGTATATATATATATATATACATATATATATACATATATATAAACACTCATAAACTGACTAAAACCGTATGAAGATTTGACGACCGACTCGTATACAAATCAACGTTTCGCTTGAGCAGAGATAACCACTAAACACATCTACTCATTCAACATACCACATCGTACAAAATCAAATTTATTTCACCAATATGAACTAGTATGAACGCTATGTATATACCGAGAATATATAATAAAATTTGGTTGCAAAATTATGAAGTTATTTATGCCCAGTTGAAATTGTATATGTTATAAAGTCCCAGTCAGCAAGATAACGGTCATTAGACCAGATGTCCGTCAAGCTTTATCATTTGTGCCTTTGATGATGCACTGCATTGTATTACATTAACTAGTGATAGTACTGGCCAGCGGCCCATGGGTATCAGCAAGTCTTTGATATTTGACGATAGGTTAATTGTGCTACAATGTATGTACTCACCTATGTTTACATTGCTATATCTATCCACAAATGTAGAACAGTTACACCGCCATAATATTTAAATTCACTGTCAAGAATTTCAAAGTGTTGAAAGTGGTCAGAATTAATCAGAACAGTTAATACTGAAAATCCAAGTCCCAGGAAGAGAATAAACTTTCGAAACTGACTATATTACTTCCTGAAGTCCATATAGAGAAGACATGAACCCTGATTTAACTTGCTAAGGAGTACGTAAATTGCCAATGACTGGCTAACTACCTTTCAGGCCACGCGGTGTACAGTGAATCACCAGCTATAGAAAGCTCGCGGAAGTACTCCAAACAAGTGCGGTGGAACACCCTCTGACGTCATACTTAATGGCGAACGACATGTACTCATGAATGTAAATATTTACACCTAGGCCCGAGTGTAACTTCAAACACCCAAAGGAAGATGTACAATTCAAAATTTAAAATAGCGATGAGTGTAGAACAAGCTGACCGCCAAAATACTTGATAGCTAGGTCACATCCAATCATGACGCGGTCATAGACAACAGTCAAAGTATAGGACGCTTACTACCTATAAAACATTACATAAACTCGAAACCTAGCTTCGCCCTCTTTACGGTATAAGAATACACTCTGAACGTTCACATTCCAGACGTTGTAACTGAAGATAAGAGGTCTTATTGGCCGGATTTGTTGAAGTCGGTCAAGAAAAGTAATCATTACCAGTGAAATGCTTGACATGTGTAAAAGAAAAGAAAGAGCTAGAAATGCATACATGTAAATTTAATACCCCACCACAATAACCTGCTTTTGGTGTTGTACTCGATAAGATGCACGTACACACAATTTCTCATGACTGCAGCAGAAAATATGATCGAGAAGCTGACCGAAACGCAAAACTTGATCGAATGGTGTTATACTCACCAAGATGTATCCGCACAAAAATCTGCACGACTTTGTAGACAACAATGCTCAAGTATGTATGTATGTATGTATGTATGTATGTATGTATGTATGTATGTATGTATGTATGTATGTATGTATGTATGTATGTATGTATGTAGTTTAACGGCAAGTCAATATAATTCTGGCTACATAGTGCCAATTGAAAGTTAGGTTCTAAAATTGAGATCATAAAACAAATTGCAAAATAACACGTTGGAAAGATAAATCATTCTAAATAAATGTAAACATGCAGTCCTACTAATTAAAAAAATAAAAGGTAAAGATGATAAAATTCTTTTAAAGGCAGCTAAAATAAAAGATAAAGGTAAATAATATAAAATCCTTAATATATTGGGTCAAAATTTGTTTTATAAACCGCATTCGTTTAAAAAGTCCAATATCATAGAAAGCTTCATAATGGAGTAGCAAAAAAACCAAAAAAATTGTCAGGCAGAGTGGAAGTCGATCCACCCGACGAGAGTGTGTTCCATTGTAAGTGGACACTGGCAAGGTATGCACTCTGGTTGACTTTCACCCTTCAGGAAGTATGCATGTACGCGAATGGCACAATATCACCTCGTCTCGGCGATTTGTTATATATCTCATACGCAATTCTCCAATGATGGATTTGATGTTCCGAAGCTTGATGGTGGAGGCTTCACTCCACATATTTTGCCAAGTATGTAGAACAAGTCGATTAATAATATTTGAAATCAATATATGGCATCTTTTGTATAGAAACGAGTGACCGCAGGTCAGCTTTGTCTACATTGACTGCATTTTCATTACCCTTAATACCAATGTGACAGAGCAGCCAACTGTAAAGAATACTTTTTGTTCCAGATTTTACTGGCAGATTATGTTTCTATAAGAGCTGAGACATTAACGGGTTGTCAAATTTAGGGTTTTGTAAGGCTTTCAGTCTAGAAATTGAATCTGAAAATATATTGAAATTTGTGTCTTTGACGTTTCGATGTAGTTCAAAGATTCGAGTGAGGGTTTAATCGGCAACCGGCTCGAGAATGTACCGTGGGGTGTTACAACGTCTGCTGCATCCTTGTCTCTATCTTTCCAACCGTTTGTATACAAGAACGTATGGTCACGACAGAAGGCTCTAATTTCATTGAATTTACTCTTAAAAACGAGTGGATTGGTTGAGGAATTTTTGAAATTTTAAATTGGCAAAGATCAAATATTAATAATCAAGGTGGTGATTTGGGAATATAACATGTTGCAAAATGGGTTTGCCCTGTATCTAGATGAGAACTGATTAATATGCCAAAATGTGGAATGAAATTTAGCTTCTGAGCCTATAAGAGTTGGTATTGGGCCAAAGGATGACATCATATGCAGGATTAGACGGATTAGAGGATAGTTTGGTCGCATATTGAAGAGCCATTTCGTTCGTCTGAAATTTTATATCTTCACAAAGAGGCTTTCTGAAGTGGAAATTCTAAATGCTCCCAGACAAAGTCTAAGTCACTGATTGTGTATCGGATCATGCATCTGCAGGTAAAATTTGCCATTTGATCCGTACACAGCTGAGCTATAGTCAAGTCGAGATCTTAATAAAGTCCTGTTTAACCGGAATAAGAATTTCCGGTCTGATTCCCAATCTGTGTTCGCCCCAACTCATATTAAATCCAGGGCTTCTTGACATTTTTCCATGAGTTATCTAATATGCGGAAGGAAAGTTATATTACGGTAAAAAAAAAAAAAAGTCAGAAAAATTTGGTCTTCTCCACAAAAGCGATAAGAGAACCGTCAATATAGACTGTTTGGTCATCATAAATGTTTAGTACTCAAATGAAGTGCATACAAACAGTTTCAGATTTTAAAAAAATTAAACCGTTTTCTTCTGACCATTTCTAAACTCTGTTTAAGCATATCTAAAGTTGACGTTCAATAGAATGCATACTTTATGATGAGCAGTCAGTTCCTGGATTGAAGTATTTGACTATGTCGTTAAATCGGATGCTGAAAAGGATGACTGACAATATGTTGCTCTGACGTACACCATATCCTGAAAGGGTACCTACCTTAACTCTGAAATTCCTATCTTTCAAAAATCTGGATATAAAGATAAATAGGTGGCCCTTAGACTTGAATAAGTAATTCATTATGCCGTACTTGCAACTGGTGACATAAGTTTTCTCCAAGTCAAAAAGGATGGCTACTGTATGTTCTTTCTTTATGAAAGCCTCTCTAATAAATGATTCAAGAGTGACTAGATGGCCATTGTGCTTCTGGTGTCTAAATCCACATTGAAAGTTCGATAACAGTTTGTTGGAATCAAGACACCAGTGGAATCTCGTTTATTATTCTTTCCTTGGTTTTGGCAGGGTCGGTATAATCTTTCCCAGATTTGGTTACTGGTATTACTATTGCTTCTCGCAAACACACTGAAGCAGCCAATCTGGGCTGGCATGGGCGGGTACTGAACCAGCGACCCTTGGATTACGAGCCTGGCGCTCTGCCACATGAGCTACTTTTTGAGGCGCATACTATTAACCGAATTCACTTAGACCTAAAATATAGGTCAAAGTAACCTAAACTGGGCAGATTCATGTTGAATCTATACACAAAGCGGCATGACCAACAATGTAAAAAAACTATCCTAAACGTAAAACTTAACCAGGTACGGATGTGGACGAACGGACAGATAGACGGATGCACGAAAATAACATTGCATGCCCCTTCAACATTTGTGATGGAAAATAAAAAAGACATGAAACTATTATATATTATCAAATGTATTAGCAAATCGATAATGAAGAAGTTAAATACCAACCACATTGCCAACGTGCATTCAAGTTACTTTTATGAGTACATATTTCCCAGTAGTGCAGTAGGATTACGTAGTTGGGTGGCTACACTGTGGATAATTAATGGAGGCCCTGATTCGAACCTGCTAAAGACTGCGATCACTCGATATTTTTCTGCCTGATACATGTCTGTGACAAAGTTTGTTAATAACGACAACCGTAATGAAAGAAGGTAAAAGAAGGTAAATTATTTTGGGCACTTCGGAAAACAAATTCGTAACCCATCCCAATATTTACGTCTTTATATATATATATATATATATATATATATATATATATATATATATATATATATATATATATATATATATATGTGTGTGTGTGTGTGTGTGTGTGTGTGTGTGTGTGTGTGTGTGTGTGTGTGTGTGTGCGCTACTCATTTATATTCAATTACTGGTAGTTACATTGAACGTAAGTACATTCCATTCTAAAAGAAATTACCAGGAGAAACTTTGCGGAGTAGAATATAAGAGAATCGTATTCGTTTACAAGGCATACAAATACATCAAGATGGATACAAAAGCTGAAATGAAAAACGTGCGTTAGTATTTCGCAGATTAAAATGAATTTCTCAGCTAAATTCAATGACAAAAAAAACAACAACAAAAATATATATATATATATATATATATATATATATATATATATATATATATATATATATATATATATATATATAATAAATCAGAATCAGTCAAGACCCTAACTGTTGTTTTCGTAAAAAAAAAAAATCCCCCAAAACAGCAAAACATTTATTTTGAAGTTGCAATAAACCTGTCCATTTCTGGAATACTTTTTGTGGATTAGAAATACACGTAATTGCCCCCAAATTCAAAATGTACGTAAAGCGGCCGACAGGATAATTCTGAGAAAAACAAGAGATAGGATTTTAAAGCAAATTTTATTACAAGTCTAATGGCTAATTTATTTGTAAAAAATAATTCGCAAAAAAAAAAAAAAAATGTACATTGCTTTCCGGTACGAAACAAAAATATACTTCCTTCTTGCATGGCTGGTGCAATGGATTCCATACATGATACTGGTATAAGTTCATTTACACGATGCCGTTTTTACCTTTACTTGCACTGATACACAAACTGTCCAAATGCTTTAACACCTTGGACGTAGGTGGATTTAATTTGTATTGTATGCCGTTATTAAAATAGTCATGGGGACTTTTTGCTTCATTTATACACGCCTTTCCATTTTGCTACCTTCATGTCTCTTCTAACCTTGAGTTTCTTCTTCTTCTTGTCTCCCTCTCATACTTTCAAATCATAGACACACACACACACACACACACACACACACACACACACGAGCCCAGTACGCAAACCACTGCGTCACCATGGCTCCTGCCCTGCCTCCATTAGTCGCTTCTTACGACATACAGGAGGGTGCATCGGGCCCATTCTACATTCCCAAGCCAGCCTTGGAGATAGAAAAAAGATAGGACCCCAAATGTGGCTTGCGACACACACCTTCTAATGATGATATGTAAATATACCAAGTTTTATCAATTTATCTCAAATGACTCAAAAGCTACATAACAGAAAGGAAAGTGGGCTGGACAACTGAAACTATAGACCTGTGACCTTCACCGCAATAACAGGACGCCAAATGTGTTACGAAATACACTTTTAGTGATAACATTTAAGTATACTACATTACATTCATCTGTCTCAAAACAGCTTGACAGTGACATTCAATAGTTAAAATACTGAACCGAGACCTTGAACTTAAATAAAGAAGTCCAAAATGTTGTATGGGACACACTTTCTAAAATGATATTTATAAGTATATAAAATTTCATTAATATATTTCAAACAGATTTAAATTTAAAGAGTATTTTAAAATAGTAAGATGGAAAACAACAAAAATATTGAGGTGATGTGTACGTATTTGATTGAATTGTAAGATAAAATGATAGATAGATAAAAAAAAAAAAACAACGACAACAACAAAAGACCTTTGTTTTCATACATCATATAAAATTATAAGCCTGGTGCTGATTACTCACTTGTAAATTGCACGGTAGCAAAATTCTAGTGCTTAGATTATATGAAAATGTAATCTACGCTTGTCTCAACTCATGCCCAATGTAAATGTTGGCGCGTGCACTGTTGCCCCAGGCGCAGTCTGAGAGCAGTAAACAAAAGAAACACCTGTGTCCGTGAAAACAAACGATATTAGCGTTCACATGTAACATATTTCAAGAATTGGAAAAGAATAAATTTGATAGATATTGAACCACATGTGTACAAAACATAATCATCGTGTACATTTTCTAAACAGGTAGTGAGGATAACATACAGATCACGTGCACTATACAAATAAATGCTCAAACCCATTATTCTCAAGGCAGCACATGATGCATATTGGTTCTATTCATTTCTTTCCGATTGCCCCCACCTCACCCACACCACGAGGTAATACGCATGCATCAACAGTTACATTCACCGTTAGCAGAGACAAATTAAGTCAATGTTTAAATGTACTATGTAAAATTACAAACGTAGCAAATTCTTTATCTTCCCAAATCCAACCAACTTTATCGGACTTAAAGATAGACTTGTGACGCCCATATAACTTACCTCTGAATTATTCAGTATGATGATTTGTGTAATATGGGAAAATTTCGACTCGATGCGATCAACGGTTAGCGAGATATTTAAGTTTAAATGAACATGTCAAAATATTCTCCCGAGGCCGTGTACAACTTCGGCTGTTTATGTGACTCGAGTTCGTGTTAAGTCACTGGAGGCCCCGTATTGTGAACCATCATTACTCTACCGTTGTCGAGTGTGAAGTTTCTCTGGATTGCTTCTGAGCGCGTGCATTATTCAGCACGAGAAGGAGGTCTGTCGTTGGTGGATGTAGCAGTACGAGTATGTCCTCGCCGTCTCAACATCAAGAAAAAATATTTTAAAAATACCGTATTTTGGATGAGGAAGTTTCATATGCAGCCCCTATTTTTTTAAAAAAAATGCATGATTAAGATCTTCTAGTAAAACGTAAATCTAATTTTTTCATAAGTATGTCTTCGTAAAACATGGTTCTCTTCAGAAACATGACTGTTTGAAGATGCATCGTTATTCAAGTCCGATTGTTGGCGAAGATGTTCTTAGCTACACGTAAAAGTAATATATTTACACAGATATTTAAGTATTTTAAAAAAAATAAACCGTAGGTTTAAGTCATAACATGGAGAGAGAGAGAGAGAGAGAGAGGGGGGGGGGTAGTTGTGGGAGGTTGCTGGAAAATGCGCCGATAAAAGTGAATTTCATTATTTTTAATTAACCATGATTGGGGAAAAGATGTCAAACTAAACTGCGAGAATAAAGAGAGATTGAGGGAACAAATAGCGAAAGCGACGGATTAAAATAGGGCTAAGGAAAAAAATTCCCAAGCACTCGTCTCTGGGACGAGTGAGTTGCAAGAGTTACTCGTTCCTGTCCAAATTATACTCAACCCAGTAAACCTCTCCATACACGTCACACTCTTTCACTAAAGAACCACATGCTAGCTTGATATTAAAATGGGTCAAAACTATATAAATATTATATTCTAATGCACGGCTCCTTAGATAAACATATAGGGAGAGATAAGGTTTGTACTCTAGAAATTGCAGTTGATTTCATAGAGGTATTCGCGTTTACAAGTGGAACCTTTCAGTAATCTAGGTGTCATAATTGTCCTTTTCAACTACCTATCACATATCTTTATGAGTAAGATATGGGAAAAGTTAAGAGACAGAGAATGTCAAAATGTTATGATTTTCGTCTGGTCAAACATTGTCACGCTTGCCCCATATCACCAGTATTTTCAAGACTGCAGCTTTATTAATACACTGTCACGCCAAACTAAAGACGCCAGATTTCGACCAATCAGCTGTTGTCTCAACATTATCTGCTTTATAAATAGATTATAACTGCATGCATTGTAGGACTCGCGGTACTAATTCAGCTCCCATAGTAAACCTATGCAAATACCATGATATAAAAAATCCAATAACTTTAAATTTATAATGCTCGTGATCAAACCTATATTTATCAGTATAGACATATCCTTGATGACAGCTTATGTGTAGAGAAAACAATATGAGCCGCAACATTTTCTGGATCTACATGTGTTTGAAACATGTGCTTTCAATTTCAGACCAAAGAGTCAGGTGCTAATTTCAGAAATGTGTTTTCCAAACTCAAGTCTGTAAAAGAACTGAAATTCCAACACTAAAACATGGACTCTAATTTTTTCAGTTACAACTAGGATAAACTCTCAAAAGATTCTTTTCACTAAACTTTTTATTTTCATTATCAACCAATCCTGGGCAGCCAAACCAAGATATACGATACTTTATCTTCATCCATTTCTATACCGGTTCCCCTTCTTCCATATACTTAGTACCGTGAGTCCTGTAGGAATCGCCAGAGACATTTAAAATACCCATTTCGAATGTAAGTTGGCAACATTTGTTTTGTGAAAAGTAATTACATATTTAGAAATATCTGCTTGCATCTTCCCTTTGGCATGACAATGTATCAATAAAGATTCAGTCTTGAAAATACCGGTGACTTTGGCAACTGTAACATTGCCTGACAAGATGAGAAATCACAAATTGTCGACAGTAGTAGTATGATATAATAGGGGATGAAAACACAAACATGATTTTCCAGGTCCTTGTTCTAGCTACCCCTCGGCCGGGACGAGTGAAATTGTAAGTGTTTCCTATACCCTATTATATCATACTACCTACAGTAATAATTAGCTTTTTTATTTGTCAGTTTGGTGAAAATATGGCACACACGAGTTACCTCCCATGACTACGGAAATATTTGCATCTATTTTTAGTAACACAAATATGTAAATTTGGCTAACCTTAAACTAGAAAACATAATATTATATATATATAAAAGTTGTATCATAGCTGTGTTCCTGATTCAGGCAGCAGCAGGTGGAGAGTGTAGACGTGTGGCAGACGTTCTACGGTAGAGGGAGACGCAGTGGACGAGGAGGGAAGGAGGCAGTCTTGGCAGCCTTGCAGCGGCTATGAACACCCAACTACAATGACTCGCTCTTGGTATGGAAGTATGGGGCCAAGCTACTGTGCTGACCAACTGAGGAAATGTCGACCTATCCCCCCGCCAACAGCCGACCACATGAAGCAGCATATAGCGAGCTACCAAGGGGGCGCTACGTTAAAGAGAGAGCCCGCACGGCAGATAGACAGAGCTTCTCTACCGGGGACCACCTGCTGTTAAAAATAGTCCTTCTAAGGGCTAAACAGTCCTTCTAAGGGTTAGCATATTGCCTGAATCAATGGTGTTTTCAATTTGGCTTTTTTTTCGAAAACCCCTTTTGAATTATACTTTTTCAAAACACAAATTTGATCAATTTCGAACCACCGTCTAAAAATACGATCTCTAATTTATTATCTGTGCGTGATACAAAAAGGATATGAGTAACTTGTACTCGTTTATTGATATTATTTTTGGACAACATATGTACACTTTGTACGCAAAATTCAAAAATATAAGAAATAAATTAAATAAAATTTTGAAACTTGAAGCATTGTCATAATTGAACAAGTGGCTTACACTTTATTGGTATTAGGGACAGCCCGACTTAGTTTAACTGGGCAGAATTAGATCATGTATGTACGTTCCTGGCGTTTCAGCTTCCGTCACGCTTCGCGCTTTCGCTTGCCTAGTCCGTGCCACGTGCCACTCCTGACTGCCAACTTGAAGCAATTCAATCAACAACGTGCGCTACAACGCGCACACATATACCTGTAAACATTGTGGTTCTAATCCTATGTACAGGTATATCAACACACCTTACGATTTCGTGCGTTCAATGATCCCTTTCGTGGGGCAACCATGCATTGACTGTAGGGTGTGTTAAATATACTCACTCTCCAATAGCGCGCATTCATTTTAACCTCCTTAGTGGGGAATCATGCTGCGCTGGAGGGGTGTACATCTGTAAGTGTCAGGTGTGTTACGAACTGTTAACACACCTGACCAACTAGAAATGTGTTAAATCACATATTTAATCCCCCTAACGGGGGTAATTCGCCGTACATGCCCGAAGGGCGAACACGACGTAAATGCAAGAATCAATCAATCAAAGCTGTGTTCCTCGCACATGACCAGATTGGTCGCACGCGAGTATAATCAAAAATCATCATCATAGTTAGCTGTTAGACGTACATGACGAAATTCGTGGCACATATCTTTAATCCAAAATCTCTCTCATAGTTAGCTGTAGACGTACATGACGAAATTCGTCGCACACGTCTTTAATCCAAAATCTATCTCATAGTTAGCTGTAGACGTACATGACGAAATTTGTCGCACACGTCTTTAATCCAAAATATCTCTCATAGTTAGCTGTAACCAGACGTACATGACGAAATTCGTCGCACACGTCTATAATCCAAAATCTCTCTCACATAGTTAGCAGCTGTGTCCTCGCACATGACCAGTTTGGTCGCTGCAACAAGATAACCGGGTTGGATTTCGGATTTATAACAGAACACTGTTGATGGTGATAAAAATGCAATGTTTATTGATGAATGACTTGAATAGGAAGAAAGGTTATGATTAATACGTGCGTGTATAGGGTCCAAATATTGGACAAATTAACATAATCCGCACGAACCTAATAAGGTAACCCAAATATGAATACAAATAAATAAATACGCAGTGCAATGATAAAGGCTAATGATTCATCTCATACGACGAAAGGAATGATGTTTTACTCAGATAGCAAAAATGATGTATTTTTACTCATATAGCAAAAATGTATACCCTCAAATAATGAAACATGAGGCACTTTATTCAAATAATAAAATGTGGTGCAAACAAATGGGATAGATATCATGCAAAATATCTTACACTCCCAAACCACTGGGTATCACAAAAACCCAAAATTAGCCCACGGCTAAAAGATTACATATATGGAGTGACTCAAAAACACTCCGTCACTAGCATACTTGGCTGCCAGTCGCACTGGTCAATCAAGCGGTCCACGCCCACCAATGGGTCAGCAACGCCCGATCACCTGGTATTCAAGCAACACACTGTTTATTCAGCTCTACGGCTGCTATGGTTAGCTTTACAGCTGCTATAGTCAACTTCTATTGTCCCCTCCATAGCTGGGACCTCGTCGACTCTGATCACTACAGCTCTACAGCTGAAAATAAATCTAACACCGTGTAGTATGATTGACACGGGCATATACGATAACACGTAATGACGTTATATACGGTAAGTTATGCAAATTATAATATCGGCACAACATTACAAAGCAATAAACAAGTTCAGAAGTGAACCTACACGTGTCCGATAAGAATCTTATGGTACTAAACGTTTCCTAAAAATGCCACTTTATATTGCTAATATAAAGCTCTTATTAAGAACAGACAAGAATAGAAAATATTTGCATTGTACTACGCAAGTCGAAGCTACATAGAAAATATACACCATGAATTAAAAAATATTGTACATACCTCTACAGCTGATTTAGTCTTACGGTGAGGCATTTATACACAGACGATGCATTCGGTTTTTCCCATCGAAAGCACTTCGCACGTGCGGCATGGGGTGAACCGAACTCACTGTTTCGAAATATTGTAAAATATACATAACTCACTCTCGGGTATCGTTGTTACACTGAAAAACGAAACCCGAGTACATGTATTTAATAAAAGGGATTTATACAATTCCGTGACAGTCGCACTCGAGTATAATTTAAGTAAGGAAGAATAGTTAGCTGCAGACGTACATGACGAGATTCGTCGCACACGTCTATAATCCAAAATCTCTCTCTCATAGTTAGCTGGTTCAAGGTCTTTTGTTTGCTCACAGGGTCGGTCACTCTGTCTTGATATTCGGGCCGGAGTTCAGTTAGGGGGACTGCCTTGACTTCCGACGTGAATACAACCAAAGAGTTGCAGGAAGTTGAAAAGGTTATGGGCTAAAACCCGCCTCCGAAGCCATTCACACAAGCGACTGGGTGCAGTGTTAATGGGATTCCGATATGTTCCTTAGCTGTTGAGGATCTAAAATATTCACAGGGTTAGCACCCGGTCCGAGATAGGGCTTTTGCATAAATAATATATTTTGTTTGTTTGGCCGTTTTATTAATTGGTTACCATATTTTTGCATACTAAATGTTTATTAATTGAAGAAATCTTATAGTATAAATAATGAATCTGAATGCTATCTTGGAAAAATTTGTGAAAACACATTAGATGAAAAAGAAGTTGCCATAATGGTATTCAATCATGTCAACACAGTTGGTCGTTCCGAGTTGGCTACGGTTCTTGACATCTGTCTGTTTGCGACGCCAGAAAACATAACCAGAAGAAGCTTGGCACGCAGCAAGCATACATAATTTTGCCGTGTCTTTTGGGGAACATTATTTGAGTCAGTTATCAGAAGATACATTGAAATCACCATGGGCGAGAAAGTTATTGGTAACGACATCTGCATCAAAGCGATAAACGGCTTCAGATGGTTATATTGTAGATGGCAAAAAAAAAAAAAAAAAAAAAAAACGCTGTTAAAATGTAACTGTCCGTTTGTTAGAGATGTCAGCAAGTTGCCTGATTACTATTTGCCGAAAGTATTATCAGGTCTAGAAGTGTCAGTTGTAGATATGGTCTTCTAGCTGACACTGTTTCGTAAGTGCTCGCTAGATCGATTTGGATTTTACCCTGAATACAACAAAATATTTCACAATATATATCACAGGGATCCGATTGCGATAGGTATCATAGGAGTTTTTGGCACAATGACGCTAACATCACTGATATAAAAAATGTTGATATCACTGACAGCAAATATGTTGACCTTGGAGAATATACTGAAGCAGAATTATCAGCTTTCCTAAAGAAAGATCTGCAGAGAGAGTATATTATAACAAGCGTCCACGATCAACCTGATTGCATTTCTGACGCCATTGATAGTATCACAAAAAAGTATCATGGCGTAAGCAGGATGTCGTGTTGCCCTGGAAATTTTTTAATATTACATACAATTATATTGCTCGTGAACTTCACTATGGCAGGACGATTAAACGCGCCATATCAAAACTGCAACAAATTGTACTCGAATTAGAGACAAATAATAATAAGTAGTATATAATGTTTTAATACGACTCGAGACGAATAATGGCTGCATATTAGCGCGCATACGTCGCCAAGGTAAAATTTCCACTAAGTTGGAACATAGAGGACGTCAGTGGATGATACAAGAAATTAGAACATTAAACGGCGCTTACAAACTTGTCAAGAACGCTCTCAAAATTATTTATCAGATGTCAAAGGAACATCTAGAACACTTTGATTTTTACGCAGATATCACCATAGAACTAGAAATATCCAGGCGCTCTAGGAGAAGAGTACAATAAGCTTGGCGGCAAGAAGTCCTTGTACGATTTTGTTACGACCAGCATCGATGGTACCAAATTTTAATGATCACCCGCTATTACTTTTCATCCGTTGTCTATTAGTTTTTAAATCCGCAATTGTACTCTGCTTAGTATCACATTATCAACGCTTTTATTTCGATTGCTGCGATGCTGATATTTTTTTATATATACATTTTTTCGTATTTGGCAACACACATAGGACTTAATTCTGCAACAATATTATCTCTGATCCGAAATTCTTTGACCAAATCAGCCATGTTAAACGCGGCGCCACACAGGCAAGATTTGACCTGATTTAATATTTGTGTGTATGTGATGTAAGCATATTTGCACATGACCATCTTATTCTGAATTTTTTATTCTAGTTTTCTACAACAAGCTTGAGTTCCAATGCCAACACCAGATATAATCAGAAGAAGAGGACTTTCAGAAAGCACCTATATTGGCAACTCCGGCCGCAGTGATCACCAACGGAACAGCAGGCAAGAAAAACAATCGGTGCTTGTAATTTCTGTATGACTGCTTAAAACAGTAGGCTCATTTGTGATAGATGTAATAATATGAGATAAGTTCATCGCGCGTTTCCTTGTCAAGGTGGTTGCTAATGTGATTGAAGTCCATGATATCTTTCATCTTATATGATAACGCTAGCCAATTATTTCTTCGCCCTCTGGTTGTATCTCTTCTTTGGGAACAAAAGGTTCATCATGTGGAAATTCCGCATCAATTTTGTTTACTATCTTTTGGTAAAGAATCACATTGGACTCTTGAACTTTTTTGAGATAATATACGATTCTGGATAAGGTCCAAGTTCTTTTATCTGCTCTTTTGTAAGCTCAGGCTCATTACTAAAGTAGCCGCTAGGTATTTTTGAAACGTGAAGAGCGTTGATATTAAGTCCTGCTCTAGTCACCTGTTTAATATATATATATATATATATATATATATATATATATATATATATATATATATATATATATATAGTATTATCACAGTAACGCGTTACGAGACGCGAAGCGTCGAGTCATGGTCCGGATTTTTATGCTGACAACGAGACGTGATCTAGCAATGAAAATCGCATTATTGTGATAATGATATTTTTGTTATATACCTATCAATTTTCAGATAATTTAATAAAATCACTATATGCTGTTGAAAAACACAAGTAATTGCTAAACATTTCAACCTCTTTAATACGAACTTCATCTTAAAGCATAAACCGAATTACTTTTTGAAAGGCTGACATGCGCATGAATATTAGTTTTATGAATGAAGTTTGTGAAACAACGCTCGCTCAGTGTGACTACCATCACTGTCAATAACACGAATTCTTCGACGCTTGAGGGCAGACTACTCATACATGTGATTTACAGTTATTTGTGCAGTTCTGAAATTTTGCATCACGGAAGTTTTCAGCAGCTGAATGACTGGAAGTTTCTTTCAGAGGCCAGGTTGAATGCGGTTAAACTGTTTCTGGCGGAACCTTGTGAGAGGCTCCGACGGGAACTTGACACGGGAATGACAACATTATTTTGACAGTTATTTACAACAGGATTGGAGAAATTGTTGGAACTTGATGGTACAGATTTGTTGAAGAGAATATTACTCATTTATAATTTAAAATTAATCCATTATGAGTGAAATTGATTAATGTTACCATTTATGAATTTCCGTAACGTGGTTGTACTGTACAACTGTAATGTTTTGGTACGCGATTTCCGAATATGATCTTGTTTCAGACGAACATTTTGGCAATATTTTACTACCTCAAAATAAACGAATAAATGCTTTTTTATTGTTGTTGTGACAAAAACATTGTTTAGACCTTTCAGATATTTTACATATAACGCAAGGTTTCTTAACTAACGTAGCTGTGAGAGCGTTGGCATTCCATCGTTAGGGGCGCTGCTATTGTCACCAGAAAACCTCGAGGTTAAAGTAGTCCCAGCCTCGTTTGAGAGTATGGTGATACGGGTTTAGAAAACGATAGTATCGTTTTCCTGCTTGTAGGAAATGACGGTAAAATTCTGGCTCTTTCTTGGGTAGAAAATTGGTAGGTGTATAATAAAGTACAGTTCTTTTAAAAGAAAAAGCCTTCTGATCCGTCTTTGTCAATACTTAACAACCTTGTAGAGCACTTCGGCTAACCTTTTTTCATCATCAAGCTGTGGCTGCGGCTTTTCTGCTTCAGGTTGTTTTTCATCTACAGGAATCGGATCAGGTGCAGGAATACGATTCAGCTGTGGTTTTTCAGGCTCAAGCTCAGTTTGTGGTTTTTCTGCTTCAGATCGCTTTGCTGCAAGCATACTGTACACAAGTTTGAAAAGAGCGAAGTTCTGTCCAAAAATTCTATAAAAAAGCTACTCTAAATTTTTTGGTCTTCTATTACTTTTCTGAATTGAGCATCAGTCTGCGGTGGATCCTTAAAGAAAAAGTTCTCTGGCAGCTCTGCAAATTTTCCATCAACTCAGTGCACTTCTGCATATTTAATGGCTGCAGCAAGCGAATTAATGTCAACATCCAGTCGCATCAGATATCTTGTAATCAGATAATAGACCTTAGCTACTTTTTATTTTTATATTCGCTCGCCGTCTCTGCCATATATCCAAGGAACTTGTTCAAATACGGTCTGACGCAAAGAACTTAATTCGTGTCCTTGGTTTCCAGAAAGAATATTGGTTGATATATCTCTATCATATCGTATAAAAGCCTCTTCTGGCAGCAGGAACCTCTGGTGAATTTATGAAGATGCCCGTTGTGTATACACTTTATATACCTTATAGACAAAGTTGTCAGAAAGTATTTTAATGTCATCAGGAAGCGAAGTAAGATATTCTATTGCTGAAGAAAGCACATTTGCATCATATTCATGTTTTGTATGATACTTGAATACGTGATAGTATGGCTCACCAATTTGTTTAGTTTCTTCTGGGATTTCATCTCTTGGTGGAAGATTAAATATTATTGGTATTTTAGGTGTTTCTGCTTCAGGCTTAGGTTTTTCTGCCTCAGGCTCAGGTTACGGCTCTGGCTCAAGTTTTTTTTTTCAGGCTCAGGTTGTGGCTGCTCAGGTTGTGGCTGCGGCTTTTCTGCTTCAGGTTCAGGAATCTCTGGCTGCGGTAGTGGTTGTGGCTGCGGATGATTAGGAAGATCTTTTATATCAGGTAGCGCCATCACTCTCAGAAGCGTTTCTACGTCGTCATAATCCAAACCAAACTATCTGTAAATATACCGCTTATCAACTTGTTCTTGAAGTCTTTCTTAGTTTTTACAGTTTTTTGTTGTTGTTGTTGCCAGATTTGACTGTACAAGTATGCGTAGTCAGCATCTAGATATTTTCTTTCTTTTTGGTTTATTTCGTTGGGTTTTACTTTTTTGGTTAGATTCACTAATTGTAAGTTACCAATACTCAACTCGTTTAGTATGTTTTTAAAGAGCACTCCTATATTTCTAGCAGCGCTGGCCGATTCCTTGTCATTACAGAACTTTTTTAGCTTGTCATATTTGACCAGCTCGTCTCGCAACTTTGGCGCTCTCATATGAATTACCGAAAAAAGACTGAGCATGATATCATCTATATTTACGCTTTCTGGATCAGCCAAAAACGTTTTATACAGTTCTTTGTTTTCACTAATTTCATCATAAAACGTCTTAGTTGCTTCGTCATCAAAAACCAGGTAATGTTTTTCTTAAAACAACAGCATGTTAAATTCGCATGAAATTCTTACGAATTCTGACATTTTATATATGCTGTTTATATAAGACCATCTTGCCTAAAAATCTGAAAATAAGTCAGACTGGGAATAGTTGGCATGGCAGAAATGCAATACAATCTCTAGAGAAGATATTTTGTCCTGCCAGGGCTTGCAATATCAAACGTATCTAGAGCTGACCCTAATGTAACCGTACTTGTGTGAACCGTGGTCCAGTTAGCGCTGTCATTAGACGATTCTAGACGCCAATTGTCGATGTATTCAGTTGCAACTGATCTGCCTCTAAGCTGAAAGCGCCAAATAGTAACCGCCACAATCTATTCTGATCCAGAAATTATTATAAACGCCTGCTGTAGCCCATTCACTATTTGATGCAGTAGATATGTGGACAGCATAAACCAAGTGCGCTCTAAAGCCTGCTGAATATTCCGATGATGCAGAGGCTATAAATCGGTTGCGATTATCAGAATTGGACGACAGCGATGGAATATGTCCTATGGTATTTTTTTTCGCTTGGAATCCACATACAGTTTAGTTGTTGCATCTGCATTATCTGTAGGAACACCTAGAGTTTTAATTTGCGCTGAAGTTACATTGACTCCAGCGCCAGTAACTTCAAACATAACTGAGTTTACATTGTTGGTAATTCTAAAACCTTTTGGCACTGGAATAATTATTGGACTATAAGATACCTCCGATGATCTTTGAACAAAAATCCGTTTTGTGGGCGAACCAAAAATTAAACACAGGGATTTACCAACTGGCAGATCCGCAGTCATTCTGATATATCTGCTACTTACTGTAGCTGGTGCGCTAGCCAAAATGTCGCCGTCTGCGCTAAGTTTTGTATCTGCATATGATTTTGTAGCCGCATCTTTTTCAGTATCTGGCGCGGCTAAGTGTGTAATTTTTTTAGAATCCATGTTGATGTCGTCAGTCATAGTTCCACAATCTAGCGGTAAAACATATGGCGCTGACACTAACATTTCACTGCCAAGGAATACCGATGCCAAGTTTTGTCCTACAGAAAGTAAGCGACTTCGAGGAAAATTTGTATTGGCATCTGTTAACAACACTTTAGCATTTACATACTTATCTGCATACTGTTTATTAGCCGCATCTGCGTTATCTGCTGGTGTAGCCACATTTGTAATCTTTTGCTAAGACATGTTTAGTCATCGTTTCGACAGTTTTTAGCAAGCGCTTGTTGAGTTCTGCATTAGATATAGTTGCTGTTGTGCTAGATTCAGCACCACCAATAACTGCGCCAAAAGCTGTATAATGACTCATTATATATACTCTGCTTATAAAAAATGCATATCACCAACTTTTAATCAGAAGACATAAACAAATGAAGATATCACATTTTGTTTCCAGATTGTCATTACATGATCGTTGGCCAAACTGGTCGCCGCAAAACAAATTTGATTTTGAATATGCTGCTTAGTAATGGTCTTAATTATGACAAAGTAGTTATTTACACGCTCAATCCAAGTCTGGATAAATACAAGATACTTAGCGACTTTGATGAAGCTATTAGCAGCTGTAATGCCGCGGAAAACTTTTACAATATTAGAGCCTGACGATATCTTACTGCGACGTGCCAAAGTATATTCGTCGCAACACTGGCTGCTTTGTTTTGTTTTCTCGCCTGGACAACTGCGACATAGATTCAATTGCACGCGATCATTATCGTGGCAAATACGCTGCTAAATTTAAGCAGTTTTATCACGAAGCTATAGGCAGCAACAAACATAATTTTATGGTTTTTCATAGAGATGCAGAAGGGGTTCCTGAAATGTACCGTCGCGGATTTGACGAATATTTGCCCGATTAATGCAGCAGAGACCATATGCGCTGAACATCATATGAAGATGTGATGTGCTAGCTGGCTGACTGAAATTTTATGGAAATATATTGTATAATGCCATTTGTACGAGTAGAAGAGCCAAAAGACAAAGTTGATCTTATGCACAAATACGTAGAGCAGCAGCAACAACTACGTGGTCGCGTGCTAGCAGAAAAAATTGGCGAACAGGAATTTCAGCGAAACTTAGCAGAAAAACTGCTTATGCCTGTGACGACTGCTTTGACAGGGACAGTTTCTGCTTACGACAAAAGGCAGGACAAACATATAAAAGATAAAAAAGTTACCGACGCTGTTTTAAAATACTGGTTGCGCTCAATATAAAGCAGAATAACAAGAGAAGATTTCGCAAGATCAGCTTGACACGCTAAAAGAATTAATCAAGCACGATAATCCTTTAGTTGCCGAATTGCCTCCGCCAGCACAGGATGTGACAAATTGGCAAGTTATCAGGAAAGATCAATATGAACGCTGAATGAAACCGAACAAAGTGCACAAGCCAGAGGACCGCCACCAGAAGAAGAATACGAGTCTTCAGTTAGGCGGTATAGAAAAGATTGGATCGAAAACAATCTGTCAGAACAGGCAAATGTCAAGATGACATCAAACGAAGAAAAAAAAGCTGTTTTATGAGAAAGTAATGAAATCAGCTGATGATATAAGTTATCCGGAACAGCTTGATGATTTGTACAAGAGATATAATGAGCTGGGGAAAAAAAGAAACCTTTGTCCTCTAAAGACTATGATTACGAAAAACTAGCAGAGCTAAATGCGTTTTATAGCAAAAGACAGGAACGTTCTGAACCCTCTGTATTGAGAGATATGATTGCAATGGGCGTAAAATTGAAGCTAAAAATTAGAAGGGATATCGCAGATTTTGATGAAGAGCATGGATTAGACTCATTACCATTTATCCAACGATATGCAGCAAAACGAGAGCGAGCTAGAGAAAAAGAAAAAGAGCTTGATAAGCAACAGGTTAGCGAAGGAAAATATTACTACAAAAATAACGCAGAACTTGTCGCAGACTAAAGTTTCCTGTAGCCATTAAACAAGCAAGAAACGTTGGTATAGAGGTTGATAATGAAATTACTGAAATACTAGATCATCTGCTTCGTCAAAGTTTACTTAGTAATGCTGAATACAAGGTTTTGTACAATTATTTGATGTAGCCATGTTGCAAACTCTTCTCTTTGATTGCAAATTAATTCAAGGAAGCAGCAGTAATTTTACTGTCAGATATAGCACGCCCATAGAGCTATCGAAGAATGAGATCGCGCTAATTTCTGCAGAAATATGGAACTCGTTTCATAATATTACAACAAGCAACAACAAGTTCAGATATCTTACTTCTGCTAATGATGCAGGGACATTGCTAACCATTATTCCAGGTGTGTACAACATTGTTTACATCGCTGATGAAATAAAAAGGATTATTGGCGAAAAAGTCATATTGCTGATAACATAATCATCGAACCAAATTATTCTACGCTTAAAACACGATTGACGCTTAAGGGCGGCTACCGTGTTGACTTTACAATTGAAAACAGCTTAAGAAACCTATTAGGTTTTAGTTCGCAAATTCTACAAGAAAAATGGTGTTTATGACGGCGACTTTCCTGTAAACATGAGCGAAGTGAACAGCTTACTCATAAACTGTTCCATAGCTGAAGGATCCTTTGACGCGCGATGAGGCCATAACCATTTTATCTATAGCTTCAGTCCTAATGCACCTCCTGGATCTTTGATGACCATAAAGCCATAGCCGCTAATTTACTATCCTATCAACAATGTCTACAGCATACCAGAAATCGCAATGTCAATCACTGACCAATCCTGAAACAAGTAAACCTTAATAATGAGCGAGTAACATTTTATTTGCATTTGCGAGCGTAAAACTTAAACTATGTAACCGTGTTGCATAAATGAAACCAAATACGAATTAAGCGCACAAAGATCATAGAAGAATTTTTATCATCGCTGTTTTCAAAATTTCTAGGGTAGTGTCAAGCATATTAAAACGAATTACTCCACTTGTCAGTAGCACTTTAAAAAGTGCCGCTTCAACTGTAGGATCATTAGTTGGACAAAAAAATACCGTCTAAGATTATGGGAGCTAGAGCCTCCTGTTGCATTTGAGACCATGAAAGAAATCATCAAAGAAATCGCGCCAACGAAAGAAGCTGAGCGTGTGATGACTAGTACAGCCAAAAAATATTGTCTAAGCGCTGCCAAGAAATTATGAATGAACTAGATATGCGATTGGCGCCCACATCACTGTCTAACCTGTCAAATATTATGGCAGGATCTGGTCTAAAGAGAATTTTTGTGTAAACAGGATGTATAAACATGCTGTCTAAATTCACGCCAGAGTATTTTAAGCTCTTTGATGCAACGCCCATTGATGAATCAACCAAAGAATACGAATATGTCAAATATTTGGACAAAGATTCGCATAAAAAAACAACCTGGAACAAGAATTATTGATACGCGAGATGAAGACGTCTACTTGTTGCCTCATAAAGATTTTCTTGAAGTTAAAGGTTATTTGCAGACAACTGCTTCTCCGCCTGCCAATTTTCCAGCTAACACAAACGTGGCTTTGACAAACAATGGCTGGAGTTTGTTTAAGACGGCGCTCTATCAACTTAACAATCAGACAGTTGAGGACAGTAACAGCACCTTCATGAATTTAATTTCGATGAGCGATGACCACAGCAGAAGTTCAGCGACAAACATGTTCTGGTACAATGATACTAGCAATGCCGGAGTTATGATCAAGTACAAACAAGGTGTTGAAGTTATTCCTGATGCTGTTTCTGCGATGGCCAGATCAATTGAAGCTCAGATTCGCACCGCCATTCGTAATGCTTTTATTGATCTAGAAAACAGGAAATTATCATGTTGGTTTAGAGGCGTTAAGCACACGCTAGTTTTGGAAAGATCTGATCCTATTACGTACATGCATAGTCCAGTGGATATTGATGAGGGACAATTCGTTTTTACAAAACTATCGCTGTGGATGCCAAATATAACGCCTTATATTTATCACGCGCTATAATTGGATAATCGTTTGTCCAGGTTTAGCAAGAAAAATTATTTTGCGCAAATGTGAGTCTCTAAAAGTGTTACATATTTTCCATCGCAATTATCGGCGAATTGGAGAATAGCCACATTACCAGGCAGTGAACTACCAAGACACATATTTGTGGTTTTTCAAACCGCAGCACGAGATGAAAATCAAGAGACAAGCAGCCGGGTATTTGACAACTTGGAATTGACTCGCATTGCTGTCACAGTCAATATCAGACAATATTCCAAGCGTGAACTTAAATATAATTTTGCACCACTTAGTAAAGATTATTCACTATCGTATCTCATGCTTCAGGAAGCTATGCAAAAATATCAGGATGTGGATACAGGAACACAAATATCTCTAGATGAATTTGCAAAGCTGTATACTATTTATCACTTTGATTCTTCTAAGCATTTGGAAAGCACAAAAGATTCCATAAGGATGTTAAAGTCAAGTGGACTCTTCAACCTATAGCACCAGCAGTAGCCGTAAATTATCATGTTTATGCAGTAATTACAACTGACAGATATCTGAGACTGGATGCTCTTAGTGGCGAGATGACAGTGGTCGTTTAGAAGAAACTGAATTGTCCAAAGATATCATATAAATGAGCTACACTTTAGTAACAGTTTATTTTGACGCCATCACAACAGCAAACGATTGCAGCAGCGCATAAGAAGCGCACGTGCGTGTCCATAAAACTTAGAAATAACCAATTCCAGCAAGGACAACATGTTTTTGCGCTTACAAAAAAAATCAACATCTCAAGTTTAGCATAGCAAAATACTATGGCAAAGGCTTAACCTTCAAGTTATCAGCCAAACAAATATCTCACATGGGCGGCGCTTCTCCAGCAATTCTATCACTTCTTGCAGGATGGGCACCAAAAAATATTACCAATACTTGGTTTGTTAGGAATAGCAGAAGCCTCTGGAGCAATATCTGGCGCTAAGGAAAAGGCAACAAGCGGCAGAGCACTATGGCGCAGAAAAAATAAAAATGTGTCTGCTTTGCTTGTAGACATGTATTTCTTTAACTTGCAGACATGTATTTGCTTGCCTGCAATAAGTTTTGTCTAAACATCTTACACAGAAATGTCGTATCAGGAAGTTCGTCTATCTCTCTCTGAAGGTCAACGTAAAAAAATTGAACTGGCCGCTTCCAGAGGTTGTCCATTGTCAATAAGACTATTAGTGAAACAGTTATCTTCTGATAGCGATAAGCTCATGCTAACAAAATGCCAACATGACAAAATGAAAAAAACAATGTACAACAGGAAAAGGTATTGTACTTGATTTGTCCGCAGAACATCTTAAAAAACATGGCGGAATCTTACCACTTCTACCACTTTTAGCTGCTGCTACTGCTGATGCAGTGTTTCCTGGACTTCTAGACAAGCTTTTTGGCCATGGTATGAAAGGTTAAAAAAAGAGAGCGTAAGGATTGCAATACCCCTGAACACTCCGCCAATAAGCAATTTTGACATCGAAAAAGCGTTTAAAGACATAAAATCATTTCGAGGTATCTTTTCTAGACATAGAATGGCAGAAAAAATCAGAGCAAAGGAAAGCTGCGTTATAAATATAGAGAATTATTTTCATGAATCTGGAACACATTGGGTTGCCGTTGTAAACATGCCAGATAGTAGTGACGTTGAATATTTTGACTTGTTTGCCATGCAAGATTTAGAAAGCAGAATAACAGATATGTGGCATGTGCAACTTTCTGAGACGAGTTTTTTTAAAAAAAAAAAATTACAAGTATAATTTTTTTTATTATTTAAAAATTTATTAAAATTTTCAATAAAAAACTATTTGTAAATTTTATATTTACCTTATTACAACTGTAAAGTTTCCTGCATTTACTCCCTTCTTTTCTGCCAGTAACTGGATTTGCAAAAATAAATTCAGTTAAAATGTATTCATGCCAAACTGACGTAAGTCATAGAAAGCACAGAGAATTTTGATTTAAGGCTTCGAAATGTTTAATGTTTGACCAATTGGAGATTACTGACCAAAAAGTATCAATGACCTTGAACTTTGGTCAAGGTACGTGGTCTTAAACTAAACTTAATGTGTAGAAACCAATACTTTCTTATTAGACTTACCATGACCGTGACCGCTGACCTTTATACACCAGAATCTTTAAGTTTGTTACCATAAGTATAAGTCATCCACACAGTACAGTCAAGGAACTTGCTCTAGAATAAATAAATAAAGTATTGACAGTAAATGGGATTTTAAAAAAACGACAAACAAACAAACAACACCCCCCCCCCCCGCAAAAAAAAAAATTGGATGTATTTTTGCTGAACTGATGCAAGTCATAGACAGCCAAGACAATTTTGAAAATGGCACTGGCATGTTTAAAGTTAGGCCAATAAATAAAAATTATTTAGAAAGCAGAAGGCCATATCTGTGCCATGTGCTACTTTATTTGGCAAACTTGTAATGAATAATGTTGACCTTTCTAATGTAAATTTAAGTTTAAAAAAGAAAATTTTTTAATGTTCATAATTTTTCATTAGATACACCAAAATAAACCTTTTATCTCATCACATATCAATCTAAGTAATTATCGTATAAAACCAGGGAGTTTCAACACAATTTTGGTTTATCTCTGTTGCCAGTGACTGGAATTTACAAAACCTACAGAAAGTCATAGACAGCCCACACAATTTTGTAAAAGGGTTTTGCACGTTTAAATGTTCGACCAATAAATAAAATTGATTTAGAAAGCAGAAGGAGAGCTCTGTTGCAACTGCTAATTTGTTGGGCAAATTTATGACGAATACTGCTGATTTTACTCATTAAATAGGGATATATTTGAATTTTAATTTTCACATTTATTACTTATAAATAGATTTACTGACATTTAAACTTGTTGACTATATTCTAATTTAACAAGTTATAGTACAAATTCAGGATGATTCCACACTTTTACTCCTTTTGCTGTTGCTAGTGATTGGATATTATTTTAAATCGTTTGAAATATATCTTCAAGGCAAATTTGAGCAAATCACACATTGGCAAATGTATCATGATAAAGGCTTGGCATGTTTAATGTGTGACATATTTGTTAAAATTGATTTGGAAAACAGATGGATAGATCTCTGGATCGTACTGCTTTAAATGCGATTATTATCGATTATTATTGAAGAATACTTTTTTGAGTGTTCACTTTAACGTTTGTACAATTTTAAAACCATAAATCTGTATTGAAGTCAATGAAAAATGTACCTTTATGTAGGAGAGGTAAAAGCAGGGAGATCACCTTGTACGCACAAACATGTGCCATGCCTGGCATCCAGTCTGCCCTTCCCAACACGAAGTGGGCTGGCATTTACACCCAGGTGTGAAAATTTACACCTTGCCCGAGACAAACATGTTTCTTTTGATTTCGGTTGGTTTTCATTACCTGTGTTATTTAGTTCCCTGTGGTGACCTGATTTATCTCACTTCCCAACGTATAGTAAAGACTGTCGCCATGAATTCATGTTCTTGACTAGTTCTTAGATTTCAACCCTCCACTCTCTCCAATGCAGCAGCAGACTCAGTCAAACTGCACCATCTTTCTCTGCGAGTGTTTCATTACAAAAACTCCAACTGGACCCGTTTATACTGATGTCAGGAGGATGGGTTGGGGTGCTCCTGTTCTTTGACACTCAGGGTCTATGGAGTCAGAAAAATACAGGTCTGCACATCAAGCTTTTGGAGATGAAAGCAATCAAAATGCATTTCTGAACCTACGGCAGAGACTGTACATACTCTGTTCATAGACTGGAACAGCATGGACAGTTATGCACCCCTCCCCCTCCATCCCAGTTCTGATGGAAGGTCATTCAGAAGACTGGCACTCCCTGTGCAGAATCATCCTAATAGCTCGCTTGCACCTTCCATTTGCAATGGAGAAATTCAAGGAAGAATGATATGCTCAGCCTCTACCTGGAGTTTTCAAAGAAGATTCCTCATATTCAAAAAACCCAAACCGAGTCTTCTGAATCCAGATGCATGTTGACTTCACACTTGGCTCTAGTCAGGAGAGGTCTCACAGAGAACTTTATAATGAGCGGAGGTCATTTAGGCTGGAATTCAGACCAGAACATGGATACTATCTCCACTATCTCCATAGCTGTAGCCATCTTTAGTGCCAAAGACGTTGGCACCAATTACCATTACCATTGAGGGCAATAGATCTATGATTTCAGACACTTAGATATTAAGGAAGCCAAAATAATGGCCATGAATAAGAATCTTTCAGCTTTGATGGCCAATGATTTCAGACACTTAGATATCATGGAAGGCTAAATATTGGCCATGACGATGTTCTTTCAGCTTTGATGGCTAACATCTATCCCAGAAAACCGAGGTCACTGACACTGAGCCTAGAATGGAACATTTCTTTGGTCCTGACTTAGCTTGATTGCCTCCTCCCCCCTCTTTTGAATCTTATCTCAAGCTATTCTCATACAAGAAATGAATCTTGGTAGTCCTGGCAACAACAGAATCAGTGAAATTTTCCACTGACACTCATTACTTGGAACAGAAGTCTGACATATCAGTGGTCTTTAAAACTCAGCTTATGTTAACTGCTACGAATCGACTCCCCCAGATGGGTAATCAAATGACAGTTCTTAAGCCTCTTTCTCTCAAAGACCTTTTGAGCAGAAGCTGGGCTTCAAGACTCTGTAAGAGCTCTTAGAATTTATCTGCAAAGATCCAAGAGCATCAGGAAAAGTAGATCTCACCTTTTACTGTAATTCTGGCAGGATAAGCAAAACATTTCTCTCTAGACCCAGGCAAGTTGGCTAATAAGGATGAGTAATTCAGTGTATAATGATTATCACCCCAAGACTGCGAGCTTTTTAAGACATTTGCATGTGAAATCCATATGATTTCCACTAGTCTAGCCTTCAAATACAACTGCTTTCTCAAGGACATCATTGAGGCAGTAGGCTAGAATCCTTAATCTACATTCTTTAGTTTCTACCAATGAGAGTTGTCTGCCTGAGTTTATCCTACCAGGACCCAATAGCAGTGGCACACCAAGTTACCATGCAAGAAGCCTCATAGTTGCACCTCCTAAATGAGCTTTTCCAACTTTTGCTTGTGTTTGCTGGAGGAGGCAAACAATTCTAGTAGGTAAGAATCTTCAAGTCACTACTTTTCTTTACTCACCAGGCACCTTCAGTCATACCACTATTCAGTATGATAGGTGATAAGTTCTCTGAGATAGGCCCACTGGGTTTTAAGCTCTCAAAGGTACAATAACATAATACTTATTTTCCTAATGTATTAAGACTAACTAATGCACCTGTAAAAAAGTTTTTTTTTCTTCTGCAAAACAAGTTTCTTCAATAATACTTACCCAATCTAATACAGACCATGCCTTCCCATCCTTTATGACCCTGTTCCCCTTTTGGGTACAAGTTGAAAATTGGTTATTTCTTGTCAACTTGAGTGGAAGCCATATAATTGGGGAGAATATGACATAAAGCACCTAATTCTGCTATGAGTTTCCACTACCTCCATGTACTGAAACTCTAAAAAGATATTCTAAATGTCTTTTCTCATGCCAGGTCTGGATTTCTAGGTAACAAAGTTCTTTTATTCCTAGCATTTCAAGGCCAGGTTAGTAATCTCAAAGAAATTTATTTCACAGCAAAAATATGTTCCATCCCCAAGTGAACAATGTCTTTTGAGGAAAAAAAATCAGCTGCAAATTTTTTCTTCTATATGTGTATTTACTGCATGTGTAAATACTGTATGTGTATTTACTGCCTGTGTATTTACTCATATGTATTTACTGCCTATGCATTTACTGTATGTGTATCTACTGCCTGTATATTTACTGCATGTGTATTTACTGTATGTGCATTTACATGTGTATTTACTGCATGTGTATTTACTCATGTGTATTTACTGTCTGCATATTTACTCACGCATTTACTGCATTTGTATTTACTGCATGTGCATTTACCTTGTGTATTTACTGCATGTGCATTTATTAATGTGGTATTTACTGCATGTGCATTTACTGTACATGTATTACTGCCTGTACATTTACTGCATGTGCATTTACCATGTGTATTTACTGTATGTGCATTTACCATGTGTATTTACTGTATGTACATTTACCATGTGTATTTACTGCATGTGCATTTACTGCATGTGCATTTACTATTGTGTATTCACTGCACGTGCATTTACTGTATATGTATTTACTGCCTGTACATCTACTGCATGTGCATTTGCTGTATGTGCATTTACCATGTGTATTTACTGCATGTGCATTTACTAATGTGTATTTACTGCATGCGTATTTACTGCATGTGCATTTAACTGTATATGTATTTATTGCCTGTACATTTACTGCATGTGCATTTACCATGTGTATTTACTGTATGTGCAGTTATTAATGTGTATTTACTGCATGTGCATTCAACTATATATGTATTTACTGTATGTGCATTTACTGTATGTGTATCTACCGCCTGTATATTTACTGCATGTGTATTTACTGTATGTACATTTACCATGTGTATTTACTGCATGTGCATTTACCATGTGTATTTACTGTAATGTGCATTTACCATGTGTATTTACTGTATGTGCATTTACCATGTGTATTTACTGCATGTTTATTTACTGTATGTGGATTTACTCGTGTATATTTACTGCATGTGTATTGATCTGTGCCTTTTAAGTAAGTTTAATTAAAATCTACCAAGACTTGATTGTCTGACATGTGCCTGATTTTTTATTGCAACCAAGATCTTTCTGACATAATCTTGAGAGCAAATTTCACCAAAAATCTTACTCAGTGAAGTAAACATCTCACCGAATTTTAGGCAATAACACTGCCCCACTCTATGAGTGTAATTTCTCACATATAAGAAATTCAAAGTTTTAGATACTTATAGTCCATTGATTGACTTGCAAAACCTAATTCCTTATCACAATCTGATAATCACAACACTGATAGTGTCTTCAAAACTGTAAAGTAAACTGACCATTAAGCGGATCCTTGTTCTGTGCAAAATCCATGCAATCTGTAACTTCTTTGTGTCTGATGAAAATGAGCCCAAATAACAGGGTTTTTTTCTGCACTTTGAATAACTGCACATAGAAGAATTTTTAAAAAATCCCACCTCAAAACAAGAGACCCCAAGTATACCTGATATCACTCACATGACTTACAGAACTTAACAGTTAACCATTCACTAAGCAGGCTTAAGGAGAATTGTAAGAACACAACTCTACATAAACTTTGCATCATGTCAATTGTACCTATTTTTACTAAAGTCGGATATGAATTCATTCCAAAAGATAAGGTAAAAATTAATATGCATAGTCTCTTGCTCATAATCGAACTAAGATATAAACCTATTTGCAGAGTTGTATGGAAACTGAATGAGAAACAGAACCTCTAGACCTTGAGAGATAACAAGCTCAGCTAATTAGATTCAAGATCATCTTGTTAATATGTGCATATGTCACTTATTATAGAATGATAATATATGCTTCTTTGCCAAGTTGAAGCAAAATCCAACTGTGAACTTCATTCTCAAAGTGGTAACAACCTCAGCCAATCAGATGCAAGATCTTCTCATTAATATGTACTGATCTCACTCATTATCAAACTCATGCAAGACTTTGATTATACAAGTCTACATTCTAGGTTTGATCAAAATTTGATCATAAATATGGCTCCCAGTGTCGTAACAATCTCAGCAAAGTGACCTTATTAATATGTATGGATCTTGCTCATTATTAAACTTGTTTAAGATCTAAAACATACTAGCTCATATTCCAAGTTTTATAAAAATCAGATCAGAAATATGGTCCCTAGAGTGGTAAGAAGCTGAATAAATCAGATGCAAGATCATTTCATTAATATGCATGAATCTCACTCATTATCAGACTTTGAGACCCTGATGAAACCAAGGCCATATTCCAAGTCTGATCAAAATCAGATCAGAAATATGGCTTCCAGAGTGGTACAAGCAATTGTTGATGGACAGCACATAATTTGGATGATGCATGATGGATGCAGGGCCATACCATAAGCTCTCTTGGCCTTATGGATGCAGGGCCATACCATAAGCTCTCTTGGCCCTATGCCTTGGTGATGCATGATGGATGCAGGGCCATACCATAAGCTCACTTGACCTTATGGCTTGGTGAGCTACAAAAATCTCCCAAACAATTAAATTTCTTAGCATACTTGCCGGATCTAACAAGTTACAGCCTATAAAATATCAATGTATGGACAACTCTTCTGCTTTAAAACAATTACACTTTCAAAGCTACATCAGCAATATCCCATTGCAAATACCCCTCGGTACTACAATACACTGTTGTCATTTTCAAACCTAAATAATTGAGAAAATATTTGACAGATAAGATGCATTAAGAAATTGCTGCATCATTTATTGAAATTTTAGCCTCTTTCATACCATAACACAAGTATTCATAGTGTAGTACATAGTATATATTTTTACATGTATTTATAGAGAATATTTATCTATACACCCTTGTAGTGGATGGAATAAAGCAACACAATTTTAAGTTTTTTTGTAGCCAAAAATTTACTTTCTTGGAATAATTGTTTTTCTTTTCATAATTGATAAGCAACAACTCCTCGCCAGTGTGAGAGTCATCTTACATATTCCTATACATCAACACAAATAATGACAAGTACCAGAATCACAGAAGTGGTCACACAAAGAGAATAAGTAAAAAGAAAGAAAACATTTCCCTAATTTTAATAAAAGAACTTAATTACTGTTGAAATGCATATACAGTCAAACCTGTCAATAGTGGCCACCCATAGGAAAAGGCTAAACTGGCTATGTACACAGGTGACCTCTGTATGCAGGTTCACCTTTCAAACTTGTTTATTAAACAAAAAATACAGAACACTGAATACTGTTATTATTATTGTTGTTGTTTTTCTTCTTCTTCTTTTCATTATTACTAACAGGCAGTTTTAGTTTAGTGCACTACTAGTATTCAAGAAAATCATAAAATATATGTATATATTGTTCTCATCCAAAGTTATATTCTACACAAGATTACTGTATCCTGCTAACTTTCATCAATCCAATAAATTCTTCCCCCAAATTCACTGATCTTAGTTTGTTTTGTGCACCATGCCAAAACACTAATTTCACTACTAATTGACAGCCTACATATGACTGAAACAGAGGAAGGACTCTTTGTTTGGCCAACTTGTATAATTAGGCTTAGAAAGAGCTGTTCAGACTTCAATCAATATTTGGATTAACCAGCTGCTCAACTCAATGAGATCAAAAGACAGTTAGTTGGCTTATGTGAGAGGCCTGTAAGAGAACTGTTAGCAACACATACACTGAAACTTTGCCTGCCTTTACAGAAAAGTTTAGTAAATAATGAATGACCCCAGACCCAGATGAAAAGGGATGTCAAAAAAGGGGATCTCTCCTCAAAGATTAACTTTTCTCATCAGAGATAGCTTCAATTCATAGACAAATAAAACAGATGAAGATAAGAAAATATAGCTCTCACACTGGCACAAAAAAGCAACTCCCATTTTTGCTGTGACTGCACGACCACTTTTCTCACCATTGAGTACACAAATTGCTTGATAAAAACCGCTTCACTTTCGAATCTGACATGGACACTTTTGAGGTACAATGATGTAATTGGAGTTCAGCGAGTACAAGTGAGATAAAACAGAGGATATCTATGTTTTTTAAGTGGATATATGGAAATATTTCCTTATATCTACTAAAAAATGTAGATTTTCTTTTTATTACATATTTTTTAAGGCAAAAACTTTCAATTTGCATGGATTTGTTTCTCCATTCTGTGTCAATGTGATTAATGGCTGCATTACTACATCAATAAAAAGTTCTGAAATTTTACAATAATTTTAGGTCAGCGACAATTTTACAAATTTAGATTGTACATATAATGCTTCAAATTGAATTGTGTATTTTATCAAGTTAGTGACTTTTTTTGTAAGAAAATGAAGAGACTGTTATTTTTGTTAACACATTTCTTGCACAGATTGATACAGTAAACATGCGGGGTGGGGATAATGCAGAAACAATACAGAATGGTCCTACAGACTTCAGAGCGTAACATCATTAAACAACAGATTTTAATGATTGTGAGTTTACTTTTAATTATTTTGGTTTCTATTTTTGTTTATTTCTGCATTCAAATTTTGATTGTCACTTAATTTTGGGTGCAATCAACACTCATCAATGCCTGATTTATCCATTGTTTTCAGACATGATTATGATTGTGATAAGAGTTAAAATCGCTACTTAAACAATTTTATTAATATATTTAATCTAGAGTTTTTCTTACAAATGTGTACCTTGTGTTGTTGAGTATAACAGATACTGTATGGGTGACACAGAATATCGAATAGCAACAGGTGATGCAAGTTCAGTCACTGACAATTTGCATGATTCATGTGGAAAACTAATTATAAAAAGTTAATACTTGAAGCCTAATTTTTGTTGTTTGGGGTTCATTTTTAGGCATTCTTGATGGCGCCTTCTTATTCATTACATGCATGTATACTTGAGGGCCAACAGTCTTTACACATTTAAAGATCTGTTCATCCTGATGGGAAGAGAGAAGGAAAAGAGGCAGAAAAAATGAAATATGGAAATACAGGTCTGAATAATATACACAAGGGCAGATATTCTTCCTAAATGGAAAAAGAAAGTTGTTCCAAAAGTGATATCGCCACTGTGGCGATAAAAGTGGTATCGTCAATGTGGCGATATAATTTTTCTCCCACTGATATATTTCAGTATTTCATTATGCAATATATAATAAGAAATGTTTAAACATCAATTCACAGTGACTGTTTAAAGCTGGAAGAAACCATTTTTTGGTTAGAAAACACCTGGCTGCTGACCACAGAAAGCATGTGACTGTTATATACATGAATTTTATATGGCAAATTTGACTGCTACATAAAGATGACATTTGGACAGGTTTGACTGTGTACTGAATTTTGTATTACATTTTATCACAAAACATTGATATTTTGTATTGAAATATTTCGCCTAACAACATCACAGCAATGTCATTGAGTAACATACATGTGAACCAAGGGTTTTCGTCCCAAGATGAGGGGTGTCTTCCGTCCCTCCTGTCTCTCACTGAAATCTCCTATGTACACAAAATTATTATTGAATATTTTATTTTTTCCATTTTTTTCCACACCTTGCTTCCAGTGAAGTATATTTATTGTAATACTGCCTGTGATCATGTTATTGTGAACTGGATTAAGCAGGGCAAGACAATTTTGTTGCTAATTTCAAGCAGCATAAAACATTTAACACCCCTTTGATTCTGTCAGCAGGGTCAGTTGGCTTCAGTGTTTATGTGATCAGAAGTAATTCCAAAAGGATTAATGAGATTATTTGATTATGGTTGGATTACTAAAGAGCTCAATCAGCATAAACCAATTGACATTACTTTGATTCTCTCCACGGGGTAGGTTCTACTTTTGTGCTTAAAGTTGTCGAGATGGATTAGAGTCGATACCATGTGTGATCAAAAGTAATTCGGACAGGATTAAAGACGTTAATTGATTATGGTTGGATTACTCAACAGGGTCAGTTTGGCTTTGGTGTTTAAAGTTTGTCGAGATGTCTAAGTGTGTGTTATTTCCCAATGCTAAAACACCAAAATCTAAGCAACCAAAATATCACACGAAATTCAGTGATGGATGGAAACAGGAATTTCAGTGGTATGAATCAAATTCAAAGGACATGAATATGCATTCTGCCCTTTCCGTAAAACTGATTTTGCCATGGTGGCAAGAATGACATAATGCATCATGCAGAAACCCCGTCTCAAGAAAGCATATTAAACACTTCAACAAATATGCCATCTCTGAAATCCATGTTCACGGAATCTGCATCAAATGTGGATAAAGATATACATGCTGAGACTCTGTTTGCCAACTTTATAGCCGAACATAATCTCCCATTTATAGTAGCAGATCATTTTTCAGATCTACTCAAAATAATGTTCCCCGACTCGGAAATCGCACAAAAGTTCTAATACAAACGGACGAAAACTACTCACATAATGACCTAAGCTTTGCATCCTCATTGGGATAATAAAGTCGAAGACGTGCTGCAATGAAAAATTCACCATTCTCATTGAAAATCCAATCCTTTTATAAAGTCAAAAATCCTGACCAAATTTTGCAAATCTCCCGATTGGTCCTAAGCTGACTTTTCTGTGCTGTCACATGTATGGAGTAATAAGAAGTCTGTAGTTAATGTACTGTTCTTTAAACATGAAATTTATTAAACTTTTTGGAATAATACGATATTCACTCTCTGCAAGCAGTTTGTAGCATAGACAATTATTCCAGTTATTTCAAAACATTCAAGGATAATCATGTAAGGTTCTCTGTATACTGCACAATACTTCTGGGATTGTGTAGATTCATATTGAGCCTGTATGTCTGGTATGTAGTTTGTGTGCGTGTGTATGTGTGTGTGTGTTCGGTAAACTAATTTTATCGATGTAATACTCACCTGTTTCTACTGCGTAGCTTACTCTTTTCCGGATGGAAAATACTCTCAACTGTATGATGAGAATTCATCCTCCCATATCATGACTTTCTAGAAAATTCCAATGTCTAACCTATGACCCTGGCCCATGCACACTAGCTCTCATTCTTTTTCAGACGTAGCCTTAAAACTAGAGGGACATCAGTGCGGGACAGGAGGAGGGTATCTGGCAATGGCAACAGGTAAATATTACATCATTTAAATTAGTTTTACCCCCTCCCCGACAACCACATTTTAATATCAGTAATACATAATCTGTTGCTATTGCATAGCTGAATTTGCCAGTTTGGTGGGAGGCTGATGATCCCACAAACTGGTTATTAAAAAAGGATAATTGGGAGTGGAGCAAGTGATGGAAGCAGTTTAATTTGCTAAAAAACATGATTGTCAAAGGAGAGAAACCTACTCATAATTTCCAATGAATCACAGACAGCCTGGTTCTATGGATAGGGCATGAAGCTCACTCCTTCGTCTCACAGACACTAAGGACAGCAAGAAAACAGGCTTGAGGGTAAGGTTCTTGAAAGAAGCTTCACCCAAAGGTTCATATGGGGTTTTAGTTAGAGACCACAAGACACACAAGAGATTCCATCCAGGCATAAGCAAGGGAGACACTGGTCTTTGCAGCTCAAACTACCTGATCAGGTCAGTATGTGAGAGTTCACACCAATGGCTGGGCCTTTTGAAAATTTGAAAGTGTTGGATAGGGCTGCCCTATAGCCCATTATAGTAGAGACTGAGCATTGTCTCTCTTCAAAAAGGATAAGAAAT
Organism: Margaritifera margaritifera; assembly: GCA_029931535.1. Taxonomy (NCBI): domain Eukaryota; kingdom Metazoa; phylum Mollusca; class Bivalvia; order Unionida; family Margaritiferidae; genus Margaritifera; species Margaritifera margaritifera. Next base: position 902,766 of record JAQPZY010001566.1, on the reverse strand, counting down.
TTAGCCACTGTGCTCAGAGAGGGACAGCTAGGATTAACATATTTCCTACTACACCAACCGCAAAAGATTCTCCACTTGGCATCATATACCTTGGACATAGATCATCTCCTGAACTGAAGGAAGCTCTTGGCACCTTTGCTTAAAAACTTGCTCCTGACAGAGATTGTTTGAAATGAGCCAAGCACGACGGCGGAGAATTTGTAGGCTGTTGTAAAGGAGTGAGCTGCAACAGAAGGTTCCTCCTCTGGGATAATGTCTTGGGCTGGTCTACAAGCAGGTTGAGAAGATTGTTGAACCTCGATTGTTGAGTCCACAGTGGGGCTATCAAAATGAGCTGAGCAGTGGAGGTTCTTACTTTCTAAAATACTTGTGGAATCGCCCTGAAGGGTGGGAAGGTGTAAGCGAACAGACGATCCCACTTCAGGCTGAAAACGTCCACTGCCCAGGCTATCTGATCTGAGACTGGGAAAACATAAAAGGTGAGCTTGTTGTTTAGCCTTGTCACAAACAAGTCCACGAAGGGTCTCTCACAAAGTATGAACAGGAAACCTGCTACGGATCGGTGCACTGACCATTCTGTGAGGACCATCTTGCCCCTCCTGGACATACTGTCCACCAAAATGTTCTTTTTGCTACAAATGTGGTGAACTCAGAGGATAGTCCAGTCCAAAGTTGCCCAGCAAAGAAGATTTGAAACTTCCATGCAGAGAGAAGGGGCATGTGTGCCTCCTCGTCGTTTGAGTTACACTACCACTGACGTGTTATCGAAGGAGACCATCATGCAGTGACTTATTTTTTTGGTTGATGCACTCCTGAAGGGCCAAGAACACTGCCCTCATTTCCAAATTGTTGGTGTGGAGGGCCAACTCTTCCTGGGACCATGAACCCTGAAAAATTAACCCTTCCAGTTCCAGATGAGCAACCCATCCATAATCTGACAGGTCTGCGAACAGATAGGAGTGGGGTTCGGAAGCATGTATAGAGACACCATCCAAAAACTGGTCCTGATTCATCCAAGAAATCAAATGATGGTAGAAATCCGGACCTAGAGAAATCTGAGCAGTGAGCGGGTCCCTGTGTGGTTTCCAGTTTGCTAGAAGAAGAAATTGTAGAGGGGACAAGTGCAATCTGCCTCGAGGAACCAGGTTTGCTGTAGAGTTCAAGGTCCCCAGAAGAGATAGAAACAGATGAGCTGACAATGTGGTCCTAGCTCTCAGTGCCTCCAACAGTGTCAGGATCTTGTCTGCTCTGTCTGACGGAACATGGACTAATCCTCTGTTTGTCACGAAATTCATCTCCATGTAGTCCAAATCCTGAGATAGAGTAAGCTCTGAATTTACTAGGTTGGGTACAAGACCAAGCCTGGTCACTATGGACCAACAGCGAGACAGATCTACTCTGAAGGGCTCTAGCTGGCCATTGTGGATCAACTAATCGTCGAAATATTGGAGGATTGGGATCCCCAGAGACATTCAGTGAACAGCAACTACTCCCATGATCCCGGTAAAAGCTCTGGGCGTGGAGGCCAGGTCGAACGGCAGAGTGTGAAATTGAAAGACCTCCCCATCCAAGCAAAACCAGAGGTACTTCTTGTGAGGAGGAAAGACAGGGATGTGAAGGTATGCATCATGAAGGTTGACGGAGACCCCCTCCCCCAGTCGTCAGGTATCATGCCATTCCTGACTTAGGCTGTGGTCTCCATCTTGAAAAGTTCCTCCTGCTGAAACTTATTTAAAGAGGAATGGTGGATAATTAGTCAAAACTTTCCCCCCTTTTTTGGCACCAGGAAAATCGGGGAGCAGAAGGCTGGAGACTAGTCACTGAACATCCTTCTGGAGAAAATACACCCTTCTGGAGAAGGGAGTGTATCTCTTCCCTTAACTGCACCAGATTCAACTGGTAGAAGCACATGGGAGACCCTACTAGAGGAGGAAGATCTTTAACCTAAAGTCAGTATCCTCCTTTTATGTCACAGAGGACCCATCCATTGTGGGTGATATCTGACCAAATCTCTGAGAAGAGGTTTAGCCTGGCACCTACAAGAACTGATGGAAGAGGAACACACTACAGGAGAGGGAGCGAGTCCCTTGGGCTGCCCCCGTTTTCCTTATGACAGTGGGAAGGGTCCGCAAACTTACTCCCTGGGCCTTTTTTGCCATGCCCTTCTAGAGCCCAACTGATGTGGGGGAGCCCTGTATTAGGGTTGTTGCCTGGAATGAGGCTGTGTCGCTTTGAAGAACTTCATTGATGGAGCCTGTGGTCTGTCATAATGATTACGCTTCTTGGCCAGTTTTAACAGGCCAGAAGTGGATGCGAGGGACTGGTGTTGCTGGTCACTCAAATCCGGGGAAGCCATGGAGAGGATGAGTCTTCCAAAAAGGGTCTCTGCATCCAGGGGAGCAGCCCTCAAGAAGGTTCTTACTGTGCTCCAGTAAGACCTTGGATGTGTCCAGGGCAACATCCCTGCGGAGGCCAAGAAGCTCTGCTGATAAAGCTATAGGCATGGATAATGCATACCTCTATGTTTTGGCCACTACTTCTAACAAACGTTGAAGGCTAAAAAAGGCTGTGGACAATATGTCAGCATGCGAGGGTATGGTAACTAGAGACCTTGCCTTTAGTTCTAAAGCCTCTAGTGTTTTAATGGGAAGGCGAGGCCAGGTCCATGGAAATACCCACTTGTGCTGCTCCAGCATCCAAAAGAGGGGGTTTTAGATGTCAGGAAGAGTGTGAACCCTATAATTAGCTGCAAACACCAAAGGTCTCAAGGTGGAGGGGACACCACTCCTTATGCTGCCAAGCAAACTCATGGCCCTTACTAAACCTTTGAGAAAGCTCTTTAACCATAGTCAAGTGAGGGAGCAACAAGAGATCTGGGTGGAAGGTAGCCCCAGCTGGAGAGAACTTTAGTATTGTTGGAGCGTGAAGGCTTGGAATATAGATCCCGGAGTAAAGATGGTAAAACTCAATAACCGTCTTGCCTACTCTACATCAAACTTGTGAGAATCTATTAGGACGGACATGAATCCTCATCCTGCTCTCACTCCTGAGGCAGGACTTTGTGACCTAATGTCTCTGTTGCGGGAGAGACTTGGGGGTAAGAGGGACCTTGACCTGTAATTCCTCGTGTGGAGCTAATGGACTGTCCTTAGTGCAAGACTTGGCAGGTTTTGGGGGGAAGAAGGTCTACCTCCTCCCTCCTTTTTGACCCTCCTGAGGTGTTTGGTGGAAGGTCTGCCCTTCTCCTTTTTGACCCCACTTTGTGAGATGGTGATGTCGGCCCATGGACCACAACATCCACCTCTCTACTATGGGACCCAGGTCCTGAAGTCCATTGCTGCATGCAGGGAAAGGACCAATCACTTCCCTGTGGTGGAAGAACCCACATTCCATTGGGATTAAGCGGGATTATAGGAAAGGGGTGGGGATGCCAATCTGATCCTCATCCCTAATCTGGCATCTGTACACCGATTTCCGGTCCCAAGTAGGATTCAATGGTAGCCTGGATAAAGGATGGGTCTCGACCCAATCCCTATTCCCATACTAAAGGGGTTCGAATGACTGGTGACTGGTACTCATACAGTGTCCATACAGATTTTCAGTAAAAAAATTCAAGGACTTTTCAAGGACTTTTTTTCATTTTTAAGGTCGATGATTAAAACAGGAATAACTTCTCAAAAATAAATCATACCCACACAATGTAAAATCATAAACGTCTTTGTTGAGTAATATACAATGTATTTATAAAGAAAATATGTAAATAGTTAAAACAAACACACACAAACATATTACCAGTTATTGATATTGGTGAGTACTACCTATGAAAAGCCTCTACAAAGTTTTTCTGCTGTAATAATAACTATGGTATTTGTAGTAGATTCAAATTTCCCACCTTGAATCAGAATGCATAAAAAGAACTTTGGATTGCTGGCAATAACATACAAATAATATATATTATATTATACAAAACACTGATGATAAATTTGAGCAACTTCAATATTACTGTCAAATATTATCTTATAGCTGTTTAACTTTCTGGCCAATTTCACTGTCCATTACATGCAAACGTTTTTCCTTCTCCTTTGCCTTTTCTCTGACAGCATGTGACTGTGAAATCAATGAAATTTGCCTCTTCCACTCTGCTTCATAAGCCAAACAATCTGCTGAAGCATATAATTCGTTTATATCTTCATTAAGCCTCTGCCTTTTTGATTCTAAGTCAGCAAGTTCATCTTCAGCTGCTTTAAGTCTTTCTTCTCTTTTAGCCTTCTCTATCTCTTTTTTCCTTTGATCCAGGTACTGGGTATATTTTATTCTAGCAAGAGCGCATGAAGATAGTAGCTCCTCTGTGATTGGTATTTCAGTTATTCCACCTACACTTTGCACATAGTCAACAATCAGCCTCTGGGCTATTAAAGACTGCTTTGCCAAGTTTTCAACATTTACTTCTTTATTTACGGAAAAACATTGTTCAACCATTGTGTGACCATGGGAAAGAAGCAGTATTTGTTGCACAACAACCCATAGCTCCATATACTTTCGATCACTAGCCAGATATGAACAAATGAGGCTCTCAAGTTGATCTTTGGAAGGATCAAAAATCTCAAACTGTGAATCATCTTCACTAAGAATGGCGTCAAGAAGTGTCCTATATTGGTAAATGATGGCATCACATGATGACTGCAGCACCCTGCCTGCCTCTTCTAAGATGTTAAGTGTGGTGGTGAACTTCATAATGTTGTTTTCTCTCTCCTTCTCTGTAACCACTAAATGAGGATCCAAGAAGGACAATTGTCGTACAAGTGCATATTTTAAAGGAGACTTTTCCAGAAGTTTTTTCACCAGTGCAAGAAGGAAGTTTTTGCATTCTTGTTGAAAGTTAAGTTTCATGCGGTCTGACACATTCATTTTTTGGTCTTTGGGGTCAACTAAGTTGCATTGTCTTATAAATCTTGATGCCATAAATCCCACTTTAACTTTTGACAAGTCTAGATGACTTTCTTTGTTTTCAACATCAAGTTTGGTAACTGCTAAAAGGATGGATGTCCCTTGCACTATTTCTGACTTCATAAACATTTCAAGTAGTTTTTTTAAACTAAAAGTCCCAAATCTGTACCAATAAATGGTATCATTGGACGATCTGTTTGATATTTCACCAGAAATGGCTATATCTCTCATGATATCATGAGGAAAAAGGGAATTTTGGCCAAAATAAGAGGATTTGATTTGCACAGGACTTGTTGGTGGGCTCTGTAATTCTCTTTGATTTTGCCACTCAACAACATGCAGTGATATGTGGCATCAGTTGTATGGCCATTTCAGTAAGTTACACATTTTCTAACCACCTGTACTTGCAAAATTTCAGTGGAAGTAAAGAGCTCTGAGTGATTTCCAAGAAATTCTCTCTTCATGCAGGGGCATCATGAAACAAGGTGTACAAAATACTTAAAAAGTTTTCTACATCCAATTCAGCAGCAATGCATCCTCCTCAAAAAGCTTTGTGAAGAACATGTATTCCACAACTTCCAGTCTGGAGCAAGCTTTTCGGCAAATTTAGCTCAATATCTTTTTTTAGCATATAAAATACTTTCCAACTAACATTTGGTCCATCCATCAAAACCTACAGTAGACTTTTGTGACACAACTGTAATATGATGGATTCCAATGATTCATGGATATTTTCTGCAGTAGCATGACCAAGGAACTTTGAGTCATAGTAAGAAGTTTTTACCTTATCAATGTTCCATATTCTCACATAAACACCCATTTGCTTTTCTTGCAACTCGTGGTTATAAGTTTCATCAAAGAGTACGACATACAAAGTTTGCTCTTTCACTTTCTTGCCCAAAAGTGAATGAATATAAGGAGCAATTCCAAAGGTCGACAAATATGCTGTCTTTCTATCCCCACAGCTGTAGGCTTTAGCAATATTGCTACCTGGAAACATTAAAGAAAACAATTTTGATGTGTCCTGCCATGAAGTGTAGCTATAGTGACTATTTATTACTTTGAATGTCCACAGTATTTCAGCTTTCAAAAGTGCATCTCCAGTGCACATAACTGAAGTTGATGCTTGAAAGCTAGAGTCTGTAGCTGTGCTTCAATGGGTTAGTCACCAAAGTGGAACTAGTAGTGCAGGTAGTGTTACCCACACAAGGTATCAACAAACAATAACAAGATGAAGCCAAAAAGTTTATAACAGGGACAGTTGCTTTACATTTTTTGACAAGATCAACATGCTTTCTCCCTTTTGCGTGACTTGTCAAAGCTGACTCTCCCATGGATGATATATCTATCGCTTTTTTGCACATGGTGGAAAATGCTTTGTTCTTGGAAGTTCCATCTCGTCGAAGCCACGATCGATAATTATTGTTTGTTACCCATGCATCATTGAAACTACACTTTCCAGGCATGATACAACTATCAATTATTATTCATAAAATCTCAATTAGAAATGTTCACAAACTTACAAACTGCAGCTGTGCAATGGTACACAATGAAAAACTGTTCAGTGTAAAAATATTCCTTGCTTTTTAAAGTCCCATCTTGACAAAGCACAGTTAGCTATGCATCACTGAAAAATACACTTTCCTAGTGGCTTGATATACAATCAATAATTAAATGATCGCAAACTTCCAAGTGTAAATGAGCAATGGTAAATAAATACAAAAAAATAATTGATCTTGTTGTTACGCAGAAACTTGGCCTGGAGGAAGTTAAATACAATGCGTGTGCACGTTGCTCAAAGGAAGTCTACTCAATACATAATGTTATTTCCCTTTAAGTTTTGTTTTGAATAAGTGCTCTATGTTCACAAACCTAAATGTGCAATGAAAATGACAAACGAAAAACTTTGCTTATATTTTTACTTGGAACAAACACAATTATTTGTATAATGTCAAAATTCAAGGACTTTTCAAGGACCTATTTGTTTTTCTCAAAATTCAAGGACTTTTCAAGGTCTAAATGACACCCATAAAATTCAAGCTTTTTCAAGTACTTTCAAAGACTGTATGGACTCTGTCATAGACCGGTGACTGGTCAGGCAACTCTGATTTGTAGGAGGAGCCTTCCTCAGATCTTTTGGACTTCTACTGTAGCTCTCCCTTTCTCAGGTGGTTTGATCCTGTCGTCAATAGCGGGTTTCAGGGACTAAAAGGGTACTGCTTCTCCCTCACAGGGGTAGAGGTGTGACTAACTTTCAGCCAACAATGAGCTGTAGGCCAGTAGAGGGTAATGCTCCTCCTTAACAGGGGTGTGTGACTCACTCTCTGATCTACGAGACTGAAGAGGGTGCTGCTCCTCCCTCACGTGAGGATGTAACTCGCTCTTAGCCCTACTGGATTGGAAAAGGTGCTGCTCCTCCCTCACAGGAGGGTGCGACTCACTCTCCACCCCTTATATCCTCCCTTGGGAGGGACTCCATGGGCCTTAAATGCCTCCAAAGAGACTTTCCCAATCTGATGCTGAGACCTGAGGGACTCAGTGACAGAAAACTGGAAAATTCTGAGGAAGAAGAAGGCCCTTTCTTCCTCCCGTTGTAAGTTCATCTAATTTCAACGAGGTCCCAGATCTCGTCTGACCACATTCTGCAAAAAGAACAGCCATCTGTCCTTTTACAATTTGTGGGGTGGGTATCCCAGGGGCTTTCTTGTGCCTCCACAGCCCTACACTCTGTTTAGGCATTGCTGCAAGATAAAAATCTGAAAAACAAGAACAATAAAACTTCTCAGCAAGATCTCACCTGTCCTCAGGTGTAATTTCTATTAAATGAATCAAAACAACCACAACTAATGTTTTCATTATAATAAAGTCAGCAATGATGCTTTTTTTTATTGACAAAGACATCAGCAACACTTATTACTGAGCACTGGAGACAAAAATGAGCAACAAATCTGTTTGGTGAAATGCTACTGTATATACTCAATTATAAGTCAACTCCCCCCCCCCCCCTTTTTAGGGCTGCAAAAAATCAATTTTTCTTTGACCCTCCTAAAAGTTGGGGTGTATTTTGCAAGTCAGATCCGTCTGATAGGGTGACTTCTTAGTGAGTCAGAAATGCACTTTGGGAATACAAACAAGCCAAACTGGATAGACAGATATATAAGAAAAATAAAGACAAAACCAGTGTAAAATACAATTATATTATTGAGTAAAATATGTCACAAATAAATGACAACTTACAATTTGTCCATCTTTGTGTAATAAAGTCCATTGAAATCCATAATGCTTGACATTTTAATCCCATTTATATGATAAATCCACGAATTCAATTATAGGTCACATACCGGTATAAAAATAGTAGTTCAGAATGATCGGATTCACAATATTCCGTAATATGTTAATTCCACACATCATACAAAAAAACAAAGAAAGTTAAGTCCACTTTTTTGTGATTCATGATATCCTATAAATGTCACTATCTAATGTCATCTGGTACAAAGTCCAAGAATTAATCCTCATTGTCTGATAAAGTTCTGAAATCCTACATCGTTGTCTAGTCATCATAAATCTCCTCAGACTCCGATTCCTCGGCTTTACTGTCATATGCGGGTGCTTATGCATAGACTGAGCTTGGGCTCTGTAAGTAACACTTTGATCATAAAGTCAGAAATCTATTAAAGGATGCAACTGAACACATGTCAATTGTGCAGCAAGATCATAGGGAATTCAAATAACCACCTTCTGTTAATTGGTACTGAACAAGTATCAAACTCGTGGCTTGATCAAAGGGTTGTCACATGGGAAAACAAAAAGTGTGGTGCCTTTACAATCTAAAGGATTAAGGTCAAAGCATATGCACAGGAAGTTGTAGAACTCTACTTGGCACTAAACAAGTATTAGATTCGCAGCTCAATCAAAAGGATTGTCAACTTGAAAACAAAGTGAGTGCCTTTAAGAGCCAAAGGCTTATCAGCCCACGTGCACTGGCAGATAACTTGGGAAATATCACTTGGGAATTAAATATGACTTGTGGAAAAGGAAAATACAAATTAAATCAAAACTTTTAATGCATCAAGCACAGTCTTTATACAGCAAAACACAAATATTAATACATATATAGGTTGTTCAGACTTGCACAAAAATGTAAGCAATATACTTACTAGTAAACACCCATGGTAAACATTAACGGACACTTCACTTTGCGGTAGGTAGTATTTAATTTACCGGTAATATTTTCAAATTATTAAAATCCAAATAACTGTGCATTACTGCATAGGAATAGTGGCATGAAAAAGTAAAACTATATGAATTGACAGTATTTTTATGTACTGCAAACATTTAGAGTTTCCAATTTTACCCTAAGATATATAATTTTGTTTTAATGTCATGCTTATAAGACGACCCCTACTCTGCATGAATCGAATTTTAAGTAAAAAACGTTGACTTCTAAGCGAGTATATACAGCAATAATAAATTAAAATAACAAGTCCAAAACTAACTTTTAAGGATGAAAGGTGTTCGATCACTAAACACACATAAAATGAAAGCAAGGACTGGTGTGTGACCTCCTTACACAGAATAAAAACAGCAAAAGTCGCATTAAATGAAATATGAATTCTGATGATTTGTTACTGTATTAAAACAATAAAACAGAATACAGATGAGTCCATGGACCATATCAGCAAGAATAGGGATAACTAAATACCTGAGATAGAAAAAGGAGTAAAATAATTTTCAAACACAATAATAGTTACACTGACACCCCTGTTGGGGAGTAATGTAAATGCAAGAGTATGAAAAAAAGAAAACATAACCAAAAATTGACAATAACTCTCTTGAATGCTAATTCCTAACAGGAATAATACTTGACAAGGTAAAAACGATGCATGCAGTGAAAATCTTAAATTTGCAACATATGATTTAAGTAAAGGCAATTTTTCTTCAAAGTATTTTAAGCAGCCATAAAGATGGCTGTGACTGAAAAAAGAATGATGGCTAGTGCACATGGGCCAGGGTCATGGGTTAGATGTGGAACTTTGTAGAAAGTCAATCTATGGGAGGATGAATTCTCATCATATGGTTGAGGGTATTTTCCTTCCAGAAAAGAATAAGCTACACAATAGCAACAGACATATTTAACTGATATTAAATAGGAACTGTCTGGGGTTGTGTAGATACATATCAATCTTATAAGTCTGGTATGTACTGTATTAGGAACTGTTTGGGGTTGTGTTGATACATATCGATCCTGTAGGTCTGGTATGTACTGTATTAGGAACTGTTTGGGGTTGTGTAGATACGTATCAAGCCTTGAGGTCCGGTATGTACTGTATTAGGAATTGCATCCAAAAGCTGCAGTTTGGGCATTGGAGAAAATGTCCATAATGATGTGAAACACAAAGAAAAAAAATTGTACACTCTAATTAGTTTTTGTCTTCAAAAATTTTAATGCTGTCAATAGATTTAACATGCATTTACTTTTTTATACTATGCATTTAAACATAACAATGAAATGAAGAATATACTGTCAGGTTTGCATTTCAGCTTCTTTCTATGTTAATAAAAAGGAACACGTTTTGTCCTGAGCTGCAATGAAAACCTCAAAACAATTTTATAAGCATGTTTGTTCTATTAAAATGTACAAAATACTGACCAATACTTTAATGCACAATATTAATTTGTTGATGAATCCACTGCATTCTACTGGAATTGCAAATGAAGACAAGAATGTGTCATGGTAACACTTAATTTGTACAGTAATGTTGCCTCTTGTTCCAATAATGTTTCACTGTTTGCAGGAATTTTCCTACAAGAGCAGTGGTCATGAGCAGAATTACATCAATGCCATCTCTTCTACCGGCACAGTAAGATGGTGCAGATTTTGTCTCTACCAGTTTACAGTCAGAGGATGTTCAGCGGCAAAGCCTTTGTTTTGGAACACTGTCTCTGCTATTGCCATATATGTATCATCATTATTTTTAGTCTTTCCTGCAAAAAAAGGGTCTTGAGATAATTATGTTTATTTATATACATGTTGAGTGGAAACAGTGAAAAGGCAGATGACATACAAATGCCTACTGACTTTCAGAAGGTATATCAGGTTCAGAGGACACAGAAGAGGCACAAGATAAAGAACTGTGATAATATCTAGGCTATGCAATGCCAAATTCGGTAGCCAGTCCTGAAAATGTCACTGGAAGAAAAATAAAATACTTGCTATTATCAATCCTTTTAGGCAACATATTGAGTATAGACCATTTGTAGAAAGATATATATTAAACATTTAAAATCTCATGAAATTATAACATCTCTTGACTAGGCAGAGATTCATGCATATAGTGCTAATTATTTCTTTCTCTAATCTGAACCCCCAAATCAGATTTTGAATCACTGCAACCCAACCTACCTACACAATTCACGTTCACTTTTCTCCATCATAAATAATTTAAGACTAAGAGATAGGAGTAAATGGTCATCGTCATCATCATCATTTTACTTATTCCACATCATTTACCTTCCCTCATGGCTGTCAGATTCTGTTGGACTCTTGCATAGGCCTCATGGCAAAAAGCCTTTGTCAACAAAAGCTGAAATGTAAATATTCCACATGAAAATGACCTACATACAAACTTTTCAAGTAACATTATGAGCACTGCCTAAAAAAATATATTTGCAACATGTTACATATGCTTACAGACCCTGAAAAAGGCAATTTTAAAAGTGAAATTAAAGTGGAATGCAGATTTAATGACGAATGAATGCAAATGTAACGTAGAATTTAGTGCAAATGAAATGCAGCATGAATGCAAACAAACAATGAATATATTTTTAATAAAACGGAGAGTTCAAATGCAAAGCACTCAATGAAGAACAATGAATGATATATGAAATCAAGTGCATCATGAATGCATTTCATGAATGGATTTGAAAATTGAGAATTTTTAAGCTGCCACTAAATTTCCATGGTTAAAATTCCTTTCACATGATAATTCAAGATGAGATTCTTTACACTGAAAATGGTTCAACCCAATCAGAATAACAGTTGGCCATTTCCGTTGGATCCTAAAATAAAATTGGACAGTGCAGGTCTGATATATTCAGAACTATTTATAGCAAAGGAAATTGGTATCATAAATAATGTTTCTCCAATACTACTTACCTATTTACATTAACATTAGGGGAATTAACTCCTGCTACATCCCAAAATCAAGCCCTCCCAGACAGACAAAACCAATTGTCTTTCCCATCTAGATACAATATAGACTACCAGTATACAAATTGTATCACTGAGAAACAATTCTAGATGGCTACCATATACCAGATGTTCTTCAGGTTAAGCTTGAGCAATACATCAACAAGGATGCTCACATCTGCAGGAAGGTTTATGGAGGGCTTAATTGTAATGTCAGATTTCAAGTATTCTTGGACAAACAATGTACAAATAAAAATCTCCTTTATCTGTAGAATACATTACCCAATCATATTAACATTAGGAGAATAGGCAATAGGAAAAGGACATGCATGAGCATCCAACCTCTTTCTTAGATAAGAGCAAGGAGAAACATGGTGTTTCCTTACCAAGGAAAAATTGCAGGTGAATCCAGTGAAAGCTTTAAACCAATGCCTGTGACAAGGTTGTGTTGGTCTTAGCAATATCTGGTCGATGTCTGGGGTCTGCGGAACCACCACCAGACCCACCCGATTCAGTTTTTTTCTCCACAATGCTAAATCAGGAAGATTAAAGTAAGAGAAATTCAACTGTCTATGCCAGTCAACGGCCTTGATTTTGTCTTGAATAAATCCGTTGTGCTCGAATGTGAGGTGGAGTGATATCTTGGTTTTCCACTTTCACCAAGATGAAAAGTCTTTGCCAGCCCTGATGAATGCTTTCAGTACATTTCAAGTAGTACTCAAGGGCACAAACTGGGTCTTGGAATCTTGCATCTCTCAAAGGGTCTAGCAAGGCAAGGGAGCAACAGATCAGTTTCTGATTACCCATGGATGGCCACTGGTTCATGCCCAAAAATCCTGGTTGTATCAGCAGAACCACCAAACCATCTGAGCAGAACTGAAGATAGTTCAGGTCAATCATATACAGTTCACTCATCCTGCATACTCAGGCCAAGTCTATCAGGTAGTATGTCTTGTATGATAGCAGCTTTGGCAATGTTCCGGTCAAAGGTCAAACTTAAAGGAATTGAGCCATGTAAGAACCGAAGACAGATTCCATTTGAGGAACAATGTGAGTGGCCAGGGTTGGTTCAGATCCAAGTCGGCCAACAAGTCAGAGAGATACTTGTCATGGTCTATATCCACTCTCCAATGATGACTAAAGGTGTCCAAAATAATGCATCAGTAGCCTTTGATTGTAATCGGTGTCAATTTCTTCTCCTCAAAGAGCTGGAGAAAGAAACTGGCCAGTTGTGGAACTGAGGCCTACAAGAGAAAAATGTTGTCCTTGTACCAGAGTGTAAAAACATGCCACTTTTCCTCATGTGCTTAAGATGTAGAAGGCTTTCTAGCTTGTAAGATCTTCTCCATGACTGAAGTGCTCAGCTCCTTTTTACACAGGGCTTTCCTAATAAGAACCAGGCATGAAGGAGAAGTCTGTCCAGACAGGGGAAGACCTGCAATCTCAGCTGTTTGATCATGATCAAGTTGAGAGCTGTCTGGATCTTTCTGGGAACAAATATTACTAGATCAAGTATATCACTGACCAAGAACATGTCACATATAAGAGAAGTTTTAAGAACCACCTTGGAGGTCTGATCCCTTATTTTTTTAATCCCTTCCACAATCTGAACAGTTGGAGGGATAGATTCCATCCCAACTGATTGATAGAGCATCCACTGTTTCCAGTACTGACACAAAGGTGGCTAGTTTGTGGTTTCACCTGGTTGTGAAAAGGTCAACAACTGGATGACTCCAAAGAGCCTAAATTAGAAGGAAGATCTGACAGGTGGAGAAACTACTTGTTGTGAGTCTGACCTCTCCTTGACAAAAAGTCAGTTGGGACATTAAGCCTGCCAGCGATATGTCTTATCTGTACAGTGATTCAATGCCAGGGGTACCAACAAAGAACATTCCAGACCAGGACACAAAAATCTGGTGAACTGTTCCACTTTCAAGATCTGGTGAATTGTTCCCCGTGTCAGAGGAGGTAATTGACATATGAACAGGCAACCTTTCCTGGATGAGGTTCTGCCATGAATATCAAGGCATTAATTATGGCCTTCATCTCTAAGAGAATTATGTGATGGGCCCTCTCCTCTGGCTTCCAGTTGCTGCCTGCCATAGTGAAGCAAGGCAAAAGGTGGTCACCCCAACTATGTATCTAGATGGGAAAGACTGTAACTTCAGCTTTGAGGATCTCCGTGATGGACTGTTACTGACAAAGAAAATGTCTGTTGACATGGTAATCTATGTGACAAGAAAATGGGTTCCACTAAGCAAAGAGAGTCGGCACATACAGTCAGTCAAGATGAAGGTATGCATCCATATTGAAGAGTCCAAGGAGTTACAGAAGCTTCATCATGGAAATCCACATCTTTTTCAATGTTAACTCAGTGACTTTGACAATGTCAGCAATGCTCAATGAGATGGGTCAGAAACTCCACACCAAGATAAATGAAATGACAGGTAGGAGAGAGATCTGACTTCTCCCTGTTCACAAGAAATCGCAAAAGAGAGAGGAGAGAGAGTATTACTAAGATGTTCATCTTGAATCAGAATCGAACTTACCAGAAGTTTCTGTAAGCTGCTATCTAGGTATGCCACAGTTGCTGTTGTTGCTGTTGACCTGATGCAGTCTAATCTTTCAGTGAAGACCCATGGACTGATGCTGAGTCTGAACGGAGAGTGCCATAACAACGGAGTGTCATAACAACGGAGAGTGCCATAACTGATACATGGTCCTTGGAATGCAAACCTACCATGCCATCTACATCCTGAACCTCCATTATAGAAGGGAAAGACACATGGGGAGGGGGCTGGATGAACAAAATATGTCAATCCAAGCTTGACGGAAATAAAGCACCCTGGCACCTAAAGGGACATTGTTGGTAGGCAGCAGGAACAAAGAGTAATTGTCATTTATTGGGGGAATTGGTGAAGAAGAAAATGGGCTTTCTCTCCCTTTTATTAGACTCTCTTTGGTACTGTGATAATTGTTGCCATCTAAAATGCTGCTCTGGGCAAAACAACTGTTGTTAATCAGAATTTATCCAGTTTTTCTGATGATGGTTGTCTTGACTTTGGGCCTGAGTATGATGTGGGGTAAAAAAAAAAGATGGTGAAATTAAGATGAGATGGAGACAATTCTTGTGCAGCCTGCTTCCTCATATCCTCGATACAGTAGAGGAGAAAACAAAGATAATAACTGCAGTGACATGAAGTGATTAGGCTCAAGTAAAGACAAATGAAGAAAATCAAAATGTCTCATTAAATCAAAGTTGCATAAGGCAGTCAGAGCTTTGTCCATAGTGTGATGAATTGCCCTGTAAACAACTTTAACAATGTGGCATACTGACTCTCTAAGGCAATGGCTATTTGCTTTCTCCACAAGACTAAAGATTGCAAGTGAAACCATGTTGAGCAAAGATGAGGTCACTACTCTATTTCACACCAACTTTGATGCTGCCTGGAACACTGAACAACCTTTTTTATAAAAAGACATGTTTACTGCCGCTACTTCTCCAAACTAAGAACTTCTACATAGTAGGTGTCTGAGTGCATTCTATACCAGCTGATGGAGAATGACACTGGCAGCTGGTTTTCTCTAAAGAAGGCTTTGGAGTTACTGGGATCCTGAATCTTGTCGGGCAGATGATATGTAATCTTTAAAGAGACTGTGGGACAGAAGGAGGGATTGTTGTCCCAATCATCTGCATCCACAGAGGCCTTTACCTGGTATTACAGCAATTCAAAGATTGCAGTAGTGGACACTCAGTTCAAGTCAAGATCCAAAAGATCTTTGATTGCAGTTGAAAAGTATGGTCCTCTCCATAGTAGATCTGGGTTCACAAGTTGACTGAGGTTGTCTCTGCATTAACTTGAAGTACCGGTAGTTGTCCTCATCCGGGGATGCCTTCAACATCTGAATAAAACACAGGTGGAAGGGACAAAGTAGCATCATCAAAGAATCTGATCTGGTACCTGCCCACAGTATAAGCAAAACATGCAGCTCTGTCATCTGAACTGATGGACAGGCTGCCAGAGAAGCTTGGATTGTCAAGGTAGCTGGCAGGGCAATGGCCATATGGATGGCCTGACTAGATGGATTCCAGGAAAAGACCACATATGGTGGATTGGTAAGATGGTTTGGCACCTGACTTGTTGTTAGAACCAACTTCTGATCAAAAGTAGCAATGAATGGCCAGTCATTGTGCTAGTGTGACAGGTATAGTTCGATAGTTTCATCTATTTGCCTGTAAATTAAAGCTATCTCTGAAGAAAAAAGTTCACCTTTGAGAAGAGATATAAGTTACATCCCTTTTCATTAAGGTCAGGGGTCATTCAATATTTAAAACTGGTCTGCAAAGGCAGGTGAAGTTCCGGTTCACGGGTCACAAAGAATAGCCATATACAGCTTCTTTTGATTTCCTAATCATCACAGGCTTTCTCACATAAGCCGTCATTTGATCTCAGTGAACTGAGCAACTGGCTAATCCAGATAGTGTATTTAAAGTGTAAGCAGCTGTTTCCAAGCCTAACTTATACAAGCTGGCCAACCAAAGAATGACTTCTGATTTACAATCATATGTAAGCTGTCAATCAGTAGAGAAATTATTGTTTTGTTATGGTACACAAAACAAACTAAGATCGGTGATTATTTTAAGTCAGTGATGATTTAATTTATAGGATGTATTAAAGTGAGCAGGATACAGTAATCTTGTGTGGAACATAAATTTGGGAGAGAACATAATACATGTATTTTATGATTTTTTTTAAATAGTGCACAAATACAACAATCTAGATAACGTAATAATAATAATAATAACAATTATATTCAAGTATGGTATTTGTGCAGAAACCCATTTAAAAAGGTGAACGTGTACCGAGGTCACCTGTGTACGAAGGTCAATTCTGCCTTTTCCTATGGGTGGCTGCTATTGACAGGTTTAACTGTAGTTGAAATAGGGTCCAAGATACTAAGGATATAATTAATAAATATCTGAAAATACTATAGTCACTCAAGTGTGAAAATTGGGTTACAATGATCAAGTTTTAGATGGTCAAGTTAATCTCCCTGAGATGCAGCCACATACCAATTTTAATGAGTGTACATGACTAATGGTGGAAACCTTTCTGCCTTGGGATGCATCCTGTGATGATGTTCCAGCTGACAAGGTCTTGGAGCTTTTAAAATAGTATGATTTATATAAAAAATTGAACTCTGTATGTTATGGATTTTAACCTGTTTTTGGTTTATCTTTGTTTTGTGTGTCTTTCTGGGATATCTAAATTTCCTCGGCACTGTATACAAGCTTCAAGATATTGACAGTGCAATGAATAGAGAGTTGAAACTCACTCAAGCTTGATAAATGGGTCACACTGACCAAGTTTTGGTATGTTTAAGTTCCTCTCCTTCAAATCCATTCACATACCAATTTTCATAAGTGTAGATGAAATAGGGTCCAAGATATTGAATGGCTAGCTGAAAATACAAACTCATGCATGAGAATTGGGTAATACTGGTCTAGTTTTGTTATGTTTGATTTACTCTTGTTGAGATGTATCAACATACCAATTATCATAAGTGTTGGTGAAATATAGTCCATGATATTGAGGGTGTAACAAATGAATTGATAAAATAAAATAGTCACTCAAGTGTAAGAATTGGGTCACATTGACCTAGTTTTTGTATGGTTGAGTTAGGTTTATACTAATTTTCATGAGTTTAGGTGAAATACAAAAGTCACTCAAGCATAAAAGTTAGGTCAGTGATCTAGTTTTGGTATGGCTGAGTTACTCTCCCGTAGATGCAACCTCATACCAATTTTCATAACTGTAGGTGAAATATGGTCCAAGATATCAGGGTATAAAGAAAAATCAAATATGAAAGTAGAAACAAACACATGAATGAGCAATAAAAATGCAATATCTCCTCCCAACTTCTTTGGCATGGGGATAATTAATGAATAATACATATTTCTCTTTAAGAACAGTTCATCAGCTGGGAAGGCAGTTATTGACAAAAATTTTAATCAGTTTCAGATCTTCTGCTTGCATTGTTGCTTGCTATAATATCTGGTTACAAAAGTTAACTAAAGTTCAAAATGGTGGACTTGACAACCATGTGCTCAAAAGCTCATGGTGATTTTTTGGGGGGTTTTAACGGCAATTTTAACACATTATTGGCTATATCATGCTGAGGAAATGGGAGCTAAGCCCGTTTCCCAAGGACAAACTGAGGTGGCTGACCAAGGCTGGCCTGTGAGGATATCAAACCTGTGACCCTTGGATTACAAATCCAACACCCTACCAACTGAACTACTGTGGCTCACTAAGCTAATGGTGAAGTACTGGGTACAAGCGTTCACTACAGTTCATGAAAAATATAAATTCTTACATCTGGCTACTAAACATGCAATTTTTATCTTCAAATATTTTACTGAATTAAAAAAACTTTGGGTTGGCTTATACAGACAAAAATTCAAGGTCATGGCCATCAAACAGATTTTGTCTGGTTACCAGAAACTCAACAAATTGTTCCCTGGCCTAATGACATCTGCTCATAGATGACAATCTTTAAGCACATGAGTGTCTTTTCCAGATAAAGTTCACTGTAGTATGTAAGTCACAATATAAAGCTCAGGCACAAACCTCGTGATCAGCATTACGCAGACCTAAACAGTAGGCTCTGGATGTCCTTCCTATACAGGCTGTCATGGCATACAGGTCAATACAGATGTCAGAAAGGCGCTTCAACTCCAGCTGCTCATGGACAACTTTCTACACAGAAGATTAAAAAAAGCATGAGTAGTATTCATATCAATGCTCAGAAAATTCTATAATTCAGTCTATTGATACAGTTTACACTAATTACAACACTACCCATTAAACCGTTACCCTCGTGTACTGCAAAGAAATCACCGAGAATGAATTTCATGACTATATAATTCATGTATGATACTGCCACCCTTGCCTACCACCATCTGATAGCCTGAAATGTGGACAAACATGTCAGTGTTCTACACTAATTCCCTTCATTATAATGCAAGTTGATTCCATCAGATATGAAAATACTTCTTTTGTTTTGTAATAAGTCTCACAAACAGTAATTTCAATCAGTGTATTCTTAACACTTTTGGCTTCAGCCATAAGAGTGAAACGACATTTGATATGTGAAAATCTTGAAATCACCATAAATTTCCAGTAAAACATGAGATTCTATGATAAGAAGACTCGTCAAAAAAATGTTTGCACATTTAATTCCAATATTACAAATGATTCACAGATTTCAATTGAAATTTATGGTGTGACATGGGCCGAAACTTACAGCTCTTGATCACACTGAAACCGACTGAATGACACAGGATGTAAATTTTATATATTTTCAATTATCAATTATTGAATTTAATTGATTTTTAGCCTACTGCATCATTTTTAGTCTATATATATATATATATATATATATATATATATATATATATATATATATATATATATATATATATATATTATTCTTTACATTTATAATCTATCATTCTATTTATCTTTTATTCCTCTAAATGATCTGTGAGGTGGTCAGAGGCTGTCATATTGCCATCTGCTTTTTAATGGCAATTTGTCTGTGAACAAATGTTGGCATTATGATAAGTGTCGACTGTATACATTCAGAAAGATAAAGCAATGGATCCATTGCCAATTCATTCACATTTTTCAGAAAGTACACTGACCTATTCTTGTTCTGTTGTGGAAGTGCAAAAACACACGTGTGAACTGCACATAGTTGATATTTGCTTATGAATTTTAGCTCCACCTTGGGCAATGACAGCAATGAAGTGTTGTGAGATTTTTACAAGAGCAAACTTGACTCTGTAATTTGACCATAACTCAAAGTCATTTTCAAAAAGGAAACATCATTTAAAAGATTTCTGTTTATAGTAATGGTGGCCAAATTTGATGGCAGATAGGCATGAAATGCATTAACTTGAAAGGCATTCATGTCAGGATGCTATCAAATTTAGTTAATGTCTGTTCAATGGTTTTTGGTTAGTTGTTTCAAGGTTTCTATTTTAGTAACAAAGGCCATATTTAACAGCATATCCATATCATCTGTATAAATATGAAAGGAAATGATGTCAGGATGCTTTCTGAGAGGGAGACAAAGGTCTTTAAAGGTTTTTCTATTATAGTAATGGTGGCATTATATAAGTCTGATCTGCATCATTTGTACATACCTAAAAGGCCTTAAACTGTGGATTCTCTCTATCAAATTTACTAATATACTGGACTTTTTTGAGAGCATGTTCTAAGTTTTGGTCAATATTTAGTAACAGCAGTCATATTTAATAGAAGTGGGACAGTATCATTTTGTACCATCTTGAAATAACTTGATGTCAGGATGTTCTATTCCATATTTGGGTAAACTCTGTAGTCATAGATTTCCTTTATGAGAAGTTGTTAAAATATTTTTCTATTTTGAGGATAAGTTGTTTTTAGAAGTTGCAAATAGTAAATGTTGATGGACAAAACACAACTGACAATGCATGCTGCATGCAGGGCCAAACCATAAACTCACCTGGCTGTGAGGCTAGGTGAGCTCAAATCTCAAGTGCAATAGTAAAATGCTGAATCAAATGCCACATTTCTGAATCATTAATATGAATCTCAAATTTCCCTTTCTTTTCTATGAAAAGTAGTGACAATACAGCTGTCTTTGAATTCACAGAATTTCTCAAGGCCCCAAGATTGCAACAACAAAAAAATCTTATTCTCAAACTCAAGACTTAACTCTGACATTTGACTGGCAAAATATGAATCTCACTACAGCCATTGTAAGGTTTAAATAAGACTTTAGTGTTGAGTCTTAGTTTTAGTGTGATCTCAGAACCAAGACTAGACTCAGACTCAGAACCACAATTTTAGAAAATCATTATTCCATTCAAACTTAAGCAATGAAAGTTAGGAAATTTTCATAAAAATATTGGAGGGGGTTGCACTGAAATTTTCATGCAGTCACCTAACTTAGCTTTTGCAATATTCATGTCCAAGCTTTCTAGTGTTTTCTAAGTCTCAGACATGAAAGTGTTAGGAATTTGAGGTCTGATCAATATGCAAAATTCCGATAAGAACTATGTTAAGTTCATGCTTACATTTCCATGCCTTTGCAGTATAATTTCCACCATTCTTTGGAACTGTAGAGTGCATTCCTCCAGGATCTCTGTCTGATTCTAAAGAAATAAACTCGTCATAATATGTAGTAACTTTGTAAAGCACAGATATAAATAAAATGAAAAATAATCAAATACAACTATATAGGAGCATGATGCAGCTGCTTTGTTAACAATTTTACATGTGATTTGCCATCTAATAATAATTATGCACCACCCCTGGATCACCAAGAACAGGTGAACATGTTCTGTTATCATGCTCTAATTATTTTCCTTGAATTATTCCCCTTTTCTTTTTTATCCATTTTAAATGTTCTTTTCCATATTCATGTATCACACATGCATACATTCTGTGCAAGTATTGCTCTTTTCTACTTGCACCACTCATTCATATTCATGTAGGGGGTGGGGGCATCTATAATATTCACGCATTTCTAGTTATCAATCCAAGAATCTTGTCATTTCAATTAGTATACATATTTTCATGATATTTTGGTAGAATTGTTTGTGATTAAAAGTTTGTTTTCAAAATAGAATTTTTTCTTCTGGAAATTCTGAATAGGTCAGGGTCAACCCTGGTCAGATAGGTAACCACTTTAATTAGTTAGGTATCACTGCACAAACTCAAACTGACCTTGTCATTATAGGAAATCAATCTGCATTTGTTCTTGGCTTGGGGGGGGGGGGGGGTAAATTTAAATATTATACCGACTTGTGTACAATTTATGATATAGATTTCTAAGACTTGTCCAGTTGTTGCCTTTTGACACACCACACCTTCTACAATGATGCCCCAAATTTGGGAAGGCCACTTGTAAATGTAAAATTACTGTACTATGAACAATAACAGTCGCAACTAAAGTAGTTTATTATATACTGCTACTGATTCTGTTCCCCGAGTCGTAACTTTTTAGGCAAGTCCTCTTACTAAGGCATTAAAATGCTTGATTCTGTCTCAGTGCACACTGAGAGTTCCTCGTTGATTTAGAAAGTGTCATGCACCATTAGAGTTAGTAGAGAACCATAAAAAGTATTATACACTACTTTTACTTCACCATGAAATATATAGTATGCAGAGTGTAACTGCCATCTTTCCCTCTCACCCCCACTCTCCAAACTCACTCCAAAGCCCTGATGCACCATCACAATTACCAATAAATGGTAGTATGTATTAAACTACAAACTTCAATGGACTTTATGGATAATTATTCCAAAGTATCTTTGGTCCTGTAAAACCACACAACACATGCAGCTACTGACCTTCAGACTTGGGTGAACCTCCTCATTCAGACGTAGTGTCAGTTTGGGCTTATCTCGTAATTTCCCAGACATACGATTCCACACCTGAAGAAATACTAATCCTGGATTGTACAAAGGGTCTCTCAGCTTTCTGGAAAGTATAAATGAATGTATCGGGTTTAATGGCACATCAGCATGATCCTGGCAATATAGTGCCAAGTAAATCCACTCCCTTATCTCGAAGTAAAAATTGTTTAACACCTTGCTAAAATCTTCAGGAAGATAAAACCTTCTGACAAATTATTACAAAAGGCCATATAAGATAAAACATAAAGATGTAAATATTATAGATAATAATGTAAAGGTTTTTAATGCTATCCAGTCTCTTAAGTCTTATTTATATGTACTACAGTTATCAGAATGACAATTAAGATGACAACTAATGGGAACAGATTTTTTCTAGGATTCTTTGAATAACATCATTAATCCAAATCAAAAGGGGTGGGAACAAAAATGTTCAGATAAACAGGAATTTTCCAGTATAAAGGTTCAAATACTATCAATTAATTAATGTACATTAATTTGTAGTCTTGACTGAGGTCAATGCATTGCTTTATCAGTTCCATAGAACCATGTACTGACCTCATCACAAGACTTTAACTGCTATATTTTGTGACATTTGACAATTTTGGTAGATACCATAAGAGCTGACTAATATTTTTGACGACAAGAGTCCCTCAAAGTGAATGACTGTCTACTTGGCATTAAGGGAAGAATTTCCAGGAATCCAAGATAAGTCCATTTCTTTAGCCTTTTATTCTTTAAAACTGCCGAGTACTGAAACCATCTCTGATATTCTTGAGAAACTCCATCACACCAAATTTGGTAACACAAATATTTTCTTACGTGTTTAAATTAACATGTTCACAAGATAACTGTAAGAGCAGTACAAAATTCTCCATCATGGCCTTTGACCTTGAACCTAATATTATGAATAGAATATCACTGAACTTGTCTCTGACAATGTCATAATATACCCACATGGTAATATTTGGTTAAATCTACAATTAACATTATCTGGACAACAACAAAAAATGAAGTTAATGAAGTGATATCATTGAAAGCATTCTTCAGATATATCCACAAACTGGATTTGATAAAAATCCATTCATACTTGTTTGTATTATCATACTCACAAGCCAGTACAGTGAAAAGCCAGAGTCAAGAACTTAATCAATGTTAGAGCACCGACTATCAACTTGTTTATTGGAATGCAACTAAATACAAAGTTTGTTAAAAATTCACTTGAATATGTACAAGTCACTATGTTCAAAAGCTCAGTTAAGCACAAAAATGTAAAGAATGACCTTTGACTTGGACCAAAAGTCAGCTATGTCTGGTTTTCAAAATACCTTCACAAAAGTGCAGATATCTTGGTGGTTGGATCTGCACCATTTTCATTCAGAACCAATTTAATAGTGCAAGAAGTATTTTAATGAAAACCCCATGTCAGTGCCATCATTCATACAAAAGGAGTAGTTATAAAGATGTTTAAGATGGCCACTATGGTACCATGTGGAAGGTCAGATGTCAACCATTTTCATTCAGAACAGTTTTATACTGCTAGAGAGTTTTAGTGAAAACCTTATGTCAATACGAACTCCATTCAAGAAATGTAGCCATATAAAGATTTTCTGGATGGCCATCAAGGCAGCCATTTTGGAGATTGGATCAGCATTATTTTAATGAAGAAACAACTATAAATTGCAGGAAATAAGTGTTTTTTTTTAATTAAAATAAAAAATGTCAGTATTGGCATCTATTGAGAAGTAGTTTTTAGGAGATTTTTCAAATTTTGGGAGGTCACATTGACATCATTTTCATTTAGGACCAACTCCATATATTGAGAGAAAGTGAATTAATTAAAACAATATGTCAATATCACCATCCCTTAAAAGAAGAGTACTGATTACAATATTTTCAAGATGGCCACCATGTTGGAGGTCTGATCAGCACCATTTTTATCTAGGACCGACTAGATATCACAAGTCTTTTAGTGAAAATCCCATGTTGATATGACCATCTGTTCAAAAGAAATACCAGTAGCTTGAACACGATGTTCAAGATCACTACCAAGGCAGCCATATTGGAGGTCTGATTGTCATAAATTTCATTTAGGACCAACTGTGTCTCATAAGAGTCTTTCTGTGAAAACTCCATGTCACAATGATCATCAGGAAAAGTAGCTATAACAAGATTTTATAGGTATGAACAGCATTATTTTTCATTTAGGACCAACTAGTTATCATAAGCAGTCTTTTAGTGAAAACTCCATGTCTTGAAAACCAACTGTTAAGACAAAGTAGTGATAACAAGATTTTCAAGATGGATACTATGCTAGTGATATTGTTGGTCTGATTGGCACCATTTTCATTCAGGACCAACTAAATATAATAATAAGCCTTTCTGTGAGAACCCCATGTCACTATGACTATTCATTTAGGAGAAATAGTGATAAGATTTTCAAGCTGGTGACCATGGTGGCTACAATGAGGTCTAATTGTTACCATTTTCATCTAGAACCAATTACTTATCATAAAAAGTCTTTTACCAAAAAAAGATATGACCATCCATTCTGAAAAAGTTGCAATAACAAGATTTTCAAGATGGCCATCATAGCAGCCATGTTGCAAGTCTGATTGGCACCATTTTCATTTACAATCAACTACAGTACGAGTCATGCAACGCGAACTTTGGAAATTCATGTTTCTGCATGGAAATTTAATTCATCCACAGTCAGTCACAGACCTAGCACAGTGGTCATCATGGACTTCCAAACTGTGGCTCATAGTATAATTATGGGTGTCCCGACAAAAGCGCGCAGGACAAAAGCACGCTGACAAAAGTGCACCAACAAAAGAGCGCCATCAAAAGAGTGCAGCTTAAAAACCCCGACAAAAGTGTGCTGGCAAAAGAGTGCCGACAAAACCTGACACCCCCCCCCCCCCGACAGAATCGCGCAAAAAGAAAAGCGTGCAGAGTAGAAGTAGACATGAAAAATGAGATAATTTCTAAGTTCCAAATATTATTTGAAGTCATTCTTCAAAGCTACTTGTGTACCTGAAACTATAAATAGCACAAATATGTTTAGGCCTAAACATTTGCAATCATGAAAAGAACCAAATCGCAGAAGCAGAAAGAAACGAAGTCATCCATACGCTGAAGTGAACGCACTGGCCAAATATAACCATACCAGAACCGCTTCAGCAAACGACCAGAGGTGTGAACTTCCTGCTGTGGGATTCGGGCGCAGATGATGGAAATCGCATTCTGATGTTTGGCATGAATCAGGATCTGCTTCTTCTTGAGAAACACGATCATTGGTTTGTTAAAGGTAGAAAATGCTGTATTTCTGCATATTAAGATATTAATGAATGGATGATGTTATTTGTTCTTTAATGCTGTATTTCTACATATTGAGATATTGATGAATAGATGATGTTATTTGTTCTTTAACGCTGTATTTCTGCATATTGAGATATTAATTAATAAACGATGCTTAATGATCTTTAATGCTGATTTGTTAGTTTTTTTCTTTACTACAGACTCAAAATGGTAATTGTTGTATGCTTCTGTCTTTGCGCGATTTTGTCTGCACGCTGTTGTCCCATGTGCTTTTGTCTTTGGGCGCTTTTATCAGTGCTCATTTGTCGGCACGCTACTGTCCTGCGCGCTTTTGTCGGGGTGCCATAATTATGTAATAGTGGACATTCACTACATCACATGGAACTTACCTGTCTACTGAGCTACTATCAGTAGACAGTAGAGAATGCTCTTTTTGAGCTATACACAATGCTTACTAATATTCAATATGTATTGCTAGAGATGAAAGATAAATTTTCGAGCAAAGAATCACATAAGGTTCTTCACATAAAATAAAGTTTAATGGTCCAATAATTATAATATCCATAGTTAAGACAGTGAGAAAAATATTCTGCTTTTAAATAAAAAAACAAAACAAAAGAAAACTCATGTATTAGTGGGTTGCATGGACTATTCAATTAATAAAATAAAGAATATGAGAAACACGTGGTGATCTTTTCTGTTTTATTCTCCCAGCTACTTTACAATCTTTTGCTTAACATATTCACACACAATGAAATACAAATACTTATATCCAGCCTCTGTGTGACACTTCCACATCAAATATACATGTATTCAGCAAATGTTCCCATGAAGTGAAGAGACAGCGTAGCAGACAAGTGTTTATTTACTGTAGACGTACAATTTATAAGAAGACTCTACTAAGTGTGCACTGTTGTATTCCTTTGTTAAGCTCCAACAATTGCTTAAACTGCTTTTTTGGGAATCCAACAAGTTTAATATTACTAAATTTATAGGTGAAAGTAATTATTTGATTATATTCAGTAGGAGTTAAACAAATACATGTATACTTATATTAAGTTGATGCAGATATGACTTCATTTGGTATAGTATATTCTTCCAGTCCATATGATGCATACCACATTACTGTGTTTCCAAATGTCAAGCAAATATTATTTCATTATCAGTTAAGTTTCTAGTATATAACTAACCTGTTACATTTTCCTCTTTCCAATTTTTGTTTTTACTACAGACTTATTGAATATGATAAATGAGAATAAAAACACTGTTGGCAAAAGAATAGAAAAAGAAAATGATTACACACTTTCTAGTAGCTCAAGTGAAATTACATCAATTTGTTATAATAAGCTCTAACACTGTTACAAATATCAAAATGAAGATGATAAAGATGATGATGACTGTGATGATCATAATCATCTTTTAAATATCAACTGAAATATCTACTATTATGCAAACTTGGTTATGAAATGACTGTATGCGATCGATATTATTGTATTGGCTGTAAAATAAAGAGTCTTTGGTTTTTGTACATCTTATTTTTTTTAAAAAGTGGAATTTCTTTTATAATAGTTTTTTTCTTGTTCAACCTGTACTGCATTATGCATAAGCTGAACACACCATTTCTATCAATAATGCCTTGTGTATTCTCCCAAACTATTAAGCCACATATTTCCCAAGGCTATAAAATCTGTCTCTAATTGTACACATATTTCCCAAGGCTATAAAATCTGTCTCTAATTGTACACATATATGTATTTCCCAAGACTATAAATTCTGTCTCTAATTGTACAAACATTGATTGCTCTTAATATTTGGCTTCATATTTTTTTAATGGATTTAAACAGTTGTCACTGGTTGAACATTTTTTATCTACTCCAAACTGGTGGTGGTGGGGTTTGGTATCAAAGGCTTGTAAATTCAAATTATTTTGTGAAAACTGCAATTAATTCTAGGGTTTTCGCAAATATTGTCAGTGTGTTCATTTTGATTATTGCATCATTAATGTCTCATTCAACTTTCAATCTATTAATCTGTTCAATTTATTTATGAATTTATTTATTTGTTTATTTATTTAGAATATCAAAATTAATTAACTCAAGTCTTTTGAGCTAATGCATTAGTATATGTTATCAAAGCTAAAGTGGCTTAATTAGACAGAAGACCTTTATGTTTTCAAACAATTCCCATGAAATACTAGAATAGTAATTGAAGTAATTTAAGACTTTTATTCTATGTGCTGCATCAAAAGATTAATCTGAAAAATAAACAAGAGTCACTCAAAGGAACTGACACTCTACTGTCCAAAAAGAATTTCCAGGAATTCCAGATAAGACCATTTCTTCTTTTTAACTGCTGAGTGTTGCAGCCATCTCTGATCTAGGAGGAGTAACAATAATAAGATGTTCAAAATAGCCACCATGGTGGCCATACTGGAGGTCAGATTAGCACCATTTTAATTTGAACCAACTAGATATCATAAGAAGTCATCTGGTGAAAACTCCACATTGATATGACTTTCCTTTGAGTAGCAATAACAAGATTTTCAAGATAGCTGCCTATCTAAATTTAGGTCCAACTAGATATCACAACAAGTCTTTGGAAAAAAATCATGTCGATATGACCATCCATCTAGGAGTAGTGATAACAAGATTTTTAAGAGGGCCACTGTGGATCAGCAACATTTTTATTTGGACCAACCAGCAAAAACTCCATGTCAATATGACTTTCCATTCAGGAGTAGTGATAACAAGAATTTCAAGATGGCTGCTATGGTGACCATATTGGACATCAGATCAGCACCATTTTCATTAAAGACCAACTAGACATCATAGAAAGTCTCTTAGTGAAAACTCTATGTTGATATGACCATCAATTCAGGAGGAGTAGAAATAACAAGATTTTCAAGATAGCCACTGTGTATTGGATGTTTTAGTAGCACCATTTTCATTTAGGATCAACTAGATATCATAAGAAGTCTTCCAGTGAAGACCCCATGTCGATATGATTTTCCGTTAAGGAGAAATAGCAATAACACAAGTTTCGAAATGGCTGCCATGGTGGCTATATTGGATGTCAGATCAGCACCATTTTAATTTAGGACCAACTAGACATCCTAAAGAGTCTTCAAGTAAAAACCCCATACTGATATGACCATCCATTCAGGAGGAGTAGCAATAACAACATTTTAAAGATGGCCACTGTGTCAGCCATATTCAATATCCGAGTGGCACCGTTTTCATTTAGGACCAACTAGACCTCATACAAAGTCTTCTGGTGAAAACACAATGTTGATATGACCATACATTTAGAAGTAGTGATAACAAGATTTTCAAGATGGTGCCATGGTGGTTATATTGGATGTCAGATTGGCATCATTGTCATTTAGTACAAACTAGACATCATAAGAAGTCCTTTAGTGAAAACCCCATGTTGATATGACTATCCCATATATGTGAACCTACCAGACAGGAGGGTTTTCCTCACAAGATGACGGTTGTCTCCTGTCCTTCCTGTCACTTACTGAAATCTCCCATGTACAAAAATTATTGAAATTTTTTATCTTTTCCAAATTTTGTTCACACCTTGCTTACAGTGTAGTATATTTTACGGTAATACTGCCTGTGATCACGTGACTGTGAACTGGCTTAAGCAGGGCAAGACGATTCAGTTGCTGATTTCAAGCAGCATAAAACAATTAACATCCCTTTTATTCTATCAGCAGTGTCAACTGGCTTCAGTGTTTGAAGTTTGTTGACATGGATTATACTATGTGTGATCAGACGTAATTCCAAACAGATTTGAGATTAATTGATTATGGTTGGATTACTAAAGAGCTCGATCAGCATAAAATGGGGTCAGTTTGGCTTCTGTGTTTAAAGTTTGTTGAGATGTCTAAGTGTGTGCATTATCTCCCAATGCTAAAACACCAAGAGCTAAGTATCGTAAATATCACACACAATTTAATGATGGATGGAAACTGGAATTTCAGTGGTTGGAATCAAGTTCAAGGGATATGAAAATATACATTCTGCCCTTCCCATAAAGCACATTTTAACATCTGCTATGGTGGCAAGAATGACATTATGTGTCATGCAGCATACTAAAACATATTAAACACAACAACAACTATGCCATCACTGAAATCCATGTTTGTGGAATCTGCATCAAATGTGGATAATGATATATGTGCCGAGACACAGTTTGCCAACTTTGTGAGCATAATCTCCCATTTACGGTAGCAGATAATTTTTCACATCTAGTCAAAATAATGTTCCCCAACTTGGAACTCACACAAAAGTTCTTAAATGGACAAAAATGGATGAAAACTACTCAAAAAGACCCAAGCTTTGTATCCTCATTAGGATAAGAAAGTCGAAGACATGTGCTGCAATGAAAAATTCGCCATTCTCATTGAAAATCCTTCAAAATTTGAAGTCAAAACTCCCAACCAAATTTTGCAAATCTCCTGATTTGTAATAAGCTGACTTCTCAGTTCTGTCACATGTATGCCATCCATTCAGGAGGAGTAGCAATAACAAGATTTTCAAGGTGGCCACTATACTGGTTGCCTTAGCAGCACCATTTTCATTGTGGACCAACTAGACATTGGGATGAATATAGGTGTGAAGTTTCATTGCAATCCTCTTAGTAGTTTAGGAGTAGTGATAAAAAAATTGTGCTAACAGATCAACAGACGATGAACATCAGAAGATGGATGACATGCGATGGATGATGGACAACAGGCCATCCCACAAGTTCTTCTGGTCTATGACCAGTAGAGCTAACAATTAATTTATATGGTTTGCTTTATACATCACTACAAACCACTTTAAAGTAAAAATAGCAGAATTTAACTTCACTGTGCTTCTTAGTCCATATTACAAGTCCAAATTCATTCTTCACAAACTAATATCTTATTAGTTTTATAGTGTTTGGTTTTGTGACAAGAAGAAACATTTTCATTCAGCAGTTTTTTTATATTTTAAAACACAGGTGATAATATTAATATCCAAGTTCAGCATCAAAGGTGCCGACCAGTGTCTGTTAATAACTGTGAGTACATGTACTTCCTGACTGACTCATGTTGACTTGAGGCAGCAAGGTAACATGCATACTGGCTGATTTCAAGGAAAGAATGTCACTCCTTGGCTGGTGCCTGATGATAGTCATGAAAAAGTGATGAAAAAAGTAACCTCTTTCATGAAAATCACTTTGTTAATGACGAGAACAGGGATTGATGGGGCGCAGCTGTCAATACAGTGTAGATGAATTCCACACATACCATGTAAAAATTGTCATACTCTCAAATAATCTACAGATAAAAGATTTTCTTGCATAGATCACATATCTTTTATATATATATTTAACATATGATGCAACATAACTCTTACTGAATTATATCCCTTGTACTCCATTATTCATATATGCTATAAATAGTACAGCTTTCGTTTGTTATCACTATTGGTCGTAATTATTAGTCTTAAAGATTATCTCCATTTTCTAAAATTATTATTGCCACATGTATCTCTGACATTTATTCAATTTGATGAATTTAATTAAGCTGTTTAGTTGATAAACACTTGTTTCAAATCTTATCTAAAGAACAAATGCAATAAATTATAACTATCTTACATGAACATCTTATGCGTTTGTAATAAGATGGGGCTTTTCATGTATAGCTCTACTGGTCATAGAGCTGATGAGCTTACAGGATGGCCTGTTGTCCATCATCTTGAAAATCTTGTTTTCATCACTACTATTGAATGGATAGACATATTAACATGGGGTTTGCACTTAAAAGACTTATGATGTCTAGTTGGTCCTAAATGAAGATGGTGCTGATCTGATATCCGATATGGCCACCACAGTGGCCATCTTGAAAATCTTGTAGTTACATGTACTCCTCCTAGATGGAAAGTCACATCAATATTGGGTTTTCACCAGAAGACTTTATATGATGTCTAGTTGTAACTAAATGAGAATGATGTCAATCTGATACCCAATATGGTCACCATGGCAACCATCTTAAAACTCTTGTTACTGCTCCTCCTCTTGAAAGGAAAGTCATAACAACATGAGGTTTTTACCAGAAGACTTCTTATGGTATCTAGTTGGTCATAAATAAAATTGTGCTGATATTCAATATTGCTACTACAGCTGCCATCTTGAAAATCTTATCGCTACTTCTCCTAGATGGTAAGTCAGATCTACATTGTGTTTTCACCAAAAGACTACCTATAATCTCTTGTTGTTACTCAATAAGAATTGTGCCAATCTGATTTTCAGTATGGCCACCATGGTAGTCATCTTGAAAATCTTATTGCTACTCCCTGTAAATGGAAATTCTTATTGACATGAGGTTTTCACCAGAAGAATAATTATTATGTCTAGTCGGTCTTGACTGAAAATTGTGCCAATTTGACCTCAAATATGGCTGCCACAATGAAGCTATCGAAAATCTTGTCACTAATTCTCCTGAATGGATGGTCATATCAACATAGGGTTTTCACCAAAAGTCTTCTAATGGTGTCTACCAGTAGTTTGTCTGAAATGAAAATGGTGCCGATCTTAGATCAATATTATGATATACATGTCATTATATTCCATGTACTTGATCATACAGGTATGCTATAAATAGTATGGCATTCATGTGCAATCTCCATTAGTTGTAATTGTAAATGGTATGGAAATTAATGGGAAACTATGACAAATTAAAAACCAATACAAAGAGATACTTCCATGAAATATCATTTATTGAGAAGGAACATTAAAGTTACTGCTTGACACAGAACATTATGCAAACTTCTGCATGTGTACATGCCAACAGGAGCATGTAGTTAATCAACAGGAATGAAAGCTGTAGCTTGGCAATTCTTCTGATTTATGCTCTGTCATGGGGCATGGGGGGGGGGGTACCCAAAAAATATAAAACATGGTAATTTTGTTTCTACGTTATGCACATTCATCTGTAAAGTCATATGTCTAATCTAGGCCACTGAGAAAAGACATGTGACTGCTGTATAGCTGGAATGGGAAAAGGTATAAAATTGACATCTGCTGTGGTTGGATTTATGGCATCTGGGTTTTCTCCCTTCTGTTTGTTTAGTGTGTCAACATGTGGGGTGAATGCAATAATCAACAATGGATGCCATAAAACCCACTACAGCTGCAATAAAATCTGTGACAGAGTTCCACTAGATTGAGTGGCCATCCACCATGGACACTTAATCCCTTTCCTGGTGTCCATGTCCAAAGTATTGAGTGGGCAATACGAATCCACAATGTATGTACTGTACGTATCATAAGAAGTCTTTAAATGACATGTAGATATGACCATCTGTTGAGAAGTACCAATAACAAGATTTCAAGATGGCCACCACATAGGCCCTAGTGGATGTCAGATCAGCACCTTTTTCACTTAGCACAAACTGAACATCATATGAAGTCTTTTAGTGAAAACACCATGCTGCTATGGCCATCTGTTTAACCCTATCCTCCTCACTCATCCCTGTCATGTCGTGCCTGATTTCCTCAGGAATTTTGGCAGAGGCACTAAAATTGACAATCTAATTGCTATGTTGTATTCAGGAAAGGATATTTCACATAGTTTTTGTCCTAACTTGATAAAACTTACATATTAGACTTATCAAGTAATGAACTTTATGTTTTTTGGTAACAATGGAGTCCAGCAATTTTTACTTGTCCAAAACAAATGTGGTACACAAATTTAAATAATCTATTTTTTCATAGTACATAACTCAAATGCTTTAATAAGCTTTCCAAAAACAAACGTTTTAAATTAAAACAATGATATCAGCATAAGAAGAACCAACTAATACAAAATTGTCAAGCAATTGTTCTTCTTTTTTGATCTTCTAGGTATAAGTGTCACAGAAGAATAATACAATACAACCACTAGATACACAGCATACATTGCCTCTGCGGTTGATCTGTTTACTATTAGAAGTGATTAAAACAACAAGATTAAATAAATAAAAGTATAATTTAAATATGCATATAAGTAAAACAGCATACAGAAACAGTATTAGAACATTGGTTGCCATGGTAATGGCAAGCATTTCCAAAATACTTGTAATGATAAAAAAAAGAGACTTATTCATTTTTTTCTATAAAAATTATCAATTTATTTCAGTGTGTCAATCACAAATATAATTATTTTAATGTGCCAGCTTTTCCTCACACATTTAAACCACATATACTGTACACAAAGTATGTCTCTATTCAAATTTGTTCAAATTAAATATGGGTCATGTATCAAATTTCATAGACTCTTGGTAAAGGTATAAGCTCTATAAATGTACATTCATACATTTGAATACATTCAATAATTGATGTTTATACATTGTAAGAATAATCTTTTTGTTGAAAATAATTTAACTGAAAATGGCCTTTATTTTGTATACTGCATGGGGTTGCCATATGTATGCATGGCATTTCTCCAAAAATACAGATAATAAGTGAAAAAAAAAAAACAATAAAACTATAAATTTGAAGATTTTAATTTGGAAAATGTAGTAAGCTAGTCATGAAATTAAATATAAAAACATGAAAGTTCACTGATAATGATTTAACACAAATAGTCTGAAAAGGCAAATAAATAAAGCAGTTGTTAAAAAACTGCTATCAACACTACACTTCCTGTTCACCTAGCTAATGGTGGTCTGCCTGAAAATACACACCAGGGCAAATGTGTACATCATATTTAGCACATCCATACACATCCAACTTTTCTGTTATGAATTATGGAGCACTGCTTTCATGTGCTCCACTTCTTGCCCAATCTAGCCAGAGAGTGTCAAAGACATGCAGCCTGTCATCATCACCACCATCATCATAATTTGTTGAACGTAATTGTACTGACTTTGATATTTCTGCAAAATTTGATATTGATGCAAGTTATTATTTTTAAACATCGCTACAATGCTTCCAATGTTGCAGATGACATTGTTCTGAAAGAGCTTTTTCAACACATGGAAGAAAAGACAACAGGCTTGAAAACACATATTGACAAATGCAGCATGTATTTTACATTTTTCAACAGAATATTTACCATTAAAATTATTTTGAATTCATTTATTTCAAGGAAGTAATAACTCTTTTTTAGAGCAAAATACATTACTTGCTTTCATCTTGCAGATATATAATAATTTACATCCCATGTATTATTAAAAAAAACTGAAAATACAAAGTACAACAATATATGCAAACTGGCTAGCACAGTAGCCAGATATATAACATGTTATACTATATAACTGTATTATATATGCTTAAGGTACACATTTCATATCGTATCAATGAGGCAGATGCACAGAAGGGGCAAAAGAAAGAGCTATCATAGTAATTGTGGCCAGCTTTAGTGATTGTAAATACATGTACTTAGAATGTCAACATCATCCATATAAAAACATTTTACATGGATCAACAATATCTACCCTTTTTAAAAACCCAGAACATAGGTGGGGACATTACCAGCCAGAGCACCTTGGTGAGAGTGTGCTAGTAGTACTAGGTTGTATAGTTCATTTTACATGTTTAGTTGGGGTTTCAAACATGACTCCAGGTCTGGCCCCTCATTTTATTCCTTTACGATATAAGACATTGACTGTGCATAGGTCTAGTTTGCATATGTGGAGGATCTACATAGTGACACTTAATAATAATAATAATAATAATCATCATCATCATTATCATTCTTCTTAACTGATCAATTTTATATTCATCATATCATTGTCAATTCTCATTTCCATCAACATCATGTAGTCACATAGTTATCAATTAATCAGTTGATCAATTATCCTGTCAATCAGCTAGAGATGGTATATTTCAGCTTGCAAAATTTATTTCAGAAGGGAATGTTACTAGTATAGGTAGCATTCAATGGGCTATGTGATTGATACAAATAATGCTTGATTTTTTTAATTGGTAACAATAACAATTTTGTCAGAAATAAGCATTACACAGAATTCTTGTGTTTTTAGCATTTGTATTTTCAATGTCATATAGTGCTGGTTTCATTTTTAGTACAGAAAACAGCCCTACACTGAGCATGAAATAGGGAGGATTGCAACAAAAATCTTGACTTCTTATTTCTATTCCAAGAAACAGTGTTTGCTTCTTTAAATCCTTTTTTAAGTGACCTGTCGGATTTTAGGAGAATACTCTACTGGCTACTCAGTGAACCTAT
Organism: Margaritifera margaritifera; assembly: GCA_029931535.1. Taxonomy (NCBI): domain Eukaryota; kingdom Metazoa; phylum Mollusca; class Bivalvia; order Unionida; family Margaritiferidae; genus Margaritifera; species Margaritifera margaritifera. The sequence goes on along the minus strand of JAQPZY010001566.1, from coordinate 866,637 downwards.
TTCTTTAAAATCAGCTTTGGGGCGAGTATGGCTTTCTTCTTGAAAAAAATCAAACATTTTAAATGCCGAATTCCCATATAAATAATGGGCTAAATCAAACATTTCTACTCTCAGTGATGAACATATTATATTGACAGCATTCAAATTGTGTGATAATAATATAGAAAACTAATAAGAAATTGTGATTATTTATTTTTCTCAAAAAGTGAAATAATCCATGAATGTAGCAAAGATCGATGATAACATCATGTAAATGTGGTATGCTTATCAGTGATACACAAAAGTAAAAGTGCAGGACAATGAATGAAAATGTATATTTTACATCTCCATTTCATAAAAGAACTCCACTGAGCATTTAAGACCTACCCGATTGGCAGTTACCAGGAAAAATCCAGAGCCAGGACTCCATATAAATCTAAATATTTAACCATCAAATAATAAATTATGCTATCAAGTTACTCACTTCAATAAACTGTATGTTTATTTTCCTATTTCTTTTATTTAAATTTTTTTAAAAAGTTTGAGTTAATTTTTTATTGTCCACATTTTTATTAATTTTATTTATTTATTTATTTCTTTTGTCTGCACCCCCTCTTTCTCATTCTTCGAACCACCCTAATGTCAGGGAGCTGAAACACTTTAAGTTACTAGCACAGCTAGTGATTACCCCCCCCCCCAATGTTAATAAAAAATTCTTGTGTTTGTTATATATAGACATGAATATCAAACCTGATTTGGTGTGAGAGTTGCTAGGATAGGGTCGGGATTATTTATATATTTATTTTGTCTGGACCCCTCCATCTCACTCTTGGATCTGCCCCTATGTCAATTAACTTTTGTTATAAATAGATGTAAATATCGAACCTGATTTTGCGTGAGTGTTGGTGGAATAGGGTTGGGATGATCCGTTGTTGGTCCATTCCTACCTACGAAATGTTTACTGCAGATATATGTCCATCTTGTGATTTTGTCAGCAGTAAAATTTTCCCTTCCACAGGCATGCACTTAACGCTGGTACTTCTCTGGAATTTGTTTTTAGTTTTGGATATGGAATCCAAAATACACCCGTTATATACATGTAGTCAGGATCTGAAAATCTACTATCACTGTTATCAAGTCCAAATCAACAATGTCTTTTCGTTTTTCAGGTGCAGATGCAATCTCTTTGACGTGTTCCTCCATATGTATTGTAGTACAAAAGCCGATTTGTTTGTCCTACATCATGCAGCCAAGTCGGCAAGCTTCCAACAAAAGTGCTATTTTTAGCACTTATCACTATCAGTCGATCTCTGCTATATGAAAAACATGGCTGTAAATTTTCAGTTGCCAAAGTCCAGTAGTATTATTTTTATTTTAAAAGTTGTAGATATTATAAATTCCAAACACAATTTAAAATTACACAATGTTACTCAACATACTTGAAGGGTGAAATAGCTATGGAGGGCTTGAAGTAGTGCAGCTTGATTGGCAGTTTGATAGCCTTATAATTGGATTCCAGCTGAGCATCTCTGCAGCTAGAGCCAGCTCTGGTCATTTGGTAGTAGGTCTCAGATAATGAAATCAGATCTATACTGAGCATTGGAATAACAGTGTACATGGTCAAGCTAAGGACAGTAAACACAAGATCAACTTCTTCCTGATTTTACATGCTTCAAAAATATCAAATTTTCGACAAATTTTATCTACTCTTTAAGAGTTACATTTCCTTTAAAATTTGTTTACAAAACAGAGACTGTCTTTGGGAAATGAAACCATCTGGTTTAGCTTAGTTTAAGATATTTAAAACTGATTTAAAATTCTTCATAAAATTTTCAACATTACATTAGTATATTTGTAAATTTTGAAAAGTACCAGAAGAAACAATTTTATACACATACATGTTTTTACAGAAAATACTGCTACCTATAAATGCCACTTATATATGTTGAGAAAATTAATTTCATGACATTGCAACTTTGAGTGAGTCTTCAGTAGTTCTTATTACCATGACTTATTGAAGTGTTATGACGAAATAATATTTGTAATTTAAAATAGCTGATAGATTATGAATCATAACCATATTATGCTGGAAAATTAAAACTATTTACCAAAAGGGTGATTTTCTAGATAAAAAATCAATCAGAAATTTAGACAATGAAATGTTACCATAAGATGGTTTATAAAATTGCAAGAGCTTTAAAAGCTAACACTGTCATAATTATGTCACACATTAATAAATAATGGTCTAGAATTTGAAAACAAAATACATTAACATTTATAAACAAATTCTGTATATGCAATTTTTGGGGATTTATTGGAGATATTAGTTGTTATTGTTCTACTCCCAAAACAATTCTTCACTACAGTGATAGAGTACAAAGCAAGTTAATGTCTACTTGTTAAATTATCACATGTTATGACCCATTAACCTTAAACTATAGAAATATTGGCATTACAAACATCCCTTAAGCCAGTGTAGTCAACCTAATCCACATGTAACTAGTGTTCTGTTGTTAGGAGGCAATGCTAGCCAAAGCCTATATGGGTCTACACTGTAGCAGTATGATTGCTGTTGCAGTGAGAAACATCTGTCCACTTGCGGTTGTGGTGGGGGCAGGGAAGGCGAGAGAACATGGAGGAGAAAATATTCCACCTTTAGGTATGTGGCAAAACATTTTATGACACTGGATGAAAGATTCTAAGTTATACAAATCTGAAATTGTATATGTTATGTAGTACAAATGGTACAGGTGACCCACTGGGCTCTTCACATACTACTTGACCAAGCCATGAGCCAAGTCATACATGGGGCAAACATTTTTGGGATCACAGAGCTGCGTGATTAGATTAGTATGTAGACCACTGTAATTTCAGTTGTGCCCTAGTTGACTGATAATCCTCACACTAGGTTGAAAGGTCTGAAAATGAATGGAAAAATGACGAGAAACCTCTTAAAATATTTAAAATACATGATGGAGAACAGCAAGTGCCAGTGGGAGAACCAGAAGTCGTAAAACCTGATATTGATGACCATTTAAGATGGATTTGAAAAGGTTATTTCTCATGATTGCTATGTATTACATAGGCAGTGCTGTTCGCTCATTGGATGCCATTATATAAAAATCACATTGGGGAAAATGACATTATGAAACTGACTATAAACTCCATTTATCTTCTTGAGATTATCAAGACTAAAGCTTACATTTTGTATAATTTATTCCTCATGAAATCTCAAGTTTCACAGTGCAATTTATCATAAAGCCTCAAAATACTGTCTCTTCTTTAATTGGAAGCTTGTTCTGGATAAGGGTCAAAGGTAAAACATTCAGGATGAATGAAGTACTCTCATTTAATTTCTAAAATGTGGGATTGCCCTTGGTTAATGAACAGGTAACAATACTGAAAACTGTTGCTTGTACCAAATAAAAAGAAAAATACAAAGTTATTTTGTTAACTCATGGTTGATTGGTGCAACTGGGCATAAGGTAACCATCAATTGCAAGCAAATGAGCCAGTAGTGCAAGTTTACAAGATAGATATATTCATATTCCTTCCAGCTTATATGTACAGTCTTAGAGAGTTTTAAGAAAAAAAGGCTAAAAAATCTCATTTGTTTAAGCATTACATGATACAATGCATGCAAGTTTTATTTTTACTATTTAACAGCTCAGTATGAAGAGATTTTGAATTAGCCATCTTTAACAATGACCATATTCAAACATGGACAGATATTTTATTGTATCCATTCAACAGCGAAGAATAAGCTTGGCCACTTTCAACCATGAATGAACATATACAAAGTGCACCATCATCCTCTTTAAGTTAAAAGGAAATGGAACTACTGGATACGAAGCCAAAAGGACAGAATTTGAGTATGTGTGTGTGTATGTGTGTGATTAGTTTTACACAGCTAGAGTTGGAAAGTGTATTTATTTTCTGCAAAGAGATACAGAGAGCAAGAGAGTTCAGACATATTCTACGCTGCTAAAGAATTCAGGTGTGACTTGTTCTTTCTTAAGTATACAACTAAATGTACATGGCATACCACACATCAGATAAACTTGAACTTGTCGGGGCCCCGGATGACCGAGTGATCTAAGGCGCTCACCCTTACAGATCACTTGCATCTTACTTTTTCAGCTTGGGTTTGAGTCTCAAGCTCAGCCAACATGGATATGTGAGAAAGCTTGCCAGTTGCTTCACGTGAGTCGGTGGTTCTTCCCGGGTTCTTCATAAACCAAATATACTGGCTGCCATGTATAACCTGTCATGTGCTGAAATAATGGTGTTAAACCCACAAAAACAAAAACAAATTGAACTTGTCATTTTTAGATCTACCAGGTACTGCTTCGTTAAACAGTAATAGAGAAATAAACCAGGGTATGCAAACTCAGCATCTAGCATCTTACATCACATGTGACATGATATGGACAGTTCATGCATCACCGACAGCCACTTCCTTTTCCACTGTTATCAATTTTATAAACATTTATAGCCCAATTTAAACTGCCATTTGTACATGTAAATACTGCAGTAACTTAATGAACTTTTGACACAAACTGCTGATCTACATGTGTGTCATTCAGAATGTATGAAATTCTTGAATTTAATGTAATAGAGACTAAGCCAAGTGATATAGAAGCTGAAAGTTTCAAATTGATAAGGCAGGAGTGTGGGACATGAGGTCCTATGCACACAATTTCTTTTAAACACTGTTAACAGTGACACCTAGTATAATGATGTGCAAATATTGGAGATATAGCAAAAGTCTTGCATTATGATTATGCAGATGTACAAACATATTGATTTTGTATAGTTAGCATATACCACTAATTATATGACTGTACTAAAAAAATTATATTTCCACTGTTTTATTTAACAGGTATGTACATCACAGTTACTTGGTGAATGAAGACTGTCACATTACAAGACTGCAGAAATGGTTTTGTACAGGAATGGCGGTGGTGTGTGTGTTGTGGAAGTAACAGAATGTGAGGGAGGATGTGTCTGAATCATTTATTTCAAAATCCAGGGGGTAAAATTCATACCCATGAATCAGTGCTTTGATGTCCAAGTGGATCAGTGTTACGCTGGAAGATTTAGTCTTACACATGGATGTTCAATGCCAAAGAAGATAAAGGACAGAATAAAGAAAGAAAGAATTGTTCTTCATGATGCAATATTGTGAAGAGAAATCGATGAACCAATTCTGGGGAAAATAAAACAGTGCAGATATCCATGCATCATATTACTGATCACTTCTAATGAAGATTGGAGTGTAATGGTGGACCAATATATTCACAATCACAGAAAAGCATGCAAATTTTGAGATATATGTTTATTACTCATTTTCTCTCCAAGTTTGCAAAACAAAGAATTCTGTGAGGAAATAATTGTTTTATTATATTGTATCTAGGTATACATTCTTACAGAATTATGTCTGGAAGAGATTTTTTATGATAAAGTCTACATTATATACATATCTCATTACATAATTATGTAAGGAAGTAATTACCATATATACTCCTGTATAAACCCATACAAACTGCAAACTGCATAGACCCAGATTTGCCATCACATAATGCGCCAGCAGATCTGGGTCTATGCAGTTTGTAAGGACTAATCAGTAGAACCAACAACATAGACCCTGATCTGCTGGCACAGTATGCAATGACAGATCAGGGTCTATGTTGTTTGCATTTGGACCCCGTTTATACGCGAGTATATACGGTATATGATAACCCCTTCTCTGGGTCTGTCTCATAATAGAATTTTGTTAGAGAAGGATTGTATGATATTATTTTTTCTGAGTCTGTCTGATAGCAGAAATCTGTTAGGGAGAGATTGTATTATAATATTTTTCTCTGGGCCTGCCTGATAACAGAATTATGCTAGGGAGGGATTGTATATTATTTTCTCTGAGTCTCTCTGATAGACGAATTCTGTTAAGTAGGGATTGTATCATATCATTTTCTCTGGGTCTGCCTGATAGCAGAATTCTGTTAAGGATAAATTGTATGATATTATTTCCTCTTGGTCTGTTTGTGCCGTTTCTGTTATGAAGTGACTGCATGATAATATGATGCTGTGTATGTAACAAAATAATAAAGTTCCTGAAAATTACACAGTCTGTGTCTCAATCATTAACTTGCAGTATATACTGGCACCCTAAGGGTATTTTGGAAACTATTTACTAAACTTGACCATATGGAAACAGTCAAATGCAAATGGAAGCTGTTGTTCGCATTTTTACTTCTTGATGAATGTGTGATTCCAAATGGACTATGTGTCATCATGTTTGTAAACGATTCAGTTATAAAGCATATTAAACTGCATGAAAATATATATCTCATTTTAGTTCACTGAAATAATATATATGATTAGTAAGATTTATTTATCAATTAGCAAGGATCACATACTTTTGTTTTATTTTGTGTGTATCAATGATTTTGTGCGTATAGATGTATACCCTAGAAATCTGAAATTAAGCCAGCATTGAAAGTAAGCCTACCTTGGAGAAATGTCACCCTATTCCTATGAGATTGTGGTCTTGAAAGTACACCAACCTCAAAAATACAATACCTAATATATTTCAAAAATAAATGTGTCTTGCTAACATGTGGCAAAATTTGTATTTTCAGAAAAGGAACACAAATATTAACTACATGTGAACATCTAATTGTAAAACCTAAAAATTAAAAGCATGATTTATAAAATTCTTATTAGTCCTTATGATGTACAGGTATTTTTTTAGATGCAAAGAGACCACTGTCCTATTGTCTACCATTAGTTTTACTCAAAAAAACCCCCCAAAAACTCCAAAGTAGGCTGTCCTTGAACATGTTTGAAAATAAACCGAACGAAAAATACTAATGATTAATGTAAACTGCTGCCTATTTTTGAATGTTCAGGGTAGGTAGGTATGTATGTGTGTATGTATATGTGTGTGTGTGTGTGTGTGTGTGTATATATATATATATATATATATATATATATATATATATATATATATATATATATATATATATATATATGCACATATTTGTAGTAGAAAGAGAAAAAATAAATATCAGCTTGAACGAAAAACTTGCCAATTCAGAGTCCTTCCTAACAGTTGTAAACAAGTTCCCATGGTGACAGAAAGGGCTGTGAAATCTATGTAGTCAGCTGGGCCCTTGCAGCTCCAGAGGGAAACCTGTTAACTCATTAACCCCTAGCGCCACGTTTACGCGTCATGAGGTTGTTCCCTAATTCCGAGCTCTGTAACATCAACATCATTTAAGATACACTAAAGTGGATGGTATTGCAGGAAAGTAGACATATGTAGCTCTACAATGATACCAAATAATGTCGACTTTCTACTCGCATTAAAAAGTACAGCGAACAAAATGCATTTTTTGAGACCCGATTTTTTTAAGGTCGAAAATTGACAGTTGCGAAACCAGAGTTTGTGTCCTGATTTTAGACTTCTTGGCCTTAGATCTAAAGCAGACCTGTCTGAACTGCACACAGACAGATGAACCTTTGCAAAAAGTAGGATAAGTTTGAGATTTGGAGAAAAAAGGGGCAGGACACAAAAATCGGGGTTCCAATACGAAAAAAAAAAATATATAAAAAAATAAAAGAAGTCCAACTTTTACCCTTCTGCACATGTGCGAGCATAATAACCAATCAAAAACAATGTTTCTGATACACCTAAGCATCCGGCTAAACGATAAACTTTCGTAAGCAGATCTGTTTGGCTGAATTCAGAAGTAACCCCAAAAATGTGTTGCCTACCCCCATTTCACGCGAAAATGATAAAAATCTAAAGGGGTTAATGAGTTAAGGTGGATTTCACTGTGCCACAGACATAGATTCCATTGGATTCCAGCGTCCAGAACAGCTCAGTGCTGGTTAAAAATATGTCCATGTAAATATGGTGACTTTTCCATCTGAGTCCCTTTCAGTGTTTTTACTACTCAGGATGCCAGAGTTTGCCCTCTGTCTTCATCAAATGATTCCCACAAAAATGAGGAGTCCAGTAAACACCTTTATCTCCTTTGGGTTGGTGTCTGTCCACTGCTGTTCACCTTCATGCTGCTGGGCTGCAAAGCTATTGGTCATGTCATCCTCAAACAGAAAATAAAATTAATATAGTAGTGTTACATATTCTAGCAGAGGGGTTGGTCCATTGGGTTCAATAAACTCCCTGATGTCAACAGCAATGGTAGCTGATGACCAAACATCATGATCACTGGAATAGTTTCACTGACTGTCCAGGTTGCTCTCCCACTCCACTTCCACTTTGTCTGATGACAGCTCCACATCACTAAGATCATTAAAATCTATATCACTGCCCTCTTCAGTCTCTTGTAAATCAGAATCTGACACCCAGTCTGGCAATAGTGGAACACGATTAGCCTCTTCACTATCAAAACTATGAAACACTTGACTCGTTGTTTGCGGATTCCATTCTGATATTTCCACATTTAAGACCTGCATTCCGCAGTGTCATTATGATGTAGCACCAAACAAATCAAGATAAAGCTCAAGAAATATAACATCCGTGATTACTTGTGCTAATTACCATACTCCATAGCTCAGTATCCACTCCCTATATATGAAATACTTGTCGTTCTCTTGTATTATTTTGAAAAAAAAAATAACAAAAACACATTCTGAAATATGTTTTGTAATTACCTTTAATATGCCCAAGTATATCAAGCAGGCCCAGTGAGACAATGAATAACTCAAGAAAATATGTTTTTGTGAAGGTGATTGTACTGTGCTTGAAAATTCTATTATTAGTAACACATGTACTGTGAATATTGTCAAGCTCTAAATATATATTAACATCAAAACTCTGACATTTTATTTCATTGTTGCCAATAAAACATTAAATAAGCCACTCATCGATGATGAACTGAAGCATTGGGGCAATATATGAATGAACTAGATCATTTTTAGCAACAAAATCGGTGCACATCCAAGAACTAAAATGGTGCCATGCATGCCATGTGGGTGCATCTATTTTTAGAAACAGGGATTTTCTTAATATGACCACTCATGTTTTATAGCTTTGTTACAACAATCCATAGATATGATTGCAAATTTATGGTTTTTATACTTGTCTATGTACTCGTAATAACGTTGTGTATTGCTTGGATATTTGCTTCGCTGCTTTTTTTGTATTTTCACCAAACTGAGTGATGTATGAAAACAACTTTGACCTTACAGTGCTGCTTGAATTACAGAACATAGAATTATCCCATATTATTTCTAACCTAAAAAAATATATTTTTAGGCTAAATCATATATCACATAATATTTAGACTTTGCTTTCTACAAACTGTATATTTTTTAAAATTTATGTGCCCAATGAATTACAAAAACAGTGTATTGAAGCGGTACTTTCTAGACACCACGATATCCACCATTACTACCCTTTGACAGGTTCATTCATGGTTTCAAGATGATTTTATGAAGATAATAATGCAAGCATGGACATTTAAATCTTCAAAAAATATATTTAGAAAGTACTTTCACTGATTCTGTTCTTAAAACACAAATTAGTATTAACACACTGATGTTTTAAGTTTTGAAACACAAGTTGGTATGTTTGCATCATGAAAAAATAACAAATGATAACTTGCAGAAATCTGGCAGTGATAACAAATGATAACTTGCTTAGGAAATGCTTAAAAGTAGTGATAGGATTTTCAAGATGACCACCATGTGAGACATATCAGATGTTAGATCGGCACTAGTTTTTGTTAAGGCCAACCACATATGATAAGTACAACCATCTGTCAAGAGAAGTAGCAGTAACAAGATTTCAAGACGGTCACCATGGTAGCCATATTGGATGTCAGATTGGCAACATTTTCATTCAGGACCAACTAGACACCTTAAGAAGTCGTTTAGTGAAAATCCTTTGTTGATATGACCATCTGTTTAGGAGAAGTAGTAATAACAAGATTTTTAAGCTTTTTGCCATTTGGATATCTGAGGGGTACAATTTTATTTTGGACCAAACAGACATCACAAAAAGTATATTAGTGAAACTAATATGACCATCTGTTCTGGAGGATTATCAATAATAAGATTTTCAAGATGGCCACCATGGTGGCTATATTGAGAGTCAGATCGGCAATATTTTCATTTAGGAACAACTAGACATCATAAGAAATCTTCAGTGAAACCCCAAGTGTGGCCATAATGGATGCTCAGATCAGCACCATTTTCATTTAGAACCAACCAGACATCATAAGAAGTCTTTTAGTGTTGATATGACCATCTGTTCTGGACAAATAGAAATAACAAGATTTTAAAGATAGCTGCCATGGTGGCTATATTAGATGTCTAAGGAGAACCATTTTCATTTAGGACCAACAAGACCTCTGGATGAAACTACATGTATGTGCCAAGTTTTATGACTTTCCTCTGAGTAGTTTTGGGACAGTAGCGACAACAAATGCCAATGGACACCAGACACCGGCTGCCAGACCATATAACCTTTTCTAGTCTTTAACCAGCAGAACTAAAAAATTATTTGACCAAAATGTTTCAACAATTTTGACATACAGTTCAGTGTGCTGTTACCGTTGGAACAGTCGCTTATAGTAGTCCTTTAGATTTGTCTCCCCTTTTTTTTAACTATTCTTCATAAATATCAGTTTCCTATTTTCGTTTGTAATACATCCAGGCAGGAATGTGAACGTGGTTTCACAGCTCTTTTCGTTGAATCTGAAGCCCACCACAGTTGAGTAACTTTGTAAATTATCGTTAATGACTTGTAGATTTAATTTCTGATATGGATGTTAATTGAAAGTGACAATCAGTTCCGATATAGGGATTGATAACAATACGCAATGCCACGTGTCCTGCGAGTGCATGTGAAACCCTTTGTTTGTGACAGATTCATCATAAACCTTCTTTTTGTGTTATCATTTAAACCCTCATAATAACAATCTTCGCTAAGTTACGACAGAGATGTTAAGTGGGATGTACCTTATCATGAATTTAAAAAGTATGGAAGCACATAATGAACATTATTCATTAGTGAATTTAAAAGGATGAAACGACATAACAAACCTTTTACTTTTGATATATGCCGATTGTTTCAGTACTACAGATATGTTTCTTTAATTCAATGTAAATGTAATAATTTCCATATTTTGTAATGGTTGTATTTTCATTTATTACAACTTTTTACCCTAATTAGATGAGAGTTCTTGTCTATGAATAAAAACAGTATTTGAACATAATATGATGTCTTGTGTCTTGAATACTAGAGAGCTCAAGGGTTATGCTAACTGTAATTCATCCAGAGGAAAGGCAGTATATTCAGAATCCTAAAACTGCTTCCACAAACCATAATTATATCCTCAAGGACAAGGTCTGTCATTAAATCAAAATCCCAATTGAGGAGAGAGATTTGTTCCTACAAACTGGTTGGGGATGAAACTTTTGTTCATGGCTGACATGTAAAATTTGACACATAAATATCAATCATTCATTGATAATAATACAGCACTCCAGGTCAGATTATCTTACCGGACTAGTTCCTTTAGTTCTTGGCCTGCATGTTTCAGCCCTGTCAGGGATACATACAGTCGTAAAATTTCATTGGTGCCCTGAAACAGACAAGACATTCAGTGCCCATCATGCAATAAACTGAAGTGATAATTTGACAACACAGTGCTCCCTTGTTATAACACTCTTAACATAGTGCCATCGCTGTTGATGCTACTATGGCTGGTATTGCCACAGCCATAGCACTTTTTGGCACCCCCATCCCCCCAACCTTGTCATAATTTAAAAAAAAAAAAATGTGTACCACTACTCTTGGCTAAAACAGAAAAAAAAAAACATTTTACATGTCATTTATGAATCTACCTCCTTAACTGTGAAAGGCCAACCATAGACAATATCACAAAGAAAAGGTGATTAAGCCAATTTCATGGCATTGTCTTTTAACCAGTTTGGTCACTCAGGTATACATTTCTCAGTAAAAACTGTATGCTGGTTGTTAAATATTAATGGCCGATTAATAAATCTGTCTGATCCTTCATTGAAGATATTGATTGCTCTCAGAGATGCATTTATTTGATGTTTTAATTATCTCATAAAATGATATTTGCCTAGTTTGAAATTATCAGTATATATTTCCAACCATCTATTATATATTCTCTTCTCCATACATTATGTATATACTATGGATTTTAAGGAAAAGATACCATCCATTTCCGAATCAAATTGGCCCATTGGCTTTAACTTTCCCAAAAGTTATTTTGGGAAGAAAACTCCTGCGCAGAGATAATTCAATCCTCAGTGGGTCAAGATTAAACCCTGGCTGCATTAGGAAGAATCACATGATGTCATGTATGTATTACTGCCTATAAAGAAGGGAAACTTTCCAACTACAATATTGATGAATCATTTATAAGTAAGGTATACAGCAACTGTATCAAGTTTAAGTAATATCTTAAATTTGCTGCCACCACCTGATGAGACCTAAACGAGGGGTCAAAATAGTTGGTTGTTTTAATTATTTTTTAAAACTTATTTCTTCCAACTCTTTACCTAAAAATGATAGATGTAACTAATTTTAAATTTCCTGGAAATGACCATAAAATGTGTTGGAATGCTTTATTTTGCATGAAATCTATCACAATTTACCCGGGATTATGCTACCCATCCCCTCATGCCCCAGATCGCTTAGAAAGTTCTCTGCTCAACTGGCCATACCACTTTAAAAATGCTGGTGATGATGCTGTAAAAGGCACTATAAACTGTGACTGTGTTGTAGGTGAAACTACAGATACATAAATGTGACAGAACAGAGAGGTCAGCTTAGGACAGATCAGGAGATTTGCAAAATTTGGTCAGGAGTTTTAAACTTCAAATAAGGAGGATTTTCAATGCCCCAATTTTGTACATGCCATTGGACAAATTGACAAATTGACAATTAGTGAACACATTTCCATTTTCTATATTAAAATACATGTACATCATCTCATCACATCAGTCCTTTCACTGTAAGTTTTCACTTTTCATACAGTCCTAGTATATAGCACAAGCATTTTTTGCCTTTCTTAGAAGACCATTGTCTGGATTATACTTATGGCTGTCCTCATCATTGTTGATCTCCACACTTAGGAGATGATGTATTATTACTGGATCCAGGATTCCTCTGGAGTAGGCCTGAATTTTCCTCAAAATGTCTGCATCAGAATGTGGCAATGTTAGTACAACTCTACTGATTCCACCAAGAAGTTTAAATTGTTTCCTGCCTGTGGGTAGATTTAGGTTGCTGCCTGCCTGCCAGAACTGCTCAAGATTGGTGCTATCTGGGTTGAATTTGGTAAGTTCTTCTTAATATTGACTTTAAAGGAATGGCAAAATGCATATTCATGTCCCTTTGTACCTGATTCCCACCACTGAAATGCCTGTTTCATTCCATTATTGAAGTTTGTGTGATATTGATTTTGCCATTTTAGCATTGGGAGTTAACACATGCTTAGATATATTCACAAAATTTAAATACCGAAGCCAGGTTTTATGCCACCTGAGTTCTTTAGTACTGACTAGTCCAACTATAATCCATTAACGTCTTCAATCCTTTCCAAATTACTTCTGATCACACATAGTATAATCCATCTCGACAAACTTTAAACACCGAAGCCAAACTGAAGTTGCCAAAAAGAATCCAAGTAATGCTAATTGTTTTATGCTGCTTGAGTTCTAGTAATCCAGCTATAGTCCATTAATGTCTTTAATCCTTTCCAAATTACTACTGATCACACACAGTACAGTAAAACCTGTCTTGAGCACCTCTGCTAATAATGCACAGATCAATTTTATTATATAAATGCACTGTTGTGAGTGACCATCTGTAGAATACAACCTGCAACCCTGACTTTTTGGTAAAATATGTATTTCAACACTGCTATGAATGACTGCATCACAAAAACAGAGATCAACACCAGTGACCTTGATTTAATCCTTTGTAACCATGACCGCTTGGTATGCTTACAAAGTGCAGATTATTCCAAATAACACTGCCATGAACAGCCGTATCACGAGAACAGAAACAAACACCAATGACCTTTATTTAATCCTTTGTAACCACAACCACTTAAAAAGTAAAGACTGTTCTAAGAAATAAAAAAAATAATAATTAGGCTGTGGCTACTGGTTTCCCCAATTTTACAGGTCATGCATGTGCCATTTTTTATAGAGTGTAAACCAGACTAAAGTACATATCACTAACTGCCACTGTAGTACCAAAGTCATGTGAATATCCATTACGAATAATCAATCTTTCTTCAAAGCGAATAGTCATGGATGTACATTGTCAGTTCAAAAGTTTGTATTGTTTCTTTATCTTTTGTGAAAACCCACACAACCCTGATAATGTCAACCTGAGAAATATTTTTAAAGGGATTCAGTGTAGCAGTCGAGTACATTGTTTGTCTTTGGAGTTAATCTATAATGCCTGGAGTGAATGAGGTCTTTGTCTTTAATACTAGTAAGCAAGAATTGTTTTCCGGATTCAATTGTCATTGTTAAAGGGTTGTGTTGTTTCTTTCCTTTTTTAATGTTATGGTAATTCAAGCCACACACCAAGCCATCATCTGTTCACCTTGGTACAGATGGTTACAACCTTTGTTTATCGAGTTAATCCCTTTATGTCATCGCTGAATTAAGCCTTTGACTTTTGTCTCTAAATAAATGTATTCTGTTTCTGATTCCCCAAAGCCTGATCAAAACTGCAACAGCCATTATTACAGTTGATCACTGATAACATTAACACCTTAATAACAATGACAGATCCTCCAATGAAAAAGAGAAAAATTCTAACACTCGAAGAATATTACCTTAGTTCATTTTGCAATTCATATATTAATATATGTACATGTGATCTTCAAATATAAACGTGGTTCATATTTCATGATAGATGTAGAGCTTTATTGCTGTTTAAAATTATTTTCAGATGAATGCATGCAATATTGTAACAAGAATCATGAATAAAGAACACAGTACATGAACAGTAATTGTGGTTATTTTATCTTCTTAAACAGTGCTGAATTTTGACCTTGGAAACCAGTCCTTTTGCAGAAACCTGTTATGAAAGACAACCTGTCTTGACAAACTGCTTTTTGTTGGCAGAAGGGGTGGTCTCTCAAGACATGATTTACTGTATAATCGAATGGTTACTTTTAAGTCATTGTCTGTTGAATTAGCAATTAAAAAAGTGTCATGCTGTGTTAGCTAGTTCAAAGTCATGTGATCACCAGAGGTTTTTACTCTAAATATAATTCATGGGAAGCAAGGTATGAAACAAAATGGAAAAATTTCTGTTCCAGAATATTTTTTAATTACATTTTGAAAGTGGGTGATTTCAGTAAGTGATGGGAGGGACAGAAGACAGCCCTCATCATGGGAGGAAAACCCTATCGACAGGGACATTCACATGTATGCAGATATGTGCGGGACCCATGTATGTTAGATTAAAGTTGTGTGGTGTGGTGATGAATGTGCTTACTGTGTATTACAATGTATCATATCAATGCTTGATTTAATAAAAACTAACTTTTAGGTCAAATTTCAGTATTTTATACCTGCTGACAAATTTCTTCATTTCAGAATGAGTTTATTTTATTCTGAAGTCATTAAATGCACGATATACTGCATATGTACATGCAGATGTTTTGAGCAAAATGCTTACCAAATATATCTTACCCAAATTAGACATGAACAGTTAAGATAATGGGGATTTTGAAGAGGTGTAGTTCTGGAATAAGGTAAAGATTGGCATTATGCACACACAAAAAAACCAACATAAGGAAAGGTATTTTTTTATGTATTTATATTTGTAAACAATGGGAATTATATATTATGAACATTTGCAAAAATATTATGCTATCCCCACAACCACAGGAAATAATGATTTATGTGTTCAAATATCCATTGAAAACTACAATGTATACAATTCTGCAAACAAATTATGAGTCTTAAGGGTTCATTAAAACTTCATTTAACTTACTGGTAAAATTTAAAAGAGCCCAATCCAGAAAAATCCATTCCATGGAATATAAATGTACCCTTCTGCAGGATATACTGTATCAATAAACAAACAAATTATATTTATAGTGAATCAAACAACAATCTGAAATAATTTTTAATGCTATTTCTGATGTAAAACAGTTCTTGTAATTTATAGTTGAATGATTTTTAAACAGTCCAGATCGTGCATCTCCAGCAATTGCAGTCCAAGTTCTAAGGCAATAACAGCCTCGGGTGCCAACAGGATCATGTGTTCCTCCTCTTTCTTTCCCTCCTCAACTCCAGTAACACTGCTCTTGCAAACATCACCAAAACTGTCAATGTCAATCTCCTCATTCCCCCTACAAACATCTTTAGTTTACTGTTATACACTGGGACATCCAGAGTCAATGTTCACCCAGTCATTGATGTTCTTGGTATAAGAGCATCCCTATGGTTCTTACTTATCAAATTTATGTAGTGTTTAAAAACACATCCTCTGCTTCAATGACATCTTGTTTATCAAATTCCTTGAAGTCGTAATCCTCGCTTGGAAAAGACTCATTTAATCCTCTGATTCAGCAGTTCTCAGTGGATGTAGACCATATTTTGTCCTAAGCTCTCATAGCAAGACACACATTGCTTCTTTGATTGTCAGACCCTTCCAAAATTCACTCCCATCTAAAGTTGACTCTGAATGCTGATATAATGCCCTGGTCAAGTGGCTGAATCTTTGAGGTAGTGTTCTTCTGCAGTTACATTACTTTTATTTTCCCCTCATATGTAATCAGAGTATTGGCAGGGGTGGGTGGGCTGGGCAGTTATCCATAAATAGGAGCACATTCTCCTCAATCCCCTTTGATGTCATATGAGCATGCACATGGAGTACAAACTGTCTGAAGAACCACCCTTCAAAGATAGTACATGCCATCCAAGCATTCTTTGCTGTGTGCATAGGCAAAATGCATCATCTTCATATTCATGTGATGAAAACAAAAAGGTTTCTCAAAACAAGTCAATCAATCTTTAATCTTCTTGAAACACTCATTTTTATGTTGGTGAGTTGTCACTAAAAGGGTACTGTCTGGAAACAATCTGTAGTAAAGGCCAGTTTTATCACAGTTGTATACTTGCTTGTCAGTGTAGCTTCCCAAATGAATGCCTTCAGGCAGCAGGGTCAGTAATCCCTCAGTAGCTTTGGAATCAGCAGATCTCATTTCACTGCATACAGCTGCCTGCTGAATTCAATGGATTGCTGAAATCTCAAGAATCAGCCTTTACTTGCCTTAAATTCATTGTGTCCCAGTGATTTGGAAAAAAAATCTCAGCCTGTACTTTAATGACACCAGAAATGGGAACTCCTTTTTTCTTCTCTTAGATAAATAATGTGAACGCCACTTAATCATGGCCAGTGTCTTGCAAAATAGATATTTCTTCCCCTTTAATTCTTCCTCTGTCATACAGAAAATCTCAGGTTTGTCTCAACATTTACCCAGACTCTCACACCAATATCTCTAGACAACTTTTACTTTGCTCTCTCCATTCTTTACTCTATAAACTGCACTGAATTTATCCTGCACAGAACATATTTTTAATTTTTGAGACAAAGGACTTGGATCCACCATGACTTTTTGAATTGAAGCGAGATCGCATTTGGAGTCATCTGTAAACATGTACATGTATATACTTCTTGGACAAAACAAGGTGCAAATATTTTACCGTAAGCTACACATCAAAGTGAACAAAATTCTGATGTCACTCTCTATGAACAATATAACTCCTAATTGTCATAACCAGAGTATTTATAGCATATTAGACTTTGTTAGAGCTAACTGACCATTTGATCTAAATAATGGATTGATTAATGCATGGATTGGTTGTTATAGTAAAGATGACACAAGCCATTTTCTTTAGTTTTGCTGGAATACAAAGCAATGTAATCCATATGTAGTAGTTTGCTAATCTTAAATGCACAGACCAATTTACTGATCAAAGCTGTATTCTTTTTTTTCATAACATAAGCTGTTTTCTTTTTCTGTTACACTATATTAAAGTTTATCCATCCTTAATAGAATTGATCTTACAGTGCATTTATTATTTGGAGTATTATAGTGAGGGAGTATCGTATCATGTGCAAAAGAAATTCAATATTGAAGCAGGTGGAAATAATGGACTTTATTTATTTTAATTGCAAAACTTGAATTCATAAATGACAAAAAAGAAGATATTTTTGGGGAAAAGTCTTCATTTGTCCGATGCATCAATATATACTTTTATGATAAAACCTATTGAGACTTAGTATATCATACTTGCCATATTCACAGAGAGTGTTGGGAGGTTTATGAGACTCAAAAAGTGTGTTTAAGGTCACAAAGGGGGTCAGTGTGTGTGACCCCTCAAAAGCGACATCATCCAAATGACAATAAGCTTTCAAATCAGCCTATAGCAAATGACTGGAAATTCAAATCTGAATAAAAGAATATACCATCTGTTTTCTCTGAAGCATTTAATATACTCACCAAAGAAAATGGTATACTTAGCATTGTCAAATAACATCACCACACACATATGTACACATGGTCACAACCTCACAGACATTAAATACAAAAATATACCAAGTTACTGTCTTTAAAATCCATTGGACAGTGGAATTTAGTTTTAATTACATGCAGTCTTTGCAGCTTTCAACAGTTTAGTAATTTGTTTGAAGGTAATGCAAGTGTCATTTGTGTTCATCTTTGCACTCATTCGAGATTGAATGGTGCTGTTGTTCAACCTTCCCTGAAGATCTTGTTTAATTTTTCTAAGTATAGAAAATGCCCTCTCTGCATCTACATTGCTGTGAGGGAGTGTTAAACATGAAATGGCCACACGAGTCAGATTATCACTTTTCCAACTACTGAAATAGATTGATTGATTTTGGAATTAACGATGTGTGTGGTCATTCGGCCATGTATGTTGGTACTACAAAATAATCATGTTTTGCATTTTATATATGGAGTAAAAATCCGACTTCAAAGAAACGTTGCCACTGATCACAAACTTTAATAAAGATGGCTTCAACATTCTCATTCAATGCAGTCAGAGATGTGTAATAACATTTGTTCTTCAACACGCGTCTCTTTGATGTACTTAACTTCAGACAAATAGGGTTGTTCCACTTAGTGTACTTTACCTATGCAAATTAGCCTAATGGACTCTCCCTCACCAGTGCTCAAAGGATTTGACACGACACATCACCCTAGCTATTGTGAGCCAATTAAGTAAATCTCCAATAGTTGGCTGTTTATCTCTGACCGCCTTATGTTTTAATTGCCTCTAAAACGCTGTATAAACTGCCCCAAAGATAGTTTTGCATGAACTCTGAGCAGAACTGTTTACTGTTTATACATACACAGATTACGGGCATATATCATGGTGGTCAAGAAATATACGTTTTCTATTAGGGTTTTTTTTGTGTGAAATTTTTTTTTCCCGCTAAGATGTCTGAAAATCATGTTTTTCTAAACACGACTATGTTGGAGGGTTTGGGAGTCCAAAATCATATTTTTGCGTGACATGTCATGTTATGGCATGTATGGTATATACAAAATAAAATAAAACTTTCTGAGACTTCGTAAATATATATGGGATATTTTCTTTTCCTATGTTAATACCGGATATATTTCATCGTGTTGTACAAAAAAACAAGACATTTTAATGAGTGGCAAAGCCATGAGTTAAAATATATTGTTTGTGTACCACACAATGAAATATATCCAGTATTAACTTAGGAAAAGAAAATTTTCTTTCTATTATATACTTAACTTGCTTCTGAATCAAAGCTTAGAAGATTAAACTGACTCCTCCACACATCAATTCCATTTATTGGCTGATCATAAACAATATCAACAATTTGAAGGAACTGTTGATTTGGGGTGAACTAATCTGTTGCAATAAATAACATTTTTGACATTTTGCAAATTATTTTACCCTATCTGACCACAAAAGCAAGTCCGATTACACAATGCAACACATCAGGTTTTTCACATTGTTGTCAGACTATAGTAAAAGGGACAGAACTTCATACAGAAGCAGTGATGATTCAAATATCGTCATCAAATGACAATTTCCATTCCTGAGAGCGAACAGAGTTTCCATTTATTGCTTAAGCTCCCAAAATGCTTGTTTTTCTTGCTGCATATATCACTTCCATTGGCACACACAATTAAATGTCACACAGCATGATGTGAAATCTTGTATTTTACATGCAAAAATATAAGGATATATTTTTCACATGTGAAAATACAGGAACTGACAAAATATGACAAATATTTCACCACTAATTTTCTGTATTTCACCTGTAAGTATATGATAAAAAATAAAAAAAAAACAAGGTGTTTAGTCATAAACAAAAATCTTCTCACCAACAAGACCACATTTGGAGTAGCAGACAATATATACTCTGGAATGAAGGACTGGTGCTGAGGCAACGGGAGTTAAGTGCCTGCAGAGATATACAGCACAACAGCTGACCCAGTCTGGTCTAGACAGGATTCAAACCCATTACCCACTGGTTGTGAATTGAAGAAAAGGACCGAGACACCATGTGGAGGAAGGAAATATTACTGCAATATACTACTCATCAAGATGCATCAATGTAGTTTATGAAAACAGGCATGTTGGCACAATCCTGGCAATATATTGCCAATTAAAAGTAAAGCTTAAAAAATATAAAGGTAAAAATTTTGAAAAACTTTACAAAGGTTTGATCATTGTAGGTTCAAAACAAAGTTTTACTAGATGGAATAGGTTTAATAATACAGAGGATGTAACATGCGCATAGCTAAATCATACATGTGATTCTACTGGCAGTAGGACAAAAATACTGTTTTAAAGGCCATCTAACGCACTAACAATTTTATAACTGAAATCTACTGCTTTTGAAAAGAAAAAAAAAGATTCTAATTTTTTGTTAAAGACAAAACACGATATTTTTGTGCGTTCTATCCCCACATTACAAAAACAAGTGGGAACCAGTCTACTGGGGACAGGAAATGTTATATCGGTGCAATGATGTAATCAGATTAAGAAGGCTAACCTGCGTACACAACAAGCTATAAATTGATTACCTTACTGTTGTAACCTGAAGAGTTTAAGGCCAAATGCGCAATGTTTTATGAGATGTTATAAGTAATAAAGGGATCAAAAGTGGTCCATGATGTCTTTTGAGTCTTTGAATAAAAATAGGCTGACCTTTGGCGGAGGTGAGATAATAAGGAGAGACCAACCCCACCCCACCCCAAAAAAAATGAAACACTTTAATGAGTAGGTATTTTTATTTTTAGCATTGTTTAATTGTTATTGCATTGTTCAAGATGTATTTAGAGCAATATTTAAGGGCAGTTGATATATGTTTTAGTTGATGTCAAAATTCTGAAACATGCACTTTCTCCCAATGCTACAAAAATAACCGTCTGGGAAATATGAAATTCGGGAACAGATCTTAAGTCCACCTCAGAAACTTACTCCTCAGGATGAACTTAGCTTGGAGGAGTATTGGAGACAGTCAGCAACCTTAAAAACCCAGCCACAGGAAAACTGAAGTTTGAACTTTCTTGCAGGCTGAGCGTGGTTGTTTTGTCATTGCCACATTCTAATGCTGATACAGAGAGGGCATTCTCCATTCTTTGCAAAATAAAGCGATTCAAGGGGAAATATGGACCAGAAAACTATCAAGAGCCTGTTAAGTGTGAAACTTAATAATCACAATTTATGTCATCAGTGGTCACCAGTCAGTGATCTTGTGGAAACTAAAAATGCTTGTGGATTTTATAAAAACATCTTTGCAGTGAACTGAGATATACAACTCTTCCTTTTTCATTGAACTGTCATACACTGACTTGTATTAATTATTATTGTAACATTTTCCATCAGAATCTGATTCATGTTCAAAACTTGCTGTTTTATTATAGTATGAAGAAAATACATATTATGGCAAAACATGCACTCTTTTCCTTTTCAATCCCCTTAAAACACATACAATTTATGTCGATAAAAAAATCTACTGGTTTATAAGCCAATCTACTTATAAAAATTTGTAAATAATCTGGTTTAATGTCCTGATTCTGTCACATGTATGGCTGAAAAAATGTTACTCAAGTATGAAAATTAGGTCACAGTGATCTAGTTTTGATATGGTTGAGATTTTCAACTTGAGATGCATCCAAATACCAGTGTTTGTAAAATAGGACCTAATCTACTGAGTGTGAAACAAATGGATAGCTGAAAATATAAATGCCAATCAGATGTGAAAATTAGGTCAGAGTGACCAAGTTTTTGTATGGTTGAGTTACACACCTTAAGATGCATCCACATACAAATTTTCATTAGTGCAGGTTCAATAAGGTAAAATAAGGTGTAACAGAGAGCTGAAAATATCAAAATCATGAGCACGAAAATTAGGTTATAATTACCATTTTAGTATGGCTGAGTTATTCACTTTGAGATACATTCACAAACCAATTTTCATGCATGTAAATAAATAGGGTTCAATCTATTATGGGTATAAAACGAATGAATAACTAAAAAAAAAAAGACAATCATACTAGAAAGTTAGGTCACAGTGACCATGTTTTGGTATGATTGAGTTACTCACCTTAAGATGCACCCACATACCAATTTTTTCATTAGTGTAGGTGAAATAGGGTCAAAGATATTGAGGGTATAACAAAATGATTGCTAAAATTATTAAAGTTATTGAAAATTAGGTCACAGTGACCAAGTTTTTGCATAGTTGAATTACTCATCTTGAGATGCATCTACACACCAATTTTCATTAGGGTGGGTGAAAAAGGGTCAAATATATTGAGGGTGTAATTAATGAGTAGCTACAAAATATACCAGTCATTTTAAGGATGAAAATTAGGTCACAATGACTTAATTTTGGTATTACTCATTTACTCTACCAGAGATGCATCTACATACCAATTTTCACAACCACAGGTGAAGCAGGGTTCAAAATACTGATGGCATGACTAACAAACACAATGCTATATCCCCTCCAAACTTCAATAGCGAGGTGGTAAACAATTAAATATGACAGCAAGTAGTATGTTCTTACAATAGCTGGCACAATAGTCTTACTTCAGCCATGAAATGTTACACATTATGCCATGCTGAAATTTCACCTCAAATATCATCAATATCCTGGCATCCCTGAGATATCGTTCATATGGATAATCTTTCATGAAGCCCAGCCCTCCAAGCACCTGTAGACACTCATTAACACACATCCAGCACCCTTCTGAGCTGAAGATCTGAAAACAAAGCACAATAAAGTTGTAAAGATTATAGCTCACATATAATTTACTGACATATTTTCATTTTCTCACCAGGTTTGCACTTTCAGATCAGGCTTAAAATTTTGTACTAGAAAATGGGATTATTAAATATGCTGATAAATATTTTCAATTTTCAGAACTTGAGGAAAAAACCAAGCTTTGCTTCCTGATTGGGATGGATATGCCTGCACAAATATAAAATTAATACAATCATACATACAAATATGAAAAAGTGGTTTATCCATTTTGTTTCATATTATTGGAATAGTTTTCACATTTTTCTTTGATTTCTGAAGAGAAACTATAATTTGCATATGATGCATCACTTTTTCTCCCTAAAAATGAAAAAGGAGATCCATTTTTCTCCATATAAATGAAAATATATGTCATATGCACTGGAAGCAGCCAATGCAGACTTTTACTGACATCCCAAATCAAGCATGCCCTTACAAATTGTTGCCTCCCATTAAGTTTGATTATTTAAAACAACTTATTAATGATGGAACTCCAACATGTTATCGATTCAACATTATCAGGGTTTGACAAAGCTGTGCCCATAGCCAACGGCTTACCAGAATGCTGGATCTGGGCAACCATATACTTTAGTCAGTGGGCTACTATACGATATTATGAATTGTTCAATATTTTTTTTAAACTTTGGTATGGTGTTTACTTGTCAAGCTTGTTATCCAGTTGCTCTCCGACTTTTCAGTAGGAAAGTGATTAGAGTCATTTTAATTAAAATTGCATTCTTAGCACTAAAATTGACTATTAAACAGTTTTTCTGTATTGGTGAATCACATATGCATCGTGGACTGCACATGTAAAGTTTGTAAACAATGTGATCTGTTCCAGTATACAGATTTTTTGTTTGTTCAGCTAATTATTTATCATGCTTAATTCTCTGCTAGATTTGTCAGAAATGTACAAGTGTGCAAGCTTCAGGGATATCAGCAAATGTTTTATGAATTTGCAATTCTTCAATTAGTTGGCTGCCACAAAGTGTGAGGTAAAGTAGGTGAGGGAGTGGGTAGGTAATCTGGGATGAACATCAAAATGTGCCATGATTCCATAAGAGATGTCCACGAGATGAATATCCAAATGTACCTATAAATCATACATGTACTATACAATACTACAAGGGAGGACACTTCCCTCCCTTCTCGCTTGACCTATTTAAGAATCAACACTGATATTTCAAGCCACACTTCACATAACATAATAAATTTTGCTCCACATAATCATTGAGATGATAATTTTGCAGATCATTATTATTTACGTATGCACCTGCCAAACTGAAGTTATTGATGCAATGTTGTCAGTTATCGATTATAGGATGACAATATTAGCAAATTACATGCAAGTTTATCAATCACATTCTTGTTGTTTCTTAGGACTTTTTCCTTTTCACAAATCAAATTCTACAATTGCCCTCATGCAGTGAACTTTAGCTGAGGCAAGTTGAGTTTGTGTCCATGTAGGTATGCTTCTGATTTTTATGTTTTCATTTTTAAAAGAAAAATGGCACTGATTCTATTTCAAATGTCTTAAGGAATAAAGCGAGTAATTTCATTGTTTTTTTTTAAAGATGTAAAGTACTGAACATTTGACAGATATGATGCTGCAGCCCTTTTAAAATGGATGGTTGAACTAAAATTCAGGATCTCTTTAAAGGATGGTCATGAATAACACTTACATGTTTCTTAGACTTGTGAATTAATTTTGTAATGTTGAACTAAATTAAATACTTATGTTGTTTTGCCTAACATGTAAATCACAATAAATTTTGTCCAGGTTTCATAGTAGATGTTGCTGTAATCTATTTCAGTGAATGGTACTTGAACTATACAAGAAGCAGAGGAGAATGCATGATTTTATTCTGAGAGGATTTGTTGAGAAGAGGTGGTTTAGTGTACTTCAAATGGCTAACATTTTTGTTTTTCACCTAAAAATGTACAATTTAACAGATGGGGGTGGGTGAACCTAACCATCTGACCCCCCCCCCCCCCCCCCCAATGATTTCTATACTGAAGTGAAGTAAAAAAGTGTCTAAAGCCATAAGGAAAAAAATCTGAAGATTTTCCCTCATACTGGAGAGAATGACTGAGAGATTCCTTAGACTTAAGAACTTGCCTTTCTGTGGATCACCCTGAATTACTGGAATCTTTTATAATTCATTTTATATGATCCAGATCATACACCCACCAAGTCTCCTTTATCTGCTCTCTGTGCAACAATTTTGCAAGGAAAGCAGTATGCTTCATTTAGAAAAGACACAATGTAACAGCTTTTAAAATGTTTTGCGTATGAAGTGATATTACAAAAAAAATTGAACAGCATATCAGGACATCATGGTACTCTATTGAGAAGTTTCATTTTAACAAGCTTTTAAATGTTATGATAGAAAACTACTGATGCATTGCACAACTATATGAAAGAATGTTTAACTTTGATAAATACCGTTTTAAGCAATTATGATAAATATGGTTTGAAACAAATATGAATTTGTATTCATTCCTTCCACTTTGTTTCCTTTGATTTATTCACAGATTGTAGAGGTCCCCAGTGATTAATAGTGAGCAGAGCTTGAGCATGTATAATGAGTTTTCTAGAAAGTGTGCACATGTAAAACAAGATAGGTTAAAGGTACACCCTCAGCAGTTGGAAAATGGTGGCACTGGAAGTGCATGTAGTCTCTGCCATTATCTTCCAGTTTTGCAAATGCTCCATTATAAAAATAAAGAAAGACAAACAAGTGATTGTAATGTTAAGCATAGGTTATTTTCTTACTCATAGGACTTGTTGACTGTTTAATATATCTGCCACTATGCTGGAAACCTATGTTTTATTTTTTGCTGCAGTATTGATGTCCAGCATGGTTACAGCATGATAGTATATTAGTAGGAACCTGGCACTGCCACCTGCCACCATGCTGATTACCTATTCTGTTACTATGCGACAAGTTGATTCCTTCCTGGCCAACAAACTGATAGATGCAGGAACTTTATAAGTAGCCAGTGATGGCATAGGAGGAGGCAGGCAAAACTCTGGTGGCAGAAGCTGGAAAACTTCTTTGATCAATGCGCAAAAGGCTGAGACTTGAACGGACATCAAAGGATAAAGCATGGAAGATGGTGCTTGTAAGTGTTCTCACTGACAGAAGAATAGGGTGATATGGATGCCTATTGTGTTGCATGTGATGAAGCAGGCAAAACCAGCCAAGATGGATGGTGAACAAGACTTGGAATCAAGTCAAGTTGTGACACTGTTACCTCCAGACAGTCACGAGGCAAATTGCTGATGGTGCAGGAGTGGTACTTAACATCTGGAACCGAAGCATCACCATAGGCAGTGCTGGGTCATGACAGCAGAGGCCAGTGTCAGATCTGTCCGTGTAAGGCTGCAATACTTCAGGGAGTCTGGTATTGGATAGCGAAAGTCTGTTCTTCAAATACCGGTAACTCAACAACAAAAAAAATCTGAATCATAGCCTGTTCTGAGGCTAGGAATTCTGGCTGTTATGATTATCTGTGTCTGGAAGCCGGGACTGGGTATACTGGGAAAAGTAGATCACCATACATGGTCCCGGGAGCAGCAAAGGTCAAGGCTGTATCAGAGCTGGTGCTGTCTGTACCCGACTGTCATCTAACATCAAAGTCTGGTACTGGTTATCTTGGAATAGATCACTGTAGCCATTAGTGGGATGTGCTAGTATGTCCATCACTGGGCCAGACACCAAGGGCAGCGATGGTACAGTATGTGAAACCCATGATGATCTGGCATGGTCAATTTTCCATGTAAAATATTTCTGCTAAGCGGAGGTGGTATTGACAGTGATACTGATGGAGCCTGCATCTCTGTTGGTGCACTGCATCGCTATCCCAATTCATCTGCTTGGAAAAGACAGTTGCCCATACATTTTCTATCATGTGTATTGCAAGAATGGCCTGAACTGCACCCCATACAACTGAGACAAGTATCATGATTAAAATGCTTACACCTGGTTCAATTAGTCCTGCCCACTGCGCTGATACATGTAATTATACAGAGCAAAATGATGGCATACACAGGTGAAATCAGTCAAGTGTCACCTGAACTTACTGTGAAGAGGATGCTAATTAAAAAAATAACTGAAAAAATAATTACATGAACAACCCTACGGCATGTAATAATAGACAGTTACTTGACAGAATTCATATACCAGGTATTACTGAGATGAATTGAAGTACTACAGACCTTAGGGCAGGTAATTAAAATGGCACTTACACGAATATCATATGACAAAGCTAAATAAATAAAATGTGAATTCTTCGACTATGAGAGAAGTAGAGCAAGAAACATAGAGAAATATACTGGAGTATACTTCTCTATGTGACAAAACTCCACAGAATCACTAAAATGATGTAAAAGTAGATTTGATTTTGCTAGGTCTAGGAAAGGCACATGCTTCCTAGCAATACCAAAAGTATTAACTTATGTATGGACGGGATTTGGAGCCAATCCATCTATCTAAAGGGAGATCACTTTTGTCTGACCTCCAACAAGGTAGAGAGAAAACTTTTAACACTTTTGTTGTTAAAAAACAAGCTTGTGAGGGTTGGATTTGTGAGGTAGTGGTTGTACTCATTAATGTATTATGATTGGGTAATGTATTTGAAGAAGAAATGAAAATTTCATTAATGACTTAATAAGTGAGGTTGGAAACTTTTATGATTTTTACAATTTTAGAGCCACATACAATATTAAATTAAATTATTTACAGTTTTACAGTGTGACTGAAGTCAAGAAAGATGGACTACTAACTTACATGAACAGTCTGAGGAAAATTAATGGCAAGAACATTATAAGTTAATCTATAAAACTTCTGTTCATAAAAGCTGTCAAGTTTGTCATAGGGTATCAATACATTCTTAAAGAATTGTGGAATAGTTCCTCATGATCTGTGTACATTCTTAAAGAATTTTGGAATAGTTCCTCATGATCTGTGTACATTCTATAAAGTGAACTGTGGAATAGTTCCTCATGATCTGTATACATTCTGTAAAGTGAAATGTGGAATTATATTTGTCTGCTTATTGTGTAACTGATGCAATTCATTTGTACATATGATAAACAGAATATTTGCCTTTTTATAAAATTAAATATGCAGGCTTTAATAACCAGACCTGCAGCCTCACTTTTGATACTTTACATTCTTACACACACACAGACACAGATGTTCTCTCATATTTACAGTCTTTCTCTGTCACATAAGCACTTTCCCTACTTCACACATGCACAAAGAAAGTTCTGTCTCTATGAAATCATATTGGGAAACATGAATGTTTTTGGTTTTAAAACTTTTTTTTTTTGGGGGGGGGGGGTTTGTGTTAAAGATTAAGGCTGGTGTCTAATGTGTTTGTACATCTACTTATAAATAAAATGACATTTTTTCACATCTGCAATACCCTCAGTAAATCAAAATCCTCTCAAAACCTGAAATTAAATTTGGTCCAAAGATTTTTCAGTTTTGAGTAATTTCACTATATATATTTTTAAAAAATGTAAAACATTACAAAAAAAAGAGTTTTTTTTTTTTTTTTCAAAGCAAACCTACAAAATACTATATGAAGGATATTAATTGTTAATGACATTTAAGAAAGTAAAAAGGATATACTTGAAGCTAACAGTCATATTAAAGACCTTCTTTGGGAAACTAAGTTTCAGCTTTATTACCAGGTTATTTTCCCATCAGCCTGCTGGGCTACGGTTGACTCATAATAAAATATGTCAGTCCCTGATTATTAATCAAAACAAACATAACATGACGATAATTTATACCTTTATTGTGCAGATTTATATTAACACTTCAAATAAGTTCATAAAATGATCTTGGTCTTGTCACTGCTGTATTGTACACAAAATGTCTTGCTAAAATAATAACTAAGGGGCTACACGTACTATTATGTCAACAAGCCACCTTGTAGTCAAAACCTGCCATGGCACAGAGAGTCAATTTTCTTTTTAAAAACAAAATGTTTCAAAATTGCTTCAGTGGTTCACAATCAGAAGCAGTGCAAAAATGTACAGTAAATACTGAGATTCAGATCTACAGTAACATACAAGTTCTAATATGAAAATAATCTCTGCTTGCCCTGATAAAAACCTAACGTTTTTATGTGCAAGCTGCTGATAATAGTGAAGCTAAGCCATTCTTCTCCTTACCTTGACCATAGCTGCTTCAACAGACAAGTCAGGCTTCTCGTACATGTCAATTATTCCAGCTGTCAGGTATGCCATACTCTCCATTGCATATGTAGTCACTGCCATCTTAGCAAACTTCTCCTATAAGTTAACTGTACACTATCACTACAGAGTATATGATGCCAACTTATAAAATATATTATTGTTATTACATTTTCACTCTCATTAGGTATGAGGGTTAATTCAATAGCTCATGGGCTTTGCATATAGAAAAAAAAATGAAGATACATTAACTAAAAGTTCAGCATAATTTATTAATACAGTTTGTGAACATACTGCTGACAGTTTACAACTTCCGTATATACTCACATATAGGCCGAATAATTCAGGGAAAAAAAAAACCGAAAGAAGGGAGGTTGGCTTATCTGGGGGCCAAGGTCTATTATAGCAGTACTAACACCATATAAGCCATTAACCAGGTCACCTCAGTACATGAGGGCCTGGGGGTTCAGGTTAGAAAGGTTAGAACACCTCAGTATATGAGGACCTGGAGGTTCAGGTTAGAAAGGTATATTATATATATATATATATATATATATATATATATATATATATATATATGTATATACACATTCGTCCTGGACTTATGGGTCGGCTTATGCGCGGATCATGCAATTTTTAATGTTTTCAACTATTCAGTTGGGGGGGTCGGCTTATACGTGAACGGACTTATACATGAGAGACATACAGTAGATCATTTTTTAACTTCATGCATCGCACCACATCACATTGTGATATGAAATTGATACTCTCTACATTGTGATATCTCTGTCATTCTTCCACCTCTAAAAAATTTCTTTTCTTCTGTGAGGTTTCTCTGAACTATTCCATATTCCAAAGCCAAAGTTTATAAAATTTCCCAAGAAGTAATGCAATGGTCTTTGTCTATCTTTGACTCCACCTATGTTATTTTGTTCTTGCCAGTACTATCTATCAGTCTACCAGTTATCTCAATATCACCAAATGTCAAAGTTCCTTTTTAAAATCACTAGTACTACTGGTATAATGTCTTGCGCTTTCCTGAAGCCATTTGAAACATCTTGTTTCAGCCGGCATATCTAAGGTTAACACAAATTGTATGAAAGACATGTGAATTGCACCATTTTCCCGTCCAGCACCACATTTTAGCAAAGGTGTTGTCTGGTTTTGGTGTGGTGTATTATAGCACAGCAACGTTTTTTAGTGCTGAGGGAATTGGAGTAAAGTGCCTTGTCCAAGGGTGCACTACAGTTGCCAACCTGGGCTGATCCAATGGTTGTATTTGAAACAAGTACAACTTTGTCTGTAGCTTTGCAGATCTTCTTAGAATGATATTTGTTGGATCAAATTAACATCAGTTTCAAACAGTATCAAATCATAATCTGAATATGCAATGATGTAATAGAACAATGCAATTTTACATTATTTTTTTCTCATTTAAATAGTATTTACACATTAACAAATATTAGTATTGAGATGTCAGTTCAAGATGCAATGAGTCACTTTATAGGACTTTAAAGAATATGTTATACGTATTTAACCAGAGGTAGCATTCTCACAAAATTCTGTGTAGTGGTCTCAAAATAATTATAACAATATATGGTGAAGTTTGATTTATGAAGCTTTTTTTCCCTTTTATATTTATAATCAGTGTCCATGATTTTTTTATTAACACCTTTAGCCTATACAATGTGAACTGTATTTTACTAAAAGAACGAAAATAGTTGTAGACTTCACTGTTATGCAAATTAAACAGGTGTAATCCAGAAATACACAGAGGATATGTTCTTTTCCTATTTTAATACTGGATATATTTCATCATGTGGTAAAATAATTTTTATATTTTAATGAGTGGTGAAGCCACAAGTTAAAATCACTCGTTTTTTGTACCACAAGATGAAATATATCCAGTATTAATGTAGGAAAAGAAAATTTTCTTTTTATTATATACCATACTTGCTTTTTAATCGAAGCTTTGAAGATTAAACTCACTCTTCTGCACACCAACCACATGTCCCTTTTCATAAGTTCACCTCAATTTCAATTGCATTTATTGGCTATCATAAAAATATCAGCCATTTGAGAGAATTGTTGATTTAAGATGAACTAATCTGTTGCATCAACAAATTATATTTTTGACATTTTGTAAACTATTTTACCCTATCTGACAACATAAGCAAGTCCAACTGAGCAATGCAACACACCTGGTTTTTCACATTGTTGTCAAGCTGGTAAAAAGGACATAACTTCGTAAAGCAAATGGTGAAGAGTCAAATATCTTCTGCAAAAAATAATTTCCAAGCCTGAGGGGTTATGCAGTTTCCATTTATTGCTCAAGCTCACAAAATGCTTGTTTTTCTCGCTGCAAATATCATTTCTATTGGCACACACAATTAAGCATCACAAAGCATGTTGGGAAATCTTGTATTTTCACATGTGAAAATATAAGGATATATTTTTCACATGTAAAAATATAGGAATTAAAAATATGAAACATATTTCACCAATAATTTTCTGCATTTCACACTTAAATACATAATAAATATCAGATATACAATGACAGAAAGAACAAAACTTGAAAATCATCTCCTTATACACCTTACCTTGATAAGCTTAAATTCACAGAGCTTGCTTCCAAACTGTGTTCGACTGATAGCATGTTCTGCTGTCATTCCTGGGAAGAATGCAGAAAAATAACATTTCTATAGCTGACAAACATGATTACATCTCATTGTTTAAAAAATCTTCCCTCAATATGAAATACCTATCGTCATATACAGAGATGTTGTTTGAGAAGCACAACAAATTGGGACATTATGATGAGCTTACAAATTTATATATCCAAGTTAGCCCCAAAAAAACCAAAACAAAACCAAAAGCAAAAACAAAAAAAGAAGAAAAGCACCAATATATTATATTATGGACTCTGTCCAGTTTATGGCAACCACTAAAGAAGTTCTAGTGCTTTTTTAAGCCTGAGATCTCTCAAGTGTTGTACACTAACCTAAAAGCAAATGCGTTAATGCCTTGTTAGACTTGGTTAATATTGGTCAAGCAGTCATTGCAAAATATAACTGGCCATATCTGATGGCTGACTGGCATCATTTGCACATATTTCCAAGGCTTAAACATCAGGACCCTCTCTCATAAATTTGGTCCAATTTGTTGAGCAGGTGATGATAAATCATTTGAATTTTGTCATTATTTGATGTAACATCAGTCATATTTCAAAGCGTATTGGCATAATTTATACGAATTCATATGCTAGGATACTCTCTGTCAAGTTTGGTCCCAATTAGGCAGGCAGTTTTTTACAGAAAAGGTTGAGTGAAGACTTTATGTCTAGTAGTGGGACCACTTTTGCAGGCAGACTGGCATCATCTGCACAAAATTGAAAGCTCATCTTAGAAGAATTTTCTGTCAAATTTGGTTACAATTGGTTGAGAAGTTCTCATGAAGGAGAGTTTTCATGGTTTTTCAATTCTTTTTTTACAGCAGCAACATTTAACAGTGGATCTGCATTATCTGAATAATAATTTGAACTGTACTGATGCAAAAAAGGTTCTTCATTACTTTGGGTTAATTTGGGTAAATGGTATTAATAAATCTAATATGTCGGATATGCTGACAAATAACATATGATGGCAAATGAAGCACAGATGATGCACACAGCACAACACCAGCAAACGTCATACTACACACATGAAAAACCCTACAGCCAAAACAGCTAAAAATGATTGTCTTACAACAAATGGTATCCACTCAGTGTCATAACTAATCTTAAGGAAATATCACACAACAAATGGTATCCACTCAGTGTCATAATTAATCTTAAGGAAATGTCATACAACAAATGGTATCCACTCTGTGTCATAATTAATCTTAAGGAAATATCACACAACAAATGGTATCCACTCAGTGTCATAATTAATCTTAAGGAAATGTCAAAAAACAAATGGTATCCACTCAGTGTCATAACTAATCTTAAGGAAATGCTGCTTTATTATTCAGTATTCTTATCTATTATATCTTGTTCCAATATATTAAATAATATTATTTTCTATTATACCCTATTAATATCAAACAAATATGATAATGAACATGTCAGATATTTGCAAAATGCATGCTCTGCATGCAAACAATCACCTATGATAATGAACATTTCAAATATTTACAAAATGCATGCTTTGCATGTAAACAATTACCTATGAGCTTCTTTAGGATGCCAGCCCCTGAGCTTCCCATGCTAAATCTGCCACTGTTTAAAATATTCATAGCTATCTGAAAGAATGAAAATGAATGAATATTACTACTGCTCATCACATTACATCGTTCAATTTCCATGTTCTATATGTGGCGCTAGAGCAACACTCATGTTGCCCATGGACACAAAAGGATGACATTGAATGCTCATGATAAAACTCATCTGTCTGCAGAGCTTTTGATATAAAGATGGGCACATACATGTAACAGAACCAAGACATCAGATCAGTAGATTTCAACATTTTGAACAAAAGATTGGCTCTTAAATCATTAAGATTTTTTTATTGACATAGATTTTAATCCATTGTATGGGGACTGAAAATAAAACAAGTGCATTTTTTGTCATTATATGTATTCTCTTTATATTACAATAAAACAACAAGTTTGGGACATGAATCAAATTCTGATAGCAAATGTTAAAATAATAAATAATATTAGTCTGTCCTAGTGGACATGAGTGACAATGTGTGTTGTCCTTGTACACTGGCATTAAAATTTTTGTGTAATCACGAGTCTGGAAACATAACTTTAACCAGTTTGTGCTCTGCCACAAAATTTGCAAACAAAGTCTGCAAGTGCCACTTCATACACTTTTGATACAGTCTAAAATAAGGCCTTCAAAGTGGGTGTGGTTGTTACAGTAGAATAATTGCTCCTATGCAGTGGTGTCTGTATATGCCTCATAATATCATTTCTTCCCTCATATACTATCTTAAAATCCACTGTGCACTAAACAGAGTGCAAACTTGGGATGTTTGCTATTCACCTGCACATTTTGGCTTTCTGACCTGAATTGACTGAAAAAATATCAGAGCTGCCCTTAAATATTCCTCTTAAAACATCTTGAAAAACACAAAAACAATGAACAAGACAACAAATCTAAATATCTGCGCAAGCATTTCTGCTGAAATCATTTTTTGGTTGGTCTCTCCTTTTTATTTCACCTCTACCAAAGGTCAGCCAATTTTTAATCAGACTCACAAGCTATTATGGACCACCTCTGATCCCTTTATTACTTAAAACACCCCAATAAATATCCTGCTGTTGGCTTTAAACTCTCCAAATTACAACAATAAGGTAATCAATTTACAGCTTGTTGTGTACACATCAGCCATTGTGTAACAATTGTTAATTGGATTACTCAGCATGCATCATTGCACCAGGCATTGCACTGGTGGAATAATTCCAGTCCCCAGGAGAGTGGTTTTGACTGGTCTCTGTAATGTGTGGACAAAACAAGTAAAAATACCAATTTGGTTTTTCAAATTTAAAAAAAAAAATCTGTTAATTTTCAAAAGCAGTAGATCTCAACTATAAAACAGTATGTGCAGTTGACAGCTTTTAAAATTGTATTTTGGTCCTACCGCTGGTAGAATCACATGCATGATGCACACCAAATTTGCTGTACATTTAATAAGAACCAGGGAAGTTATTGTGCCAAAACTAAATGGGGGAGGGAGGAGTGTTTTAAGTGCAGTGTTGGATGTGACTTACCCAAATTATAACATTGATTGCTGAAACTAAAATTCATTACACAACTTCGATATAAAGATAGACAAGGACTGTGTTTTAGAGAAAACATGATATACCTCCCAGAAATTATCTAGTTGATACATATCAATAGGTACAAATCTTGACTCCAGGGTCCCATCCAAAGATATGACCCCAATAAAGGAGAGATAGAGGGGAAACGTAGGGCAGCATAAGTGAACATGGTAAGGGTTTATTCAAATATTCATGGTGAAAAAGAAACTGGAACAAAACGTATCTAATTTCTTAATCATACAGCCTCACCAGGAACAGAAACCAGGGGCAAGGGTGGTACAGTGAAAATGAAAAGTATATGGTAGTTATATATCAAATATGATGCTCTAGGTCAGGGGTCTCCAAACTTTATAAGACAAGGGCCATGTTAGATTTTTGAAGGGGGGTTTGTGGGCTGAAGCGACTGTGAAAAATTTAAATATATGCAAAATCGTTTTAAAAATGTACAACACTTTGCGGGCTGGATAAATCGAAGCCGCAGGCCGGATCTGGCCCACAGGCTCTAGTTTGGAGACCCCTGCTCTAGGTCA
The DNA here is from genome assembly GCA_029931535.1 of Margaritifera margaritifera. Classification (NCBI taxonomy): domain Eukaryota; kingdom Metazoa; phylum Mollusca; class Bivalvia; order Unionida; family Margaritiferidae; genus Margaritifera; species Margaritifera margaritifera. The sequence goes on along the minus strand of JAQPZY010001566.1, from coordinate 830,744 downwards.
CTGAAATACCATTTAATGGGTTATTTTCAAATTTATCAATTTAGTCAGAAATATTAATTAAACAATTTATGTTGTAGTGATTGCAGGTATAGCGAGGTTTTTACTTGGACAACCAGCAGTATTAAATATAATGCACCTGGGCTCCATTTAAACAGAGATGCTGATCCCTATTCTTATTGTAGAGTGTGCAATTGGTGTATCCAAAAATATTATCTATTCTAATGCTTAATGCTGCTACAAGAAAAGCAAGAGTCAGACAAAATAATTTATATTATTTGATACTGAACACAATCTAGGTTCTGGTTGGGTAGGCTGAAGTGTTTAGATACTGAGGTATCCTTCTTTTTGCAGACGTCCTTCAGGCATTCACTTATTTTCACTTAAAATTCCCTTTGTGTCCTATCTGTATATTATTTGTTGCATGTGTGACAGGTGAGTAAATAAACAACTATATGTGTGGTACAGAGACATCTTAACTTGGAAGTATATTTGAGGTTTGTATAAGTACTTTTAAAGATTTTGGATTTATCGATTTTTACACAAATAGACTAGTGTAAATGACAGTACTGCAATTCAGTACTTTATTTGTGAATGATTTAGCCATGACACTTAAGAGTTTTCCGGCCTTGTGAAAGGCTGCTTCATACTCATCTGCTTTGATGAGTGTGTAGGTTAAGGTCATGCTGGTTATGTTTCTTTTAAGGTTTCACATATTAAATTAATCTTCCATGAGGACTCAAATTCTGGGCAATTTGTGAACATAGGGCACAAGTTAATCTAAAGACCTCTCACTACTTTGTCTTTGAGGATGCACTGTCTGAGGTGGTCAGCTACCTTTTATAACTTGACATAATTGGATAGGATTGTCCAGGTCTCTTTGTACAAAGGGAGTATATGGTTGGGAAGTAGCAACTCTTAGCTTATTGGCTTCATTAACCAGGTCGTCCAGTTTGCTGTTATTAGTGACACCTCTTCTAATGACTGTTTGATTAGAAGAGTTAGATAGAAGTGCTGATGCACTCACATAAAGGCTCATCGGGCTCTCTGTAGATTTGGAATCTTAGTAGATTGGTATCCCACAGCATGTCATCTTCACTTCCAGTTAAGACTAGAAGAAAAAGCTGTCTGATCGAAATTGGAGGCATCCCCCCTCATCGGCTGGCCAAGGGTGGTCTAGTCACTCCCAGTCCTTGGCCGGTTTTGGCCGATGAGACAGAGTGATCAACTGAACCAATGCATCAACCAGAACTTTTCCTTCTGATGAGTTGCAAGGATAATGAACCTGGTCAGGGACTGGAGTTGACTAGAACACCCCAACAGATGGGAGAGAATGCCTCCACTTTCCTTCAGGCAGCCTTTTCTTACAACCAGCAGTATTGTCTACCCTGAGCAAAATTTGTCTTTGCAGCATTTGCTGAATTATTCTTGACATAATGACTTTCTACTGTGAACCGGTCAAAAAAACTTACTATATCACTGAGGAAAAAATCAAGACAAACATACTATGCATTCAGTTTATGCAATTTGATTGAATATCAGCTCCATAATATTTTGGCATATAATAAATTTTGACAGGATTTACTTTTGTGAATGCAACACGAGACTTCTAAATTGCTAAAATGTATATACCACTAATGTACTATACAGTGGGCCTGATATCACTCTTCGGGCATTCATTCATCCAAAAGGTAAATGTAGTAGTGATAATGCAGGTGCCTTGGGTACTTTAACTGTGTTTTTACTTCGAAAAGCTTCAGCTGGACTAGATTGTGTATTGGCAATTTTTTGTATGAATGTGAAAGGTGTTCATGCTATAGTAGGTCTCTACCTAACAAATTTGGTTTGATATGGTAAGACAGTTTTGGGGAGAAAGTTGTTCAATGATAGTGTTTTTTAATATCAGTAACAACTGCCATACTATATGGGAGATGAGTGTCTGGTTGTTAAGGATGTCACAGCCATGCCAAACATTTCTGGAACCGTATATCATGAAGAACATTCATATCAGATTTGATCAAAATCAGCTGAGCCAGCATGGAGCAGTCAAAAACAGGTTTTCAACATGGTTGCTATGGAAGCCACATCTTTCCTTGCTGATCCACTTTGAACAACATGCTGGTAGAGCATGCACCTAAGTAGTGGTGTGACAATAAATCAAAATGAGTGAAGACTGGTGAAAAAAAGGGCCAAACAACCAAACATCTGATTATGATTTTCACTAATCAATAATAAATTATTACATTTTTATTCTTTGGAATATTTTCTTTTTACACCTTTGATGCTAATGTTGTCAGTGAATCACATCCAAACATGTCTATAAGGTCCATAATAAACTATTTTAGACATGTACTCTTACTTGTCTTCAATCACAAGTACCAGACATCTGGAACGTTTGTAAGATAACCTGTGCCAGTGATAATTCCATGAATCCAGACACACTACAGCTATCAACTGTTGCTATACCAAGTTTGATCAAAATTGGCTCAGCTATTCTGGAGAAGTGAAAAATAGGTTTTCCTTAGTTGTTCTGGAAGGCACAACACTGCTAGGGGTGCAATCCTGATCATGATTCTGGTAGATTATGTCCTATAAACAATTCCAACAAGTCTGATCAAGACTGGCTTGGCCGTTCTGAATAAGTTGAAAATAGGTTTTCCACGTTGTTAGGGAAGCCACATTATTGCTAGTGGAGCCACCCTGGACACAAAATCTAGTAGAACATAAATCTAAGAATTGTTTTTACCAAACTTAATCAAAATTGGCTTAGCCATTCTAGAGAAGTTGAAAATAGCTTTTTTACAGTTACTATGGAAGCCATACTAGTTCTAGAAGAGTCACCCCACACACAACTCTGATACAGCATAACCTAAGAAACATTCCTACCAAGTTTGATCAAAACTGGCTCAGCCATCCTGGAGAAGTTGAAAATAGATTTTCCATATGGTTGCAGTGGGAGTCACACTGTTGCTAGGTAAAGCATCCCAAACACAACTGTCGTAGAGTATGTCTTATGAAACATTCCTGCCAAGTTTCCACTTGGTTGAAAAGGAAGCCACACCAGTTGTTAGGAAAATCATCCCAGATACCAATTTGATACAGTATGTCCTAAGAATCAGTCCTATCAAGTTTAATCACGATCACAAGAAGCTGGTCATGGTTTGCATGTTCAGCCTGCCCCCCACCTATAGTAAGTCGGAAGAGGACGTGACAAAATGGCATTGAAATAAAAGGAAAGTAAACAAACTTTATCAAGGTTAATTTTGGGTATGAATGGACAGACAGATATGCACATGGACACCAAAGTGATCACTATGCTGAACTTCCACCAAAGTGGGCATGACAACCAGAAAGGCAATATAAAACTTAACCACATGCACCAACCCTATCATATTCCATACATCTACTTTCCCGAGGGCCTAGCATGGAAAGTCACTGATGGATAAAATATGTGTCAAAGTGACCTACTTTTGGCAGAATGGTATTGACGTCACCCAAGTGCATGTTTGCACTAAATTGCATGACAGAGTGATCAATAGTGAACTTGAAACTGAGAGAAGTCAAAGAAGCATGAAATATAGATCATAGTGACCTAATTTTGATGGAAAAGTGCTGACCCATCAAGACACATCGATATATAAATATTCATGATTCTGTGGCCAACAGTACCCAAGAACCTGACCAAAATGCAAAACTTAAACAAAGTCACCAAAGCAAGAACTCTAGGTCAAACTTATGGTGTATCCTCAGAGGGGTGTAAGATTGAGTCATACAAACCCCTTGATGTCAGAACTGGGGGTCAAATTAAAAATTTGGGGGTCAAGAATGTACTGACAAATTTTCATCTTTCCCCTAATTTTTTCAGCTGAACATAGAAAGTTACAACTTGCATTACATGCTCTGTCTCTCTCTCTCTCTCTCTCAATATTACAAATCAACCTGCTCCTTGCATTTGTCTTGGCAAGCTTCCAGATTTCTTTGTTGTGTAAAAATGCCTTGGGCAATAATGTGCACTCCAGATACACTGTGGCAAACAAGGGCAGATTTTTAAAAATTCTTAGACCCAGTCACAAAAGTATTCTTTACTTTTGCTGTCTTCACACTCACTTGAACACAAGTAAAGCAGGTCATCCCAACAGCTGTGCTGTATTCCAGCCAAGGGAATTCTTTCCTCCATTTTTCTCTGAAGTTAAAAGCCACAGTTACTTTGCTGTGTTTTGGTTCTTTTGTTTTCTTGGCTGGTGATTCTGAGTGCACGTCATTTTCATCTTGAGGTCTTTTTCTAGTCAGAAAAACATCAAGGTTTGTTTGTCTGGATGTCATGTTGCTGAGCCTGAAGGAAATTGTGTATGAGATCGCGAGATTAGGGAAGCTATTCTGTCATAACAAAGCCTACACTTGAAGCAGACACGATACCATCTCATGTCCTCTGCATTGAAGATTGAACAAATCCTGATAGCAGTGTGTGAATCCTTTGCAACAAAAATATGCATGGCAACAAAAAGTGTGCGTCAAATTTTTTTGACATGTGTCCATGATGCACAAATGTGGGTCAAGGGAAACACTGAACTTACCTACTTTTGCTGATTTGGTATTTTAACTAACAAGATGTACCCAAACCAAAAATTAGTACATAAGAAACTGAGGTAAAACAACAAACTTAACCAAAGTCTGGAAAGTATGACATGAAGGTCACAGTGACTGACTTCTGGTTAAATGGTGTCGTACACATCAAGATAGATCCACACAGCAAGTGTCATGACTCTGTGGTCAACTGCATTTGAGAAAATGCCATCACTGAAGTTTAAGAAAAGTAAAAGAATTCAACATCAAGGTTAATCTCAAGCTTAATGAGATATCACAATGAAAACAAAGGGTGAAATGCTCAGTCCATGGGACAAACCATAAACCAGGATGATACAAGACAAAAGTAAGTGCAAACTGAAGGCATATTCCAAATCTGAAGAGATTGGGATACATAGATGCCAACCTTCCATAACAGTTATTTTTTTACTCAAAAAGTGTGTTTTGTTTTTGCAAGGTTGGAAGAGGGAGGGCAGTGCGCATGACCCAAATAAGCATTGTTGTATAATTGAGAATAAGTTATGCACTCATATAAGCCTATAGGAAATGATTGAAAATTCCGATTTGAATACAAAAAAATAAAAAATGAGTTTTTTTTAAGCATTTACTACACTTCAAAACAAAACACAACTGGTAGACTTAGCACTGTCATATACAATCACACACACACACACACCTGAGCTTTTGAAAACTATGGACTCCCAAAAGGACATTTTTGATAGTCACAGGGAGGTAATTGAGTATTAAAAGATATAACTTATCAAACTGCTGATATCAGAGAGAAAGAGAGATGTAAGAATAGATAAGTTTATTCTTGTAATGAAAACTAAAAACAAAGTTTTGAAAAACATGTATTCATCTAACTCATCATATAAAATGTACCTTTGTTTTATCAATTTATTATGCTTCTGTTGGCTCATAATTTTAGTTCTGACATGGTTAAATGGAAATTTTAATTAGTTTCAACAGTGATAGAAAATCATGTGTAAAGTTATTTAGTCCAACACTTATCTAAAAGACCATAGTCCATAAATATTTATTTCCTTGTATGCCAATTATGCTGAAAGAAATTCTAATTTAAAAGGCTATCCTTGAGAAAACTGCATGATACAAGAAAACCCATATGATTCATCACTTGTAAAAAGAAATCTTAATTTGCAAACAAGAATATTGAAATATCATTAAATTGCAGATATTTCCGTAATGGTGCATTACAAATTCTGTTGCTTATTTGCTCACCCAAATAAATTTTTTTAGAGATAGGCATTGATTTTCTGCCTTGTCACATTTGGAAACTGCATATGCAGAGAAGTCCTGTGAAAGTACTGCAGTAAATCCTTCATAGTCAATCAATTAAAGTTTTTAAACACCATGTGTTTAATGATTCCCCACTCATGCAAAACAGTGTCCTGTTTCTTTCCTCCACAGTTATTGAACAACAGTAAATGCATCAAATACCTTGCTCTTTGGAAAACGTCCCTCAATACTGATATGGAGAATTCCTGCACATTCCACTGCTTTTGTGTTCAACTGTCCATCACATAGATTTATTCTGAAGTCAAATTCATTGAACTTGTCACTTTCACAAGTTACCTATAGAAATTCAGATAAGCGAGGCCCATAACATGGATTCTCCGTCAAGTATTGGGCTTGGACAAACTGCAGAAATGCATCAACTGTGTCATGCATTTCAGCATAACTAAGATCTCTAATCTGTAAGGTATTGATTAACACTCCAATTTGTCTGAAAATTGAGTCACAAAGAGAAATTTGTAAGAAGTCAGGATGCTGTATAATCAGCTGGCCATGATATCCGAATCAGATTCCACCTATAACATGTGACATTGAGTTAAAAAAGCACTGCATGTTGTGTAAAGGGGTCAATTTTGCGTCATCCATTAGCTCCTGCCAGAATATTAAAGCTAATGAGCGTATCATTGATTTTTTTTTTTAACACGTGCTAGGAATTTATAATACTTTCATAGTAACTAATTTCTGGTATAGTCATTGCCACATTGATGCAAGTAAGTGCAAAACAGTGAGCCACAAAATGCATCGGGGACATTCCATATAAATATATATTGTGATTCTACATAACTGAAATTAATCCAAATAATGCAGTGATCAATGCATGTACATAGTTCCCTTCCATATTGGGGCCCCGGGTAGCCGAGTGGTCTAAGGCACTCGCCTTTACCGATCACTGCCATCTCACCTCTGTATGCGTGGGTTCGAGTCTTGGGCTCGGCCAATGTGGTTATGTGAGAAAACTTGCCAGTAGTTTCCCGTGGGTCGGTGGTTCTTCCCGGGATTTTCACGGGCTCTTCCTCCACCAGATATACTGGCCGCCATGTATGGCCTATCATGTGCTGAAAAATGGCGTTAAACCCATAAAACCAATAAACCCTTCCATATTAACAAACAAAATTGAAATTTCATGTTCAATGTTTGTATTACACTTCATGTATATATAAGTGAAATTGTATGTTTATGAGTTTGAAGAAACCGCCTCGTCATAACTGTGTGAAATACAGAAAATGTGTTTCTTTTTGTCAAAAAGAAATAATCAAAGATCCGCATGCCAGATGTTCAGTTATCATAATTTTACTGAGATGAATACATTCTAGAATTTAAAAGGTCCCACAAAATAGCAAACAGTTTTAAGCTTTGTGTAATAAAATTTGCCTCGATAATCCACTTCATTATTAAACCAATGCAAGATAATATCTCTTCGATATGAAACATATCAAGAATGTGTTGATACAAAAAATATCTCATTTCTGCAGTTTTAATATTCATATGAAAATGTCCCCATGCTGTAAGTACAATGTCATGGTTGTGTGTATAAAAATGTTCTCGTTTTGTATGTACCGTGCCATGTTTGTGTGGATGAAAATTTCCTCATTTTGCATGTACCATTTCCCGGTTGTGCGTATGAAAATATCCTTGTCTAATATATAAAAGTCTAAGTTCCGTGTATGTAAATGTCCCCGTTTTTTATGCCCCACAACAAGGTTGTGTGTATGACAATGTCCCCAATTTGTATGTACCGTGTCAAGGTTGTGTGTATGAAAATGTCCCCAATTTGTATGTACCGTGTCAAGGTTGTGTGTATGAAAATGTCCCCGTTTTGTATGTACCATGTCATGTTGTATGTATTAAAATACTTCCCTTTGTATATACTACATCAATGATGTGTGTATCCAAATCTCCCCATTTTGTATGTGACACATGTGTGTTGTGTCAATACAAATTTTCCCTATTTGTATGTACCAGTTCAGGATTGTGTGTTTGAAAATGTCCCCGTTTTGTATGTAACACTTAAAAAATGTATGTTAGGAAAATTCCCCGTTTGAACGTACCACGTCAAGGCAGCATGTATAAAACTGTGCACATTTTGTATATCCACGCTGTTTGTATGAAAATATTTTCATTTTGCATGTACCACAAGGATGTATGTTTGCAAATGTCTACTTTTTATGTTCCAGATCAATGTTTTGTGAAGGAAAATGACCCCGTTGCGTATGCATCACTTTATGATTGTGTGTATATTAATGTTATCATTTAGCATATAAAATGATGCTTGCATGAATATATCCCCGTTCTGTATGTACCACATAAAGGTTGTGGTTATGAAATTGTTCCCATTTGATATGAGCAACTTTAAATGTTGTGCATGATCGGTCTTAAAAACGTAATTGTTCTGTACATACAAAATTACAGTTTTGTATGCACCGCTTCAAGGATGTGTGTCTTAAAATGTCTCCTAGTTCTGCATTAATCATGCCAGGAAGTAGCGGTAGCTCAGCTGGTAGAGCATCAGTCTTGTAATCCAAGGGTCGCAGGTTCGATACCCGCCCAGATCATCCTTGGTCGGCTGCTTCAGATCATTTCTGGGAAAGGCACATAGCTTCCATTTGCTCTACATGATATAGGCAAATATGTGTTAAAAGTGTCGTTAATCCCTCTGCCCCAAAAAGCATCATGCCAAGTATGTTTGTATGAAACTGCACCCGTTTTGTATTTTGAAAAAGCCCATAGGCTACATAAGTGATAATGTCTCTTAGTATCGCAAAGAACGTGCTGCATGCTTGTATGAAAATATTCACAAGCGGTTTGAAAAAGAAAAAAAAACTTGGCAAAGCAAAATGTATTCATTTCGTAATAAAAACATAAAACTTGTGTGTAAGTTGACAAACCAGTTGAGTATACACAAATTTTTGGGTATTATATTGTTCTCATTTAACATGAACTTTTGAAAGTCGTGTGTATATAATGCCCCAAGCCACCTACCCTACCAAACTTTTGCATGAACCAGAATGTAAAAAAAATGTTAGCGTTCTGAATAAACGTTACCAGAATAAATGTATGAATCAAGTCCAATTCAGTGTCAGGGGCCACAATGAAGTCGTGCTAGAAAAGCTCCAGTTTGAGCCTGATATGGGCAACAATGTATGTGAAAATATTTCGATATGTTTGACATACTTCAGAAAAGAGTTTTAGAACATAATGGGAATATAATTCATGACGAGAAAATATACAGATATTGTCTTAAGTTTTCTTAGTCAGGCAACAAACGAATCATTGCCCGTTTTTTCTTTGTCTTTTATTGTCATTGTTCATTTGACAGCAGAAAAGCATCGACACACCACAAAATTATTAAATATTGTTCTCTCATATATTTGCGATCCAACTTTGCGCATCGAAGCTTTCAAAATGACGTTTTCCACCGAAAGCAGTTTCCTAATGATAATTATTCAGTTTTGTCGTTTCTATTTTTTCAATGATATTAAAGTAAAGCTAACGGTTTTTTCCCTACATGGTACTTTATTATTTTTTCCAATTCTGTATTAATAAACATAGTCAAACGGACAAGACAGTCTATGAACGACAGGTTAGGTAAGTAAAGAGTCAGAAAAAGAACATATAGTGATGTTTATGTCTTAGCTGTTCTCTTCAAATGCTCTCACAAAAAGTTTAGTACATCTGAACAAAACAAAAACTTAATAAGAAAATACCAATCCATGATATTAACCAACCATATTAATCATTTCCATCCTTGATCTACACGAGGTCGACAGAAATAGAAATACGTTTGAATTAGCAATACCAATACATTATGAACGTATTGCTATGAATCAATTGAAACCCAAATTAGGTAACAATTGCAGGTAAAATTAATTAAATCTTATACAATGGTTTTTACCGCAATATGCAGTACTCAGCAAGAAAGACTATATTTCATTGACAAAATTATGTGTATTCAACTTGTACAAATTAATATGGAGAAATTTTGGGATTTTTCACCTGTATTTCATATGAACTGCTCAATGTCTTTTTGTTTTTTTACAGCAAAAAGTTTAAGATTTTATCAGTGAACAGTTTCTGTGAGGCACACCATGCATACCAAAATCGCTTAAAATGTCAAAGACTGAGGGTGAACCAACCACGAAGGTACACCTTACAGATTAAGTTACATTTTTACCCTCCGTCGTTGGCAGTTTGGAACTAATTGATACTGAGGGTTCCAGCCTTTTGTTGGTAGACCCTCCGTTAAAATATAAGGATTGTTTAAATAGAACCTTCTATGGCACAAAACAGCTGATTGACATATTCAATGTTCTCTACAGATAACTAAAGTAATACAATCAATAAAACAATCAATAACTTTATCTTTGGTATGATAAACTAAAGTAAAACAATATCTTGGATAATAATATTTCACTTCCTGGTAAAAATAGATCTGTGAATATCAATTCGCTTTCCAATTGTCTTTAGAGCAGAAATACTTGCTTAAGAAGTTTATAATCTCATTGTTCATACCCATCACACAAAATGCAAGCATCCGCATGTGAAAATAATGGAAGTATGTTGGTTTCAATAATATGCAAAAATTGGAACAAAATGTTCCAACTGGAAAGGTTAAGAAACAAATAATAAAGCTAAATATTGTGTTCTGTTGTAAAATCATATCAGACAATCAACAACTTACGAACATAACATTATTTGGATGGTCACTGTTTACTCAATGTAGGGTTATTCTGATTTAATAGAACACTGCAAGCTTACTTGTATCACATAGTCAACAGAATGTGTCACTCGGCTAAGATTCAACAAGAAAATCCGTTTCTGACATTTGTTCCTTAACTTTTGTTCAGTAGCATATTAAAAATCTTCATTCTAAATGTTGCTTAAAAGGTATCAATCATGAATACTGTTTGATCGGTCAAGCTGTATAATATCAACACACATACATATGGTATCATGTCTTAAAAAAGTCAAATTTTGGAGGAAATGCAGTTGCAGCATTATTTGTATGGTCAGAAAAACATATACATTGTACCGATTCATGAAGTAATTTATCATTAATTTTGGTGAGAAGAAGTTATTTTATTTCTGCAGAAGTCCTCAATGCTGGTTCTTTTGCGATGCAGTTCTCAATATCCCTTTATCCCTGAAATCTCTTCTTTAGGATGAATTTGTTGTGGTGGTTTAGCACAGCACTTTGTTCTCCTGCACCCAAGGTCTTTTGATACCCTTTTGGGAGTGGTGATTGACCTTCATCTTCTTAACTGGTTTTTCTCTTGCTCCTTCCTGCATTCTCTTTGTACCTGCCATTTCAAAATTACTCGTAATCATACTTATGAGAAAAGTTAGCAAATGAACCTTTCATCATCACTCCTTATTTGTACAAATCAAAGTTTGATGATTCTGATAAAAAAATGACTTTATAATTTTTTTTCAAAATTAAAAGCACCTTTTACTAGGCACCAAATTAATGTTGTACAGTAGACATTGTCGTCCATAATTATCATTTTTAAAAAGGCATAAAAGACATTGATTTTACTGACATATTTGAAAAATCGTTCAATTAATAAGAAATGTACTTGATTGTTAACATGCTAATTTTCTTTCCTGTTTGACTCATAATACATCTTCATGACAAATACAATAAGATACAGAGAACAATGGAAAAGATAATATACAGTAGACATACAGCAGACATCGTCGTCCATAATTATCATTTTTAAAAAGGCATAAAAGATCATTGATTTTACTGACATATTTGAAAACTCGTTCGATTAATAAGAAATGTACTTGATTGTTAACATGGTAATTTTCTTTCCTGTTTGACTCATAATACATCTTCATAACAAATACAATAAGATACGGAGAACAATGGAAAAGATAATATACAAGCAAACAGACAGAGATTACAGAATTTGGCATTCAGATAGATAAAACCTTAAAATGGTAGCATAGGTACGGAAGCTCTTGAATTACATGTTGGATATTTCTTACTTTGATGTGCCTGGTCATTAATTTTGCCATACAGCTCTTCCCAGTCCTTGTTTTCCTCCTCAGATTCAGATTCTACTGGAATAAATAAAAAATAAATATGATTAATGATGGTTTGTAATACAAACTCCCGAATTTATCAAGATTCATTTATGGGTCATAAGAAATAGCATCAATATCCATCTTGCAACAAATGGTACTGTCAATTTTGTACTATTTACTTTCTACTATAACATGCATTGGAATATTCCTCCAAAAAAAGAATTGATATGTGTATAATATAACTGTCTGTAATATTTGTTACTTGAAACGGTGATTATTAATGATTTATATTAAAATTATGCTATAATTCAGGAAAAATTCCCATTTCTAATCTTACAGCAAGAAATCATGATTGAAAGATACACATTAAAAACTATATTTGACCAAACGATTTTGTTGCGTATTTTTATCAATTTCCCAAAAGTTTGGTACTGGTTGTTCTCACATTTGGATTTGAAATGACAATACTCATGATTATCATCTAGCACTTTGTTAGTAGCACATGTTGTTCAAACTATACAATATCAGTTGATACTGGCCATAAATGAGTAGTGATTTTAACCGTCTATGATAGGGTAAAGTTTAAAGAACTTATTGTTTACATGGAAAACAATATCTACACCTGTTTTCCCCAGAAAACAAGGGTATAATCATATGAAAAATGTATGACCATAGACTTTACATACTCTCCTTTGGGAGCTGGGTCAGTAATGATAAAGGGTGAGTTAACCATTCATATTTGTATGATCAGTAGTGAGAAAAAAATTATTCTATATATTATCGATAGACACCAAGAAATAAGAGTACAGCAATTGGCATATGATATCCAGTCAAGATAAGGTTTGACCTAGAACTTCAAGGTACTGAGTCCATATTCAGAAAGGGCTCTTTGTTACAGAAAATAGTAATGTTAACAAAAATGTTGAAAAATGATGTTCTTGTCAAGAGATGAAATGCTAAGGCAAAATCTTGAGTTGCTGACCCCTAATCAATAGGCTTCTTTCTAAAGGTACAAGAAATATATGCCAAACTGTGTTGAAATCCGCTAGTATAACTTAGTTATCATTCGGAAATTAAATGCATAGGTAAAAATCTATTTTAGTAACAATGACCTTGATCTTGAAACGTGAATTGATGCTGGAAAAATAAATATTTGAACTTTACATTTGATTTGGTAGTATGATGTTCCTAGATAAAGTATATCCACGCTATACTTACCTATATATTCATCCATTTTTTTCACATGCAATCCAGCACTATCGATGCCCTGCTTGCATGAAAACATGGCACGTTCCAGCTGCATTTTTGCTTGATGCATTTTGTCTATTCGACCTCAAAACAAAAAAGAAGCAGTGTTTGTATGGTGCATTAGATCATATTATATTTTGGTTTTCAAAAAAAATTAACAACCTACACCCCCCACCTCCATTCTAACGCGCAGTATCTCAAACATCATATTTAAGAGAAGCATTTTCTTAAGACATTTCTGCTGTTTGTATGTCTGTCTGCCTCTCAGTCTGTCTCTCTGTCTGTCTGTCTCTCAGAAACACGAGATTAAAAAGAAATAATGCCTTTTATTTGCTGGCAAATTAAGCTACAAATTACTGAACTTATTATTGACCTACTGCAGTCCAAAATAAATTTGCGTGAAGAAGAGAGGATGGATAAGGAAGGAAGTGCTAAATTTTTTCCGACATTCGCGTTCATTAGTCATTATTTTTGCATCAGTATATCATTTATCTCACGGGTGAATCTATGGTTGTTTTTTTATTTTTATTTTTTTCTATTCATTGTAAATGTTTTGGAGGAGCGGGGGCTTGGGGGCACATATGCATTATATGCCTTGTTGAGAATTCCCGCCTTTTCAGGGGTCATATAAACAGATAGTTATCACCATTTACTGTTATATAAACAAATTACTGAAATGATATCTCCTTCAAGTAGAAATACAGACAGCATTTCCTGCTACTAGACTGCGGTTCATATACATATACTTTTAGTTCATGTACATTATCATGGAATATTTACAATCGCACCTCAGTATAGCGGTGTATAACTCATGGCAATATATATATATATATATGTATATATATATATCAGATTTAGCATTTATGATTTTAAAAAAGACTTTTCTGATTCAGCTGTAAACAGTAAATTTCCTATTATCATGGGGGATCACATACATAAAAGAAGAAGAAGAAGAATTCTGACAGTTTCAGTGTGTGAAAATTAAATCTGATGTATTAGGAGTGTATGATGAATTACTGGTAGACCCATGGTGACTAAACTTCCCAAGAATAAATATTTAAATTGTGCTCAAAGTTTTCAAAGACGAGCAGTATTAGTTTCAAGATTTCTTACAAAGAAAGAAAACAAGTGACCTAGAAAGAAAAAGACAGACAGACAGACAGAAAGAATGAAGGAAGTAAAGATAAAGAAGGAAATCAGGAACAAATGTAGAGAATATGAAAAATGTACCGAATAAATGGAAGAAAGGAAGAGAAATATTGGCTAAATTACGTTTGAGTCAGGCAAAAATTATATAAATGTTTTGCTTTACATTATTTGTACTTCAGCAAGATTGCACAGTTACATTTTATGTTTGGTGTAGTGACTGGTACCATGCAGTCGGATTTGATTTAAATGCGGTTAATTGTAGGAAAGGAATAGTAACCATTATTATATTTTTCTTTATTACGGTATAGACTGTTCCTTGTTATGCTTCTTATCAACAATGATGATGATGATGATGGTTTGTAGTAATGGCTACTACAAACTACTACGGTAGTAGTAGTGGTAAACTTAATGGAAGCAAGTATTTTAAGCGAATATAAAAAGAAATAAAAATATAGCCGTTGTTGCAAGTTGTTAATGAAAATTAAAATCAATGTACACATGCTTACAATTGAACAGCAAAAATATTTAATATAACGTTCTTTAAGCCAATCATTAAATAGCTACATTTTGAGCGGTCACTCTTGAAATTAAAACAAATCTGAATTAACTAAAATCTATGTTAATATTTTCCCACGTATTTCTTATCGAAATGAGAAAGTCTCAGTTAAAGATCACATGCCAAACAAAGATGAACAGGTATAATCTCTTGCCCATCGTAATTTTCCAGCAGAATATCTGCACGAGTCTTATCAATGTTTGTAAAAAAGTGGTGTTCAATATATTTTCAAAACCATTTACTAGTATTCAGTTTACTTGTGCTTCCTACCTAATTTGGCAAAAGTGTTATGAACGGTTGGCTATCAATTTAATAAACACATAATCGATCTTGCTGTCTTTGTTAACAAGAAAATATATAATATATGTTTGTTGATGTTTACATACCTGATTTGAATCCTGTTTGATTTTCTTGATGCCATCTTCAGTGAGTAATTCAGAAACAAAGTGCGCGAGAAGGCAGCAAAGCAGACAATGAGAATTTTTACCATGTAAATGGGGACTCAGTTCTCCAACTGATACACTCGAAGATTTGAGTTGAGTGGGACATGTGTATTTTTGTGCATATTACAATGTGAAAAAATACTGAAGAAACAGGGGACATGCCCAGATATGCTTATTTTAAGGTTTTTATCACTAAGTAAGACCATGGCAATCCATTTCTGCCACTATTACAAAACGGGGACGTCCCTGTTTCAAGGTGTGTCCCTGGTCTGTTGGTGTGTATTCTTACTGATGTCCCCGTTTCACACCTTTTACAAATGAACACACACACACATGCACGTGTGTGTGTGTGTGTCCAATTAGAAGTTAGGATGCCAAACCAAAAAAGTAATCTATCTTCTAACATGCAAGATCTGTGGCACTCAATATGTTGGCAAAAATGTTGATTTCAGAAAAGAAATGAATAACCACAAGAGCCACATTCACAACAAAATTAACGCAAAACTCGCCAACCACTACAACTCGACTGGGCATTCAGTTGAGTCCCTCGAGATGTTACCGATTGATTCTAACCTGGGGTGGATCGATACAGAATGTTGGATACTTCAGTTGAAAACTCATGGGGAGTTCAACCTAAATGAAAAAGTCTAACCTTCCTATTGCAATCTTATCAAAACTACAGCCAGGCATCAGTTCATCAAACATACACTACACGTTTTCTGTGATAATATATACCCAAGTAAATACTCCATAACTCTTTACATGTATTATTGGTATTCTTCTTCTTCATCTTCATATTATTTTTATTATTATTATTATTATTATTATTATTGCTATTATTATCATTATTATTATTATTGTTATTACTATTATTATCATTATTATTATCATTATTGTTGTTACTATTATTATTATTTGAAGTCTTGCCCATTATCCCGCTATACCATGCTCTTGATATACTTCCTTAGTACCTTCATGCATAACTTTACCTGGATATAATTTCCTTTCCACATTTTGATGATGGCGTTGATTTATCGCTGCGCATGGCGAGTCCCTTGTTGTAAGCCTGGAATTAGGTCAAAACACTTTGGTCCCCTGAGTGATACGCACAATAAACACTTCTCGGATTTTTTTTTACACAACTTTTGGGGCTGATGGCAGCATAACATAGATATGTAGTTTACCCGTTTTAGACCATTTTTTAATTTTGTCTTCTTTCTTTCTTCTATTGTTTATCCTTTGTTTGTTTATTTCCCGATCATTTAAACATGTAGAGGTCAAGAATTTTTCTTACCTTTTGTGTTTAGTGTTTTGTTTTGTGGATGTAAATTGTTTCTTCCGCTGACAAAGAGCTTGTTTAGCTTGAAATGTTGGGAAACTGTTTTGTATTTGTGCCGTTATCATTTTTATATATATATATATATATATATATATATATATATATATATATATATATATATATATATATATATATATATATATATATATATCAGGGATCCTGAAATTCTAATGGCTCTTGTTTTCTCGAAAATTAATGTGACAGCCATAATGTATTTGCGAAATTTCATATCAAAGCATTAAAAAGAGGTATAACAAGTTGTGACAAAAAATATTCGATATACCTAATAATTAAAATGTGTCATTTTTGGTTCAAGATTAGCTACTACTTTAGCATTTGCATTATCATTCTCTAATATGTAGGTGTTTTGGGAGGTCTTTTGTTTGGGGAGGGTAAAACTAATTATAATTATGCAATACTTACCTTCAATTATTGTGTCGCTCTATCTTTTCCTGATGCTAGTCCCCTAGCAATTTAGGAGATTATTTCCTCTTCCAATTAGTAATTAGAGGTTTAGAATTTAAAAAAACATTATCCCAGTCTGTTACCTTAGTCATCTTCCAAAAAGTGGAATATTGTTCTTCTTTGACTTGGACCAAGACTGAAAGGTCATTAGAGTGAGGTGGAGGAGGGAATTGGGCAATAACAGCAGGCAAGTGTTACATATTAAATTTAGTGTTTTGCCCCCCACCAAAAAAAACCCCATTTTAATAGCAGTAAAACATTACCTGCTATTATTGCATTGCTGAATTTGCCAGCCATGGGGTGGCTGATGGCCTAAGATAAACTGTCAAAGTGAACTTACCACTGCTGTCAGGACGATGCTCTACTGCAGACTGGAGGATGGCTATAAACGCCCTCCGTCTAGAGCGACATTGATCAAAAGTAAAATGACGAGAAGATGGAGTGAGACCAACAGAATGTAGCTTTCATGACACCATCGGAAGAAGAATGATTCAAAAAGGCCCAAGATAAGCAATAGCCCTGACCTCATGGGCATTTGATTTTCATGAAAGAAATATTTCTCTCAGTGAGAGACTGATTAGCTCTTTTAATTATCAGAACAATCAACCTCGAGATGGTATCTGCTGAAATATCAGAAGTACCTTTGAGAGGGAGAAAAAGACAGTTACAACCCTTTCTTTTCTCTTTTGATTTAGACTGATAGAAACATAAAGGTCTAACTATGCAAAGGAGCCTAACCCCAGCAATGATACAACTGAGACTGGGGATTTCAATAGGACCAGGAGCTACAAAAGGCAGCTGATTCTTGGCCAGAATCCTAGACTGGCAAAGGAAACTGAATCATAGTTATCACTGAATCATAAATAACTCTTCGCCACCGACAAGACATGAATTTAATTTCTCCTCTTCGCCAACACATGGGAGAAAATGAAGAATGTTTTAAGGGTAAGGTTCTCGAAGGAAACTTCACTCAAAGGTTCATAAAGTAGATAACAACCAAGAACACACAAGAGGTTCCAACTAGGCATCAAAGAGTGAGACTGGTTTCTGGAGCTCAAAGTACCTGATCAATTCTGAAAGATGTTGGTCCAACCCTATAGTGGAACCCATAGAGAAGAGCATAGGGGAGGTCTGCTCTATAGACTTAATGGTGGATACTGAGTAATCTTTTTCCTTTAAGACATACAGAAAAAAATGTCAATTGGTGGGGGGGGGGGGGTTAAACTATTTTTTAATAATGTAATACTAACCTGTCACTATTGCCCTGCTTACCTCTTCCAAGATGAGAGTCTCCTTGTGGCAGCTCAAAACTCCAACCTACCATTAGATAGAACATTGTAGAAATCTAGAAGAGAGACAACCCAGAACCAGTCTGACTACCATGTCATCGACTCAGGCATATACTCTTCCTCTTTGACTCATACCCAGACTCCACTTGGACCATCAAAGCGGTGTGGAAGGAGGAAATCTTGCAATAGTGACAAGTATTACATTATTGGAATTAGTTTTACCCTCCCCCAAAAAACTACATTTTAATAGTAGTAATACAATACCTATCACTAATGCCTTGCAGAATTTGACAGTTTGGAGGGAGGCTGATGATCTTGAAAAAACTGATATAAAAACAATATATCCACCCTTACAATGCCTGGTGACTAGTACTCAATGCCTTGTGACAAATCTCCATTGACTGTCACTCGACACATTACTGGGTGCCTGGTGCCCAAAGCTGGGTGACTATCGAGAGATTTTAAATGACTGCCGAGATGCTGTCAGGATTTTATCTGAAGGGGGGATCTCCCCCTTGTCACCAAAACAAAAAGGAAGTTGAACAAATTGGAGGGGGTGGGGGTGGGGGAAATTGTGGGAATTACCAGAGTTCATTATTTATCCAACACTTAAATATCTCTCTTTCTCTTCCTGCTCTACACTGCTTGGTCCCTACTGAAATCAAAATCCTCTTAAGATTCACCCTCTAGTTGTATAAGTATTAATCTGTTGACTGTTTCTGAGCTTAATCTGTTTCTTATTTGTGTATGAACAGTCTTCTGTGCGGAGAACCCTCTTTGACAGTCTGCCGTCTAAATGTGCATATGCATAGCTAGCTCCGTCAGCTTCAACCATCTGGGAAACTGTTCTTTATGGTTCTTTTGTAGAATTTTCCACAGTTGAGAGGTATTGTCTCCTGGATATCTCTGCTCCAAAATGCAACTGATCTGGTGATTCTGCATGTTGTAAGAGGTGACGTCCTAAATTTCAATCACTGATTTCCAATTTAAAAGAGGGTCATTTTTCTCATAATTTCTGTAAATATTACACAATGTACTTCCCATCATGGTGTTGTGTAACGGCAGAGACTTCTGAAACTTTGCATCAAATAAAGGTTTCTTCTTTGGCAGTTCATCTAACCTGTCATCTGAAATCATTTTAGATTCCTTGTCCTCCATTTTGCAAGAAACTCCACTTCATCCTTCATTTTCTTCATTCTAACATTCACTTTGCACATTCATACCAGCACTGACTTGAAGTTGAAAGAATCAGTAATTGTCCACCCAGCCAATGACTATAATCTCACCTTCCAGAAATGGACCAAAGTTTGCGCATGTGCAAATGTGAGGAAGGGGAATCACTTGCAAAACCCCTCTAGTACACACGTTTGTATGTTATAAATAATTAGCAGGATTTCCACTATCCTTTTCTACCAACCTAAATGTACATACTTTGAAATGGATAGGTATTTTGATCAAACAAGTTGTCTATTTAAAAAATGTTAGATTCTTATTTAATCAGTTTATCTTAACATTTAAATGAAACTTGTATACTGCGCATAATGCATTTTTATATACACAACTTTGAACTAATTTGCATGAGTTCTCACGCATCACTGCTTTCCAAATGCACAAATTTGAACAAATTTTGCATTATTAGCACACCTGTGTGCCCTTGCAGCATCTCTGTGGCTGTTAATTGACACATTACCTAGTGACTGGTGCCCAGTGACTGATGACCAGCGACGGACATTCGGTGACTGTAACCTGTCACTGAATAAATATAGATGGGTTTTGCTGCTGCATACAGCATTACCCATTGTGTATGGTTTGAGCCTTGGCAATTGGATCATAGAAAATTTTTGTTCACTTACTGCTGTACATACAAAGTGCAGTCAGTTGGTGCCCACTTACCTATGTTCTCCAGCTCTGGGTTTAACCATGTCCCAGTACACATAGTGCTATTTTTCTGTCCATCAATTCACTGCAATAGCTGCTTTATCAGGGAATAGTCCACTTTATAGATGCAATCTTCAGTTGTACAGCTATGTGAAACCGGTACACAATATTCTTTCTTGACATCTTCTGTATGTGATAAAATTGCTTAATACATTAAATATTTCAGGAATTTATTCAAAATTTATAGAAAGTCGCACTTATGCCCCATGAAATCATTCTATCCGATAGAATATTGTCTTTTTCGGGTTAGACATCTTTGCAGACGAACAGACAAGCTGAATTCACCTCTATGTTACAAGTAGCAAACAATGAGAAGTATTCAAGCTTTTTCTAATCCAGTACAATTCTTCTTGTTGTAGACAGATTCATGTACAAACATGGTTATCATATTCATAATCACATACAGTTGTTCTTATGGAAGAACAGTTTAATTTGTAACCAGGTCAGGTCATGTGTATGTATGCATAATGTATATCACTATGTTTGTATTTACACACATTTTGTGATTCATGTATTACAAGATTCAGATGTATTTTTAGCTGTTCCAGGTAGTTGTTGAACTCTGTAGGGTTATTTAACCAGGATATCATTGTTGATGGTAACTTAAGTGATGTTGAAGGATGGATGATGTTGGTGAGGGGCTAAAGGCTCTGGATCAAAGGTGCTGCAAAGTGGTGAGGCTCCCAAGGCAAGCAGATAGGAGTGAAATACATGAAATCATTCCTAAGTGATTCATCATGAGTGGTGGATTGGAATTATTCATGGTCGTCATGCTGATGTCATGGAATAACAGCATCATATTTGTTGATGAGCAGTATATTTTTTTTCCCACCTATAATTCAGTGTCATTATATTTATGACAATCTAATGCAACATCATACTCGTTGATGAACTAAATATTGTTTCATATCTGGTGATGAACAATACATTTCTCATATCAGCTGATGAACTTTATGTGCATTTGTCATATCTGTTTTTGACTCATGCCAGCAGATATTCAACTATATACATATATTTGTGGACAATACTATTTCATTGAAATGATGTGAATCAATATATGCACCAGCTGAGGTGTGGAAAGTGTCTTTTATATTACTTCATATAATTCAGCATGTCATTAGAATCATAGTATTTGTGTGCATGTGTAGGTTAGGTCCTTCAGTATTTTAGTTTAATTAGTTTGAGTTATCATATTCATAATCACATACAGTTGTTCTTATGGAAGAACAGTTTAATTTGTAACCAGGTCAGGTCATGTGTATGTATGCATAATGTATATCACTATGTTTGTATTTTGATTGAAATAAGGTTGTGAGCTAGTGTGTCAGTTACATAATATTAATTAACTTGCATATCATAAATAAACATCTCATTCATATTCTCTTGTTGTGTCTTCATTAGATCTGACCCCACCTGGCTTCATCCTGTTGCACTGACACACTAAACAGTGACTGGCACGTGGTGCCCAGTAACCAGGCGGTGACCATCCAGATGATGTAGACCTTATTGGGGAGTCTCTTTTCAGGAACTCGAGTCCAATGAACAAGATCCCCTTGATTTAAAAACAGATCTACTCATGCGAGAAGAAGACTGTGCCTCCCTTGTATCAGGAAGGCAGCACTCAATGCTGAGTACATGTGACTTCTCTTCACCAGGAAGTGCCAAGAATCCCTCCCTCACAGGAGATGACAACTTCCTCCAGGTGTCAGTGATCCAAAGCAACCTTTTTTTGACTGCAATGACCCACACCTTGAGGCATATTGAATACTGAAATGAAATACAATAAATAAATAATCAAAAAGAACAAAAATTGGGTGGGTAATACCTACCCTAAAACCAGTTACTAATGGAGGGATGAAAGCAAACACTTTGCTAGTAAGGTACCCAAAACCTTCAAAGTCATCAAAAAGGGAGACAGATACATGAAAATTATGCAACAACTGGGAAGAAAATAACAAATACAACACAAAAAAGGATATGATCGACAGTAGAAATGCCAAAAGATAACTTAGATGATGAAAACTTTGAGCACCCAAAAGACAAGTGTGAACTGCACTAAGTTCAAGGAAATGATGGACATTATTGCAACTGTTGGAAGATGACTAAGGTATCAGACTGAGATTTTTAAAATTTATTTATTCTAGACCTCCTAATTGGAGGAGGGAATATCCTCCTTGGACTGGGGACTAGAATTTGGAAAAGATATAGCAATGCAATAACAGCAGATAATGTATTGCTGCTATTAAATGTTGGCTGCATATTTGAATTTGTCTTTCATGACTGAAATATTATGTCTTTTGTTGTAAATTTCCATTTATAAAATGTCCCTAAAATATATTACAGTATTATTTGCACTTTTTGACCTCTTGACCTTTTGCCTCTCCCTGTTGCACCTCTTTTTTGAGAAGGCTGGGAGGGGGGAGCAGAGATAGAAAAAAAAAGTGACATGCCACTGGGGGAACTATTCCACCAGGTTTCTTAAAGCTTTGTCTTAAACTGTTGGAGGAGATCGAGACAGCATGACAGATATACAGATGGAGGCATTTACAATATCACTTCAAAAAGGGTGGGAATCAAGACCGATATAGCCATTGACACTCCAAGTAGCAGTTGCCCCCATCTCAGAGGCATACAAATTTTAAGATCAAAGGCCATTACTTTGTAAAAAATAGAGACAAGCAGATATAACCCAAAAAAGACACACCTAAATACATTATGGAATATGCATACTAGTTGGCACAGCTTATGTAGTTACAAAATATAACAGACAGGAAATTGAACTTTTTTTAAAAAGCAAGCGCCATTATTCCATTCCAAGTGGAATTTTAAAAAATGGCAATAAACTTTAAAAAGATGCATTCATTTGAAGCAGACAGATTATGTACCAAACAGCACAGCAATATCTTAAATGAATGCTGAGTTTTGTACCTTGAAGCCACCTCCAACTTCTCCGAGCACATTTTCAGCAGGCACTGGTGTGTTGTCAAAATGAACTTCACAAGCTGAAAAAAGAGGGAGATCTTAAATCAGAAAAAATAGCATATCAGATAGACACATAGTGATTTTGCTTGCTTACTTTACTTTCCACATGACTGATTTCTGAACCTGCTAGTGGAAATGCAGAGTAAAAATTTTACAGTTTTATTTTTCCGTCAAAGGCCAAAAGGTTTGAAAGTGGATTTTCACTCAAAAATTAAATATGTGCTAATACAAATTAGGCGGTCTTTGTTGTACAAACCTGGCCATTCTGGCAAAGTTGGCCACCTAATTTTCTGAGATTCCTTGCTTTGAATGCAAACACAAAAACAGGGGTAAGCTTACTAAAATATTAATAACTTTGACAGGTTTCCCTCAGCTTCTTAATATTTGGTATTTCTTATAATTTAATCACAAATACTGTTTTTGAAGGCTTCACCATCTCAATGTCACTTTGTAATACTAGTGATGTCATCAAAGGTCAATGGTCAATGATAAAATTACAAATCAGCCATAGGTTTGAATGTATTAAATGATACAATTCGTGCATTTGCTCAAGTGTATTTTGATATCTGATGTCTTGGTAGAGATAAATGTGCATTATTCGACTTTAAACTTGGTTCAGAATCATGTTGGAGTTAAAAGTTTGAAATTTATTAAAATAATTGGGCTGAAAATTACCACATGATTCCTTTCGAACCCAGATCATTAGGTAATACAGTATGCTCTTTTCTGTACTTCTGTAGAATTCCTGAGCAAAGCACAAAGCCTAATAATGATGAACTTAAGAAAAAGATTATTGTAACAAAAAAGTCATAATAAAACTATTCAGCCTTAATCTAGGGAAACCCAAGATAAAAAATGTGGTAACTTTTTTTTCTCACTTCCTGTCATAATCAGATTCATCTGAGGAGGGAACAGCTATAAGGAATTAGTTTCTGATATATGATTTCACAAATGCCAAAAGAATTTTTTTTTGCTTTGGAAGAAGTTTTATTATATATTGGTTATTGATTACTCTCTATCTGTATTTGTATGACTCAAACTGAATGGGTAAATACAAGCCTTCCATTGAGATACAACATACCAGTGACACAATAATTTCATTTTCTTAACCAAATCTAAATGTACTGGAGATAAAAAGCTTGAGTTAGCAGTTTTTATCTTCTCAAGAGGTTAATTAAGATCCATTCGTGAAAAATTGCCTACTACAATTTGTCAGGTCACTGTATATAACTTTGATACTTTCCATATAATTAAGTCTAAATATACACTGGACCTTTACATTTCTGTTTAACCAGGCCTAATTTGCAGCTTTGGGGTATATTTTAAATGAATCTTGTGGTCTTCACATTTTACCTGAAACAGAGGTTCTAGCTGCTGGATCACTTCATATCTGGGAGCATTTTAATTACTGTAAATGCATCTTTGGCAATATCTAAAAGTTGTATTTCCAGAGTTTCCAATGAAAATATGGCAAATAATTCTTTCTGTCTGGAGAACAATAGTCACTAAAGGACCATGGTGGACTCATGAAATTATTTACCTATGGGTCTTCATGACCTAGACCTTTGGTCAAGGCATGCGGTCTTGAACTGAACTTATTGTGCAGAAACCATTATTTTCTTATTAGACTAACCATGACCATGCCCTCTAACTATTAGACCTCAGAATCAACGGTTTCTTTATTGCCCTAAGTGCAAGCCATCCACAAAGTTTGGTCAATTAACTTACAATAGAACAAAAGTTATTCTGCAAACCCCATTTTTCTTTGAGACAGAATGCCCTTGACCTTTTACTTTCTTTACCCAAAATCAATAGGCCTCTTTCATACCTTAAATGCAAGCACTTCATAAACTTTGGTCAAGGTACGTGGTGTAGAACTGAAGTTATTATGCAAAAACCATTTATCTTCCTTAAGTCACAGTGATCTTGACCTTTGACCCCAAAAACAGTAGGCTTTTTTCTTACCCAATGTACAAGTCACCCACAAATTTTGGTGAAGGTACAGAGTTCAGAACTTAAATTTTTGTGCAGAAACCATGTTTCTTCTTTCAGTCATACTTACCCTGACCTTTGACCATTTAACCCTAAAATCAACAGGCTTCTTCCTTACCCCAAGTGCGATCCATCGACAAAGTTTGGTCCAGGTCTGTTACATATAACTCATGTTATTGTACTGAAACCATTTTTCTTCTTTCAGTCACAATGACCTTGACTTTTGACCTTTTTACCCCAAAAGCAAGATGCTTTTTCGTTACCCGAGTGCAAGGCATCCATAAACTTGGGTCCAGGTCTGTGATATAGATCTAATGTTGTTGTGCAGAAAAACCATTTTTCTCTTTCAGTCACAGTGACCTTGACCTTTTGACACAAAATTGATACATCAAAGTGCAAGCCTTCCACAAAGTTTGGTCCAGGTATATGATGTAGGTAAAAATATATACAGACTCAACAGGACTTAAATGTTACATTGAGCAATCCTGACTGTTATAGCTCATGAACAGTATTATAATACTGGCCAAAGTGAATCAACTGCATCTGTATAGAGTTTTTAAAAGAAATCTTGATGCAAGCTTTCTTCACTTAAAATCTGATTCAATTTGATCAAGTAGTTATAGAGAATATATTTATCTATAAACACTTGAAAGATCTGAGAGACTTGTTCATAATACATTGTGCTGTGTGCTTTATCATTCTTTGTCAACTGCCTTATTGTTATTCTCACACGAGCGATATGAAGTGGGACCTTAAAAAGCAGCATGACCACTGTCTGTTGTCAATCTAATTGCACATGTATCAAGCCTACATGTATATCTCATAAATTCTTGCTGCAATGTTTGTTTCCTCCACCAGTATCTGAAAATGTGCATCTGCAGATTCTGCAATGATCTGTTTTATTTGCACTTGTCTTGAAACAGTTATTAAAACTAAGCAACAATTGCACGGTCTTAGCTTACCCCAAGTGCGAGCCATCGACCTGGACCAAACTTTGTAGATGGCTTGCACTTGGGGTAAACTAAGGTTAAGGAAGAAGAATGTATCTTATTAAGAATCAACTGTAACAAACTTGTTACCTTCTAAGAACTTACTATTTGATCCCCGAATTCCCAGCTTGTCTTCTGGTTTGCCACTCGTCACTCCACCAAAATTTCTTTCCACAATAAATGCAGTGACTTTATCCTGTTTCTCTCCCTGTAATAACAATTAACCAATGTGTTCAAGGAACCCAAATTCCCCACCAAAGTGCCTGACCTAAATCCAAACTTAACAGGACTGACGAACATATGGGTGGATATACGGATGGACAAGAGTAAAACAATATGCCCTACCACATTCATAGTGGGGCATAAAAATATTATTATAAGTAAACAAACTAATATATGGTCTATACCTCTTTTAAGGCTCTAATTGTTCAGTTATGTTTTTAACATGGAAACTAAAAGGTTTCAATAGGAATTAACCTAGATATTTCTTAAATATGAGTAAGAAATGAAGTCAACTGGTATATGCACATTTCAAATGCATTGAAACAAAGTGCAGATTGACCCCTTTTTAAAAATTCTCTCCAGAATAGCAATATAATGCAAAACAAGATTTATGCCAAATGCTGTGTTATGCCTGCTCCACTGAGGCATATTATGAATACCCAACAAAGTCAATGTAGTATGAAAAGTAGGTTTCTGTGACCACCTTTTGCCAGAGATGAGCAAAACTCTCTATGTCAAATACACCCATCAAGTTTCACGACTGTACATGCATCAATGTCAAAGAAATGGAGCTAAATGCAAAAACCTAATGTTGATGCCTACACCATGTACAGTGGCATGACTATGCCTTTCATAAAGTTCTACTTATGCCTTGTCTATGCTTCACATGCAAGGCAACTAAGGGTGGTCAAATCGATAATCTGTTCATTTCTGAGTATCAACCATCCTTAAATGATTTTAGAGACTATCTTTTTGAGGCTTATATCAACTTGAAAAGACTGAATAAGTTTGTGTCAGCAGCATCATACAGACAACATGGCTGCTATGCCATACCATATCTGAAGTCAGAGGGAGGGAATGTTCTCTCAATGCAATAAAAACAGATGGCATATAATTACAGATCAACCAGAAATGTGTTCATAGAACTCTCACAGTCATACATTAATCATAGTCATACCCTACAGCCCACTGTTGGCTAGCTTGGACATGACTACTCTTACAGTCATGCATCATTCATAGTCATACCCTACAGCCCACTGTTGGCTAGCTTGGACATGACTACTCTTACAGTCATGCATCATTCATAGTCATACCCTACAGCCCACTGTTGACTAGCTTGGACATGACTACTCTTACAGTCATGCATCATTCATAGTCATACCCTACAGCCCACTGTTGGCTAGCTTGGACATTACTACTCTCACAGTCATGCATCAATCATAGTCACACACCGTACAGACCACTGTTGGTTAGTTTGGACATGACTACACTCACAGTCATGCATCAATCAGTCATACCCTACAGCCCACTATTGGCTAGCTTTGATATGACTACTCATATATGGCTATTCATGGTTTCACAATTAAGTCATCACTGACGCTCAACCAATCACATACAACTAATTGGATTTTGTTTGTCCATTTCAAGACTGAGATGATTTATTTGGTTGTTTAGCCTATTACATAATTATATTTCAAAATTGTATTATATTGATTTTGACAAATTCTTCCGCTAAAGTGTTAAAGAAATTGAGAAATCATGAATGGTAGGACCTGAGTAAACCTAATGTTATCACCTACTGGAAACAGGAATCAAGCCCATATGTTAAAATCATGGACTACACAATACAATGGAGTGTAAATCTGTGATAGCAATACATGCATTTGGATAAAAAAAAATGTTCTAAGATATGAAATAAAATTGTCTGGAATGCCTGAAAGTGACAAAAACAGTTGGTTAAGCATCTTGTCAGTACTACAGGTAAAAAAATTTTAAAAAATGCTACATGTATAGTGAAACCCCTAAAAACCGAAAACCCTTGGGACCCCAAACACATTTTTTTATTTGAAGTTTTCGGTTTACTGAGTTTTTCGCAGATGTGAATAAATATGTATTTTTCTAAGCGCTTATGTGATGAGAGACAGAGAGAGAGATTATATATTATAGGGCCTGACATTGAAATGTTTTGGTTCCCAGCTTGGCTAAACCATTGCCACACAAAATCATTAAGTTTGTCAAATTTGCAGGCATTGTTGAAACATCGCTTGTTTGCATCGCTGCTGTTTTCAAATTCATTCTTGCAGAATTCCATTTTCTTTAGAATATCTGAAACAGTAGATGTTCCTATGCTAAATTTTTCCCCTTGTTTCTTCAACGTAGGTTCTGGCACAGATTCATACTCATTGATCAGACTAATTTTATCCTGTAAGGATAGTTCAATCCTACGATGCTTAGCTGGTCATTCTGATGTCCTGACATGTGAGTGAAGACAAATGACAGTCATGGTTACTTTAACAACATGTAATGATTTTTCTCCACTGAAAATTAATTGCGGGAATCTTGTTTCTAGAATACTGTTTTGTCCATCACAGTCAGCAAAGAATGAAAAGTGAGGCCACATATCTAGTTAATAAAGCCCGGATATTTAATTTAAAAAAAAAACTCTATTGATCATGTCTGCAAATAAATAGTATCAATCACAGTTAGATAAGAAGCAGATAAACATAATTTTTCTTAAATGAATTACCTACAAGTATTTAGTTATGAATAATTCGCCCTAAAAGCTGGCTCTTTATTATAGTGCAAAGACTTCAGATTAGCTTACTGTCAGCCCTAATCTGGGTCGGCGCGAGTGTCAAGTATTGTTTTAACCTCACATGCCCTTGGGACATTTTACGGGTCTTTGTCTCCCTGATAAGCGCTCTACAGTACTTGCTAACCATAATTAATCTGTTTCAGTGTGTGTCAGGAATTTAGCAGCTAAAATACATTTCATGTTGAAGTGAGTTCTGGTTTTATGGGGTTTTTTTTAGGTGTAAAATAGAAATTTGGGATCAAAATTTGTTTGGGTATTCAGAGTTGAGGGGATTTGGTTTACTGGGGAAAAGAACGATGATATTAAAGAAGGAAAATTTGGGACTAAAAAAAATTTTGGTCTTGAGGGACTGACATTTCGGTTTTGAGGAGTTTAACTGATTTCTATATTTGACTTACATTTTTGGCAGTGATGTTAACTTTGGCAAAAACAGTAAAGATATCAGCAATTCCTCCATTGGATATCCATATTTTGGACCCTGTCAGATGGAAGGTCTTTCCATCCTCAGAAGCAACTGCTCTTGTCTGAATGGAGGCTGCATCACTTCCACTGAGAAGAGGGAAAATTTGATATACAAATTACACTGTCATTTCAGGTCAGTGTGCATTCTTTTCTTGTAACCCATGTACAATTGTCTATGTCTTATAAGACCTGTTCCTAGAGGGGCCAACTGCTGATAAGATGTCATCTAATATTACCTGTATTCAGACCTTATCCTAAAAGGCCACTGAGAGTCTGTTGATCACAGTTGGACATTTATACAATTTTATACATAAGTACTGAACCTGCTCTAACCTTTGGGACCAAATAGACCTGATCCGACACAAACACCCCCATAAATACTATGCATGAATAAAATGAATGTGCTACAGTATAAACCCCATTAACAGTAGTAACATCAATGCTATTGCTGTTGATATTGATGTGGTTTACCACCATCATCACCTTAATTAACATTATCATCTCTATTTTCATAACATGAGTTCTTTCACAGATGAGGTGATAATTCTATCATATAATATTTACCCCGGGGTTATTGTACTTAAAAAAATGTTCACAAGTGAGTGAAAATTAGATGGGGTTAAAAAAAAATGTATGACAGACATTATGCATTGTACAGGGTTCAGTAAGATCAATGCAGAGAGGATACAGTGCAGCTCACATGATTTTTCGGAACCCCACGCTTTGCAGTGGGTGACTTAATCCCCTCCACTTTAGCTCCACGATAACACTCCGCGGTGGAGGCATAAATTGGCATAAATACCTACAAATCACCAGCAGGTCTCAGC
Source organism: Margaritifera margaritifera (assembly GCA_029931535.1). Classification (NCBI taxonomy): domain Eukaryota; kingdom Metazoa; phylum Mollusca; class Bivalvia; order Unionida; family Margaritiferidae; genus Margaritifera; species Margaritifera margaritifera. The sequence goes on along the minus strand of JAQPZY010001566.1, from coordinate 800,325 downwards.
AGGCACGACGATGTCAACTCCACCGTGAAGGGTCTAGTCGACTTTACTGATTGACATTTGAACAACCAATGAATGAAGACCACCTATGGAAAGACTGAGACATCAAGAGTGATTTACAACCAGATACCATTGGAAGAATCAGTCGTCTTTATTTTGATCATAATTGGACAATAAAAAAATAATTTCAAAAGTCTTGTATATTCAGTACACAATACTGTTTATAAAAGGTTGATCGATTTCTTTTGCAATAAGTTTATGATTTAATTTATTTCAAAGAAATATGAACAAACTTGACGAGAAGCACACATTGCTGAGCTTCTCAAGCAGCATAAATTTATCATTTTGTTCCAAAGGAAAGTAATTCTCTGAGATATGGACAATTAAAATCCAAATTGACATCCGCTTCTGCTTAACCCTCCCCCCAGCCTAAAACACTGAATTTACACTGAAATGCAAACCGCGTGCTTAGTCTTTAAGCAGTAATAGCAGAGTCACGAGGCTGAATATTATGACTACATGTGTACTGTAAGGGACTGACCATTTAATATATGGGGCTTATATGTTGTTTTATTTTTTTTTACCGGGATATTATTTGTTCTTTCATCACAATATTTATTTATTTTAAGTGAAAAATGGAACGGATTAACGTTTTTTTATACTACAAAATCAGAGAAAGACAATTGTTTTCATGCATTTACCCGACCCCCTTTTAAAATTCAATTGTCTCTCCCTAATAAAGACTTGACTTCAGCGGATGTTCTACAGAAATCAAGGCAGTGACCACAGTGAACTCTGTTGTAAAATATTAACAAGGGTTTGCATCAAAAGATGATGTAAGTTTCAGCTTGGGAACAGTGTGTTTTTATCACATGAAGCCATCTGACTTAGAGCATTGTACTTTACAGCCGCAATTATGGTCCCACCATTAACAACGGAAGTTTGATAATTGTTAGTAATTAATCTGAACTCGGCTTATTACCGAAATGAAAAATAATGTGGAAAATTCTAAAATCTGAGATGTTCAGAGATTTTAATTTCCAACAAGTTTAGAGCATTTTGCATGGATGTATTGTCTCCACATGTATCCTATTATTTGCTCATTTTTCTATGGCGAAAATATAAAAACAAAATATACTCTTTTTAATTATTTTCATGCAGATATTAAAGAATGCAGTTTCCTGTTTGTGACTGTTAGAGCCTTTGGTTATTGAGCGTGTTTCTGTATGTCGTTTATTGCTTTACTTCTAGAACGCTTGAGTTACTGTGTCCCAGTGGATAAAGTGTGCGACTCACACACACACACACTTGGGTGTCTGCAGGGGGGGGGGGGGGCATGTTGCCCCGTCCCCACCCCGATTTTAAAAAAATAATAAATATATCACTTTTACTTCAGCTCCCAGCCCCCCACCCCCGGAAAATTCCTGCGGATGCCCATGCACACACACACGACTTTAGAGCACGTGCTCAGGAGTTCCCATGCAGTGGTGGGAAAATTTATTTCTTTTTTGCTCCATAACGCTATAATGTCTAGCACGTTATTATTTTTTTACCACTACTGAACATTTCCAGATTTCAGTTTGTGTACGTCTAGATTTATAATCAGTCAGATTTTAATATTTTAATTCTGACGATTGACTAAAAATGTCGACATGTCAAGCAGCGAAAAAGAAAAATTTTGGTTAACATTAATAAGCATTTTAGTGTTATTTTTTAACTCGCATTAGTGAAAAACTCTGATTTGGATTCCATATTTTATGAGGGGGGGGGGGGAAGTGGAACTTTACTAAGAAGAGTTATTGATCTAAAATTATTCATCTTATTTTTCTGTATTATGCATAGTATGCAATAGGAAAACGAACAGAAAAAGAAAAAGTTAAACATTAATTTCATCTGATGCGCAAGTTTGTCAAATCAATGGCAAAGAAAACAAACCTGTAGAAGTGCTGCTGTTGTACATTTAGGTTAACAGTTAGCACATGAAATTAACACGTCAATATCAAAGAAATCAAGCAGTGTTGATGGCTTCTCTTGTGCTAGGTTACTGCACGTGTCATCTACATGTATCTAGGATGACCTTTTGCAACTATTTGTGATTTTAAAAAACCCCGCTACTTTGGTAATTAATGCAAAATAGTACAGTTTAAAATAAAATAACGATGAGAAATCTTAATAATGCTTTATTTAAGCGATTGGATGTCAGAAAAAATCGTACAATATGTGAATGAGTACTCATGCATGGAGTAACCAACAGAACTTGTGCGATTTTGTTTCACTTCAGTCAGGTATGACTGCAGCTTTGTTATTAATTTGTTCAATGTTAAATCATTCTTTTCATTGCAGGTAGTACAATATCACTGACTTTCATAAGATCATTAAAATTTTGTATTGCGTTTACTGAAAAGAAATAAGGATATAAATGCATGTTTAGATTCCGATAACAAAGTATTGAAGAAAAAAAAATTAGATTCATTGCGCAAAATGTAGTATTAATACAGTTTGCGAGGCATTGTCATTACATTATCATCATCTAAAATATGATTTGGCACTATGTATCATACATTATCTTCGTTAGAACAAGGAAATATTTATAATTAACTGAATTACTACATTTTTTTCAGTATCAAAAAGTTAGCAAATTGCTCCCCAGAGGGATAATGATGTAGACAAATCAGTGCCCCTCCCTCCGTCTCTCTCTCAACCTCTGCTTGCATGGGTGATAAACAGTAAACCACGCCCATATTATCGAGACCACGTCCACTCTGCGGGGGTGATCGGATGCGACTCCGTGAGAAAGCGTGGTGTGCAGGGCTATTCTCTGCGAGATGCCGCAGCAACTCCGTCAGGATGCGTGGAGTGATGGTGGAGGGGTTTTTCTTAATCCTCTCCACTAACTCTCCACCCCAACCGCAAAGCGTGGGGTTCCGAAAAATCACGTGAGCTGTACTGTATCTACATTTTTGGAGTACATATAAGGAAATATTTCATGAGTGAAGTGGAAACATTGTAATGTCATGAGTGGCAAAGCCACAAGTGACAATACAAAATGTTTCCACTTCACAAGTGAAATATTTCCTTATATCTACTAAAAAAACCCATAGATTTTCTTATTTATTATATATATTTTTTAAGGCAAAAACCATCCATTTGCATAGATTATTTTCTCCTTTCTGTGCCAATACAATTAACGACTGCATTATTACATCAATAAAAAGAAGTTCCAAAATTGTACAATAATTTTAGTATAGCAACTTTTTACAAATTTAGCTCATATATACAATGCTTCATGTTGTGTATTTTGTTAAATCAATGACTGTTTTTATATGAAAATGAGAAGCTTTATATTTTCGTTAACACATTTCTTGCCAAGATTGATACAGTGAACATTGTTGGGGTGGGGTATTTTAAAAACATTAAGAGCATAACATTTTTAAACAAACGATTTTAATGATGGCAAGTTTACTTGTACGGATTTTGATTCTTTATTTTGTTTATTTCTGCATTCAAATGTGATTTATATAGCCCTTGCAAGCTTGCAGTCTAGTTCGTTAACAGACGATGCACCCAATTTCGACTGTCACTTAATTTTGGTTTGCAATCAACACTCATCTATCCCAAATTTCTCTATTATTTTCAAACATGATTATGAATGTGATGAGAGTTAAAATCACTAATTAACAATTTTGTTATTATATTTAATCAAGAGTTTTTCCTAAAAATGTAGTTGTCAGGTAAAACTAATTTTAATAATGTAATACTTACTTAGCTAATCTATTTCCAGTGAATAGGACTCTCTGTGTAAACCCCACAGTCTTTGCATGTGACACCCACAATTCCTCATTCTTTTTCAGAATGTAGCCTTACTAGTGGGACATCAGTGTGGGGAGGGAGGAGGGAATCTGGCAATAGCAACAGGTAAGTATTGCATAATTAAAATTAGTTTTACCCCCCCCCAAAAAAACTACATTTTAATATCAGTAATAGCTTACTCTATTGCTATTGTGTAGCTGAATTTGCCAGTTTGGTAGGAGGCTGATGATCTCACAACTGGTTAAGGAAAATAACAAGGAATACTCACCCACACTGTAGAGGCATAGACTACTGCCGGAGGGTATCGACAAGGGCCACTTTTTTTTTTTAATTTTGAGCTACGACTAGTGGACCCAAAAGAAAAATATGCCTTCGCTTTGGTGAGCCAACAAGCGAAAGTAAATGGAGGAGAATGTAGTGTGAGATTGCCAAAATGCGTCTTTCATCACATCCTCCAGAGATGATGAGGTAATTAGGCTCATGAGGTAGCAATGGCTCGAACCTCATGAACTTTAATTTCACGAAAGAAAGATCCCTCTTGGTAAGGTACTGGTAAGCTCTAACTGTACATAAAAGTCTATCCTGATCATCCCCAGCACAGGTACGACTGAGACTGGGGATCTGGTTGGTAAAGGAGAGAAACCGACTCATAATTTCCATTGAATCTCAAACAGCCTTGCTCTATGGATAGAGCATGAAGCTCGCTCCTTTGTCTTATGGATGCTAAGGAGAGCAAGAAAACAGTCTTGAGAGTAAGGTTCTCGAAAGAAACCTCACTTCAAGGTTCCTATGGGGATTTATTAAGGGACCCAAAGACACATGAGAGATTCCACCTAGGCATCAGAAAACGAGACACTGGTATTTGCAGTTCGAAATACCTGATGAGGTCTACTAAGTTAGAGTCCACACCAATAGCCAGACCCTTCGAAAAATTTGAAAGTGTTAGAAAAAGTGCTGCCCAATAGCCCTTGATAGTAGAAACTGAGCATTGCCTCTCTTCAAACATGAAGAGAAGAAAATCAGCCACTGCACTCAAAGAGGGACAACTAGGATTGATATGATTCCTACTGCACCAATCACAAAAGATTCTCCACTTGGCATCGAAGACCTTTGATGTAGATCACTTCTTGGATTGAATGATGCGCTTGGTGACTTGCTCAAAAACTCCTCCTGGCAGAGAGATTGTTTGAGATGAGCCAAGCGTAAAGCAGGGTTGCATCTAGAATTTGGTAAATGTGGGCACTTGCCCCCACTGAATTTGAAAAAGAGGGGGTCAACGTAATGACAATGGGGGGCCTACCATGATGATGTAAAAAAAGATTAACATTCAAACAGAGCAATAGCAAGTATAATAAGTGTATTAAATCCATTCAATGTGTTATCAATTTTACAGTATAACATTAAATACATATGTGATCTGTATATTACAGTTCAACACTAAATGTATATTGTGTTCTGTATATTACAGATTAACACAACACTAAATACATATCATGTGTCCTATATATTGCAGCATAAGACTTAAAACTGAAACCAAAATATTGTGTTTTCTAAGAACAGTATTTTCTCTAGACACTGACCATTAAAGAATCAAATCATGTCACTCCTCTGTCCATTCTTATATCTTAAAAAACAGAATCACGTATTTACTTTGTGTAACTTGATAAATGTTATGCATGTAGTTTTAAGATTTTCACTTTGTTTCAAATCCTGAGTCGCCCGTTTGTGAGGTGAATTCAACGTGTCTGTCAGGGTTTGATGTCCTGAAATTAGCAATGCCAAGTGTGAAGGAATTTTCTTTGCCAGTTTTTTCACACCAATTGCAAATCATCTCATTTATTTCATTTGTTTCCAGTCATGGTCGATTTTTTTATCCAGTCGGAATGGAAAGATTTTTTTTTCTTTCTTGGCGTTGAAAGGACACCTCAGTTTCAGCACCGCCATCTTTAGCATCGTCTGATACTAGGATTTGTTTGTTCACTTTCGCTGTGCCTATTGACAGGAAAATATGCACTCTGACTATTATTAAAAGTATTACTGCTAAAGTAACGAAAAAGTGTCCAAATTTTAACTGGTTTTGCTATTTTAATGCATTGTCCTGCCAAGCTAGCCTCAGCATCAAACATATATCGGCCATTTCCGTCAGGTCATGAAATAGGTCTTTCTCGATTTGACATAAAAGGCCGAAGATGCTCCTATTGCATCAAACATGTGCTCTCCTGACCTTTCTTAGTAAACAATCAGAATTGAGCACGTGACACACAGGAAGTACGTGGCTTATTTCACAACTACACACGGACAACATATCCGCTGAAAGTGAGAACTGGGATTTTTACATTAAATTTTTTTTATAAAAATAGTGCATTCTTCACAAAAAAGTGCACACAATTCTTATTTTTTGCGCGATTTTGCCCGCACAGAATTTGAAATTTTTTGGTAAATCTTAAATTTTGGAGGGATTTTCATGATCGTGCCTCCTAGATGCAACTCTGTGAAGGTGGAGAATCTGTAGCATCCTGGGCTGGTCTACCAGCAGGTCGAGAAGATTGTTGAACCACGACCGTTGTGGCTACAGAGGGGCTATCAACACAAGCTGAGCAGTGGAGTTCCTTACGTTGTGAAGTACTTGTGGAATCATCCTGAAGGGTGGGAAGGCATAGGCAAACAGATGATCCCAATTCAGGCTGAAAGCATCCACTGTCCAGGCTCTCTGATCGGGGACTGAGATGTAAAAGGGGAGCTTGGTGTTAGCCTCGTGGTGAACAAGTCCACCAAGAGTGTCCCTCAAAGTCTGAACAGGGAATCTGCTATGGATTGGTGCAGAGACCATTCCACGATGACTATCCATCCTTCCTTGGACAGACTGACCACCAAAATATTCTTTCTTCCAGGAATGTGGCGAACTCAAAAGGTAATCCCCTCCCAGGTTACCCAGCGAAAGAGATTCCAAACCTCCATGCAGGAAGAAGGGGCATGTGTGCCTCCTTGTCTTCTGAGGTAAGTCACCACCGACGTGTTGTCAGAAGAGACCATCACGCAGCGACCCCTTTGTTGTTGAGGCACCCCTGAAGGGCTAAGAACCACTGCCCTCATTTCCAAATTTTTTATGTGGAGGGTAGATTCTTCCTGGAACCACGAGCCCTGAAGAATCAGACCTTCCGGCTCCAGATGAGTGCCCCACCTTGAATCTGATGCAACTGCGAACAGATAGAAGTGGGGATCAAGGGCATGTATAGGGACTCCGGCAAGGAAATGGTCTTGAATGATCAACCAAGACAGATGACTGTGGAAGACCTGACCTAGAGAAATCTGAACATTCATAGGGTCCCTGTGCGGTTTCCAGTTTGCCTGAAGGAGCAACTGGAGCGAACGCCCGTGTAGTCTACCTCGGGTGACCAGGTCCGCTGTGGAGTTCAAGGTCCCCAGCAGAGAAAGAAAAAGACGAGTCGACAACATGGCCTTGGCTCTCAGCATCTCCAACATAGACAGGATCTTGTCTACCGAGGGACATGGACTAATCCCTTGTTCATAAGGGAATTCATCCCCATGTAGACGAAATCTTGAGATGGAGAAAGCTCCAACTTCTCTAGGTTGGATAAGAGACCCAGTCTGGTCACTATAGACCACAGCGAGACAGGTAGATTCTGAGGGATTCAAGCATGCCATTGTGGATCAACCAATCACTGAAATAATTGATGATTGGGAAACCCAGTGACCTTAAGTGGGCTGCAACTACTCCCATAACCCTGGTAAAAGCTCTGGGTGTAGAGGCTAGACCGAATGGCAGAGCGCGAAATTGGAAGACCTCTCCGTCCAAGCAAAACCAGAGGCACTTCCTGTGAGAAGGAAAGATAGGGATGTGAAGATACGCATCCTAAGATTGATGGAAACTGCCCAGTGACTGGGCCTTATGGCCTTCCTGACTGAAGCTGCTGTTTCCATCTTGAAGGGTTCCTCCTGCAGAAATTTGTTTTAGGGAGGAAAGATTGATAATTAGACGAAACTTTCCCCCTTTCTTGGGTACCACAAAAAATGCGGGAGTAGAAAGCCAGAGGATGGTCATGAACACCCTCTCCACTGCACCCTTCTAGAGAAGGGAGTGTACCTCCTCCTTTAACTGCACCATATTCGCTGGTGGAAGAACATGTGGGTCCTCATTCGAGGAGGAAGATCTTTAAACCGAAGACAGTATCCTCCTTGTATGATAGAGAGGACCCAGCCATCGCCCGTGATGCAGGACCAAGCCTCTGAAGAAAAAAAAAGTCTGGCACCTACGTGAACCCATGGAAGAGGGACGCTCTGCAGGAGAGGGATTGAGTCCCTAGGGCCGACCCATCTTTACCTTAGGAAAGGGGGAAGGGCATGTAAACTTCTTCCCCTGGTCTCCGCGGCATGTCCTTTTAGGGGCCGAATGATGAAGGGGAGATCTGAACTGGGGTTGTTGCTTAGACTGGGGCTGCGTAGCTTTAAAAAATTTGGGTGAAGGACCCTGTGGCCATTCAGGATGACTTCACTTCCTGGCCAATTTCAACAGGCCAGGCACAGATGCTGGTCTCTCAAGTTTTGAGATGTCAGAGGGAATGAGCCCTCCAAAAAAAAGTCTCTGCCTCTAGTGGAGCAGCCCTCAAAAGGTTCTTACTGTGCTCCAGTAAGACCCTGGATGTGTCCAAATCAACATCCCTGCAGAGGTGGTAGAAGCTCCGCCGATAAGGCCAAGGACAATGATAACGCATGTCTTGATGTTTTTGCCACTGCTTTCAACAAACGAAGAAGAGCAAGTGGTGACAGAGACTCCTCGCTAAGCAGGTTGTAGGAGGCTGCTGAAAAGAGATCAACATGCAAAGCTACGGTTACTAGTGACCTAGCTTTTTGCTCTAATGCCTCCAGTGTTAAAACTGGAAGGCAAGCCGAAAAGTCCCTGTGGAAATACCCACTTGCATTGATGCAGCGTCTAAAGTGGGAGGTTCAAGGGGCCAGTAATGAGTGTGAACCAGATAACTAGCAGAAGAGACCAAAAGTCTCAATGCTGAAGGGGGAAGGACCACCCTTTACATTATCTAGGAAACTCCTGGCCCTTACAAAACTTTGGGACAGTTACTTTTACCGTAGCCATGTGAGGAAGCAACAAGAGATCTGGATGAGAGGCAGCTCCAGCGAGTTTCTCCAAGCTGGAGAAAATCTTAGTGTCCTCCGAGCCTGAGGGCTTGGGATGCAAATCATTGGGCAATAGACGGTAAACCTCATTAACCGCTTCGTCAAATGACCAGACCTCTTCTTCCTCTGCCGCCTTAACTGACAGTTTGGGAGATCCTAAGGAAGGGGGTGCCACCTCTGTCAGTTCCGTATCAAACTCATGAGAATCCATGACAGAAAGGACATCCTCATCCTGCACTCTAACCTGGGAAGCAGGACTATATGACCCAGTGTCTCTCTGTTTTTTAGGCTGGAGAGATTTGGGAGTAAGAGGGACCTTGACCCATGACTCCTCAGGCAAAACAGGAGACTGTCCTTAGTGGCAGGCACAGCAGAAGTATGAGAGCGACTTTCAACCCTCCTGGTGCGGTTAGGGGAGAGTCTGTCCCCATCCCTCCTTTTATGGACTGTGGCATCGATCTCACTGCAATGGGGCCAAGGCCCTGAAGGCCATTGCTGTATGCAGGGGACTGTCCAATCACTGCCATGCGGGGAAAGGCCCCACATCCTATAAGGGTTTAAAGGAATCATAGGGAAGGGGGGATGCCAATCCGATCCCCTTCCATAGTCCTACGTCGCTACAATGAATCAAAATACTAAGGGGGATTGAATGGTAGTCTGTAGGGAGAGGGGTCTAAACCATGACCCTCTCCCCATGCCGATGGGCCTCAAATGATCAGTGATGACAAGTACTCTTAGCCCTATGACTCTCACCTGATGCCTGGTCAATGACCAGTCAGGCGAAGATCCTCCCAGATCTGACAGACTTAGATCGATGCGCAGCCCTTTCAGGGTGGCATGAACCTGTCGCCGACAAAGGGCCACGGGGGCTGAAAGGGTGCTGCTCTCCCCTCACGGGGGTGTGCGACTCACTTTTGGCTGACACCACGCTCTCTGTCCTAGTAGAATGGAGAGGGTGCTGCTCCTCCCATCTGGAAGGGGTGCGACTCGCTCTCTGTCCTTCATGCGACTCGCTCTGTCCTAGCAGAATGGAGAGGGTCCTGGTCCTCCCTTCTGGGAGGGGCATGACTCGCTCTCTGTCCTTCATGCGACTTGCTCTCTGTCCTAGTAGAATGGAGAGAGTGCTGCTCCTCCCATCCGGGAGGGGAGCGACTCGCTTTCTGTCCTTCATGTGACATGCTGTCCTAGTAGAATGGAGAGGGTGCTGCACTCTCCCTTCTGGGAGGGGTGCAACTCGCTCTCTGTCCTTAATGCAACTCGCTGTCCTAGTAGAATGGAGAGGGTGCTGCTCTTCCCTTCCGGGAGGGGCATGACTCGCTCTCTATCCTGCATGTGACTTGCTCTCTGTCTTAGTAGAATGGAGAGGGTGCTGCTCCTCCCTTCCAGAAGGGACGCGACTCGCTCTCTGCATTACTGGATCGGGGAAGGGTGCTGCCCTTCCTCATGGGAGGGAGCGACTCATTCCCGACCTGCCTTGACATAGCTGTAAAAAAAGAGACACTGAAAACAAGATAATGGTGATATATATTTATATATATATAACTGCTTTGGAAATGAACCTTAGCAGGAACTCACCTGTAGGTGGCTAAACCACTCTAGTTTTATCTCTTTTTTTTTTCTTATACTAAAGGACAGAAAAACTACTGAGGTATTATATATATATATATATATATATATATATATATATATATATATATATTTATATATATATATATATATATATGCATGTATATACACAACTATATATATAGGTAGTAAGATAAAACAAGGTGACATAAACCAGATTTTTCGAGTACTGGATACGAATAATAAGCAAAAAACCAGCTTAGTAAAATGCTTTAATTAATATTAGAGCAAAAGGAATAAATTCCTATACTAATTAAATAAAAATTGAACCGGAGTTCAATATAAAACACACATAAGAAGAAAAGATTGGTGTGCAACCTGCTTTCCTGAGCTTTAAAAATAGCCAACCCATCAGAATTAAGGGAAATTAATTTTCGATGCTTTTGTGAGTTTTTGAAAAAAAACAAACAAAAGAAAATCAACTGGTTGGGGACTGGGATAGGGGAAAAAGGATAATTTACCTACCCTAGCTTAAGAAAACAATACGGAATTCTCAAAAGGCAATAATTAATCCCCCACGAACAATACGTGAATGGGGGAAATAACTGACTAACCAAGATTAAGAACAGGACATTTCTTGCAATCAAATTGCCAAACTCATAAGAGAGTTGAATATTTCCAGACAAGGAAAATACTGGTCATGGGTAAATACTACCTGTAGTTTACAAAAAACTTAATGAAAGAGCGTAATTCGCTATGTGGACTCATCTCGCGAAGGCAATTTCTCAAGTGATAATTTCACAGTCTTCATCAAGATGACAACCGGAAAAAGAACGATTAATTGTGGGAGTCACATGAAAAGACTGTGGGATTTACACAGAGAGTCTTATTCACAAGAACTTTCTAATTAACCCTATGGGAGGATGAATTCTAATCATATGGTCGGGTATTTCCCATCACGGAAACAGATTAGCTACACAATATCAACAGAGTAAGCTATTACTGACATTAACATGTATACCATTTTGTCGCAGAGTGTAACATGTCTACGATACTGTATGGGTATCACAGAATATCAAAGTTTTTGTTTGTTGGTTTTAACGGCACTTTTAACACATTACTGGCTATATCATGCCAAGGAAATGGAAGTTAGCTGCTTTTTCCCAAGGACACACCAAGGCAATCAGCATGGGTTGGCCTGGGCTGTTACTGAACCTGCAACCCTTTGATGACAAGTCTGACACTCTACCTGATGTTCTCACGCTTTTTAAAACAAAAATTTACAGGTCTTTTCCATGTTTTTTCCTGGGTGAAATTGTTTTTTTTTTTCAAGGATCACTTATGACACTTACTGAACAGAATAAAAAAACATTTTGGTTTAGAAAATGTGCATTTTTAAAATCAAAAGCTATTTCTATTTTGAGACTCTCCCATAATATCTGAATTAGACATATGACCATGTTCCAAAACACTGGATGCATCACTAGACACAAGTATAACTATTGAAATTCATATAAATTTGCATGTAACTCAATTTAATTTACAGAATAAAAATGTTATGTTTACTCTGCTTAACTGCATAAGTTGATATGAAGAAAATCTCTTATGCAAAACATTTTTTTTTTAAATTTGGACAAAATGCCCTAAAAGTTATATACACTGTACCTTGGGATAAAAGAAAGGACTGATCTTTTTTTTAAAATTCCACTTATGTCTAGTTGGTGCCTTAACATCAACTTTCAATGTCATCTGACTATGGACTGTATATTTAATCCAGTCATTGTCAAGGACACCCAGAGCATGGGATTCTGCATTAAAAATTGCCCCTGTAGTTGGTAGATTTCTAAGTAGAGGGATGATTCTGCTATATTAATTGGGGCAGCCTGACAACCCCAGAATTTGTATTTCGAAATATCCCAACCGAATGTTAGAAAAGCTTGCTTGCCAAAACCCTTACTTCATTCCATTCAGCTTGGCATTGCTTTTAAGTGCATTTAATCATAACAAGTCCGACTCCAAGCTGGACTCCAATATTTGGGCAAAATTACCTCTCTCTAGCTAGAATTGGGTGAAGTTGGCAAAATTAGGGAGAAGCAGATGTATAAAGTTCAAAATAGTCACTTGAAACTGTTTTTGCATATTTTCATGACAAACTGATTAAATGCTGATGAAATTCTATTAGACGTTTATAAAAAATAGTGACTTTTCACATATTGTTTCACTACAATTGTTGCATAACATAAAACAGCAATCTCAAAAATAAGTTAGTCAAAAATCAGCAACCATTTCCATACCAGAAGACCTCTTTTAATGTATCTGTACGCCGAAAAATTGGATACAATTATTATTTGTATTAGTAATGGACCTAGATATGTCCACCGAGTCATAATTTGCTTCAGATTGGGCTGCACAAATTATATCACTTATTTTTCATGGATCATGTGTGAATTTTCAGCAGGAATTCTGTAGAAAGCAATGTAATTTCTGGTCTTTATGATCATCAAATTAGCACCAAAATTAACTACAGAAGATAAAACTTCCTTTCTATATTTTACATTCCTCTTTGAAGTGAAAATTTACAAAAAGTCAACACTTTACTGTAATTATTAATGCACTATATTGAAACAGGGGGGGGGGGGGGAGGGTGTAATGTCTTGAAATCAATGCAAGATAAAGTGAACTTTGCTTTTTGGGGATGTTTAAGTGAAATGACACACACTAAGGCAACTATTTCACTCAAATCACCCCCTAGCCTGGACCCTGCAAGTATTTGGAGTCTCCAACATATGTGCATTGTCAAAAAGCTGACAAGCGATCAGACAGCTCATCCATTTTCATAGCAATAGATTTGTGTTCCATCCTTAATTATTAAAAAAATTAGATTAGCTGTTTTGTTAGTTGACAATACATATTGGTAATGACAGATACACACATTTTGTGCCTTGAATTACTTATATTCAACACATAACCTGAGATTCGTTTGCCAAGATAGTCCAGCACGAAATGCTAAATGGCTTTCAACTATTTTACTTCTAATGAACCAAATCATGTTTTTTATGACATTCTATTTCATGCTTTTTGTAATTGTAAAGGGAATCTAGTTTTTAACAGTGTTCAGTATTCTAGTTTGCTGACATGTGTCTGCTTGGTAAATATGCTGTAAAAATTCCTATCCTTTAAAACAGAACTTAACTTTAAGATGATGTTAAACTTATTGTGCCATATGATCATAGGGCACCTTTATCCCAGTAACACCTATAAGTAAGAAACAAAACTATTATAATGCAGCCTAAATTTATATTGTGTTAGACAAATAAACAGATACATTTGTTTCATATTAAGGACTTGTCATTAAAAAAGCTATTTTTATGCCCGAAACACAACTTCTACTACAGCTGCTATTTAAGAAGGCAACTTTTCAACAAAACAAGAACAAACTTATGTAACTCATTTTGGTTTATGCTATACACAAATGCTTATAATATTCATTTTGTAATATGCTATAAAAGGACATCTGAAAATAAATTGCAACAAAAATTAAAGGCGATGAGGGAAAGGAGGTTAGAAACCATAATTTTCCAAAAAAATCTCCAAAATACTCATTTTGCAATAAAAATGTACAATTCTAGGGATGGGGTCCCCAACATTTATTGCTTGAATCATCTCTGAAGTATTCAATTTAGCAAGGTCTGAGAGTAAAATTCACCGCCAAGGTGAGCTGAGGGAGGCAAAGGTTACTATTGTCAATAATGCTTAACACCATGTTCCCAGTGTGAACTACCAAGAAATAAGCAAAGATTTATCACAATACATTTTCATTAGCTTTACATATCAAAAGGGGAACTGGGGAAGAAAATTTTGATTATTCTTCTTTTACTCTCACTATAATCACATGTCGCAGCCATGTTGATACACTGTGATGCTAGACTGGTCTTCATAACTTCTACATAAAGAAACAAAAATGATACCGATATGGCACGGACTAAGAGGTGACGAGTCTACTTGACCAATCCAATCACCTGAGCACTTGGATTGACTATACAAAATATGGCACCCCGACAAAAGAGCGCACGACAAAAGAGCGGCGACAAAAGGGCGCCAACAAAAGAGTGAGCGACAAAAGAGCGCAAGACATAAGAGCGCCGATAAGACAATATCCCCTGGACAATACCCCATATGTCAATTATTGCCGACAAAAGAGCAAATGACAAAAGAGCGCATATGTTCCAACATATTTTAATTATTGCCAAAAGAGAGCAAGACAAAATAGCGCCATATAATTAGGACTGATAACAAATAAAAAATAAAAAATAATTTAATTTTAGTTATAGTAAAAAATTTCGTATATAAGCTCATTAAGCATTGCATTTTACAAAAATTAGCATGGAGAAAACAGAGTCACAGAAAGGAAAGGTTATGCTATTGGTTTCTGGATACAGATATCGAAAGGACCGTGAAAACAAGGATGGAAGTACGTCATGGAGATGCTACAAGAAAGATGGCTGTCGTGGAAGAATGAAAATGCTCAACGACGATATTATCTCATCATCGGAACACAATCACGCTCCTGAGCCCACTAAAAATAAAGCATCGAAAGTCGTGTCGGCTATACGTAGACGGGCTGTGGAAGGAGTCGAAAAACCGAGGCAGATTATACAACAAGCCAGAAGTGGAATTTCATTGGAAGTTGCACCTCATTTACCGGGATACACAGCATCACAACGCATGATCGAACGACAAAGAAAAAGCAAACAGCTTCCATTTCCTAATCCTCAAAATGTAGCAGAAATAGCGATTCCTGAAACTCTTTAAACATCAACACAAGGAGCACAGTTTGTCTTATGGGATTCAGGATCGGATGACGAGAAGAGAATTCTGATATTCGGAACTACGGTAAACATCAACCTTCTAGAGCAAAATGAGCATTGGTTTGTGGATGGAACTTTCAAAGTTGCACCAGTTATTTTCTTCCAGGTTTTTACCATCCATGCTCTGATCGATAGCAGGGCATTGCCCTTGATTTATTGCCTCATGAAGGACAAAGCAGAAACTACATATGTACGAGTTTTTGAGAAAATTAAGAACTTAAACCTTCTCTAAACCCACGAAGCATTATGTCCGATTATGAGAAAGCTGTGCATAATGCAATTCAATGCGTGTTTCCTGGAACTCGTCTTGTTGGTTGTCTTTTCCACCTAGGACAATGTCTATGGAAAAAAGTCCAAGAATTTGGTCTAGCGCAACTATATCAGGACGAGGAAATCCGCATGGCAGTTCCAACTTACAATAATGCTGTTTTGATGGATTATCTGCGAGGCATTGCCAACAATCTTGCAATATAATTTTTATTTAAAGTAAGGATCAAAATTAATCATATACTGCCGAAGTTATTTGCAGAAATGACTTCCAATGTCATTTTATACACTTCATTTAAGGCATTAAATTAAAGTTATTTGCAATACAATAAATGGTTGTGATATTTTGTAGTTCGCTCTTATGTCGGCGCTCTTTAGTCGCTCGCTCTTTTGTCGCTCGCTCTTTTGTCGGCGCCCTTTTGTCGTGCACTTTTTGTCGGGTCACCACAAAATATGTTTAGGGCAAGCACCAAAATGATCCATGCAGCAATTGTATCTCAACTGACTGAATAGTTCTGCAACCTCCACAAATTTTGGTAAAAACTCAATAAATTTGACTCCCAATCTGTTCAGTTATGACTCAATTACGTATTGTTTTTTTTTATCAAGTGGCAACTTAAATTTCCCGGTTTATTTCCGACTTTGATCAATATTTGCAAAATTCAAGGGCTTTTCCCAGTTGGGAATAAACCGATGCTTTCTCCTGACTTTTTTCTCTCAATTTCCCAGCAGTGTGGGAACCCTGTCTACCAACTGAGCTACTGTGGCTCCCTCACAGAATAACAAATTGCATCAGGTCATGTAAGTTCAGTCACTGACAATCTGCATGACTACTGTGGAAAACTAATCATTAAAAACACAATTTTTCTAAGTGAAATGTGTTTTTTCGATAATACTTACACGATCATAACACCGTAGGAGAACTACTACTACCTTGCAAATCCAGCCCTCCCAAGCTAAAAACTTTTTAGCTAAAAGCTAAAAGTTATCGGCCCACCTAGGTGGCAGTCAGCTAGAGTGATCTCCCCTTGATACTGGGATTGATGCTAAATATCATGCATACTTCAGTTACTACTGGACTGGGAAGCACGCTCTCTGATAAGGATGTAACTGTGGGGAGGCTGGGAGGGTTATGTGTATTATGATCGGGTAAGTATTATCAAAGAAACATATTTTACTTAGTTTCTTATTCAAATATGTCACCCGATCATAATACCTTAGGAGAATAGGTATGTGAGACAGCCTCTTGATGACCCGACTGGAGAACAGACTCCATATGTCAGGGAGCAGCTTTGAATGGAAAATGTTTCCCCCGCAAATCCAGCAGAATTCATGAAGCCGCTTCCTATGAAGCTGTTAACTGACCCGGAAAGGTAACCTGTTGTGCCAAGGCTAAAGATCCTACCAGGTCAAGCCGAGTCTTTTGGGATGAAATATCTCAGAGATAAAAGCTGTAGAAAGTGGACTCGGACCTCCATCCCATGGCATGAATGATGTCAGTCAGGGAACAGTTTCGCTCAAATGCAATGCTTGTGGCGACTGCTCTAATTTTGTGAGCCAAAATATGTAATAGACTCATACGAGTTGGAGTTATTTCCCAATATGCAGAACAAATAACCTCTTTAATCCAGGACAAAAGTGCCTGTGCTGATATGTCATCCTTTCCCTCTCTGAGCGGTAAAAAAAGACGTGATCTCCCTCAATGGACCGGCTCAGTCCTTTTCAGGTACCACTTCAGAGTCCGTACTGGGTCCTGTAGACGATCTTGAGATGAAGTGCCTAAAGTAGCCAGAGATTTCATTACAATGGTTTGGTTGCCCATGAACAGTTCTCTTGCTTTCTGTATCACCTTCAGGATTAGAGGTGTTGGCAGATAAGCAAAAGCATTCAGGCCATTCCAATCTATGGAAAGTGCATCAACTACCCAGGCCACTGGATCTGGGACTGGTGAGACAAAGGTTGGGAGTTTGGCATTCCACCTTATCGCAGATAGATCCACCATTGGTCAATCCCATAGGACACATATTCATGTGAAGACTGATGGGTGAAGAGACCATTCCATTTGTATTAGTTGATTCATATGGGACAGCGAATCGGCTAATATGACGAGTTGGCCTGGAACATGACGAACTTGAACATGGATTTGTCGTTGATGACACCATCTGAGAAAGTCTCAAACGAGAACACAAAGATCTGGAAACTTGGTTCCCCACTGCCATCTGATATAAGTAACCACAGTTGAGTTGTCGGACAGAATGAGAACTCCCTTTCCATATAGAGCCTCTTGCCACCCATGAAAGGTTTTCGAGATGGCTTTCATTGATATGTAATTTGCGATTTTGCGGGGTCCACACTCCATTGGATTCCTGGAATGACGGAAGAAGGTCTGCACCCCAACCTTCTGTGCTTGCATCCATACAGACGGTGATTTCCAGAGGTTGTACCTGCAGGGGTAAGCCCGTCATGTGCCAGCTGAGGTTGGTCCAATGGGCAACGTCTCGGCCTCCATTTGGACAACAGGATCATTTGAAATGGGTGCATAAAGAGGCGACCCAGGATGATGAGGTCCGCTGCTGCATTAAGCAAGTCCAGCAGGTGGAAGAATTCTCGGGAGGAGAGTTTGTCTTGTATCAGTAAGGAAACCACCAAGGTACTGATTTTCAATGCTCGTTCATGAGGGAAGCATATTCTGTTTACCTGAGTGTAGAACTTCATCCCTAGATGAACAAAGTGTTGAGATGGTATTAGGTCAGATTTGTCCTTGTTGATGAGGAAGCTGAGGTTGAGAAGAGGAGTAACCAGGGATCTTGTGTCTTGCTCCAATATATGACTTACCTGATGTTTTTGTAGGATGTCGTTCACGTAGTTTGATGTAGCCCCTGTGGAGGTGAGCGTTTTGTTGGCCTTTGGGACCAGGGACAGCCTCTAATAAAATCCCAGAGAATATGCATTGTGAACGATTTCTAACACACCTTTTCGGATAAGGTTGTTGATTTCTTGCTGCAGAGTGGTGGCTTTGAATGGGTTGTTGGGGACGTTTGTAGCTGAAGGAACCATGGACAGAGGGGGAGGTGTGCTGAAGGCAATATTTAGTCCCTCCAAAACCACTTGCTGGATCCATAGGTCGTCGTGGCAAATATTGACCCATTTGGCAGCAAAGAATTGGAGCCTTCCACCTACCTGGATGTGTGGAAAGGGCGGCGTGAGTACGACGTCATTTTTTGTTGTAGGAGGCTGTCGTGGAGAGACACACGGGCAAAAACAATCGCCTTCTCTCTGCCTGTTGGTCCCCTTTTGTTTGGGAGAACTGTGTCCGCCGTCGGGGGTATGGTCGGTAGGTCTGCTTACCAGTGGCGTGTGTTCTAGGGAGTTGCTGGGGGTCCTTTTTTTGTCTTGAAAAATCTCTCTGCTGTGGCTGGGATATTTTTGCAGGTAAAGTTGTCTCCTTGGTGGCTTGCGGGCATACGTCGTCAATCTGGCCATTAAACAGGAGGTTCAAAGACAAAGGTTGCGAGCGAAGCTTTGCCTTATGAAGTTGACGTGAAAATATAAATATACTATAATGTTACCTGTAGGTAAGGCCAAATGATGGCTTATACAGGCAGTTAGTATCGCATCACATTAACTAACTGTGAGGTGGACACTAGATTAGGTGAACATAAAAATCTTACCGGTATGTATCCGCCATGCCAAAATTATACAGCAATATTAATAAGCTTTCTAGATTACACACCATCCCTGCAAAGGAAGGCTATAGCCATGTGAGGGATGCAAGCGCCTATGTGTGTGCAAACAACAATGTGATAAACAGACAGAACTTGTCGTCAAAGCAAAAAGAAAAGTTGGAAATATATAGATTGAGTATACTTCCCTTAGTAGAGAAAACCTCTTCCAACTTGCTCTATTGCGAAGCCTCTTTGTTGAGTCGAGAGCATGCTACACTGCATGAGCAGAAGTAGTAACTGAAGTATGCTTGGGATTTAGTGCCAATCCCTGAACACAAATTTTAGTCCAATATTTTTCCCCCTGTCAAACTACTTTCCCAAGTGAGATCTTAAGTGGATGAAACCATTTCAGTTAATGAACCACCTCCTTTGGCAGTTAGCTTTTGTTCTGAACAGCTCATCTAATGGACCAAAACGCAACCATTATAAATTTGGCACTTGTTAAACAGTATTCTTACTGCATGCAGTTTTATTAACTGACCTGGATGGCTCAGTGAGACAGAAGGCAGCTATGTGTTCTCCAGTGGCTAGTTTGGGGAGATACTTTTGTTTCTGAGCCTCATTTCCTGCTATCAATAGCCCCTGAAATAGAAGACAAGAGTTCAGAATTTTTGGAACCTTACTGGTGATGAAAATAATTTGCACTTCAATCAGAATAATTACGGGTGAACCTGAACTTGTTCATACTTGAGTCATCTGTCCAAGATGGAACATTATGTACATTTCATATACATTATTTTGTATACACACGATGCTTGGTTTCATCTCAGGTTGCAATGATGGAAAGTCTCTTACTAAATAAAGATCATCCACAGACTGGTATGCCATGTACTACTTGCTAGATTTCATTTGCCAATTCCCGCTCTGCGCATACTATGATCAACTTCCCCATCTGAATAGAGTTTTCAGATGTTTTAACAAGGAAAGGTGAGCAATTCACTCATGTGCTCATGCCTCACACATAACAACCCTATCCCCATGATGGAAATGAGTCCGCAGTCAAAAAAGTGTACCTACAAACAGCACATGACCTTTTCCCTACTAATGGCCTTGATCTCTGAGTTATGGACTTTACTGTTCTATGATAAGGTGTAGAACAGGGTAAAGTTTCATCAAAATATCTGTAGGGGTCAAAAAGGAGACAGGTCACCTATTTACATTATCCTTTGTTGTGGATTTAAACTCAAGGCAAGGGGTATGACTGAATATGCAAGACACTGTCAAAATATACAACATGCTGAAGTTTCATTAAAATATTTTTATTGGTTCAAAAGTTATACCAAGACATGGATAGAGGTCACTAAAAAAAATTCCCCTGCCATGACCTTGACCTTGAGGCAGTGGGGGAATGTATATCAGATGTGACACACTGTCAAGTTATGATATATAACTGATTACATTTTTATGAAAACATCTTCAGTGGTTCAAAAGTTATACTCACAACAAGGATACAAGTCACATAATTAAATTTTCCCTTGTCATGACCTTGACCTTGAGGCAATGAGTGTGGCTACGGTATGTGACATAGCATCTACTGTATACATGATATATAATTGGCAATGGTTTCATTCAAATATCTTCAGTAGTGCAAAAGTTCTCCTCTGGACAAGAATGCAAGTCATAGAATTACATTTTCCCTAACCATGACCTTGAGGCAGGTTTTGTGGCTACGGTATGTGGCGCACAATCTAGTCATGATATATATTTGGGCAAAGTTTGTAAAAAAATATTTTCAGTGGTTCAATAATTGTACTCCAGACAAGGATACAAGTCACTAAGTTACATTAATTTTTCACTTGTAGTGACCTATACCCTGAGCTGGTGGGTACCATGGTTATTGTATTGCAAACACCATCTAATCATGGTATACTGGTATACTTGAGCAAAGTTCCATTAAAATATCTTCAGTGGTTCGAAAGTTATACTCCTGACAAGTATGCAAGTCACAGAATTGCATTATCCATGCTGTGACCCTGCCCTTGAGGTGGGGTGACTATAGTCTGCAAAACACCATCGTCATGATATATACTTGCACAATGTTTCATGCAAATCTCTCCAATCATTCCAATATCACTGGCCAAACAAGCAAATGTTAATGGAGAGACAATACCATAATATGCCTGACTTAAGACAGGCATAATAAAAACACATTTTTCGAAGGTAAAATAGGTCTCTTTAATAATACTTCCATGATCATAATACATTGGGAGTATGTCCACTACCTCACAAATCCAGACCTTCCAAGCCAAATATAAAATGTTACAACTGTCTTGGCTTCATTTTGGTACAGTGATGCTAAGAGGTCATCTGCTTGCTTACAAAGAAGTCAGATGAAAGTAGTCTCCCAACTGGATATATGGATTGGCACCAAAACCTTACAGTCATCAGTTACTGAAGCTGAGGTACTTGCTCTACAGGGATTAACTATGGGGAGGGCTTGGGAGGGTGTACCCATATTATGATCATATAAGTATTATTGAAGAAACATTTTACATTAAACAAATTGGTTTCTTCAATAATATGTTACCTGATCATATAGTAGGTAAGAGGAGGAGGGAGCTACATCCCCTTACCCCAGAGTGGGCCCAGATTACAGTCTCCAAATGTGCATGAAGCAGTTTTGTTATGAAGAAAATATGTGAGATTAGCACATATAGAAATGCAGATCATGTGATAGAGAAAAACAATTGTTGCTCCCAAATATCTAGAAGTGACCCATGTTATTATGAACCTACTGAGAGACCTGGGAGGGTAGCCTGTTGTACTGCTGTTATCAGTCCCACAATGATGAGGGGTCTCTGAGGTAGATGCTAGAAAAGGTCATCTCTGACCTCCACCCCATGACTTGGACTATGGAGGAAGGAGAGCAGTTTCACTCAAAATACTTACAATTTTCATACAATCTTGGGTTAGTTTCTTATATGCCAAGAGGATAACCCAACATATCCAGGACAGCAGTGTCTGAGTGGAAAAGTCATCTCTACCTATATGACATAGGAATAATCTAAATCTCCCTATTCTGGTTGACTTGGTGTGCTTCAGATACCACTTCAGAGCCCTGACAGTGTCTTCTAGACACCCCTGGGGCAAAGGCATACATGTGAACCTCCAGATGAGTTTTGTCTCCCATCCCTCATTGAAATCTTCCACATACTCAAAGTTACTATTAAAAAAATTGCAGAACATATATTTTTCCAGATTTTGTTGACACCTTGCTTTCAGTGTAGTATATTTCCAGTAATGACTTCTGTGATCATGTGACTGATTTGACCCAGATAGCACCAATCTTGAGAAGTTCTGGCAGAGAGTCAGCAACCTGAATCGACCCACAGGTAGGAAACAATTAAACTTCTTGGTGGACTTGGCAGAATTGTATTAACATTGCCATGTTCCAATGGAGATGCTGAAATTCCATTTTCCATTCTGAAGATAATTCAGTATGACTCCGAGGAAACCTGGACCCAGTAACAATGCATCATCTCCCAAGTGTTAAGATCGACGATAATGAGGACTGCCATAAATATAATTCAGACAATGATCTCCAAAGAGATGCCAAAAATGCTTGTGGTACATATACAGAGAGTATGATTGGCAACATGTTACTGTGAAAGGACTGATATGATGAGATAATGTGCATATTTTAATTTTTTTTTAAATGGAAATTTGTTCAATAGTTGTAATTTTTGTCCATTTGCATACTAAAAATCAGGTTGATGAAAATCCTCCCTCTTTTGAAGTCAAAACTCCTGACCAAATTTTGGAAATCTCCTGATCTGTCCTAAGCTGATCTCTCTTTTCTATCACATGTATGCAAAGGGTCCCAGGAAGAAATCAGTTTTATAACATATTATTGGTTGCCCATGTGTATGAGCCTGTTCTAGGCAACAAAAGCAGGGGCCATCATGAGAGAAACAGAGCCATCTTGAGAGAGCTGTTGATTCTTTGGGTTGAACAAGAAAACTGGTCTTATACAACAGGTGAGTCATTTAAGTTCTAGACAGGGGTTCAAATGGTGCTTTGTTCAACCACAGCACATTCTGCTTAAGACTTAGGGTTAAATGGACCATTCGGAATGAGTCAACTGATTCTGGAGGGACCAGCAAATCTGTTTGGACAATAAGCCTGCCTGCGATGCAGTAGATTTGAAGGTGGATTTGTCAACTATAACACCACCTGAGAAAATAATAAGCCTGAAGGCACTGTTCTGGAGCCTTGGTTCCTCCTTGCCTCCTGATGTGGATGATGACAATCGAGATGTCAGATAGAATGCAGATGTCCTTTCCAGATAATGTCTCTCACTACAAGGAAAGGCATTTATGATGGCCTTCCTCTCTTGGAGACTGATCTGGAATGAACTGAGAGGGCCTTGTCCCACTCACTTCTAGGAATGAGGGTAGGAGGTGGGTCCCCAGCCTGTTGTGCTGGTGTGTGTGTAGATCATGGTTTCCTGTTGTGCTCCTGTAGTGGGATGTCTGCCATAAGCCAAGTAAGGTCCTCCTATTTGCTGAGATGGGACTTCATGTAGCCTAAAACTTGATCATTGGTCATGAGGGCAAAGTTTGGCCACTACTGGGCTAGAAGGATCATCTACAGGGGTCTTGGGAACAAGTTGCCCCAAGATGAGGACATCTGCTGTTGCACTGAGAATACCCAAGAGGCAGAGAAATTCCAGGGCTAAAATCTGATTCTCTGAGCTAATGGTCGACACCGTCACAAATGATTCAAAACAAGTTCCTGTGAGAGGCCAACATGGTTCAAGAGAGTTCAGAACTCCTTGCCCAAATGAATGAAATTCTGGAATGGGATGAGTTTGGATCAGATCTTGTTGACAAGTAATCCAAGACAAAGCAGCAGTGAAACAAGAAATTTCATGTCCTGGTACAACAAGAGTGACCTGGTGCTTCTGTATAATGTTGACCAGGTAGTTTGAGGTCATGGACATGGAGGAGGTTTAGACATATGACACGACTCTGTCCATGATTTGTGACAAGCCCCAGGAAGTAATATTCAGACAGAAAGGGAGTGCCCTGAACTGGTAGATGGTGACCCTGTATGCAAACTTGATGAATTCCAGGAAGACCTGTGAATGGGAATTTGAAGGTACTGCATCTCACAGGTCTAGGCTGACTGCAGTAACATCCTTGTTAACAGTATTGAGAACCAATCATGGTATATCCATAATGAATGATGTGTCTGAAATCTGAATGAAGTGGAGGAGAGAGTTAGATCATGAGCAGATGAAGCTTGCAATTGGCTTTGAGACCCAGGAAAAGTTCTGGAGTAAAATCCGAGTGAGTTTACAATGTCAACCATCCAAACTGCCAAACATCTAGTTGAGCAGGTCCTTAGGGATGTCTATAGCAAATGAAACCGCTGATAAAAGGGAGGGGCAATGAACATTGTCTGGTGGCCATCCAAAACAACTTGTAATGCTCACAGGTTGGCATGCAGTGTCCCTTCCATTCTGTGGAAAATTTAGAATATTTTGACCCACTGGAAAGTCAGAAAAAGGAAGAGCATGGCATCATTTTCATTATGAGTTGACAGGGTGAAGCTGGGGGCGAATAGTCCTTGTCTTCACGTTTTATGAAAACTGGGTCCTCGTTGAGAGAAGGGGAGGAAGGGGTGGTCCCAAAACAGGCTATATTCAGATTGAAGAAAAATAGCCATGGAAACCACCAAGTTGAAAATTGATCCTATCACTACAACATTTCAAAACAGTTTTTGTGTGTCAAAGAAGGGCTTCCAGTCCATACACACAGGGGAAAGTTTGACAGTCTCAGACCCACAATGTCTACGAAAACAGCTGGAACATGATGGTGAAAGGTCAGAGAGTGCTGGGTTAAAATGTGACGGAAGTCTCCAGTGAAAAAAGAGAGGCATGTACACAACTCAAACAACACTGTGGTAGTTTCTTGATTAAGCGATCAATTGATGCAGGAATGGTTGGGGCAACAGACAGCTTTAAAGGGGGAGGCAGATTGAACTCTGGAGACAGAGACTGGAAAACCTTGAAAATCAATGCATGGAAGACCGAGTTTTCTCTGGACATCAATGGATTGAAAAATAAAGATGGTACCTGTGAGTGTAAATCTTCGCAAATGGAACAAGGGGTGATAGGAGAGTCTACTGTGAGGAATGCAGTAACTGAGGAGATGAAACAGGTTATGTGGAATGGTGCACAAAGTCTGGGAGTCCATCCATGTTGGGACACGGTTATCTCTAGGCATTCACTGTATACCACCTATGGTCCAGAACTGGTACTGAGCATTGAGGACCAAGGTGTTGCTGTAGCTAGTACTGGGTCATGAAAGACACAAGACAGTTGATGGAACTGTCCAGTGCTGCTCTGCTAAGCTTCTATGGGTCAGGCACTATGAAGCATCAGATGCCTCCTGTGATGGGTGCAACAAGTGTCAGTAAAGCAGCCTGAGCAGGGAGGTGAAAAATGTACTTGTTGCAATAGAGTTATCTCCAAGCGCTCACTCAAAAATACTCCATCATCCTGGTTCCATACCTCTCATCTGAGACCAGACCTTTGGTTGCCATACTAGGCTGTACTGGTGATGGTCCAATCTATTCTTGTTCTACAGAGGTGTCATGGGTCCAGTACTGGTGATGAGCATGGACATGATCACTGGGACGGCTATGCTTCAGGGGCAGAGTTGGGGCTGGTGTCACTATCACCTGGTGCAAGGCACTATCCATGTCTACCTGATAGGACTAGGTATACTGGGAGAAACAATTCCCATACACAGTCCCAGAAGACAAAGTTGTCTGGTATGTCTGCGCTGGTGCTGGAATCAAGCTGGTCAGTTAGTATACAAAGTTGGAGGGTGGTACTGGTTATACCAGGCAAGATCACCATAAACAGTACCACCATTTATTGATGGTGGTCATATCTGAACTGATGTGTAAGCAGACCACAGTCATGTGAAGTCCTGGGATAAAGTCCAGTACTAGCCATTCCAGAAAAGATCACTGTAGCCAGCACCAGGAAGATTTATGTCTGGTCCATGTCGATACTGGTCCCAAGGGTTGTGCCACGGGAAACAAGTCTGGCAGGGGCAATGACTGGGCTGGAACTGCGGAAAGCCCGTGATGTTGCACCAGTCAATATTCTTCTTGATTGGTGAACTTTCTGTCCTCGGAGACTTGGCAAGGAGAACACTGACATCATTGGCAATACTAATGGTGTTGCAGTCTCTTATTGGTCTTTTCTTGCACTCATTAGCCCCTGGAAAGTTGCTTGGCAGAAATGGTCACAAGTTTTTCCACCAACCATAGTATACACACTTCACATGTGGCAGCCATATTGGATGTCTGCAGGGCACCCTTTTCATTTAGGATCAACTAGATATCATAAGAAGACTGTTGGTGAAAACCCTAAGACGATATGACTAAAAGTTCTGGAGGAGTAGTATATCAGCTGTAGAGTATGTAATTTGTTTATCCAATAAAGTTCCCTATCTTTCCGATTAATGTTGCTACTAGAGAGCTCTGGATCAGATTGGATGATTTCTATTATCTGATACTGAATACAATAAATGTTGTGGTCAGGTTGGTTAAAATGTTTAGACACTGGGGTCTCCTTCTTATTACGGATGTCCCTTAAGTGTTCTTTAATTCTCACTTTGAATTCCCTTTTTGGTCTATTTGCCACAGAGAGCTCAGGCATTTCAAACTTAATTAATTGTATTTCCTCCCTTGCAAACTTAGATGTTCAGGCCCCAATGTCTTTTGCTGGAAGTAAATCAACTCTTTTGAGGAAGCACTTTCCTCCAATTACTGCCCTTGCATTAGATTGATTATTCTGATGTGATCAGCATGCATCACAACAGTGCCACATTAAAAATGAATCATCAATGTGTGTTATGTGAAGCGACGTACTAATATCACCAATTTTTAGAGCGACACATTAATATTGCATACTTAGGTTTGAGAGTGACCTGTCACCAGTATCATAAAAAAATTTCAAATGGAGATTAGATCTCATAAAACATGAGAAGAAGCATAACAGTTCAATGGACATCTCTTCTACTGGACACCTAAATCAAACTGATAAGGTGACAGATACAATCTGTGATCCACTCCTTTTACATCGTACTTTTAGTGATATCTCAGAAGCCATGGAAATCGACTCAAATGAATTATATTCTTTTGAGGACATAATTTGTCCTACATTAAATTAGAACATTCTGCCAGTCAAGACATTTGTACCCGAAATGGGCCGTTTTCTCCTGGGAAAAGATTCAGGAAACAGATTCCTCATTCAAGGACCCATTGGACAATGCTACAGTTTGCCCTTTCATCAATCTTGTGGACAATTGATTCCTCCAGGATTAGTATTACACAAACAATATGATACCCCGGCGAACACTAACACAACCACGAACCTATATAATACCACGGCAGTTTTATGTTTTGCAATCCAAACACTAACTGTGTTCATTCACAATATGAAGGATAAAAAGTCCTTGTAATTACAAAATAAATATTTCAAAAGAGTTTTCTAGCCACGTCATTATTGACCCCTGCTTTACGTAGAAATTTTTTAAAGTTTTTATGTTTAAACGCCACTTAAGTCAACCCTGGCTGCACGAAACAAAAATATTATTCAAAACCCGGCTGCATCAAACATGAATGCAATCCGGGGTATAGTACACCAGCTGCAACAACAGGGTATGACAATACATTCTCCTAAAAAGGGGTATATAAACTCCACACCGACAAGATATGGTGATCAGTTGAAAAAATAAATCAACAAGACTAAATCCCTCTGACGAGTTACAAAGATAACAAAACTGGTTAGGGACCGGGGGTGACTAGATCACCCCAGCAGATGGGAGGGAATGATTCCACATCCTTCAGGCTGTACCTTCTTCTGATATTAGACATTTTGTTATATAAGAGGTTTTCAGTTTTCCATTGTCCAGGTATCTTATATGCAGTATTTCTTGCTCCAATATGGTAGCATAAGTACTTCCATCAGCAAGAATGGAAAGGAATTTACTGGAATTCAGACTTTCCCTAACTAACTGCACAGGCCTTGTGAGGTCCAGAACTGTCATGAGACTTGATTGGTTTAATCCTGAACTTGTTAGTTCCATTAACAAATACACTGGTTAAATTTCCAACCTGTGCCAGTTTGGGATATTGTTTGTAATAACTGCAAAACATTTCTGCTTCTAAGGCAATGAATTCAAACCAGATATAACTATCAACCCAATCTGGCTGAAAATTTCTCAGTCTCCTAGTAGTGTCATATTTTACATTTTTTTGTTGCCACTGAGTCTGGCTTATGTCTCTTTGGAGAAATAGTTACGTCACACTCAGTGGCAGTCTTACGTCTTACCCCTCCACTTTCACATTAATTTTCCTTCTCTGACTCTTCCTTATTAACTTCCTTGAAAAAATAATTTTGTAAACTCATTTTATCCACATAGTAAATATCACCTTGTTTGACAACTACTTCTAAAGTGATCATAACATACATTTTGTCCTTAAAATATGAACTGAGACAGCTCCTTAATTAGCATAATTGTTTCACTTCAAATGCAATATCGGATGTGGAAGTTAATCCTCTGCATAATCAATTAATAATTACAGAATCATCACTGCCATTTAATTAGTTCATAAAGGGAACCAACACTACTGTTGGTAAAGTGCCTTTCATTAATTTACTTGGATTGATTCACCGAATTAAAATCATAGGATGAGTCGTTCATGAGGATCTGGTTTAAGTAAACACAATACAAGCTGTTAAAAACACTGCTAATTAATCATACCGGCTTTGTTTTGTCTGACATGCTTTGATTGGCCAATAATTTAGTCGCTTAACCCAATATGCAATCAAGCGGTAATATAATGTGCGCACATGCAAGAGTTATCAATGACTGGTAGGTGTGATACTGGATGTAAATAAATACAGAGAGGGTTAGAATCAAGCATTCAGTATGCCCAAAGGGCATGAACAGCCAGATAAAGGTAGATAAAGTGATTATAGCATGAAAAAAAGAACTTGCCACACTTTTTTTAAAAATAGGCAAAAATCACTTGTCCCGAACTAGCGACAAGGAAAATTTTACTTGCTCGACTTAAAAAATTAATAGTCTTGAACGTCGGGCTATGGGATTTGCTCAGCCCTGTTGTTACAACTCTAGGTCTTAAAATAATGTAACAGAAAGAAAGTGGAACCAACAATGTAAGTAAAATCAACAAGCAATTTATTTCTAGACAATTAAAATGAAAATTCAAAAGACACTTACAGTAATGTGAATTAAAATCCAAATAATCCAATAATCCTAAGTGCCCTAATAACAAGTCCTAAATATAGAATGTTCTGAATGAGTTCCAGTAGCCTTGAATGTCCTAATGTGCTAAAAATCCTGAATGTTCTGATATGCCTGAATGATGTTATCCAGAATACTTTTGAAGAAATTCACATAAATCCCAAAGTCAAGTATTAATCCAATATGAGAGTGAGCACTTTTGGTAATTCCAATTATTCCAAATAAATAATTCCTCTCTGAATTTGCTCTGAATTTTCACAACACACTTATAAACATCTGATTATTAAAAATAATTCCTCTCGCCGAATTTGCTCTTAATTTTCACAACACACCTATAAACATTTGATTATTAAAATGATTCTTCATAGACTGACCATTTGAACAAGAATGAAATACTGTCCACTAAAATCTCTATATATAAACATAAGTCATGTGACAAAACATTCTATGACAAAACATTCTAGAATCTGCATAACTCTAATGGAAATTTCCTCTGCATACGTTACTTTTCTCACAAAAGCTATGGAAAATTCCAATCTAGGTACTAAATGCTATGTAAACAAGTCTGACCTTGAACTCAAATGCTGTAAACATGTTGTTCAAAAAATTACTAAAATACAACTTACCTCATGGACACTTATTATAAATTCAATATACATAACACTATGAATGGATGCTCATATTGGCATGGGGTTTTCACCAAAAGTCTTTAAATGGTGTCTAGTTTGTCCTAAATGAAAATGGTGCTGATCTAGCATCCAATATGGCTGCCACTGCTAATTTGAAAATCTTATGACTCAGGTGGCACTCTCCAGTTTCGTACTTTGCATAATAGGGATAGATTTTTAAAGAAAAAGAATTACCCAGGTTTTCCTCACTGGTTGTCCTGGATATTTAAAAAAGACCTTGTATATTTTAGGTAATTCACTTTATTTTGGTGTATGATTGATGGGTGCAATTTGGGTCATGGAGTATACAGCTTGGTCTTACTTAAGATGTGCACCTCTCAAAAAACTGCTAGCTCCGCTTGGTAATTTTCACTTCCTGGATTTGAAAGGTAAATAATGAAAAAAAGAGCCGATAACCTTTTTTACTTTTTATTTATTTTGTAATTCATTCATTGTACTTTCAGAGGCTGGCATTGCCTACTCTGGCAAAATTTGTTTCCCTATTTTAATAACTGCTGAAAATAGTGTACTTTTGACTAATTCAGGCTGATTTTTCAAGTACTTTGGAGTGGCCATTTCTGTCTGCTGTGTGCTTAGATCATGTCCAATTTCCACAAGTACAATATGTAGAGAAATTTCAGCCACAGTACATTAAATTAGCATAGAGGTATGCCAACATTCTCTCCACTGTGCATGTTGCAAATGCAAACAACTTCATCTTACACCTGTCACTCTCTCAGAAGCACATATTATCTTTAGAGCACCTCCATAAGAACATCAAAAATGGTTTCAACATTCAACAGTTAAAAAAAGAAATGATCTTATCTTGAATTCCTGGAAATTCCTTTTGTACAGTAGAGTGTCAGTCCCTTCAAAGGACTCTTGTTAAGTTGCACAGGACTAAACTTTGGCCATCAGACACTTGTTTGGCAGAAGAATGGACTGGTCCCAGGCGTCGGGCTATCCAATTTGTACAACCATTCAGGTTTATTTTTTTTCATGGAGGCATAATGCTGTCGCCAAGTTTCAGGTTTAACAGTATGTATACTGGATGTAAAAAACCTGAACTAATTGCAAAAACTTAACAAAGAAATGTACAAATAAGGTACATGTACAATGTTAACCCCCTTAACCCCTTCCCACTCCAGACTGTTGCCAAGGACCTAGGTAGAAAGAATGATTGAAATGCAATAAGAGTGTACATATTTATATGCTTTTATGTGTGGACACCAATGCCAATGCTGGGGGTACTATAATAGGACTCTCCTCTACTTCATACAGGTGAGCAAATTATATCTCACCTGAAAATCGGAATCTGACAGAAGAAATTGTAATGGCACAAACTGATGTCAACAAGAGGCCTAATTTCATTTGATATCACTCACCTGGGTAACTGACAAATGTAAATTTCTGAAAGCAAATTCATACTTGTAGTGAAACTGTAGAGTGGAAAGAAAAAGTTGGGAGCACTAAGTTGACACATTGTCTAATAGGCCTAAGAAAAGATGAGTGTCTCCAGTTCTATGCTAAAATAAAAAATTGGTCTGGTTGGTTAAAATAAGATTTTTACAACTGATTTATCCTCCTCCATTTACTGAAAGTGCACCATGGTTGCTGGACCAAACAGCATGTGAAGGTCACCATTCTTGACTCATGCTTCTTAATCAATGTCCAGAAGGTGCTAAAATATATTGGGAGAAAAAGTAAATGTCTAAATGAGCAAGACATCTAATACTGTTACATATGAATTAAATGAAATGCAGTCTGGCCTCAATATTTAGAAAATCTGGAATTTGTTAGTTAGTTGGTTTTTTAAAATTCTTTTTTATGGTCAGACACTTTCTTGGGTCAGCATCTGGAAACTGGAGAAACCGTATATTTGTTAATAATGGTGTTTAAATTTGGAAGGAGTTCAAGAGAAAAGCATATTGGGCTATACCCTTTTATAAAAACATTTTTATTAAAGGTCTAAAATACCAAATATAAATCAAAAATAATGTGTGACTACAACATTTAATATCTGAAATGACATAAAAAAAATGAATATACATGTGATAACATAAAAACAACAAATATTTTGGACATTTTAACATAGGAATACCATTTTAAGGTGTAAGTGACTTTTAAGTTTTGTTGGACAATGAGGTTACTTGTGTGCATCAGAAACCCACAAACAATACCTACCTGGTTTTTAAGCTCAACACAGCAAATTCATTCCCAGCATTACATATAAAATATCAGTTTACTTAAGACTTTCTTTATATTTTTATTTTATATATTTTCTTCAGCTTTAAATTACAGATTATTCAATTTAATTCCTAAGGTGTATTATTTTGCTAGTTTATACAATTTGTTCTATTGAAATTCATGTATCCTGTATTTTAAAATTGTCAAGTTTATATATGTTTTACAATGGGGAGAACTCTCTTCACAACACAAAACCTGTGATTCTCAACAGACCTGATCATAAGTTACTTCCCTTGTTTTAATATAAACTGCTATTTTGGCCTCCAAAGTGGTAGCAAGGTCAGCCAATCTGATGCAAGATTACCTCATTAATATGCATGGATCTCACTCATTATCAAACCCATCACAGATCTTGATAATATAAGCCCGTATTTCATATCTGATCAAAATCAGAACAGAAATAAGACCTCCAGAGTACTGTATGTTCACACATATACGTGTATAACCTGCCCACGCATATACCCTGCAGAAATTCACTAATGTGTAACAAATATTCACTATACCCTGTTCATGCTTATACCCTGCACAAACCCTAACATAATCTCACATAAACCATGTGCCAGCCAGCATTGTCATCCACTGCAACAAAAAGGGACGGATGAATACCGATGTGATGAAGATCTGGATAGATACATGGTACAGAACACGTCCAGGTGGGTTTTTTTCACCAAAGTCGTTATTGGTTTTTGATGCCATGGCTGCACACAAAGAGCCAATGGTGCAAGCAACAGTTAATGCTGCTGGCAGCCATATTGCTGTTATTCCACATGGAATGGGACAAATGGATGATGAGTGGCGAGCACACTTTCACATCATCAATTCTTTACGTTTTGTATTTTAATTGGTGTTACTTTTAATTATGTGAAAAAACAGTGCTAAAGAAGCTCTCGCATTGATCTATTCCCTAAAAGATGATTCCAATTCATTCATATTTCGATCGGTGTCACTAGAATTAACTTCCTGGCATCCATTTTTTCGTGCAAGTCTTACTTCTGTTGTCGTTCCGTTTAATATAAACAAATTTTTCAAAATCATTATCACAAAAAATTTAAAAATTATATCTGTATAAATTTTAAAGCTACTAATTGGTTATTAAAAGTACATGTGTATAATCTCTTCCTTAAAACATTCCATAAAGCTTGACCTTCAATTACTTTCTGACGACCATGGAGTTAACACAGTCATTTACAAGTGGCAAAAGTCAACTTTATATCCCCGTTGGTTTGGATAATGTTATCATTCCACATGTGAACCAAACACATGACTAGGCTGCCCCTTGCTCAATACAATTAGCAAGCAGTGTCAACATTTGATTTGTTCCGAGCCCATCAAAATGCGAAGATGCTAACTAAATTGAAAAACAATGGAATCACTCCTTTGTTTGAGCCTGCCTCATGTACAAACCAACTTCAACCACTAGACTTTACTTAAAATATCGTTAATGAAGCCAATTGATGCTAAATGGATAATTGCGGCTCAAGCGAAAATGTGTGAAAGATTACACCTAATTATCCATGGCTTTGAGAATACTGGACTTGTTTAAATCATTTGTTCACTATCCGACTTGAGTGACGTGATGTTCATTCAGTGGTTTTGTCCGAACATCAGTGAAGTGTGAGCTTCAATACTCTGCCGTAATTTGTGCATATAGATAGTGTTTCATTACTATTTGTGACTCAAGCAATAGTTTTAGTATTTTAGTCATGTTCTTCATTGGGATTAAGGATTAAGCATGCATGGATAAAATGAGACATGCTTTCACAGGGATTTAAATTTTTCAACAACAGTTTCACTTGAATGAAGAATTGATTTGAATAAGTATTAAATCTAATTTTAATTTACAATAACATTTCCTTTTCTTTCTTTCATTTTCAATAATAACAGTGTTTGAATACCTTATGCTTTTTCTCGTTTTTCTCTATCCTTACTTATCTTACAACATATCGATTTAAGGCAGTGAGTAGAAATTACAGCTAATGGAGACCATATAGATACGTGTGTATTAAAAAAATATATAAAAGCTTTACAATTCTTTTTTGAAAGGGTGAAAATAAAACAGACATGTGTAAAAGCTAATATTTTTAACCAGATTACAGAAATAACGTTGATTTATCAAATAGCTTAGTTGATCTCTAGAAATGAAACAAAGAAAAAAAAAATTATTATCTGTAGCTAATTTTTCATTGGGTCTTTAAATTCGTGGTTCAGGGCAACAACGAAATCCATGTAAATTGGTACCCCACGAAAATCAGTGATACTACAGTATATAAATAAAAGATTTAGATGTGTCAGTAATGTCATTTACATCTGGATGTGCAAGATTTGTGCCATCCAATATGTTGGCAAAACAGATGACTTCAGAAAAGAACGAACAATCACAAAAGTCATATTAGAAACAAGGTCAACACAAAACTTGTTAACCATTTCAACTCAATTGGGCACATGTACAGTCACTCAAAATGCAGTCCATCAAGTCAAATCACAGACAGACTGCATACCTGTGACAGAACCAGGATTTCAAACCAGTAGATTTGCAAATTTTCATCAGTAGATTGACTTCTAAAAAGGTAGATTTTTTATCGGCATAAATTTTACGTGTTTTAAGGGGATTGAAAACAAAACAAGTTCATTTTGTCACATAATATGTATTCTCTTCATATTATAATAAAACACTAATTTTGAACATGATTCCGATTCAGAATCTGATGGAAAATGTTACAATAATAGTTAGTTAATATGAGCCCGTATATTGTTAATTAAATGAAAAAGGAAGAGTTGTACATCTCACAGTTCACTGCAAAGATTTTTTATAAAATCCACAGGCATTTTTAGTTTCCTTCACAAGATCACTGTCACTAGTTTTCTGGTCCAGACTTCCCCTTGAATCACTCTGGATTTTCCGAAGAATGGAGAATGTCCTCTCTGTGTCAGCATTGGAATGTGGCAATGATAGGACAACTACACTCAGTCCAAAAATCTGTTGGCAAGTTTCACCACTGTAATTAATTTTAAACAAATTAGATTTAGACCTGAAATAAACAGTTAAAAAACACATGATTTTAATAATTTATCCCAACTTTAAAATTAAATATTAAGTAAAACATTTTTAACTCACGGATATATTTTATCTAGGACTTGAACATAATTGTTGTGCTTTTATGCTGATTTTCTAGAAGTCTGAACTTCACATTAGTAATATCTGGTACACTGGTGATGACGTTGGTTGAAACAAACTTTCCCAGAAGCTTTCTTAGCAGCCTGGTCATCTCTACATGTAGATGTCCAATCATTGATTCACCAGCCTAAAAAGACACAATGCAAAGTCAGGACCTTTGCTACTCGCCTGCACACACTTAAATTCTGGTATCCAAGCGTTGTTAAACTTGTTGTAGTATTTCTTAGCTAGTGGCTTCTTAGCGTTGGGAGAAAGCGGACGTTTCAGCATTTTGACATGAATTGAAAAAAAAAATATACAAGCTGCCCTTAAATATTCATCTTAAACCATCGTGAACAATACAAGAACAATTAAAAGACATCAAATCAAAATACTTACTCAAGTGTTTCTGCCAAGATCATTTTTGGTCGGTCTCTCCATTTTATCTTCCTTCCACGACAGATTGGCCGAGTTTTAATCAAAGACTCATGGATTACCTTTGATCCTTTTATTACTTATAACACCTCAAACAACATCCCGCAATTGGCTTTAAACTCTCCAAATTAAAACAATATGGTAATCAATTAGCCGCTTCTTGTGTACACATTGCTAACAATTGTAATCTGACTACTGATATCATAGGTCGAACATTTCCTGTTCCCAGTAGACTGGTTCTGGCTGGTTTATCTAATGTGTTGATAGAACGTGTAAAAAAAACGGGGTTTTAAAAAAATAAAAAATAAAAAAAATTCCTCGACATTTTTAAACCGGTAGATTTCGACTACAAAATGGTATGTGCGGTAGACGGTCTTTAAAACGGTATTTTTGGCCTACCGCCGGTAGAATCACAGGTATGGACTGGCAATGAACATGGCCAAAAAGATAAATGCTGGA
Source organism: Margaritifera margaritifera (assembly GCA_029931535.1). NCBI lineage: Eukaryota > Metazoa > Mollusca > Bivalvia > Unionida > Margaritiferidae > Margaritifera > Margaritifera margaritifera. Next base: position 763,683 of record JAQPZY010001566.1, on the reverse strand, counting down.
TATCTGAAGATCACATGTACATGTATTAGCATATGAATTAATTTCTAATTAACTCCTTGTCTTTTATAATACTCTGAATTTGAGTTTTACCAACGTTTAAACTGGCTGCTATTTTGCAACCAGTCTCCCTTTTTTCACTTCTTTCAATTACATTAATTCTTTTATCCAGTGACAGAATTTGTCTTTTTTTCATTGGAGGTTCTGCCATTGTTATTAAGGTGTTAACGTTATCAGTGATCAATTGCAATAAGGACTGTAGTGGTTTTGATCAGGCTTTGGGGAAATATGGAATATGTACCAATGAATAAAACAAAAAGGCATAATTAACTCATCCAGAAACAGAATAAATTTATTTTGAGACAAAAGTCAAAGGCTTAATTCAATGACAACATAAGGGGGTTAACTCTATAAACAAAGGATGTAACCGGCTGCACTAAGGTCAACAGATGACAGTTTGGTGTGTTGGCTGTAATCACTGTAACATAAAAAAAGCAACAAACAACAAAACCCTTTAAAAATGACAATCGAATCCAGAAAACGATTCGCATTTACTGGTATTAAAGACAAAGACAAAGGCCTCATTCACCCCGGGCATTATGGATTAACTCCAAAGGCAAACAATGTACACAACCGGTACATTGCCTTTGGCACTACAATGGCAGTTAGTGACATGTACTTTAGTCTGGTTTACAGTCTATAACAAATGACACTACATGCATGACCTGTAAAATTTTGGAAACCAGTAGCCGGCCTCATTTTTTTTTTCTTGTTTAGAACAGTCTTTACTTTTTAAGTGGTTGTGGTTACAAAGGAATAAATAAAGGTCAGTGGTGTTTGTCTCTGTTCTTGCGATACGGTCATTTATAGCATTGTTATTTTAGAACAATCCGCATATACTTTAGTCTGGTTTACAATCGATGACATATGAAGCTACAAGCATGACCTATACAATTTAAGAAACTGGCAGCCAGCCTAATTTTTTTTGTTTTTGTTTTTATTTAGAACAGTCTTTACTTTTTAGGCGGTCATGGCTACAAAGGACTAAATAAAGGTAAGTGGTGTTTTTGCAATGCATTCATTCAAAGCAGTATCAAAATGCATATTTTGCCAAGAAATTGTGGTTGCAGGTCACATTCTGCAGGTGGTCACTCATGACTGTGCATTTATATAATAAAATTGATCCATACATTACAATTGTGGTCATAAATGACAGGTGGTCGCTCATAGCAGGGTTTGCTCAAGACAGGTTTAACTGTATTTCTGTTCTTTGTATTTCTTTGGTTATCTATAATTAACACTCACTTGTCCTTTATGATTAATGAGCTGCCTCTTGCTCACACTTATAAGGTAATACAACACTGGTTAAATATATTGAGCTGTACCTATGCAGTTGTTTGACAATTATTCTAAGCTAGGGGATTAGTGACTTATAAAAGCATCCAAGACAATTTTTTCACCTTAAAGAAACAGAGATAATTATATTATATTTTATCCATTAAGTTCAAACAGCTGATAACCACTGAATCTATTGATATATAGAGTGGGTGTTTTCTGTAATTGTGACCATCCACTGACTCGGTGTTCTATTACATGCCCTAATTACTAAACTTGAAGATATGTTTTTACTGATTGAAATAAAAAAAGACCTATGGCTCTCTAACTTCATTGTTTTCAACATCGATGGAGCAACATGTGGTAATTTATGCAGCATTCAGAAAACAAAAATACTTCATGTCCCCTAAATACTCTTCCCTGCAGATCATGATGAAATACACAGAAAGTACATTGACATAAAGGCAAAGCTGAAAACCTACAAAGAATCTGAAATCCAAAGATCAGAGGTGTATGCCACAATTATTCAGAATTCCACACCTGAACATGCAGAAATTGTGAAATTGTTGGAAATCATGTTAGTTGTGAGCCTCTCTACAGCAGAATGTGAACACAGATTAAGTCTCATGAACAATATAAAAAGAATATAGTCAAGAGAAACTGTTTAAAGCAAGGCACACTTAAAATGCTTATGAACATCAACTTTGTTGACCCAGTTAGTAAGGAGGGAATTGATAGAGCACAAAACTATTTTGGTATTGTGTAATGGTTTATATCAGGACCTGAAGAAAACACTTGTTTTAATTAAATAAAATAAAATCAAAACCGTAAAAAAAACAAGGTTAGACACATTTTATTCTTCTGAAGTACACTATTTTGGGAGGCAAATAAATAGAGAAGAGTCAATTTTAGGCATTTTTATATTTCTCCTTTCCTTTTCAAAGGTTAGCAATTTTACTCCCATGTCAAAATAATAGTAAAAAATATGGTCCTTTGGGGAAAGTGAAATTTGAGTTAGGGCAAGTGATTTTTTTTAAAAGCCATATGCCCTGGGCCTGTGTCTGAAAAAAAACTTCTTTGTGCACTGCATTGGAGTCATTGTCAATTGTGTATCTGAATTTGTCTTTTCATGCCCAATAAGTGTATGTAGGGTTATAGGGTGGGAATCCCAATAATTTCCAAGTTATGACCAAGCGGCTATGTCCCTGGGGGTGAGGAAAGACCCTGAGGCCAATGTCAGCTGCATATCTGAATTTGTCTTTCATGTCTGAAAAATCCTGCAGATGGTTGTCAATTCAATATATACAATTTCATTCAAACACGTTGTAGCCGTAATAGGACTTTTTGACCTTATGACTATTTGAGCCCTCACTGGAAAATATGTGACATACCATTATACATCATGGGGAAATACTGTGCCATGTTTTGTGAATGTATCTTTAACACTGTAGGATATGACACGAATGACAGATAGACAGACAGATGGAGGTGAACACATAATTCCCCAATGCTTTTTAAAAGGGTGCAATACAAATTCTAAATTTTAACCAATGAGGAAAGTAGGATGCAGTACTTTTAGCATTTTTTTAGGCAAAATTGTCAAAATTATCATGGTGCAATATACAATGTAACAAGAAGTGTTGTGTAAATTGTTAGCATATGCACCGACTACTGGTGCTTTATGTTTAAATTGTTAGCACATGCACTGACTACTGGTGCTTTATGTGTAAATTGTTAATACATGTACTGACTACTGGTGCTTTATGTGTAAATTGTTAACACATGTACTGACTACTAGTGCTTATGTGTAAATTGTTAACACATGTACTGACTACTGGTGCTATATGTGTAAATTGTTAACACATGTACTGACTACTGGTGCTTTATGTGTAAATTGTTAACACATGCACTGACTACTGGTGCTTTATGATTTACAAATGGTTTACAAATGATACAAATATGATGTGTTTACATATGCCCCGACTTAAGCTTCTGAGTTGAGCCAGTTACCTTTAGTCCAATAGCTTGGTGTGCTGCCAGGGTTACAGCAATAGAACCATCTAGCGCTGTTATCTCAGCAAGGCGTGCATACTTGGTGGCATTCAGCCCCAATCCTCCTGCAACAGTCAATATTTAGTTGTTACAGAAGGTTACAATTCAGATCAACAACATGTCAGGACTGGTATGCCTCAAGGCTCTATAATTGGTGCACCATTATTTTTTATTTATATTAACAATATTGTTATTGATATTCAGTCCAGTATAAGACTGTTTGCTAATAATGCTTCATTATTAATTACTCTAGAGAACCCAGCCTTTGCTGAGTGTGTTCTGAACAAAGACCTACATGAAATCAACTTTTGGGCCAATCAAAGGTAAGTATTTTAATCCCAACAAATCTGAATCAATGACCATATCTAGAAAATCTCAAAGGAAACAACACCCACCACTTTTAATGACTCGTGTGGTTATTATGAATGTAAGTTCTAATAAACACTTTGGCTTAACTCTTGATGAATACCTATCTGGGCGTACACACATACATAACTGTAAAGCATGGAAAATGATATATTACAAAGTTTGAAATTCAAACTTGATAGAAAATCATTCGTCCAAGATCTTTTTGATTTCACCTTTATAAGACCTCTTTTGGAGTATGGGGATGTTGTTTGGGATAACTACAGACAGTATGAAAAAGATGAAATAAACAAACTACAAGATGAAGCTGGAAGAATCATGTGGGGGAACAAAATCTGTCATATGCTAGAATTCTGGAAGAAGAAAAAATGGGAAAGAGTTTTAACAAGATGCTATAAACACAGATTGATCACATTTTTTAAATGCACTATGGCATGACTGCTGAAATCCTCATTTAAGTTCTTTATTCATGTCTTCTTGGGAAAATACAGTACAGTCTACTGTATTTAAGAACATTTATGATAAAAATTTCTGGATTTTTTAAAAACACATTTACAAACACTCTCATATATGATGATATGAATATAAGTTTGCTTGATACAAACACAAAAATGAACTTTTGCTTGATATGGACACATTATGAGATCTGTTATTTCAATTAGTATGTTTTGTATATAAATTCTGAACCACAAACATGATGAAAATCACTTTTAGGCTTAAAAAACGGTAAATTTTATGTCTGACCCTTATACATGAGAGGTATATATCAGCAATACACTTAGGACTCTTTATACGGCAATTCTCTGAAACGTGGTATCCAGCATAATGCTGTATACACATGGTTCCCGAATTTTTCTTAATTTGGAAGAGACATTATTAAAAAAGGAATTATTATTTCAAGTAAATGGTAACTTTCTTCTGTGTTTCCTATTTGACTAACAAACCTTCCTTTATCCATTAACCTCTGGTCATTTGCATGAACACTACAGTAAAGCCCTTCTATAGCATGCTTAGTTATAGCACGAATTCGGATATAACACGATCGTGGCATTGCTCACAAAATTTCATATATTTTTTCATACATGAAAAAATAAATATTTTTTTCAAAGTACGAAAAAAAATGTGTAAACAATTATCATTTTGAGGTAGAGATCGTGTATGAATTTGGATATAACACGATCATGGCGAGGCTCCCAAAATTTTAAACTAATTTCAAAAATTTATTGAAGTACTGCAAAAGTGTTAATCTTATTATTTTTGAATCATGAACAATAAAGCCAATAAGTCTTCTTTGTGTTTTTATTCAATGCATTATGTGTACAATTTTTGTTCAAAAGAAAGAAGATTCTCATCGAAATTTATAAATTAATTAATTTAAGTAATTGCTAATCATCAAAGTCAATCTCGCTGCTAAAGGTTATTCAAATTATAGGGCAATGATTTATAAAACAAGTTAAAAAAAAAAACAACAAAAAAACGCCAACACGCGCATGTGGCTGCGGTTTTATCAGACAATCATCACACAATCAACTGACCAGTGAATAATATCATGCATTCCCTATACAAATGACCACGTTGTTCCTTAACAATTATTCTTGCTGTAGTCGTTCAAAGAAATAGGTGTCAGAGTGTTAATTAGTGGGTATTTACAACGGAAACGTAAAGCTATTACTGTTAAAGAGAAGCTTGAAGCCCTGGGCAGGATTAAGTCCGGAGTTAAACAAATACAATCAGCTTCAGATTTAGGTCTTCACAAGTCAAGCAAACAATGTGGTGGGGTGAAATAATTTCTTACCCGAATTTATAAATCAATTAATTTACCTACCTTTTAAAGGGAAGACAATAGACTTTCAATGCCTGCTCAATCAACTGTCATACACACCCAATGAAACAAGTTTATGGTTCGAATTGTCGGGAGCAGTTTTGGTAATTGCCACACAAATGAAACCCTTCTGTCCCCCCCCCCTTAACCCTTTTTATTTTATAGCTTCAGATCATTCACATGCACACAGAAAACTGTCCTGCCAGTGATTGGAACAGAACCCTTTAAGTTGTAGGGGTGGCGCGATTAGCTAATATAATAAAACATTATACTCCCTGCTTTCGCTCTGCAGTGAAGCAAAGTCATAGTTATAAACAAAAGTTTAAATGAATATTGGGTTTATTTTATTTATTTTTTCTTCTGTACTTTAAAGAATGACTCAACTGTTTTTATGGAACTCACTGTGTACCCATACAATCGAATGGTTTACTCCTAATCTGGGTTCAGGCAGTTTTACATGTATACACACACCTGCAGAATTCTCATCAGAAGTACATTACAAGGTCAATACAGTACATTTGACCTCCTGTATGAATTTTTAGCTCAAGTAAAATGTACTTTTCAAGCCTAATACAGGTTTCTTTTTAGTAACTCCCAATGTCTGAATCATGCAGTTTATTGTTGGTCAGAAATCAGACTCTTTGGACATGTCCAGCAAATATGAATGCTGCGGGGAAAAAAAACTTTGTCATAAGTTTGTGTGAATGTATTAGCAAGAAATTAAATATTATGATTCAACTGGATCTATCAAACATTTTTTAAAATAGAAATTATGCTTCTTTGTGCACATTTTTGATGGAATTACTATTATGGATACAACCAGATTCGACCGGCGAGTACATGTACTCGTAACTACTTACGCTTAAGTTGCCGATTTCGTATTCATAAAAATAAATATTAAATATGTAATGACTATTTTAAGTAGTTCTTGTTTAACATGGAACAAGTTTATAACTGCGTCAATGAAGTCCGTAGTATTGCCCGCCACCCTGATTTAAGATGGTAACTGCAGCAATGAAGCATGTAGTTTTGCACCCACTATTATATCCTCCCCGTTTTTTTGATGCATGCATCATTTTCTTCTGGTACATGATTTGGTTGGTTATAACACAGTTCGGGACATAGCAATATCTCATTTTGTGGACCCCGACCATCGTGCTATAGCGGGGCTTTACTGTACCTGTATTAACCTCTAATCATCTGCATGTACACACAGCAGTATTAAGAGATCAAAGCCAGCAAATGCAATCAAAACAACAGAATTGAAGGAACTCTGACTTCAATAACAATGCCACAATTAATGACGACTCCTTTGATGATTACTATTGGCAGGGTCATGTGATACAAACTGCAGGGAGGCATCAAAATGCACTATAGAATAAGTTTAAAGTACATTTTGTGCTACTTTGTTATGACTACATAAATTTAGTGCTGTTTAAATTACCATGTCCATGTTTAGTTTGCTCTCTCTGTCTCTTGTTTTCCCCATGCTTTTTTTAAAAAAAAAGTAGGGGATTGTCATCCTGCCCATCTGTATGTGCATCTATTAGTAATGTAATGTACCTCCTCCTACACCACTGATGATAGACTTAAAACTTTGGAATATGATTGGGGATGGTCTGTAGACGTGTACAATGGTAAGAGGCATTGAAAGGGGGATGGGGATAATAATTTAAAAACCTCAATTAATTTTTTAAGTATTGTAGATGAAGATCTGAAAGTTGGTATGTGCAGGAATATAACATATGTAACAGGTTTCTAGATTATACCCTCAGGTTTTGCACCATGGGAGGAGAAATGCTGCCCCTGGGTTTGTTGAGATCCCCACCCTTTAGCCACATATAGGTTTGAAGGACATGAGGAGCACAAATTAGACATATATCCAGTACAGACCCTCATTCATGCCCCTGGGGTAGAAGATTTGTCCCTGGGTAACAATTTTGAAACTGTTGAGATCCCAACCCTATATTTATGAATAGGTTTGAAGGACACAAGGAGACACAATCAGACATATATTCAATACAGACCCAGAGAGAACGGAATTTGTCCCTGGGACATAACTTGGAAACTGTTAATATCACCACCCTATAATCTATACAAAGTATACATTTAATGGGCATTAGGAAATAAATGCAATTGTGCACCAAACACAGGTTCTGGGCCATGCCTCTGGAGCAGGGGACTTGCCCTTGATTCATAACTTGGAAATTTTCAAAATCCCCATGTTATAACCATAAGGAACTTAATCAGTGTAGTGATACCTTATATAGTATCAAGGAGAATGTTTTGATAATGAGGCAGGATAAATACATTCATAGATAATTGTTCTATACATCTAAATGAAAAAAGTAAATAAATCAGTTATTTGGTGCAAATTTGAAGAACCATATGCTGAAAAATAAATTTCCTTATTAAAGGTGGGAAACACCAGACTTAGACTTGATTTCTTCATTACAAATTCACCCTAATACACACTGCAATATATATGGTTGCATAACTTGGAATTTATTTAAAACTTAATTGCATACTTGTTTTTTATTGTGTTTTTCCTCTCCACTTGGATCTTGTTATAGTGTGAATAAAACACATGCAGGTAGTTCAATTTGATAAGACCATAGTCATTTTTTGTAGGCACTGGCACTATAACTAGAGTAATGTTTAGTCTGTCATTACAAGAATTATGAGCTCAGACATTTCTTGACAATTTTCTACACAAAATAGTTTGATTTATCCATTCAAGCTGACATAGAGAGCTATAATAAAGCATACAATGGGGCTCCTGGTCTAATCACCTGTGAGGAATATACAACATTTGTGGCTTTTAAGGCACCATATTCTCTTCTGACAGTTGGGAATGAACATACAATTGAGTTTATGACATTCTTTTGGATTCCAAAGTGTGGATGTCAGTGTTATGGCAACTAACATCTATGTAATTTTGTATTTCTTAAAATGGCCCTTGGATTTCAAACTTCTCACATTTCATATTTACCCTGATGTCAATGTATTCAAAGACCAGAAAGACAGAAAATTGAAATTCTGAAGCTATCTGCATAAATTAAAAACCAAGAAGACACACAGTCTTTCATTTTTCTTTTATTTAATAATTCCCTATTGAGATTGTTCACTTGCTACTTTTCTCTATTATAGTGGCCTCAAGCCCACTTCCAAAATGGTAGGAAAACCCCTGTAGGTAGAACAATATGCATATAGCATGCCAAAACTTCATGTGGTGTTGAGCTAATGCAAAAACTTAACCAAGGCCTGTAAAAGATGAAATAAAGGTCGCAATGAGCTTCTTTTGTTGTAAGGTTATGATACTCATAGATGCATACTGCTCTCCCTCATTAAAACACATTAGTTGGGTTCCATAACTGCTGACCACATTATGTATAGAAATTGTGATATAGCAAGAACTGTTTATGTACTAAATAGTGGGTTTGGTAGAAGTTTGTAAAATAATAATATTTTAAAGATATAATCCTAAGCTTTATGTTGCTTTCTTTCAACCAATATTGTCAGACATTTGATAAACCAATTCAAATACAATGGTTTAATTTTGGTCATGGTATCCATGGCGGTACCACATTATATCTGAAATCACATAATAATAAAGTGCGTTGTAAGGAGGGAAAGCTGTATCATCATCAATTTCATGATTCTAGCATGAACAGTGTCTGAGAAATAAACATCAAACACAAAATTTAAGTCAATGAAGCAAAAAGTATAGGACCATAATGATTCTAGATAGGATAGTACATACATAGCTTGCAAAAAACTATGTGATCATGTGCTAGATTCAAAAACTTTAACCCAAGCCTGGTCCAGTGAAATGTGAAATGTAGGTCAGTGAGCTTTCCTGTACAGGTGTGGTACCAAAAGAGATTTCTACAATCATCTAGTTTATTGATTCAAACATGAACAGTTAACACATAAAACTGAACCAAAGTCAGTGAAGATAGAAATATGGGTTACAGTAATCTACCTTTATGACAAGAGTGCAGTACTCATCAAGATGCACCCTCTCAGTAAAGTTTTATGATTCGAGGTATAACAGTATGTATACAGGATGCAAAAAATCTATGTGGTCATGAGCTAAACGCAAAATAAACTTAACTGAAGTCAGTAAAATGTCAAATGTAGGTCACAATGACCATCTTTTGTTGTAAGGGTGTGGTACTAATAGAGTTGCATACAATTATCTAGTTTAATGATTCTAACCTGAACAGAACTTGAGAAAACAACTTCAACAAACTTAACCGAAGTCAGTGAAGCATGAAATGAGTCACAGTGACCTACTTTTGTGAGAAGGGTGTAGCATTCATCAAGATGCATTACCTCACCAAGACTGATGATTCCAAGTATAACAGTATGTATATGGTATGCACAAAACCCCAAGCTAAATCCAAAAACTTTACCAAGAATGTACAACATACATGTATATACAAAGATAATCCCCATATCCCCCTCCGTAGGGATAAGGTACTATGAAACCCAGTCCAAACTGTTGCCTAGGGCCTAGGAAGAAAGAATGGTGGATATGCAGTGAGGCTGTATATAATATATATGCAGGGTTCAGGAAACCACTCGTCCTCTCATCCTGACAGGGTAAAAATTGGCTGGGCCAAGTAAAACTTTACTGTGTACTCGACCCGGGCCAAGTAGATGCAGATTCTCACCATGAGAATAAATCTGAGTGCATTTTCTACCCTTAAAAAGCATTGAAGTTCAACATTGCTTAACATTTGACATGCATTAGTTATAAATTACTGATGCCCAAACCGACTTGTTGTCAGTCTAGAACATGTTGCAAAGGAAACAACTTTTTTTTCTTACACATGTACCTGATGTAAGCTTGATACTTAAATGGGCAAACATTATGAACATAATATGTTGCAGATTCACACTTAGCCCTCGACTTCCTAATCGTGTTTGCATTTACAGTGACACTTTTCAGTAAATTAGGGATCATTCTGATGTGGAGAAAGATTCCCTTTGAACGAGCAATCACACATCTTTGTGAGTCAGACCTCTGAGAAGTTAAGAGACAGAGAATGTAAATTTGTTTTTGATTTTTCATCTGGTCAGGCAATTCTACAGTTGCCCCAGGTCACCAATATTTTCAAGACTGAAGTTTTATTAACACACTGTCATGCCAAAGGAAGGATGCTAGCAGATATTTCTATAAGCATGTAATTACTTTTTACAAGCAAAATGTTGCTAACTTACATTGAAATGAGCATTTTAAGTGTCTCAGCCGATTCCACCAATTTTCACACAATGCATGCTGTTGTAATATATTTATAAAGCATATAATGTCATGACAATGTATTAATATAGCTGCACAGTCTTAAAATCATACGATTTTGACATTCTCTGTCTCTTAACTTCTCCTGTATCTAACATATAAGGATAGTTCACTGAAAGGAAAATTATGACACCTACATTACTGAAAGGTTTCACTGTAACTGCGAATACCACTAAGGATTCAAGGCCTATGTGTGCAACTGCAATTTCTCAAATTACAAACCTTGTCTCTTATTATATGTTTATCTAAAAAGCCATGTATTGGAACATAATATATCATGATTTGACCCATTTTAGTATCCAGTTTGCATCAGGTACCTGTGGTACTTTAGTAAAAGCATAAGCAGTGTAGTGGAGAAGTGTACTGTGTTGAGTATAATGAGGACAGGGATGAATAACAATTGCAACTCACTCATCCCTAGGAGATTTTTTCCTGAGTCCTGATATGTATATTCTTTTAGATGTGCAGACACCAACACTGATACTGTGAGTAGAACAATAGCTCTCCTCTTATTTAGTGGTGAGCTACCAAAAAAATACCCGCTTTTTATTCTGTTTCTGCTCACAGGTCATGGCCATATGTTGGACAAATAAACCAGTAACTCACTTAAAATAGACCTTTCCATCAATACAATTCATACAACAGTGGACGGTCAGCTTCTTCTGGAATGACATCACACCTAACAGCAAAGCAAGCCTAAGTCAAGGTAGGTCATGCAGTCAGCATATTTTAACATTTGAACTCTTCATTCATTTTAGTGCTGAATTTGGGGAATTCAGTAAGAGTAAATAGTACCAGAGAAAAACATTTTAGATTTACATATGCTGTTCAACAAAAAGCACAACAAATTACTTACTGATAATTTTCTCCATATTTGGCTTTACAACCTATTGTTGACAGTTTACATGCAGAAGACACATAGCGTATTCTATTGGGTTTTTTTTTGTCCCTACATACCATAATTAGGGATTAATAAATAACATGTTTTTTTAAAGTAATAGTTTGTATTATTCTTACCATACTCTAGTGGAATCTGCTGCCCAAACAGGCCTAGTTCCCCCAGCTGCCTCATCACCTCCTTAGGAATCTCAGCACTGGCATCTATGGACCTAGAATCCACTACAAAATATCAAACAAACCAAATATGGCATTAAAAGTGACAGTGAAACATACTTTCAAGAATAAAGGACACTACTGTACAGCTGCATTCGTGAACTAAAAACTGTCAGATACCATCCATGTATGTGACTACCAAAATCAATATTCAACATAAAATCTCCAAGCTGATGACAAATACACTATCACAATCGGAAAATCATACCTACCTCCATGTATGTACCAGTATGTCTTGCATCTTATAATACCATTACAGGCAAGACAAGAAAAAATGCTACTTACAGGTTGTTGCTGGGTGACAGCCAGTTATTTAGACATAATTTCCTCTATTTAATTTTCTGAAGAGGCTGATGAGATATATGTAAGACCCGATTTAATTTTCCTTGAATTTCTAAAATTGATTGTAGTGCTAATTACATTTCCATGATTCCATCATCAATTTAATCCTGAAAAATCATTGTCCTATGCAAAACTGGTGAAGTAAATAAATAAATAAATATAGTCTACTGATTTTGGTCAATAAAAATTAAAAAGTTTCTGTTCACTTGGAGCATACATAAGCCACTTAGAAATGCTGAACCAGTCTTCATTTAAGCATTAAGATACATATAGTAGGTAAATTTTCAGTAGTGTTAGTGGATGCTGCAAACCCAAGCAACTTGAAAAGCAGCAATGTCAGATAATAACTAAAACTACTCACAAAGAATGAAACTAAACTTTTTGTACCTGTCTTGTACACTAAGTCATCCAGTGCCACATGTATATACATCACAGTGTTAAATGAAGTAAATCTAAATTCCATGAGAAGGAAATGCTAGCACAGAAGATATGCCAACAAATAAAAATCTATAACACTGTTGTAACCTTTACACAAAACCAGGGGTTTAGTTTACGCAATGTTTACACCATAATGGCACTTTTCAGGTTGATTGTCCTTCTACAAGAAATTCACTACATCAGTCTGATGCAACACCTTTTTGTTCCGACCTGCTACTGAAGTTGACATTTCTTTATCACTGTCTGGGCTTGAATAATGCTTATCTTCTCCTAGGTTTCACTTCTATCAACAAATGATATCGTAATTAAGTGTAATTAGCAGACAATTGGCTCTCAGGTAGACTTTGTATGTGGGGTATACACACATGACCTCTGACATAGTTTTAAAAGATAATTATCCCAACGACAGGGCACTTTAAACTTAAAAAAGGGCTCTTTAAATGTGTATATCATTATCATATGGGCACCTTCTTTCATAGTGAATTGTTGTTGTTTTTCTTCTTAATAATAATAATAATAGTAATAATATTAACAAGAACAACTCACGATGAAATAAGATGCCCCTTTGAGCATGATATACGCATTTGAGGTTCCCTTAATACAATGTAGTTGTATTATCATTATAATACTGAGGGTCACAGGTATTCATTCTGTACTTAGGTCACATAAGCATAAAACAAGATTTAATATTTTATGAGCTATATCAAAGTTACTTACAGGATTCTGTGAAAAACCTTTCAATAGGTTGTACCATTTGATTCAGTTCAGCCAGTTCACCTCGATCAGATATCTCTGGATAAACAAGAACTGCCTGCAAGATAAACGTTCATACTGCTAGAGTATAAGAATTACTGAAGGGTTCATTTTAAATACAGGCAGACCTTTCAGTCTGTGTAAATGTTACCACAGTGACCATCTGTGAATGTAGAATTCCTTAAGATAGAGAACAGAGGCTTCCCTGTTGATTGCAATGACAGTCTTCATTCTAAATTCACCATACTGTGAACTGAACATATATACATGCATGAACTTCATTTTTATTTATCTCAGACAACATGACAAGAATAAATGACAATAATAAAAGATATTCTTTTGTATAACCATGTTCAACTGATAGATACGAAAATAATTAAGAACTAACATAATTTTGATGGCTCGCCATCACAAATACCACAACTTTTATTATTTATTGCCTACATCCCTGGACAGTGACCCTGGGGTTTTAACTCAAAATCCATTATACATACATGTATATCGTGAATCATCCTGCTTTGATTCAGTTTAAAAAGTTTGGTCACAAAAAAATATTGTAGGAATGTACATTTTTGTACATTTTAGCTCTGTCCTAGGGCAGGGGCCAAAAACCATGCCCCTCTTTCACATATGCACCATTAGACAACAATTTGCCAAGTTTGGTGAATTTCCATCCAATTCCAACTGTTTAGGAGGAGACAGAGTTGTGGTTAGATGTTAAGTGTCACAATATCCTTGGCAGGTGTTAATTAAAGAGAACTATTCCAGTTGACTTTCCCATTTCTATCAACTTTCAAACTAATGATTAGAGATTGGGGTTGGGGGATTGGGTTGTTAAATATCCACATGTTGGCTTTGCAGATTCCACAAAAGGTCACCTTATTTAAATGCTGGATAAATGAGCCACCTAATTCTACATACTGAATTGCTATCTTACACTGAAGTTTGTATATTGTAACATATCTCACATTTGTCATGTATTTTCAAACAAATAATTTAGCATTTACTTTGTCACAAAAATATCACAACAACAAATGTCACAAAAATATCACAACAAAAATCCACCAACATAACTTGAATTTTCACAACTGTATTTCCTGATCTGACAGCAGGTTTTATGTACATGCAGTTATGTGGTGCCTCTTGTTAAGTACTTAAATCTGAATTTCTAAGTAAAGTACTGATTATGTGATGTCCTTTCTGTTTTCCAAACACACCTTTTGCCAAATGGTGACCCATGACATGTAGAATTCACAATAATTTGTTATAATTCCCTGATCAAGTGCTATCTTCATTTGCATACTGCTTGCATACATTCAGATTAACATGTATATTCAAAGATATCCCTGAAATTATTCCAAAATGTTATCTACTGTATATACTTGCTTTTGAGGCAATTCCAAATGCAAACTACAAAGACCCAGATTTGACGACACATAATGCATGTGACCATTACAGATCTTGCAGTATGCACAAGTGCTATTACAGCTTATAATTAAAATATGCATGTTGTTTTCAATAGCATCAACATTGATTGTTGTACAAAAGTTAATATTATATACATGTCAAAATGTGATTGACACTGGAGGAATCTCAAGAACCTTTGACCTACAAAACAACACAGTGTCATCACAACATGCGAGTTCACACCCGTGGACACAGCAGAGGTGTAGATAACAGCAAATAGAGATTTCCACAACTTGGTATGACAACCAGTACATGTTCTCCAGTACCCTGGAATTTATATAAAATATGCATATTTTTCCATTTGGACCCAAAAAAGACACAGAAGGGAAGTCCCGAGGATGTATAAAATTTTCGCAAAACACACTACATACATGTCAATTATTTTATCAGAACTACGTCTTCACATTCTCAAAGAATAGTGACCAAATTTAAGTTTAATTTCACACCAAAAGATACGATAAATATCTGAGAAGATTTTTATACTATGCAATTCCACGCCATTATAACAAGTATATCTGACATTGGTCTGAAAGTGAAACAAAATTTTTAAATCAGGAAGTTCAGTCTCCTAGTTTCAACATAGAAGATGATACATATTTTATGCTGTGCTAGGGATCACCAAAATCACCAAATGGGATAAATTACATGTTGTTTCAAATGGTGATTTATTTCAGTTTAAACAACAAGTTTTGCAATTGAAAAATTAAAGGTTGCTCCTCTTGTCAGCTGAATTAGATTTGCAAGATACCACCAATTGCTAGTGTAACATATTTTCAAGGTTGGATTGATGACATAAGAGACTAAATTTTTCAAAAGAAGAAACTTGCAGAAATCATTTAGCATTAACTGAATGAATTATTAGTTTGAAAAGAAAATAAGAAAAATATGAACATATTAATTAATACACTGGTAAATGATGTGTGAAGACTTAAGTCAAATAAGGGCAAGATCTGGAATGGAAAATTCCACAGTGCTGCCCTTTTCTGGTAAACCAAATAATCAAACATATCAATCATTTTTATGGGAACAAATCTGCTGACCAATGGAAAATGCTAATACAAACCAAGATATTCCCACACTAATAAAAGATCCTGGATAGGAATGCTGAGGTGTGAAAACAAAAGTTGTTATGTTGTTATGGGTTTAACGCCATTTTTCAGCACATGATAGGCTATACATGGCGGCCAGTATATTTGGTGGAGGAAGAACCCGAGAAAACCCCGGGAAGAACCACCGACCCATGGGAAGCTACTGGCAAGCTTTCTCACATACCCACGTTGGCCGAGCCCGAGACTCGAACCCATGCGGACAGAGGTGAGATGTCAATGATCTGTAAAGGCGAGCACCTTAAACCACTTGGTCACCCGGGGCCCCGAAAACAAAAGTAGTTAAAACCTTGGTTGTTCACTTTATAGTTTTAATATGGTATATTATAATGAAACATGGAAGGTAATACAAATTTGGCAAATATTTATTGGTAGATCACATTAAAACACTTCTGGCTTATTGTTTTTTTACATTATTCATAATGAGGTTAAATGTATGTTCATAGTAACATAGCACTTTTGTTCGTAAAGTGAGATGTCATATTGTAAAGAACAGTACAACGAAAACCTTAATTTTTTATCATCATTATTAATGCTACAAATACATGTCAAGTGGTGTTTTGGGCAAATAGCGGGTCAGTTAAATTTAATTTTGTATCATCATTATTAATGTTACAAATACATGTCAAGCATTGTTTTGGGGAAGGGCAGGTCAGTTCTAACTTTTATACCAAAATTGTCACAGTTAGCTCTTTTTTTTCGAAGGGCAACTCCTTCCTAAAATCTGGATCTTATTCAATCTGACCCATTTAAATATTTCAGTTTATTTATTAACTGGACTAAGGAATAATGCTGACAATGGGTCAGTACATTGTTTACTTCTGTACAGCACAATGTATGCTTATACCACTCTAACATTACCTAGTTCAAAAATTCATATAGCCCAAAACCTGGGTGACCCTCTAAACCTAAATGGGATCAATCCTGTATTCTAGGTGAGTTGCCCATCAGCCTTGTCAGATAATAAAACGTGCATGGATTTCCCGATTTTGAAAATTAAGAGTCAAGGACTCCTGACTCCAAAGATGGAGAGTCCCAAGGAAAATCCTGGGAGTCCACACCACATCACAGAGAACCATCCCTGTGTAAGAATTAAATATGTTCCCAGATATACTTATGCAATACAGTGCTCAGTGAAAAAAAATGTCTGGATATAGGCCTAAGGCAAGTGGATTGAAAATAATCACTTGCTCCGACTAAAAATCCACTTTGTTGACTGGGCCATATTTTGTATCATATTTTGACACAATTCTGAAACTGCTATATTTTATTTTTTTCCCTAATTTTCTGCATTGATTTGCCTCTCATAATAGTGTACTTCTGAAAAAATTGTGTTACCTTATCTACTAAAATTCTGATTTGATCTAATTTGATTAAATTAATGTTTTCTCCAGGTCTTGATGTAAACCAGTAATCAGTAGTTTAAATTTCTAAAAGCTGCAAAAATCTCCACATTTCTCAATCAAAGTTTCATAATTAGTTCCTGTCATAGTACTGTAGATGTGTCATAAATGCAGAAAACACTCACTCCATATATCAGCACAACCAGCAGCTACTAACTCTTTGCACTTACTGGATTAAAATGCAATGGAATTATCCCAGTTCCTTTAGAGTGAAAAACACTGTATTGGAGGCTTTTAGAACACGCTAATCCCCTAGCTTAGCTTAATTGTCAAACAATCTCACAGGTACCACTTGATATATTTAACCAGTGATGCATTACCAAGTCAGCATGAGCAAGGGACAGCTCATTATTATTCATGTAGGAGAAGTGAGTGCTAATTTTAGGGAACCAGTGAAATATGGAGAACAGAAATAGTACTGTTCTCCATTCAATGGTCACTTGCTTCACTTTGTACACAAAGTTTATAACTTTCAATACAGTTAAGCAGACGATCTTCATATCGTGGACAGACCTACAAATGGAGCCCCAGCAGGGGGCTGAATATTAATATTTACCAGAGTCTTTCGAGAATTTCAAAATGAAATTGCCACATTTTGTCAGCATGCTCAAGGTTTTTCAGGAAAATTAGATCATGTTTTTTTTTTGACAAGCCCAAATGTAACACACTTAGAAACAAACAGGAGGGGACCAATTTAGATTTAGAGGGTCCCCAGGCATCGGGCTATCTGATCCTTCTGAACTCTGCAATACAACAACTGAACACAATTTTTCACATTTTTAGTATAAAACAAAAACAATATAGGTTTTTAATGTTGTATGCACAAGCATGGTCCTCGTCTGCTTCTTCATCAGCTGTTGTTTGAAGCAGAATTGGCAACATTGCTTTCCTCCCAAGCAATTCTCCCTGTAACAGCATGTACATGATCTGGGTTCATCTTGTATCAAATAAATACAAAACACTGCAAATTAGTACTTCCATTCATAAAAGAGTTCATCTTTCCACACTCAGCACTCTAGGAACAAACAGCACATATCTCCGACATCGGTTTCCCTCTTTCGTAGCCAAGGGAATTTCTCTACCCAATCTGACTGCCATTGATGCTTGTCTTCTTTTTGACCTCTGACCATCATTTACCTTATCAGCCTCATTCTGATGTTGCTTCTGAGACTTCTCTCGCATCTCATGCAGGCTAGTGGATGGACATTTCCCAAACAATTTAGCAAAGAAAGCCGACTCTTGACCATTTTGAATACTCAAAAGATAACTAAAAGTAATCCGCATCTAAATAACCAGGAATGTATAACAATGTCTAAGTGAACTTAATTGATGATGACTGGTTGATTAATAGCACTCAATTCACTTAGGCCTAATGCAAAAAAATTTAATTTTTACAACTGAAACAAACCTCTTTCTGACATTATTATTATTCAAAGGCAACTTTACTGCTCGCTCAACCAAACAGACAACAAAGACTTAAATAAAGATAACGGTAAAACAAAGACTTCAATATAGATAACAATAACTTGTTTATTTTATCTATAGGAAGCCAAATAACTTCCAACAGTCCTTGATAATGTTCAACCATGCAATTAGGCAATGCGGTGCCAAGGAATTACATACTGTGATCAGGGTCTTATTAGACACCCGTTTCAACATCTGCACATTTATTAACTGGGGAAAATTGAATGATCATTGCTTGAAAAGGTGTCTATGTGCAGACAAAACCTTCTATGTAGAATACTGGTATTAGACACTGAAAAAAGGGCAAGTAAGCCTGTCAAAATATGCTGCATCCCAGAAACCTAGGCCCTTCAGTCAAAGATTATCCCCGAGGAGTTATCTAATCTGCCTGACAAAAGCTTGAGCATGCCACTGAAATGTGGCATTTTCGCTTGAAGTTCTTGAAAGACACTGGTAAATTATTAATATTCAGTCCCATTTGGGCTACATTTGTAAGTCATTTAACTTTGTGAAGATCATATGCTTACTTGTATCAAGATTGAAAATTTTGCATATAAAGCGAAGCATGTGACCTATGAATAGGGAATAAACTGTTTTAGTTCTCTCTATTTCATGGCTTACCTATAATTAGCACTCACTTGCCTTTCATGAATAATAATAAACTGTCTCTTGCTCACACTTACTAAGTAATGCATGACTGGTCAAGTATACTGAGTGGTACGTATGTGATTTTTTGACAGTTAAGCTAAACTAGAAGATTAGCGACTTCTACAAGTGCCCAAAAGAATGTTTGTACCTTAAAGGAAGAGATAATTACACTGTATTTTAGTCGATTCAGTTGAGTTGGTAGCTGCTAATTCTGTTGGTATATAGAGTGTTTGTTTTCTGTATTTGTGACACTTCCATGGTACTATGACATGAACAAATTACAAAACTAGAAGCTATTGTTTTTACAGATTGAAATTTTTTTTAAAGACACATGGCTCTTAAGAATTTCACACCTGAATTTGCAGAAATTGCAAAATTGTTGGAAATCATGTTAGTTGTGAGCCCATTACATCAGAATGAGGGTTCAGTCAAAAATCTCACTAGTATAAAAAGAAACTGTTCAACACAGGACACACTTCAAATGCTTATAAACATCAACTCTGGTTATCCAATCAGTAAAAAGGGCATTGATAGAGCAACTGAACACTGGTTGACATCAGGACCTAGATGAAATTACTGCTTTAAGTGAAAATAAAATAAAAATTTGAAATTGAGTGAACAAAGACATACATGTCTGTTTGGAAACACTGTAAAGCATTGACTATTTTTGGTACTAAGTACTGGTTTACATTAAGACCTGGAAAAAACATTACTTTTAATGAAATTGATTAAAAATTGTATTAGTCTAGGTCACACTTCTTCTGAAATACACTATTTTGAGAGGTAAATAAACAAACTAGTGAATTTAAAGCATTTATATATTAAAAAAAAAAATAAAAATCTAAATTTTAAGTATATAAATTTCAACACTGCAAGAAAATAATAGTAAAAAAATATGGCCCTTGTCTTTGGGACGAGTGGAATTTTGGTCAGGGATTGTAACAAAAAAAATAAAAAACTTGCCCCGAACCGGAAAATTTTCATTGTACACTCTAGTCAACATCAACAACCCGTTTTATTATTTCAAAATAAACACTTCAGATTGTGTGATGTATTTTTTATTTGGGCCCTTTACTGTTCTATCACAAAAACTCGGCGAACTTTTCCCATGGGGAACTTGAAAGTGGGAAAGTCCGATTCGTTTGTGCGAGGTAAAGGCGTCACCGTGTATTGGGCTAATTCATTTGGGGATAGTTTAATTCTAGAAACACATGGAAATTACTTTGTCAAATTTCCCCAAGAACAGATCCTTTGCGAAGGGCTTGTTTGTGAGAGGTTTCTGTTGCAGACTCTCAAATTTTCCATGCTGTCTATTTACTGGTTTGTCTTCAGGTCGCTCTGCAAGAGCTGGCTTAGGAACACCGGACACGTTCCTATGACGTGTGATAACTCGTGCCTCCTTCATTATTCCAAGACGAATTCCTGTTGCTAACACATTACACGTATGTAACGAAATCAACTGCCGGAACATTTTAATAAAAATTAAATGACTTTGTAAAGTAAGAACAATTCAAAAGCTCACAGCTCAATTAAGATTAGGTGAATTCCGAATAACTTTTCATGCGTCCCCTTACGCAGGTTCCGGTCCCGATTCATTCGATCGCGGGCGAACTAAAAAGTTCCTGTAACGAAATTCACACAGCTCCGGATGAAAGTACAAGAATGAAAAGGGAAAACTCGATGTTGGTGTATTTCTGTGAATCTGAACAAACCCTATAACAACGAATAATTAAATTAAGCTCATTCATCAAATGCATTTGAGCCAGTATACAAAAAAGCACAAAGTACTATATGCTTTGATTTTAATTTTGGCAGAGACTATTCGCATGGCAGCCATGTACCTTAACTGGGAAGACTCTTTGCACGGTACCTCATCTGGAAAGACTATTCGCACGGGGTGGCGTGTACATAATTTACGTATCGATAGCTTATTCGTTCGGCTGCGTGTGCCTGATATGTGAAGGATATTCGCACGGCCTATGTAGCAATCGCAATAATAACTATCCAAATCCACACGACAGTCGCGTATTTTGTATGATGGAAGTTAAATTTTCGAATTTTATAATTCAAACTGTCAGAAAATCATACGTTTAGTCCTTTCTTCCATAATATATATAATTTCGGTCCTGATTACCTTTAAGGCCAAATTTGCAAGTCATTGTAGTTAAAAACTGTTGCACTGTTACGCTCGATACAAAAGCATTTAAGAGCATCGGTTAATGGTTAGACGGTGGGGGTCCAAACCTGTAACAATGTCTTTGAAGACTTCAGTAAACGGCCGCCGTGCGAATAGACACTTCCTTTAATTTTTGTATATGTAATGAAATAAGATTATCAGAAAATTTAAAATATACGAATGGTTCGACGCGAGTTCTCAAAATTTTGATTTATCATAAATAAAAGTACGGTTTTTAAACAAAGAAAAAAAAAGGACAAAAAAAAAACGTAATTTTATTTATATTTGTATTGTTACGACAGTGATAAAACAAAATTCTTCCAACACAAAAATCTTAAAAATCAAATAATATATATTAGCAGGAAGGTGCCAGTTTGACCAAGCTTTTTTTACTCGTTGTCCTAATTAATTATTCTTAAATTTTTACCTTTACAAAAGCGTGACACAGGATCTAGTGTACGAAACAAAAAAACAAAAAAATGAATGACAAAGTTCGATCCCAGAGCGTTTACAAAGATATACAATAGGAAATGTGGCATCCCGCTGGGGGTGGTAAATGTTGAGATTCCGATATAACTATCTGCGAGGATTAGAAGCTTAGATACTGAGATTGGCTTTTTGTAAAGATTGATGACAACATTTAAATATAATATTTTTCCATATATCTAACACTTAGTAGTGAAATATACACTGAAATATTACTATGTAAATAAATCAATAAGGGATACATATATCATCCAAAGCAAATTAGGGGGGAAAATACAGATAAATACGCTTTCAACTCGGAAAGATACGTATGAATATGCACAATTTAAACAGAATTATCACTAAAGGGGAATTTTAATGAATACAGATTTTACTGTGGCAACAATCACGATTTGTATGAATTTTTCGATCACATTAAAGCGTATTAAAGAAATTGTCATTTTTAAAAATTCGACAATTTGGTTCTGTTAAAGTAGAGCTGGACTTGACAATCAGACTTCTGAACAGATCCATCCACTCAGTAAGAAAAGCAAGCTGAGTACAGACGTTCTTACGACAGAATAAGACCTAAGAGCGTGATGAACAGAGTGAATGTCATTAAACGTTTATTCGACATTTTGGTTTCAAAATTTAGACAGGAGATAAGCGAAAGTACAAGATGGATGTTTGAAAGGCTTTAATATTTACAGTTACACATAGATTGGTATCAACCGCTCAGACGAAATTAATATATAGATTTTCCTGAACTGATTACCGACAAACACACTTATATAAATGTAACAAATACGGAAGACAAATGATTCTTTTTATGCAGTGGAATCAATTTCAAATACTCCCCTAAAAAAATACAGTGGCTATCAAAATACAATTTAGATAGATACAGCCATTTGTTTAATAAATTCCTGACGAAAATACAGACGATTGGGAGAATTGAAACTGAATTTGATATATTTGTAAATGTATATGAAATATTGGAAGCAGGAGAGGGAGATATGGACATCAACGTCGCAACTGAGAGAAACTTCGTCAAACCTGTCAGCATAACTGACAAAGAAAGTCAGACATATTGACACGTTAACCATATTCTATTCAAACAATGAATCTATAGGCTACAGGGATGGAAGGTACCATTATTGGTGTCATCGCAGATAAATATGCATCATGGACAGAAATATATCTTTTTTCAATAAACAAGAAAAGTTCACAGCACACATAAGACCATGTCACGGTGTAGAATTGTAAATTTAGAATGTATCAGTATCAGTTAAAAGCTCCGTATGTTGCGAGTTGGAAAGTTTCACGAATTGTCTGTGCTGCGCACCACAAGATTGTAATAATGATGCATCAATCATATAAATCCTGGACAATACAAACGTTTCTAAAGATATTCTATCAAGATTTTGCACGAAACTCAAGTGAATTCATAAATGTTACAGACCAATAATTTACAGAGGTATTGATTGTATTCATGTGTTTTATGACTGGTTGCTTTTTATCTCAAACATTTTATATAATGTTGTAAAATGTGTAACACACATGATCTTCACTGAAGAAGACGAAATACATTTCAAATTAACAAATACATGCCATATATGTGATAAAACGATAATGTACCAAAATCCTTGAGCTACTGGCAAAGAATTTAGACGACAACAAGTTCATTGACAAAATGAAATGGTTTCGTTGCGAACGGTGAGGTAAACCTTCTGTTGAAAAAATATGCAATTGTTGCAGAGCAAACTAATTTCTTGGAAATGATATCTCTCCATGTGAGTACTTCGATAGTTTCGATAGATTCCATGAAACAACGCTGCCTCATATAAGAAAGTTTTACTCATCCTTTAACGATTCCAACATATACAATAATGATTACAAGTATGTACATGGTGTGATGTAACACTTCAGCTTAGGGTGATCAACATGACTAACACGTGAACAAAAAGATACGTTAATGCTGTGTGACATTTTTGAATAATTTAGGAATATGGATATGAAAAACCACAAACTAGATATAGCATAGTGTTATAGTGCAACAGGGCTAGATAATGATGCGAGTTAAACATATCAGGTGCTGAATTAGAACTTTTGACAGACTATAATATGTTCTGATCATTGAGAGTAGAATTAATATGATACCACACATATATGCAAAAGCAAATAATTAATACTACTCATACATACATAGATGGCAAAATAAAAAGTGAAGACGAGTGCGAATGGGCAAGGTCATGCATTAGGCATCTAAACACCAATACCTTATATGATATGGCCATGAGCCAGTATATGCCGGTTAAAACTTGAGATGGAGAACTGGTGAACAAATGAGATGGGCCGAAGAAAGTCTGCTCAAAATACATGATAATAGTGATACTGGTTGCATATTAGAGGTAGACCTTGAGATTCCATTACATTTCCATGATCATTTTACGGACCACCCACTAGCACCAGAAAAACTTCTACGAGACGAAAAAGATTTATCTCCCTTGCATAAGAAATTGATTGATGATTGCAAGGGTACAAAACCAACTGTACCAAAGCTAGTGTGTACATTTAAAATAAAGATAAATATGTTATGCAGTACAGTAAATTAATTGAAAAGCATATACGGCGATAGTCATGACCGATATAGACTTATTAAGTATCCATGTTAAGACAGAAAACAAACTTACAGCAACATGAAGGTTGATATAAAGTCTTATGATAACTAGTTACTATCACAAGGACAACGTGTTTAACATACCACAAATGAACAAGTTACTGGATTTTTCACAGATGAACTAACCGGTATACCAGTCAGTTTTATGGGCTATAGTGAAAACTGTATTCATTTAGGACTGACAAAGATGAAAAGAAAGTTTGTAAAGTAACAAAGATTGCGTGATCAAGAAGAATTTAAACTTTGAGATGTACCGAAATTGACTTTTTGAATATAAAGAAAAATAAGATCGTTCAACCATGATATGTATAGCAAAAAAATGAACAAAGTAGTACCGAGTTATTATAATGATAATAGTTATTTTCTGGACGACCTCAATACATTACCTTATGGACACGTCAGTACATCACCTTATGGACACGTCAGTACCTTGATTAAAAGTTTATATATATATATATATATATATATATATATATATATATATATATATATATATATATATATATATATATATATATATATATAGTTATTATTATGTTTCAAAGTATATACATCTCCTTTCATTTTCTATTGAATAGCAAGGTTCTTTTTAAAGACGATTTCCATTGTTATCTTGCTATAGAAGACAACCAAGACAAAGAACATTTTCTCTAAAATCTTTGTGTTGTACTTTTGCACGATACTGATGCTCAAAATGTGTACCAATTAAAAAGCTAATATAGTTAGGTTATTTCCTTTCCTTTTTACGTTGTCAAGATCCCTACAAGCATCAATTAGAAACAAATTATTTGTATCTTGGTGGATATCAACCAGTAATTATAGCCATTTATCTAGATTATCTACGGAATCTATCACCATCAGCTTTATATCTTTGAGTATCAACGTTCTATCGTAAGTCTTATTGTACAGAAAATTGGGGCAGATGATAATGATCTAATCGAAAAGTTCTTTGTATTCAGTCTCCATAAGGTTTAGAGAAAACAATGTTTTCCCACAATTAGTTACTCCACAAATCAGTTATCATATCATGAGGTTCTCTTATGTAAGACTTTGCCGTTTTGTCAGATACATTTATCCGAAAGTCAAAGCTACGATATGTACTGATGCCTAATTATAACTGATTTAAGCTAATTATTTTGGATGTTAGCCTAAGTATCAAACACAAAATAATATACATTATGTGAACATCTCCCTTTTCTTTTCAATTGATTTAAAATTGGATACCTTTTTGTACACTGGATAACGTAAGACCGCTGCCAAGTAATCTTTTATTGTGTGCACTTCTTAAATCAAAATCAAGCCAGATGTAATGATTGTCAATGTAAAATTTGTTAACACTTACGTTACTAATTTATGTGTGCTTTTGCTGTTCATCGAATAAATACTGAATGGCTTTATTACACTATTGTAAAAGTTGAAAACCGTGAGAATAAATCATATTTGGCAAGCCTTCTATAGTCACCAATATGTGTTCTTTTCTTGAGTTGAAAAAAAGCTTCTGGATCACTTTCTCCACTCCTTTTGCAAAGTATTAAAATACCATACAAACTCATCCAAGTAGAATTAAGTCTGCGGATAGTTAAAAATGTATTTGCAGCTTTATCGATAATTCTCTCTCCATAGTAATATAGTTCTCTCTTCATATAGTTCTCTATCCATAGTAATATAGCCGTAGAACAAGCACATAGAGACGAATGTACTCAGGTTTGTTGTCTTGGTTTACACCTTCCAACACTTAAGAGGTTTCTGCAAGTGTTATGTTTAATTCGAAGCCCCGATGAAAAACAGTAAATCTGTTAGTATCTGGAAGTCTAATAGTATTTAAAACTTTTCATAACCCACCACAAACCGTACAGTTTCAGTTCCAGTATTTTGCGCATTACTTGCCCCTAATCTCAACTTATCATTCATTACACCTTGGTCAATCCTGCTTGTTCTTAGATAAATAGGTAACTAAAAATCTTGGCATGTGGTGAATATTTTGTTGTCTTTAAACTTTAAAATATCGTCGCTTCCGTATGATATATTGATCTTTTTTTCACAAGTATTTTACCCAGATTGTTTACCACTGCATTGCTAGAATTTTCTTTCACTTTCATATCAAACGACACGAAGAAACTACCCGCTGCATCAATGTATTTGGAGTAATTTTGGTACTGCTATCTGTTTCTTCCGGGTTAATGCTGCTCGGCGTATATATGATACAACGATGTGTTGGATGAAGGCATTTAACTTCGGGTGGTATCTTTTCGTGCTTTTAGGAGTTATGTGTCTACCGTACATTACCATTTATTGTCATGTAAAGAAAACACAAAAGAAAAAAAGCAAAGGTACATTGTATATTTTAGATTTTTATTACTGGGATAACATAACGACAATGGAGATCAGGGACGTCATACATCACCGGGTATTGTCAACATTACAACGACAATCTCTGCGAATCTTACATGTGATGCCGTCGACGGAAGTTATCAAGCGGATCTCTCAAAGAATCGATCAGGATCGATCATCACGGCCGAACAAGGATATATTCTTTATAGCTTCTATCCGGCAGTACCTCCTGGTTACCTAACTATATCAGCACCAGTCAACCCGGTTTATCTACAATGTCACAACCAACATTTGTATCGAATGAAATTTTCATTGGTGGATCAACATGGACATTTGTTGGACAAACGTGGGGAAGAATTAACGGTGAGTTTGTATGTCCGTGATCGACCTTGAATCTTCCATAGGAAGATTATCAACGATTGAGACAGACCGTGAATCTGTGTACATAAATTTACCTTTGGTAAATTCGGATTTGGGTCCGTGTCGGAACATGTTCCGTTGGTCGACCGTGGTCGAGCGATGGGATATATGGCCCGCAAACAACAAATAACTTTTCCTGATATATTCCGTCAACAGAGCATGCTCTGTCAACGATAGATTTAGGGTAGAAACTTTCACCAGGATGCTAACGTGGATTCTGTTTTCGTCTTAAACATTCTTAAATAATTTTTCAATTAGACACTAGCTTTAATTATAACAATGACCTCGATTGTCCATGGACAATGGACATACATCAAGTTATTTTTTAAATACATTGTATGTAAAAAAAAATACAATGACATGATTTTTACCTAACCGATCATTTACACGGTATATTATGAGCATATGCTCATATATGAGGATGATGTAGGCTTAGAATTTTATTATAACTGTGGACTTTTAGAAAGGACTAATTTTTGTTCGAATAATCGAGAAAAAAATCCCGGGATATGTGAATATACCTTTAATGATTATACAGCCAGCGAACAACAAATACAATTTCTTGATATATTCCGTCTTCGACAAACGACCATCGGGATCAACTCGGATATATATATATTTTCTTTGAATCTCATACACAATCAACGAATCATTCTACAAATGATCAGGTTGATCGTCCACATGTGGATGCATGTTACTCTGAGTTGTGTGACCGTGGATGGATTTTTATGGTACACAACGATCAGGTAGAAACTTTCACTAAGATGCTAACGTGGATTATTTTTCAGTGATTCACTAATCGATCTCGATCGATCAATGAATCAGTTGAATCTGGATCTATCTTTGACGGAATATATTCCGTTGAGATAGGTCTACCGATCTGATTACTCCGTTGTTGATCGCATCAAGATAATCTTTCGCGGAGTTTAAACATGGATTTGAACATGTTAACGACAAGTTTGAATCCTTCTTATCAAAGTAACGTTTTAAATCTCTATATTTTTTCCCCCGTGTTTGACACAAAGCTCAGTTTGGCCTCGTACACCAGCCCCACATTTTATGCAAGGTATTGGTCCGTGGCTTCCTTGACGTACACGCTGCATGTGATGACCACAAAATTCGTAATAACATGGCTTCCCACATGGAGTTGTTAATCTCATCATCAACCAATTACAGTTATTTTTCGTTCGTGACGTCATTATATTATATTTTAAGATTTTTCTAATTTGATATATACTCGTTTAAAATATAACTGTGGAGAAGATTTTTACACCGTCCATAGAACATGATTCGATAGTCCACCAGCGTAGATTCGATCTTGATAGATTAACGACTCCGCCAAGAATTGAACGTGCACGTACAGGTGTTTACAAGTACATACGCGCTGCTAAAACAGAGTTTCGTGATTATGGTGCTGATTATGTTTGGTCCACGTTTCGGATCGGTCTCGACTCGATCAACGTCGATTTTACAATGAATGATACACGAGCAGCTCAGATTATTGATTATCTTTACTCGACAGAGCATGCTCTGTTGACGATTGATCGATATCGTATTCAAATCAAATTTATTGTGGACATTGTTGACGAGAACGGTAACAATGTGTGGATTGTCCGAGATTCGCGCGGGGTTATTCGAGAGTCAAAATGTGGCTCAATTGTCATACTAGATTCACATACACGACCAGGAGCATTGACAGGCATTGACAGGTTGTATTATAATCGGTCATATCCGGTAACAGTAGTTGTTTATGGGATTTATCAAATTAACAAACCTGACATCGATGCGTTACTCCCGATGCGTGGATCTTTGGTAAATCTGACTCTGTCGTGTTACCAACGATAGATCGATCATGGATGAAATTTATGATAGCAGCAAGACAGATCCCGTGTCAGTGTGGTTATTTGCGAGTGATGAAAATGGGGGAAATTTCGTTCCCGTGGTAATACCAGTCCAATATTCGGTAATTTCCGGTTCCCGGTAACTAAGAAACCCCGGAAATATCAGGATTTCCAAATTTACAATAGAAATTCTTTTCAATGTTGAACAATGTTACCGGTAAAAAAAAAATCTTCAATCTTTCGAAAAAATTTCCATGAAATTTTTCCCTGACTGATTTTTTTCTGCTTGATAGAACAGTCCATAAAGGCCATTGATTACACCTGCATCCATATGTTTGTATACAAACCTCGGTTCGTTCCGGAAATTAGGTCCGCTCGCCCTCCCTGCTGCTTAAAGTTATATTATAACAATTTAGTATTGTGGATGCCTGTGATAATTCCTTCAATGGCTGCAGAAACGGTTTGTTATCGTTTCTGAGTTCTGGGGGCAGATCACCGCTGTCATTTCACACGCTCACTACAGATTCGATAGAAAGCAGTGTTCTTCAGTTTTCATGATAAATTACTACCCAACAAGCTATCACCACACCAAGACATGTGTTTGCGGCTTCAGATCACCCAAGTACGGTGAGATTGTTTCCAAGCTCAGTTCGTGCACTCAAGTTGCGCATGTATTACAGTTGGCCTATTATCCGATCGCAGCCATTTGGGGGCCTTCCCGCGAATAACTCGTTGGTGTTCAAGTGGATTATGGTGTTACCTGGCACCTTGTTGTACGACATGGAATTAATCATTCATGAGATCCGACGAAGAATTTTGTTAAAGACTGGCAAAGCCTCTACAATTTTCATACGCGAACACGAACTCACGCTTAGCTCTGCCATCTCTATTAAATCTGAACCGTACGCGGTTGACATCACACGGCCATCGCTGAGAACGATTGTCGGTTTGGTCTGACGATATTCATGATATTTCCCCAAGCCAACAGATTCTGCGTGCAGGACCTGGAGGGTCTAGATACCATATCGCGCCAGACATTGTCAAGATTACCTCAACAATTTCGATCAATTTAACCTGTGATTCCATCAGTGGCAGTTTCGAAAGAGTGGCCTCTTAGGGTTTCACGTTGATTTGGGATTTCCCCTACTGTGGAACCGAGTGATCTGCTCTCAATTACTCCCGCCTCGTCTGTGTATCTTCCATGTCACAATCCCCGCTTGACACAACTTCGTTTTACTCTTGTGGACCAAGACGGGCACATGTTAGATCTCCGTGAAGAGACATTGACAGTATAACTGTACATTATAGATCGACCTGACATTTAAATATAATGACAGTAGTACGTGGACGTGTGATACCCGTGGGTGTTGTCAACACGAAATAAACACGTTTACATGACATATAACGGAAATGGTCTCGGTGATGTTGTCCAGGGATTGTTCACAGTTGCCCCAAAGGTTTTAGCGGTTTCATCTTTACGCGCTGCACTGATTGATAAACAAGATGCAATGCGTGTATTATAGCATCAAAAACGTTGCCGGTTAGTAAAATCATTAATGAAGCTGCTCAACAACGTCTAACAGATTTGATGATTGCAAATACCGCAATGGGAATGGGAAGCGGATTACGGTTGTGGACGAGGTGTGGACGTAAGTGATAAAGCCATAAAAAGCTATTAGATGAAACCAATAATGTATAAATAAAAACAGATCGAAGTGAAAGAGATTTTCAGTATTATTCGTACCCGGCGAAAGATCCTGATCAAAAAGGTCGAATAGATTTACAAGTCCCGGTATTTTCTCACGTGTGGGGCCTTCTTGGAAATCGATGGAAAACTGATACAAACCGACAATGCTGATTATCCCGCCAATGCTCGGGTTGGATTTGTCAACAACCATATCGTGGCGTTGTTCAGCAGTGCACATTATTTCATCAATGGAAAGGAAATTGAATCATGTTTGTGCAATGTTGACATGCCATGATGATTATTGGACTCACCAGATACAGTGACGATTACGAGAGATCCGCTTGCCCGTCTATAGTCTTTTAAAAGGATGGATCCGACCATGCAGATCATCGCCAGTACACCATTGGAAACGCCAGAAATGCGGCGGGAGATGCGCAGACGCCCGTTGTAATTGGCGCCAATGATGATTACAAATTTAGATTCCTACAGCGTCGAGGTAAACTTAAAGGAGACTCATTGTTGT
The DNA here is from genome assembly GCA_029931535.1 of Margaritifera margaritifera. Classification (NCBI taxonomy): domain Eukaryota; kingdom Metazoa; phylum Mollusca; class Bivalvia; order Unionida; family Margaritiferidae; genus Margaritifera; species Margaritifera margaritifera. Next base: position 731,949 of record JAQPZY010001566.1, on the reverse strand, counting down.
TTTCGTGTGCGATTCCTCTCAGTCCTATATTTGGGTTTTGCAAAGAAGATGGCAAGGTTTTTTTCGGACCCAAACATTACATTATTACATTATATTACATTACATTATACCGAAAACCCACCGACAATGATGCATTTTGGCGTTATGGAGGCACTTGCTGTTAAAGTTGTGTCGTTAAAATTGGCATTGTGGATGTCTGTAATAATCCCTTCAGTGGCTACAGAAACACGTTTGTTATCGTTTATAGGGTTTGAAGGTACTTCACCGCTGTCTTTCACACGCTCACCATAGACTCATATGAAGGCAGCGTTCAGGAGTTATCGTGGCAAATAAATACCCAACAAGGTATCAGCACATTAAGACATGTATTTATAGAGTTTCGAACTCTAGCTCCAGCGCGCGGTGGACAGACCGTTAATAAAATGATATTTGATTAATTAGGAGTGTCTAATGTTTCTTTGCGGTTAAACGGACGTGCATATCACAAGTTGTGGTCATTCACGTTGACACAGGTCTGCAGATTTCCCAGATAGATTTTACTACGTTGTACCCGATTTATTAAATTTCGTTGGAACACCTGATTTTGTACGGGCAGTTCGTGGTCGATATGCACTTTCATGCACGTGTAACTGAAATCCCCACTGGCGATGCCACCACCGTTTCCCCTGTCCATGGTCTTTACAGATGCATTGTTGTAATTCTTTCTGATAAGATGCTATTGTTAGAGTGTGAAGGTGGTCGAATGAGTGTCATTGACGACCTGTGGAATACCTGTAATTGTTGTAGTTTTTGTAATTTAACAGCGTGTGTCATATCACGAAAATGTCGCTTGCTAAAATAAAGAGCGGAAAACGAAATGAATGCGGAGTCACTTTGAAACTTTCTCCGGAAAAGTTAACTGGAATTACCCCGTGTGGTTAGAACAAACAGAACTTGATCAGCTTCTTGCGGCCAAACAAAAGATCACCTCGGTGACATTAAAGTTATCAAAGTCAGAGCTGACGCAACTGCAAAAACCGGTGGAATATTTCCATTCTTCGCAGCCGTTCCAGCGTTGTTGGCGGCTGCAGCTCCCGTGGTTGCAAAAGCGGTTGCGGTCGGTGGATGTATAGCGTCTCGTAGACGTATAAACAAAAGAAAAGGTCTTCGACTACCCGGTAGGACTCGCAAATGGCCACGCCTCCATTAACTAATCTTAACTTACTCGCGATGACTAAGTTAATCAAACATTTCAGAGTGTTTTTATGCGTAATGAACTTGCGTCAATGATCCCACGAATGCGGGAAACCGGCATCGACAACCTGGATTGGACAACAGGACCTAGTACTTATTGGGTTGCATACGTGGTAATGCCTCCTGATTTTTTGCATTTTGACTCGTACGGGCTTGCAATGCCACATAAAGTCATTGATTATTTACATAGTGACTTTGCCAATCGACGACAGAATCGTCTACCACTGTTTTGTTCGACGCTGCCGTTACAAACTCGGCTGGACGGCCACATATGTGGACATGTTGTTGAAGCACTGCATGCACTCGTTCGTTCACCGACAGCACACGCGCTTGTTGATTTTACATTGTCATTTAGAAACTATGCTTAATAATATAGAAAATGCCTGTTAACGTTTACGGACATTATTCACCCGTATGCGGTACTGATGTGGATCTGAGCAGGCGGATTTGATTGAGTTTACCAGCTGGGTTGTTGTTGATGTCGACATGGCAAGCTTGTGATTTTCCAAGTTCAAGCTGGAAAACTTAAAACATCCAACGTGGACATTCAGAATGTTGTTTTGAAGCTGCGAGGCGCCGTCCCAAAGAAACTGGCTAAAATCAATGAATTGGGGGGGGGGGGGGGGCTCAATAAGAGACTCTGGTGTGTCGGTTGCTTACATCAAAGACGAGATCGATGATGTAAATTCTGAGATGGAACTGAATGGTACTTAACCGTCATTGGCGTTTGTGTTTAAGATTTATTATTACATATACGTGAAGGAGTTTGAACAGCCACGTGGAGATGATGTTGCGGAATTAACCGACGGGGTGATTGATGACCTTACAAAATATTCTAACATTGATAACAATTTTGTTCCACTTGTCGACGAATATCTTCTTCAAAATGATGGTACCAGACCCTCATATACGCTAAAATATATTCTAAGCAAGGGCAAGATAGAAATCGACCGTTAGGACTACTCTGATGTGCCACTACCAACACGAAGCCAGCTTGGAATCATAGCATTAGCACGTGAAAACGCCCAGCAAAAAGATTCGCCACCGTCGGGCGTGAAATCAGTTTCTACAACGATGAAGTGAAATTCACCACTGAATCCACACAGGTTACATTCCCCATCGAATATGTTAAACCAACCTTAACTCAACTAAGAAGAGAAAGATCTCGACTGTTATTCAACAAGGATGCACTGATCTTGACCCTTCTGCTTTTGACTCTGTAATCAAGAGGCTTCTTCTTTACCCCAAGGTTTGGTAATTGTAGATTGTGAACAACTCGAGTTATTGTGCGCAAACGAAATTAATTAACCGACCGACAGATGGACGGGCCGATGTCATAACATAATATGGCCGACGTAAAATAATTGACAAATAGTGAGAAGAAAAAAATTCCCCCAAAAATCAGTGTGCATACAAAACGAAATTAGCCAAACTGACCTTAAAACTCCCTTTCTGGGCGAATCCCTCCGCGCAATTAAACCGCGAGGGAAAACTGATTGGCTTAATAGATCACGTGACCTGAAACCTATAAAATAATTGGCCCGTAAAAGGAATCCGCGCACGAAAAGCTGCGCCAAAAAGGGGATCCCATAAATTTCCTTACACAGGCGTAAATATTTGTACAGATTATACACCAATTAGTTCAATTTGTACAAGGGGAATTTTACAGGTAGAACTATGTCCTTTACAGTTGCATGGACACACACACACACACACACACACACACACACAAGTACATTACAGATATATATCCAGTACACTGCAAGATATCAATTTGAATTTGCTCCTGTGAAATTATGCCAATGCAAAGGACCATAAAGTGCTTTGAGCTTGTGATACACAAAAAGACGAAATATTTTTAATCCATAACTTGTTGATATGAACAGCCTAACCCTGTAATTAGCACCACTGAAAACGCAGTTTTAGTATCATATTTTCAGGTGATCATTTAAATAAAAGCAAATTACCCATTTATAAGAATGCAATATTTCAATCGTACCAATTTAACATTTATGTTAGAATCATTCCTACAAGATATCTCAGTTTTATTTCTGCATGATTCAATTTAAGCAAACAAACAAGAGTTACACTATGTTTGGCCCACAAAACACACAGCGTCAAGTGTACATTTTCGAAAGATCTTAAACAAAAAGTTGTAATTTTGTCCATGACACCACTGACTTTGTGACAGTAAAATGATACCCATTTGCAAACACACACATCATCTTGAATTGGATGTACCAAATTTAGAAACCAGCATAATATCTGTTTCAGATTTCAAATGCACACATAAAAAACACCAGAGTACATTGAATAGTACATTATACTCCTGTCATATGTTTAATATGCACTCGCAGGACATGACTGACTCTGGACAGCACTACCAATGAATCACATTGACCTTAATGATGACCTGTTAACCTACAAGCAATAGATTTCTTCCTTGTTCTAAATGGAAAATATATAAAAAATCGGGTGAGGGTGAGGGTGTAAAACTAACTTTAAGTATGTAATACCTACCTGCTATTATTACATTGCTATATCTTTTGCTAGTGCTAGTCCCCAGTGGGGGCTAGAGTGACCGAGTGGTCTAAGGCGCTCGCCTTAACCGATCGCTCACACCTCACCTCAGTCCGCGTGGGTTCGAGTCTCGGCTCGGCCAATGTAGGTATGTAGTTCTTCCAGGGATCTTCCTCCACCAAATAATCTGGCGATCATGTGCTGAAATCATAGCGTTATACCCACAAAAAAGATTGCCCCCAGTACAAGGGCATTATTCCCAGTCTGATACCTTAAGTCCACTTCCAACAATCGGAATGTCTTCCTTCTTTGACTTACAGCAAGATTGAATGACATCAGAGCCTGGAGGAATTGTGCAACAGCAGCAGAAGCTAGGCATTAGTTAAGAATACATTACGTGCTATTATTGTATTGCTGAACTTGCCAGCCTAGATGGAGGCTGATGTCCTAAGATAAGCTATCAAGTGAACGTGCCATTGTTGTCAGCAAAATGTTCTACTGCCGATTGGAGGATGGTTTGACAACATGCTGGGCTGATACAATTGAACCCAAACCATAAATACTCTCACTCTGGTGCGCCACTGCACGAAGGTAGAACAAAGTGGAGTAAAAACGCCAGATGGCGACGTTTATGATATCATCCATCAAAAGATGAATGATTCAAAAAGGCTCAAGATGTAGCAACTGCCCTAATATCATGCTCTTCTGAAAGTCCGAACAATCTACATCGAGATGGTGGCTGCCGAAATATATATATATATATATATATAAGGCAAGAGACGGTTGCGACCCATTCTTTTTCCTCTTGATTTAGGTGGATAGAACCATAAAGCTCTACCTGGGCAAAGAAGCAGGAATTTTACTCCTCCTTGCCGATGCTAGGGAGAAGAGGACGACTGTTTTAAGCGCAAGATTCTCGAAGGAAGCTTCACTCAAAGGTTTGTAAGGAGGTTTAGATAGCAACCAAAGAACACACGAGATGGTCAACCTATGGATTCACGAGCGCGAGATTGGTCTCTGGGGCTAAAAGTTCCTGATCAGTTCTGAAATATGTGGATCTGACCCTACAGTAGAGAACTGCTGTATAGCCCCTTGTGGTGGATACTGAGGAATCTTTTTCTTCGAAGAGAAAAAGATGAAAACCTGCAATTGCCGTTAAAAGGAAACATATAGGATCAACGCATTTCCTACTGCACCAATTACACAAAATTCTCCATTTGGCATCGTAAATCTTGGAGGTTGATTGCCTTCTAGCTCGAGCGATGCGTTTGGCATCCTTGCTCGAAAACTGATCTTGGCGGATAGATCGTTTGATATGAGCCAGGCATGGAGATGGAGGATTTGTGGAGTGCTGTGCACAAGGAACCCTCTGTGCTGCTACAGTAGATTCCTCCTCAGCGGGAATTCCCTGCGATCGTCGACCAACAGGTCGAATAGATCACTGAACCATGATCTCAGGGGGAATAGGGGAACTAATCGGGATGAGTTGGGACTTGCAAGTCCTGTCTCTGTGAAGAACCTGAGGGATTATTCTGAAAGGTGGGAAGGCGTAGGCGTTCAGTCGATTCCACCTCCAACTGAAGGCGTCCATCGCCCATGCCCCCTGGTCTGGCACTGGAGAAACTTAGAGGAAGCTTGTTGATCAGCTTCATTGCAAACAAGTCTACAATTGGCCTTTCCCCAAGATGAAAACGTGTCTCTGTTACCGACTGGTGTAGAGACCAGTCCATGAGGACTGCAACCCCTGTCTGGAAAAGCTGTCAGCCAGAACATTCCTCATGCCCGGAATGTGGCAGACTCAGAGTAATCTCCTCTGAACATGTCCAACGTAGGAGGTTCCAAACATCCAAGCAGAGAGAAGGGACACGAGAAGAGATCAATATCCATCTTCTATTGGCGTTTGAGGTATGCTACGACCGGCGTGTTGTCTGTAGCGACCATGATGTGGTTCACGCACCATTAAAGGTGCTAGAAACACAGCCTGCATTTCTAGATTCTTGATGTGGAAGGAAACTTCTTCCAGAGACCACTGGCTCTGCCTGACTACTCCCTCAGGCTCTAGGTGAGCCCCCAGCCTGAATCTGGGTCGTCGATGTTAAGGAAGGAATGATGTTCCAGAGAGTGAATCGGAACTCAGGTCAGAAACCTGGACTCATTTTTCCTCCAACTTAGACGGCGATAAAAGATGGATTCTAACGAGATCTGGGCCGAAACGGGGCCATTCTGAGGTCTCCAGTTTCCTAGAAGCAAGAACTATATGGGCAACAAATTAAACCTTGCTCTAGGGGAACTAAGTCCGCTGCCTCATTCCGAGTCCCCAGGACGGAGAGGTAGAGATGAGCAGACAACGAAGTCTTCACGTCCAGTCTTGCTAAGAGAGCAAGTATTTGAGAGATTCTGTCAGAAGGAGGGGCCCAGGTGGCCAAGTGATCAAAGGTGCTCGCTTTTACAGATCACTCGCACATCTCACCTCTGTCTGCTTCAGTTCGAGTCTCGGTTCGACCAATGTGGACATGTGACAAAGCTTAAACAATATTCTGAGAAGAGATCAATATCCATCTTCTCCTGATTGGGGATTAGACCTATTTGGGTCACCATCTCCCAACAGAGAGACAGATCCCTCAGAAGCGTCTAAGTACCGGAGGATGGGAACCCCTACGGACCTTAAATGAGTCACTGTTACAATTATCACCCCGGTGAAGGTTCTGGAAGTGGAATGTAGGCTGAAATGAAAGATCTCCCGTCTTGGAGAAAATCACAGAATATTTTCTATGGGCTGGAAAGATGAGCATCCTAGAATTCTATGGACACGACCCCGTCATTCACACTGATGGCTTTCCTGACTGGGGCGGTTGTCTCCATCCTGGACCGTTCTTCCAGACGGAATTTGTTTAAAGGGGAAAGATCGTTGAGGAGTCGAATCTTCTACCCTCCCTTTGAAACAACGAAAATTCTGGAATAAAATCACACTTATTATATTCTTCACCCTCTCTACTGCGCCCTTCTTAGAAGGGAATGCACCTCTTCCAACAGAGATACCAGCTGAAACTACCGGAACAGAAAGGGGGTCCCTGAAAGAGGTGAAGGGTTCCAGAAGCGAAGCCGGTAACACTGCCTTATTGTGGATAGGTCCTTTGTATCGTCCGAGGTCCAACCAAACCTTTGAAAAACGGCTTAATCTGGCACCTACTGGTACATTTGGGAAGAAGGGGACTTTGCCGACGAGGGTGTAACCCCCTAATGGAGACTGTCACCCTCCTTAGGGAAGGTGGTGTTTTAAGACTTCCTCCCGTGGACCGTGCTGCTATCTCGTTGTAAGAATGATGGGCAGAAAGGGATTTTAAACTGAGACATATTCCGATTTTGATTGTTTCCTAGCTTAAACTATTGAGGAACAGAAGGAGCCGTGGACCTTCCAGAATGGGACATTTCTTCACCTTTTTAGCTGGTCTCAATACCGCAGCCAGGGACCGGTGTTGCTGATCTCTTAAATCTTGAAAAGCTACTGTAGGAATTAGCCCTCCGAATAGCATCTCTGCATCCAGAGGGGCGGCCCTTAAAAGGCTTTTGTTGTGATCCAGTAAAACCTTGGACGTCTCCAAGGTCGCATCCTTCCTGCGGTGAATAAGCTCTGCATACAGCGCCATAGACATCGAGAGCACGTGTCTCATTGTCTTGGTCACGTCCTCTAACAATTTCTGCTAGGCCACTGGAAACAAAGATTCATACAGGATGAAGGAGGCCACCGAAAAAGGTTGGGATGCGAGGCTATGGTAACTAGTGTCTGTGCTGTCAGTTCCAATGCCTTGAGAGCCTTAATGGGAGAAACGTCAAGATCCCAGCGGAAATTCCCATCAGGAAGGCATCCAAATCTAAAGTGTATGTGTGTGAGCGGGGCGGGGGGGGGGGGGGGGGGGGGGGCTTACGGGGCCAAGCGGGCGATTGTTGAAACCAGGGGCTGAAGCATAGAACAGGGGACAGACCACCTCTTCTTCTCTCTGGCCCCTTTTTGGCTTTTAGATAATTTCTAAGTCAGCTCTCTAAACATTGCTGTGTGAAGAAGCAACAGCAGGTCCAACTTAAACTGTGCCCCAGAGAGCCTCTCCAAACTGGAGAGAATTCTAGCCTGCAAAAATCTTGAAGGCTTGGGACACTGGTCAGTGGGAAGGAGGCAGTAAACCTCATTTATTGTCTTACCAAAGCCCACATCTCTTACTCCTTCGTCATCTGACCTGATGGGTGGGACAAAGGCAAACCTAACCGATGTGAAGGACCAGGTGTGACGGATTCTTCCGACAATTTATCTGCCTCCAAATCGAGTTCGTCATCCTGACCTCGCTTTCTGGGAGAAGCAAAACTATTTTGTCTCGTCTCCTTCCTGGAAGAAAGGGACTTCCTGACAGAAGATTTGTAAAGACAGCGGCACTTTCCTTGCATCAGGAAGGCAGGGACCACTATTTGAGGCTTGTCACTTCCCTACACCAGCAAGTACTGAAGCACTCTCCCTTAAAAATCTCCTCTTAAGCAACTTCCTAACTACGGACACCACTCTCATTTAAACAGGCAATTCTGTACGCTGGGAAGTACCAAAGAAACAGGCAACTTTCATACACTGGTAAGTGCAATAGCCCCCTCCTGGCAACAAAGGTCATCCTGCTGAGAAGAGGAAGAGGCAGGACCCTTCTTCCTGGCCCTATAGACCCAGCAAAACTTCTGCCAAGTCCCCAACCTTGTCTGGCAACAATCAATGGGTCAATTGTCTGTGTGTACACATTACATACACGCAAGACAGGTGGTGAGTATCTCATGTGGCCTTTTCATGCCCACATTTGCCAACACCTTGAGGCATTATTGAATGCTGAAAGGAAATATATAAATACAACAATGAACCAGAACAATAAATGGGTAGGAAATACTTATGCAGACAATTAGAGGGATGAAACACAAGAAGCACCGCTTTGCTAGTGATGTACTCAAAACCCTCATAATCAACAAAAATGGAGACAGTGACATCAAAATAAAGCAAGGACTGGGGAGAAATACTGTATGCACGTATGAACAATATGTATGTAGTGTTTTACAGCACTACAATAGTGGCTAAATGGTGCCCACTAACGGTAAAGTCCCAAAAATGTAAAATGGGATATGACTGACAATAGAAATACCAAAAGATGCCTAAATAGATGAAGTGTTGGGCACCTAAGAGAAACATGTATAAATGCACAAAGTCCATGGGAAAAAGAGAAGATATTCCAACTGTCAGAAGTGGACTGAGGTATCAGAATGGCATTATGAATAATGTCCTTGGACTAGGGACTGGAACCAGGAAAAGATATATTAATGCAAAAATAGCAGCTAATGTATTACTGCTATTAAAAAAAACGTATCTAGTCAAACTTCTGTGCCTTATTTCTTTTTCATATCAAGAAGCTATTCCCATAATTTGGTGCCATTATGTGGTATATAACTTAAGTTATTTACAGAATCTTTGTTCCTTGCTCCTGTCAGTGACCTCGACTTTTGCACCCCCCCCCCCATCAATAGGTTTCTTCCTACCCCATATGCAAAGTCATCGACAAATTTTCGTCAAGGTACAAAGACTAAAACTAAACTTACTGAGTGAAAACCATTTTCTTATTTGACCTGTGACCTTTGGATCCACAAATCAACAGGTGTCTTCTCTTACCCACATGCAAGTCATGTGGCCCAAAACAAAAGTTATTCTGTGCAAACCATTTCAATTTCTTCTTTGAGTCACAGTGACTTTCTTCATCAACATTTTGACCTCTAAATCAAAAGGTTTCTTCCTTACACCAAGCATAAGCCATCTACCAAGCGTGGTTGAAATAAAGTTATTCTGCAGAAACAATGTCTCCTCCACTGAATCATGCTGACCTTGACCTATGACATTTGGACCCAAAATTGAATAGGTTTCTTTTTGACCCAATATGCAAGCCATCCACCAATTGTGGTCAAGGTATGAAGTCTAGACCTAAAGTTACTGCATAGAAATAATTTCTCTTCTTTTATTCAGTGGCCATCACCTTTGATCTTTTCACCCACCCACCCCCAATCAATAACTTTCTTCCTTATCCCAGGTACAATTCATCCACTTTCTTCCTTATCCCACTAAAATAATCATGCCAAAACTATCAAAAGGCCAACAGACAGATGGACTTCATAAAATAATATGCTCTGTCTTACAGTGGGCATATAAAAAAAATTATCTTAGAAACTTTGTACCATTTAATGCACAGTGTTTTAAGGTCAAGTGTATTAACCACTCCCTTGTTGATCCGCACCTGGTTAACTCACAAGCCTGCATTATAATGCAGTAAGATCTTTGAATCCAATTTTTTTAAAATAAAAACAGTTTCTAGCAAAAATAAGAAATGGTCAATGATAAAGTAAGACTATTTTGCACGAATCAAATCATACTGATCACTGATAATTCACACACTTTCTAAGATTAATATGCCTGATTATATTTTGATATTAACGGGAAATACATTTCAAATATATGAACATATCAGCATATAAACATTTACATTCACAAATAACTTCCAAGTCTCATATCTAATGACTAGTGCACTGAGAACATTTTTAAATCAAAAGGATAAATTATCAATTTGTAATAACTCTACTTGCTTTCTTCTAAGCAGACATTTTGACAACTACCAAGGACTGAATGGCCCTTTAATACAATTACAAATTTAAGATTACCAGCAGATTGTATTAAAGGGCCATTCAGTCCTCAACATTTGTCAAAATGCCACCTTAGCCACTGAGTGTGTATGTCAGCACCTTTCATGTTTTGTAATCCAATACACAAAAGGTGCTGACATACACACTCAGTGGCAAAGTTGGCATTTTGATATTTTGACAACTGTTGAGGACTGAATGGCCCTTTCATACAATTACAAATTTAAGAATACTAGCAGATTGTCTCCAGCCAATTACAATACATGAAAGGTGTTGACTTTACAGTAACATCCAGGTGAAGGGTCTGCCTAATTTCTTGTGAAAATCACATATATCAGTGGTCCCCAACGCCGTGCCCGCCAAGGTTTTTTGTGTGTCTGCAGAAGAGGTTATACGGAAAGAGGTTATAATGAATAATGAAAAAAAAAAAATGGGTTAAGTTAATTGGTTGGTGCCCCCCACTCTCATACACTCACAAATGTGCCTGTAGGCACAAAAAGGTTGGGGACCCCAGACATATATACTCAGTGGCTAAGGGCTAAGCTGACATTTTGACAACTGTTGAGGATGAATGGTCCTTTGAAATGATGATTCAAGCTAATTAACTGATTGTTTCCAGCAGATCACAACACATGAAAGGTGCCACCATCACAGGAACATATAAGTGGGTTTGAACCATAAAAGGGAAGCAAATATAACTTTACTGGTACATGAATTTTTAAGTACTGCAGGTCAACTTGATTTATATCAAGTCTGTCATCAATTTATTGACTTTAATTCACTTCTTCAGATCTTATATTCACAAAATAATAAAATCTATTAGATGAATATTTGTGTAGGACAAAGGAGATTAAAAGTTTCATATATGAATGAAAGTTGTGAACACTCAACCTTCTTTCTCCCAAATGTAAACCCCAATTTTAGTTTCCCTATCTAGTACCCTTACCTCTGCTGCAGTCGATGTCTATGAACTCCATCACTTGCAAGTTATCAAGGGAGTGGTGTAGTATATTATGTTTCTGTGACAGAATTCTGAGACCAGTCAGAGAATAAATGGTAGTTCTATCCGCATTATTCCTTCTAATTTTTTGAGCAAGTCCCCGCTATGCATATACTTTACAAAAACAAGACAACCAGACCAGAACAGCAAAATTGTTTTATTTATTAGTATAAACAACTAACCTGCTATTCTATCTGCCGTGTAGAAAAGACATTAATGATGATATCACATTTTTCTGTCATTCCAGGAATCCTAAGTTAGATTTTAGGTGTACAGTAGCAAAGAGATGTGCAATTAGCTTTCTCATTTGAATCATTTAACATCTTGGAAAGTTGTAAAATAGGAAATGATTCAACCCTCTGTATAAAAATAAAGCTGCTACAGATATCCCTGTTTCTACGAACAGATGTTCAGGTATTGAAACAGTTGAGATTTTTGACCTCTCCAAGACATTTGTTTCTGCTATACCAGGTGTACGTAATAACTGGATACTCCATGTGATATTTGGGTGAAAACTGAGCTGTGTATTGGAAGAGGTGAATCCATTTCTTCTAATTTGTAGTAACAACACCCATAATGGATATGGGTTGGCATCATTTCTACCCTTTTCAAAGGTCTTCATACATAATAGTCCTAAACAATAAGAAAACTGTTGAAACTATTTTCTATTTGTATTTGAAAGTATTTGAAAGTAGAGCTGGGTATTACCAGCCATGTTATATCATTGATAATTGTCTTTGACGAGATATGTAATGATGGTATTGCATACATAAATAAACTAAAAAATATGCAAGTCCATGTTAGCAAAACAAACAATGCCTTTATCACTTTATCATTGCATAAATCAACTGTAGGATATGCTAAATTCACAAAACAAATGAAAATTATGTGTTTTCCTTTTCTTACTGTCTTTCTTTTCAATGTTCACTAAACAATGATCAGAGACACAAAATGATTTAAAACAATATTTATTATCATATTCTGCCAAACAGAAGCACCCAGCACATGGCAATCAGAGAGGGGCCTCTTTTTGAGACCCCAATAAAATCAAATTCGTCTACAATATTTTTAATTACTGACTCATTCTATTGCAAGACTTCTCAGCTATGCAGATTACAAGAGTCGACAAAAGAAGAATGATGAACAGCTGGAAAGATGGAGATAGAAACGAGGATTTGTTAACTGATCTTCATCACAGCACTGTGCTGTAATTTTTCTTTGGATTTCAATATTGCAAATATTATGAACAATACTATGGGAGTTTTCCTGATGGTTTTATACGGGCTTTTGTGGACAGCACTAACATATCTGCCAATGTTCAAGTGTGAACTATGTCCATAAATTGGAATTTCTTTCATTCTTTAATGCTTAAGCAGTGTTGCATCCAGGAATATACAAGAAAGGGGTAGAGAACCAGTTTACTGTGGTACTGGGGGTATGGGAGTAGGGCTTACTCATCAAATTGCTACTATTATTTTGTAACTTACTTTCCTTTTCACCCTCTCCGGCATCTGGTAGCTTCTCAATAAAGAAAGGATTTTGATGCACCCCCTTCTAACTGAAGAAGTATTAGCTGGAGCATTTCTGGCTAATGCATTTGTGCCAGGCATCAACATTATCAGGAGCACAGCTGACAGCTGTCAATAGTCCAGTGGAAAAAATTACTTATCTGCTTCATTTAATGAGTACGTAGTTTTTTTGGGTGTACAACTAATTTTAATTATGTAATACTTTCCTGCTACTACTACTGCATTGCTTTCTTTTTCTGGGATGCTAAGTCCCCAGTCCAAGATAAATATTTCAACCTCCAAATGGTACTGTAATTGAAAAGAACATGATCCGTCTGATTACTCAGTCAGAACCAACATATGGAATATCTTTCTCTTTTGACTTGGAGCAAAACTACAGGTCACCGGAGTGGGCATGTATTACACACTTAAAATTAGCCCCCCCCCCCCCCCCCTTAATAGCAGAATACATTGCTACTACTGCACTGCTAAAATTACCAGTTTGGAGGGAGGCCAATTGCCTTGAAACAAAAACTGGAATAAGAAAAATGCACTTACACTTTCTGTTGGAGTGTTTTCTATTGTAAGCTGGAAGATGGCTTGGCTACAAATTGTGCTCTCACAATTTGACCCAAGGAATAAATGTCTTCGCTCTAGTGTGCCAAAAAACAAAGATAAAAGGATAAAAGGCAAAGTGAGATCACCAGAAGACAACTTGCATAACATCATCCAAAGAGGAGTGATTCAAGTAGGCCCAAGATGTAGCAATGGCCATAACCTCATGGGCTTTAATTCTCATAAAAGAAAGATTCCTCTCAGTGAAGGACTGATGAATTCTCTTAATAGTGAGGACAATCCACCTAGAAATGGTTATCACCAAAAAATCAGAAGAACCCTTCAGAGGGAGAAAGAGATGATGCCGACCTTTCCTTCTCATTTAAATGAAGTCAAATAAAACCTTAATGTCTGAACTGGGCAAAAGAGCCTGTCTTGATCATCCCCAGAACAGATATGACTGAGACTGAGAATCTCAATAGGAACAGGGGATACTGTATGAAGCTGATTCTTAGCCAGAAACCCAGGTTGGCAAAGAACATAAACCAAATCATAGTTGCTACTGAACCATAAACAACCCTTTTACACAGACAAGACATGGATTTCACTCCTCCTCACTGACACTACGGAGAACAGGAAAATTGTCTTATGACTAAGTTTCTCGAAGGAAGCTTCACTAAAAGGTTCAAAAGGGGGTTGAGTTAATGCCCAAAGAACACATGAAAGGTTCCATTTAGGTATTAATGAGCGAGAAGCCAGTCTCTGAAGCTCAGAATACCTGTTGAGATCTGAAAGGTGAGGATCTGCCCCAATTGCAGAATCCATGGAGAACTTAAGAATATCAGAAAGGGCTTGCCCTGTAACCCTAAATAGTAGATACTGAAGATTCTATTTCCTCGAAAAGAAACAGAAGAAAGTCTGCAACTGCAGTTAAAGGGGGACAGATATGATCAATGCATTTCCTACTGCACCAATTACAGAAGATCCTCCACTTTTCATTGTAAACTTTGGAAGCACATTGCCTCCTAGCCTGAGTGTTGCAGTTGGCAACCTAGCTCGAAAACTGGTCTTGACAGATTGATCATTTGAGATGAGCCAAGTGTGAAGGTGGAGAATATGTGGATTGTTGTGTAGGATCCTGTGCTTCGACAGCAGGTCTCTCCTCTGTGGTAATCTCCTGGGCTCATCAACCAAGAGGTCGAGTAGATTGTTGAACCAAGAACATTGGGGCCACAGGAGAGCTGTCAGGATGTGCCGAGATGTGGTGATCCTGATTTGGTGGAGAACCTGTGGAATTATTTTGAAAGGTGGGAAGGTGTAAAGGTACAGACAATCCCACTTCTGACTTAAAGTGTCCACCACCCTGGTTCCGTGATCTGGTACTAGAGAGACATAAAGAGAGAGCTTATTGTTCAGCCTTGTAGCAAACAAGTCCACTACTGGCGTTCCCTACAGTTCAAAATGTGACTCTGATACTGACTTGTGCAGAGACCACTTCATGAGGACAACATGGATCCATCTGGACAGGCTATCTACCAGAATATTCCTTTAGCCCCAAATATATAGATCTCCGAGACTGACCTCCTCTGGGACTGCCCATTGTCTAGCGAAAGATGGATAGGAGGGAGTTTTGAACTGGGGCTGCTTGTGCGGCTGATGAAGTTGGCCCTGCTTACAAAATTTGGGAGGAGGTCCCATTGGTCCTGGCCAGTTTCGATTTGCCTGGAGTCAAAACAAGAGACCAGCAACGAAGGAGACGAGACCTCTGAAAAGTGTCTCCACATCAAACAGTGCAGCCCTCAACATGTTCTTACTGTAGTCCAGCAAGACCTTGGACATCTCCAAACCAACATCTCTGTGGACGCAGAAAAGCTCTGCTGAGAGTGCCATGGACACAGCCTCCAGCAAGTGCTGAAGAGCTGCTGGAGATGAGGATTCCTCCTTCAACAGACTGAAGGAGGCAGCCAAAAAGATATGGGCGTCAGAGGCTATTGTCACAAGGGTTCAAGTCTTTAGCTCTAAGGCTTGCAATGATTTACTGAGAGACAAGCCCAGGTCCCAGCAGATTTCCTCATTTGGGAAGCACCCTGGGGTGAGGGCTGGCCGATTAAGGGGCCAAGCAGGTGAATGAACCTAGTAACTAGAGGCAGACACCAGTGACCAAAGCTTAGAAGTGGGTACAGACCACCTCTTCTTCTGTCTGGCGACCTCTTGGCCACAGGAAATCTTATGTACTAGCTCTTGAACCATCACTGAGTATGGAAGCAGCAGAAGTTCTGAATGAGAGTAGGTCCCAGAAAGCCTTTCCAGACTAAATACAATCCTAGTGTCCTCAGCCCTCTAAAGCATTGGGCACAGGTCTGTGGGGAGGAGGCAGTATATGATGTTACATACAAGTCCATACTTCTCCCCCCTCCACCTAACCCAAGAGGTGGAAAAGAGCAGGGGATCCTAATGGAAGGGAAGGACCTGTCAAAACTGGTTCTTCCGGAAACTCATTCAAGTCCACCAGAATGGAGATGGCATCATCATCCTGAACTTGCTCCCGAGGCAAGACAGGAATGTCCTTCCTGGTCTCCATCTCTGGAGAGGGAGACACTGAAATGAGGCTTTTGTCATCCCATAATTGCACATGGAAGGTAATAGGACTAACCCTACTATCTTTCCTCCCAGGCAAATGGGATCAATAATCCTTTCTTTATGATCTTTGAGGAGAGTGGTGGCCCGCCCTTTTTTGCTGGACAAGGACAAAGCAGGTCCATGGCCTGGCATATCCAACATACCTTGAAACCATGACACAGACATCCATGACGTCATGTGGGACTCACAACCAGGTAGTAGGGGTCCCCAAATCCTACAGGGATTAAACAGGAACATAGGGAAGGAGAGGGGGATGCCAATCTGACCCCATTCT
This sequence comes from Margaritifera margaritifera, assembly GCA_029931535.1. NCBI lineage: Eukaryota > Metazoa > Mollusca > Bivalvia > Unionida > Margaritiferidae > Margaritifera > Margaritifera margaritifera. Next base: position 715,517 of record JAQPZY010001566.1, on the reverse strand, counting down.
CTAGACGGTCAAGTAAAACTTTACTCCCTATCCCCATATGTATTCATTGGTACCTTGAAGAAAGGTTGTATTGATCCAATCCGTCCCGTGACTGTCGATCTGGTTGCTAGAAAAGCACTTTCCAGTGACCAAGTGCTTAGAGGCTGGTCAAAAAGTGATCTGGAAAAGATGATCCAATACACAAAACTCTGTTGAATCAGAGTTCACCTCATATCTGTCACCACGAGAGCACTGCTCTTCCCTGTCTTCAGAAAGACACTACTCACTCTTATTCCTCATCAGCACTTAACCCTACTGAGAGGACACTGCTCATCCCTGCCAGGAAGGATATGTTTGATCAAAATATTGGTTGAAGATGTCCTGACACACATATACTTGGTAGTTCAAGGAAAAAGAGGATGATATCCCGTATGTTGGCTATGACTATTAATCAAACTGGGACCATGTTCTTTTCAATTCTGGACCTCCAGTTACTAACTGGAGGAGGAAATATTTAGCTTGTAATGGGGACTTGGCATCTCAGAAATGGAAAGCAATGCAATAGTAACAGATAATGTATGGTAACTACCAGTATGTCCCAGTCATGTGGTAACAATTTTAATACCCCTCTAGGCACAATTACATATGCATGTGCATTGGGTAATTTCCAGGAATTGCAGTTCTAAGTATAAAATGTGCTGAATGGTACTGGCTTGCAGAAAGGAGACTGTGGTACATTTTGATACAAAAGATAAAACTATTGGAATTTACTACTGTAACATTATAATTATCACACACCATTACTGTATGCCAGATATGCACAATTTTTGTGTGTGTGCACAACTTCTCCCCCTTTAAAGTTGTATTCTTGCAGGAGTGGCTCGCAGAATGAGAGAAATCATGCAGTCTTGATGCAACGCTGCTGTGCATAAAGTTCTTAAAACTCATTGTTAAATGTGTGGGTGTGAGATGGCCTTTAAGGTGAAGGAAACCAGAGAACTGGTGTAATCCTCTAACCTGGACTGACATGCCAGAACCATGGATAAATTGGACCCATGACTGCACAGGTACAAAGCATGTTTTACAACTGTGCTATACATCATAAAGTTGGCCTCTGACAATGAGGCCTATCTGACCCTACTTCCTGTGCATTCTTTAGAAAAGCTAACACTGTTCAACGAGTCTAAATAGAGTTCTTTTCAAACAATAGATATCCTTACATGACAATCCAATAACAATCCATATTGTTGCCTGTGGTCTTTTTACTGGTACTTGGTAGCCAAGACCTTAAACACTTGACCCAAATGTGCAGCTAACAATGCAGTAATGTTCCCTTACTAAAAAGGGCAGTGTGGCTATTGCAAAGGAGTTTATAATTATGAAAAAGTCCAAATATCAGCTTGCTACAGAAGTTTATCCAAAATGAATTTCCTTGATTGCTCCTAACAAATCTGTAAAGGTCTGTAGACTGCAAATCCTAACAGTGCCATTCGGGTCATCTTCAGTGTCTGTCAAAAAAAAGAAGGAATTATAGATGTAAAGAAAGTTAGGTAAGTAGGTAGATACATAGATGGATGCAATAATTATGTATAGATAAAAATGTTTATACATTTGTATGATCACTTCTGTGCATAATTTCTATTTATACACACCTACCAGTCCATCATGGGAGAAGTAAGCCTCTAACAGTGTAGGAAGGAGAGCATTTATTGTATTGGGTCAAGATTTGTGATTAGAGCTAAACTTACTGTGCAGAAATCATAGTTTTATTTGTTTTAAGAATGTTCCATGTTTTACTTTTATCTTTTATTTTATATACACTTTCACAGAATTTTATCATCTGGACCTTTTAACTTTTCATTTAGTACCTCATGTTTATAGTTATTTGGAAGGCTTTATCTTCTTATTTTTTTTCCTTTTTTTCTTCAATTTTCTATATTAAACTTTTCAGAACTGTACTTTTAATTGGTGCCATATAGCCACTATTTGGCTGACATGACATTAAACCCTACTACCACCTGACTCACTGTGACCCTGACCTTGGACCTTTTGACCCCCAATTTACAAGGTGTATTTCATATCCCAAGTGCAAGTAATTCACAAAGTTTGGTGAAGATATCTGATTTAGAAATTAAGTTATTGTCCAGAAACCATTCTTCTTATGTAAGTCACTGTGGCCTTGACCACTGATCTCATGACCCCAAAATCATTATTTCCTTTTCCTTACTAACAATGTAAGACAACCACAAAGTTTGGCAAAGGTATGCTATCTAGAACTTAAGTTATTGCTCAGAAAAAAATTCTTCTTTGAATCATAATGACCTTGACCTTTGATCCCCAAATCAATAGATTTCTCCCTTGACATAAGTACAAGCAATATACAAAGTCTGGCATTGGTACAAGATCTTGAAATAAAGTTGTTGTGCTGAAAACAATTTGGTTCTTTGAGTCACAGTGACCATGACCTTGACCTTGGATTTTGTGACCCCCAAACTGCAAGTTTCTTTTTTCCTTACCCCAAGATCAAGCCTTGCACAAAGTTTGGCAAAACTGTTCAGAACTGAAGTTATTGTGCAGAAATCAAAATAGATGGATTACATCATATCATGATACACTATGCAGTGTTCTCACCTGACCATCAAATAAGGCAATGTGCAGTTTCCCTATGAGGGCACTTGAAGCAGGATAAAACAAAGTTCGAGTGCAAAACTGTTCAGAGGTTGGACATTAAATGCAACACACAGATGTATTTTTTTTATTTATTTGCCATGAAACACTTGAAAATGCATACATTTTGTTCAATTGTTTAAAGCAGAAATGATGTGGGACTAAAAAGCAGTTGATATCATTGAAATGTTGATCTATTTAAAAGAAAATAACTAAAATAATTTTGTTGCTGAACTTGCAAAGGAACAGTTTCATTATCAAGGTAACATGCATCTCCATGCCATTTCTTACAAGGGAAAACACTGCTCTGCCTAGCACAAGGGATATAACAATTTACATCTTGCAGTTATGTACATTTGAACTGCATATGAACTGGATGTTATTTTCTGCAACCTTCTAGCCCAACAGCAGAATTTACTGATCATATTTTTAAGAAATGACACGACTAACAAAGTTGGCTATGAGTAAACCTTATTCAAAGCAATTCTAGAGGCACAAGGGCCTGCTTTTGTTAATATTAAGTCACAGGTGCTCGAGATGCCATGACAAGATCAATTAAGTAGAAATGCTAAGAGGCTGTATCTTTTTGTGAAACTTTATGTTTCTAATTTTGCTTACAGTAGATAAAGTTGAGCACAAATTTGTTTGTACCAATGGCAAAGCAATGCACATGGATAAACAAAATGTTCTGTCACCTTTCCGTGACAGCAGCTATACCACACCAAATAACCATCTCATACTTTTGATGACTGAGTGGTCTTTCAAGATAATTCTCTTTAATTTACCCTATATTGATAACTAAAACAACATATTACCTATAGTAGTTAGCACATAGGCTTGTAGCCGCCCCTCCTTAACATGGAAAGTCTTCGCACATTGTACAAGGTCAGAGGTCATCCTACACTCCATGGCATCACAGCTGTGATTCTGGAGCAGTTTTACCAGACAACTATGACGAAAGCTGCTGAACAGGGAAAGCAGCTCGTCAGCATACAATCTCTTGCCTTCTGATAGCCTGAGTCAGAAAATAACTTCTACTGAAGTAACTACAATATTATTACTGAAATCTAAAGCAGGAAATTAAACATTTTTACCAGGCTAATCTTTACAATGATTCAAATAACGTAAAATTTACGTTGATTTAAATAATGTAAAATGCCATTTAGATTTACCTCTTTTTTGAAAAAAACACAGACGTTTGCCATCTTTTAGGCAGCCTGCTACATACAGATGTATGGTTGAAGGAAATTACAGTTTTCAACACATTTTAAAACAAAATTGGTCTGCAGAATTAGTTTACCTAGCAGATTCTTTAGGGTACATACCTAGATATCATACATTTAAATAACATTAAGAAAATTATCTTTGAAAAACCTACTTGAAAATTCTTTTATGCACTTTGGTGAAGCTAGATTTAAAGAAGTACCTTTGTTCTGCCAGATTACAAATCTGTACTGCATGTATGCCAACTATCCAGAGTGACTCCTTGGTAATTATTCCTTGTAAAGCCTGTAGAATTTCACTGAGTTCTTCCACAGCTGAAATAAAATGACTCATTAATTACATCATTTTCCATTAAATAAAAAGTTTAAATAAAATTTAAATAGATTTGTGTTTGCAAAACATATTTCCAACTACAGTCAAACCTGTCCTAACAGTCACATGTACATAGCGGTCACCTGGTAAAAACAGCCATTCTAATTTCCCCCTGGTAAATTTTCTATATAAATGTTCTGTGTGTAACATTCACTTGCCTTCTGCGGAAAGCAGCCAGATGTTTCCTAACCAACAGTGGTTTCTCCTTGCCTTAAGTGGTCACTGGAGCATGATCACAATCTGTGTCTGATGAGCAAGGCATTGTTTGGATAAAGGCATATTATGTGAATTTATATGTAAACATTTCATTTCTCGCTTGTACTCACCGTACTCCAGTCACACTCAGTCTAACTCAAAGGTGTCATATGTCGGGTTTGAAAGCAAGGCGGTTTTTGTCCTTACAGGAGATGGTTTCAGCAATTCATTTGCTGGATGGTGGGAAAAGTAGTTGCATTTTACGCAACAGAAACAGAAGTCGCTTTTTGTGCCAGTGTTACAGGTTTATCTTGCCAGTGAATTAAAGCTATCTCTGATGAAAAAAGGTCATCTTCAATATGAGTTACATCTGTTTTCATTAGATTCAGGGGTCATTCAATATTTAAACTTGTCTGTAAAGGCAGGCAAGGTTTTGGTTCATGGGTCACAACTATAGCCATATATTGCTTCTATTGATACCCTATTCATCACTGTCCTCTCACACAAGCCGACTGTCTTTTGACTCTGGTGATTTGAACAACTGAATAATCCAGATATTGTTTTTGATGCATGAATAGCCATTTCCAAGCCCTCTGTTTTACTGTCATATGCAAGATGTCAATCAGTAGTGAAATGAGTGTTTTGTCATGGTGCACAAAACAAAGATCGGTGGTTATTTTAAATCAGTGATGATTTAATTTATAGGATGGATTAAAGTGAGCAGGAATCTTGTGTAGAACATAAATTTGGGAGAGAACAACATATACACGTATTTTATGATTTTGTTGAATAGTGCTTAAAAAACAATCTTGATAACATAATAATAATAATAATAATAATAATAATAATAATAATAATAATAATAATAATAATAACACAGATAATGCTATTCGGTACATGGTATTTGTTCAAAAACCAATTTTGAAATGTGAACCTCTGTACAGAGGTTACCTGTGTACAAAGGCCAGTTTGGCTTTTACCCATGGGTGGCTGCTATTGACTGGTTTAACTGTACATGGAACAGGCACATGAAAGAGACAAGCGTGTTGAGCTCTGTCTTGTAGGTGAACATTACAACGGTGAATCATCACTGTATATGACTTGCACAAACTTAACAAAATCACTTCACATGAAAACTTCATGTTAACACCAACAATACTGTCCAAGCGGGAATAATATAATCTATGTTTCACTATCTGTTATTGCAAAGGAAGACAAGCAAGAGGCCCAAATGGGCCTTAGATCCCAAAACCAGTTAACATTAGTCTGCAAATAACATGTATAGCGATTAGAAGACAATCTAGGTCAAATACTTTTCAAACTGGATTACATGGAAACCAAATGGTAGTTAGGGAAACCTCCAAAATCTCAACTTCGGTATACAATTGATAGTACAACACATCACATGTGCAATTATTAAAGGAAGATGGAGATGTCAAAATTTAGTCAAAAGGGAAGGGGGAGTAAAGCTAATTTTAATTATGTAATACTTACCTGTCACTATTGTTTAGGTTACTCTTTCTGCAATGAAAAAACTCTGTCCATGCTATATGCATCCTCCTCCTGTTCCAACAATTCCAAGAACACGTGCATCGACCCAGTCTGACTTCCCATCATCAGACCATGTGCAATAGTGCATCCTCATTCTTTTCTAGGACCTTGACTAATGAAGGACATCAAAGCGGGGTGAGAGGAAGGCATCCAATAGTGACAGGTAAGTATTATGTATTTAAAATTAGTTGTACTCCACCCAAAAACTACATTTTAAGATCAGTAATACCACACCTGCCACTATTGTTTAGCTGAATTTGTAAGTAAGGAGGGTGGCTGATGGACTGTAAAGGAGTAAAAAGTGGAAAATTACTTACCTTGTAGCCCAGCCAATCAACTGCTGCAATGTAGCAGCAGTCTGGGTCACTGTTTGTGCAGCAACTATTGAACAAATACCTTGGCTCTGGTTTGCTAAGGACAGAAGGTAAAAAGAGAAGGTTTTGTGTGATCGCAAAAATGCAGCCTTCATAATATCCTCCAAAGATGAGTGATTGAGATAGGCCCAGGAAGTAGAGATTACCCTTACTTCATGGGCTTTTATCCTCATGAATGAGAGGTCTCTTTCAGTGAGAGACCCATAAGCTCTCTTGATGGTGAGCAAAATCCATTTAGAGATAGTGGATGCTGAAATATCAGCTGAGCCCTTTATGCGGAGAAAAAACCTTTTCCTACCTTTCCTTCTCCCTTTAGCAACTGCTAAATAGAACTTAAGTGCCATAACTGGGCAAAGAAGTCTATCCTTATCATTCCCAGCACAGATGCGACTGAGACTGGAAACCTCTATCAGTAATGAAAGTATTGAGGAAAGCTGACTTTTGCAAGAAAATCTGGCTGACAAAACAAGGAAACAGAATCGTAATTCCATCTGAAGTGTAAACATCCCTCCTTGATTGATAAGGCATGTAGTTCGCTTCTTCTCCATACTGATGCAACAGCTAAAAGAAAGATGGTTTTAAGTTTAAGATTTTCAAAGGAGGCCTCACTCAAAGGTTCATGAGGGGTTTTAGTCAGAGCCCGCAAGACACATGAAAGGTTCTATCTTGGTGTCAATGAGCAATACACCAGTCTCTGTAGCTCGAAAGTGCTTAACAAGATCTGCCAAATGAGGATCTGTACCAATGGACTAACATTTGGAAAATTTAAGAATGTCTGAAGGGGCAGCCCTATAACCTTTGATTGTGGAGACCAAACAAGATCTCTCCACAAAAAGGAAGAGCAGACAATCTGCAGGATGAGAGTGGCGGCTAGGATTAATGCGTTTCCTAGTGTACCAATCACAGAAGATTCTCCACTTTGCATTGCAGATCTTAGATGTAGAACACTGCCAGGCCTGGACGATGCAATCAGCAACCTTTCTCGAAAACTTTGCCTGGCAGAGAGATCGCTTGAGATGAGCCAAGCATGAAGGCGGAGAATCTGAGAATTGGTGTAAAGCAGAGTACCTCTCTGTTGCAAAAGCAGTTTCCTCCACTGAGGTAACACCCTTGGTTAGTAGATCAATAGGTCATGCAGGTTTTTGAAGCAAAACCTTTGAGGCTGCAGAGGGGCAATCAGGATAATCCGAGCTGTGGATGTCCTGATCTTGTGAAGCACCTGTGGAATCAACCTGAAGGGTGGGAATGTGTAAGTGAACAGTCGATCCCACTTCAGGTTGAAGGCGTCCCATGCCCAAACTCTTTGGTCTGGGACTGGGGAAACATAAAATGGAAGCTTGTTGTTGAGTTTCATTGCAAAGAAGTCCAAAAGAGGTTTCTATCATAGAATGGACAGATACTCTGCAACTGTTGTTGTGGTTGCATACCCTTCTTTTGGAAACTGGGCTGACCCAAGGCTTGATCAGGCTGTGTTTGTTTATTGGCCATTTTTGACAGGCCAGAAACCGATGCAAGGGACCTATGTTGGTGGTCCTTAAAATCCTAACATGCAATGGCAGGAATGAGACTGCCAAATAAAGTCTCAGATTCTAGGGGTGCAGTCCTAAGAAGATTTTTGCTATGCTCAAGAAAAAATTTCAAAGTGCCCAATGCGACATCTCTGCGGAGGTGGAATAGCTCTGCCAACAATACTATGGCTGTAGACAATGTGTGCCTTGATGTCTTTGCTACAACCTCCAACAGCCGTTGAAAGGCAACAGCAGATAATGATTCTTCCTTCAGAAGAATGAAGTAAGATGCTGAGAACTGATCAGTGTGCAATGCTGTAGTCACTTAGGACCTGGCCTTAGACTCTAAAGCCTCTTATGATTTAACAGAGAGGTGAGCAAATGACCCTGATGAAATTCCCACTTATGAAGCTGCAATGTCCTGGAAGGGAGGGGGGGGGGGGGTAAGCCAGGAGGGGAATAAACCCAATAGCTGGAGGCTGAGACTAAGGGTCTCAGAGTAGAAAGGGCGACTGTACACCCCTTATGTTGCCTGACCAATTCTTGTCCTTTGCCCAACCTCTTTGCAAGTTCTCTGGCCACAGATAAGTGAGGAAGCAAGAGCAGGTATGGTCTAGACATTGCCCCTGAACATCTTTCTAAGCTGGAAAGAATCTTTGGGTCACCCAAGCACAAAGGCAAAGGGCACATATTGGGGGAAGAAGGTGATTTACTTTATTTATGGCCTTGAAACGCTTGGAGGGAAAGGTTTGGAGATCCTAGAAGTGGAGGGTGTACCCTCTCCTCCTGATCATCAGCAAATTCCTGAGAATCTACTATGGTAGACAAGACATTATCATCTTCTTGTTCCAAACTTTAGTGGAATACAGAAGTATTAGACCTAGAACGAACCCTTTGCGGGAGAGATCAGGAAGTAGGGACATAGATGTTATGTGACTCTTCAGGACTCATGGTACTAATTCAGCTCCAATAGAAACCCTATGGAAACACCATGATATTAAAAATTCAGTAACTTTACATTTCTAAATGCTCATGATCAAACGTATATTTCTCATTATAGACCCATTCTTGATGCAAGTTTCTGTGTGCAGAAAACCATATGTCCCACAGCATTTTATTGATCTATGTGCGTTTGAAACATAGATTTTCAATTCGGCACCTAAAGAATCAGGTGATAATTTCAGTAATGAGTGTTCCAAAGTCTAGTCTGCAAAAGGACTGGAATACCATCAATAAAACATTGTTTCTCTTTTCTGTTACAAATAGGATGAGCTCTCAAAAGATTCTTTTTACTAAAATTTTGCTTTTCATTATCAACCAATCACAGCCAGCTTCAAACCTCAACAACCGTACTTGCAGGAGACAATATAGAAGACATCCCATGGTGGTACAGGATGATCTCTCTCTTGAAAGGGGAAATTCCACATCCCAAAAGGGTTGAAAGGAAGCATGGGGAAGGAGGGGACAATAGTCCAATCTCCTTTCCTGGTAGCATGCATAAATGAAGGCTTTGCCCCTGTAGTGGGTAATTAGGTACCGTGGAGGCAGGGGGAGTTCAATGTGATCCCTGACCCTATACCTAGATTCGGCATGTGTTCTTGATGCCTGGTGCCCAATGACTGGCCACCTAAAGTCAATGGCAATCTAGATCTGTGGGAAGAACTTTTCCTCAGAACCAAAAGAGCTAGAACGACGTATTACTCTCTTGGGGTTGTGTGAACTGTTCATTGCCTGACCTTGGGTGTTTGAAGAATGTTGACCCTCCTCCTAAAGAGGGATGCAACCATACTCCACAATAGGACACATTTCTACCCCCACCAGGAGTAAGACTGCTGCGCTTTGGATGGTGATTCCTTATAGCCCTTAATGACAGATGCTGCTTTCTTCTTAATAGACACATTATCCTTGTTGAGGATGCTGCTGCTCCTCCCTCTTTTATTTGGGGGAGCTCAGTCAATTCTCTGATAAGTAGCTGTTGCCTCGTCAAGGGTGGTAACCATAGTTTTCTCCTGGAAGATACTGTCTCTTCCTCTTTTATTCAGGGAGATTCAGTCAATTCCAGGTATGGTATGTACAATCTGAGATCCTAATGATTCAGATTAAGAGGAAGAAGAATACACTTCCTTCCTCTTTCTATATGTGTGCTGACTTTCAGCTAGGCCCCAGGTACTTCTGAACCACAGATAAGAAAAGGAACATCCATCCATTCGTGTACACTTTGTACATAAAAGTCATGTGGTGTGAGTGTCCTATGATGCTATCTTGTGTCCACACTTTGTGATATCTGGAGAAAAAAATTCTGAAACAAGAAACTTTTGGATGACAAAAAACAATTGATGATGTATAATAACAAATATGCTAAACTCAGAGTTTATTCATATACTCAACAGATTATAAACAGAGGAACATCATATATGAATTATATTAATGCTGAAAGCATTAATTAAAGAATGGAGGAATGTGTAATCTCTACCAAGTCACTAGGCGATTAATTTGATGTTAATAACACTTGTCTAATTAAATGACATTAATGAAATTAATAGACAACATTTAAACACTCAAGTGTAAACACTGAATGGATAATTTTGACAATCCGTTAGTATATTTACATATTCCTGCAAGTAATTCCTGAACCCACAAAGAAAAGGTAGGGTAGGTGGCTCGTCATGCATTAAGCACTAATTAAATTATCAATGGAATATCAAAATTAGCTTTTGATAAATAAGGACCGAGTGATAATTTTTCACTAATAAAGAAATATGAATATCAGGTCCTGATCAAGCGTAACCAACACAGTGGGTATTTTTTCTGTAAGTGAGCATTTTTAAACGTCAGACTTAAAATGTAATCCGCAAAACAATGAGGATGCACTATTGTACATGGGCTGATGATGGTAAGTCATTCTGGCCAATGCTGAGAACAGGAGGATGGTGCATCTAGCATGGATGAGGGTTTTTTCCCTTGCAGAAACAGTAAGCTAAAATAGTGACAGCTAACGTATTACTGATATTAACAACACAATTTCCACCTGGTTCCTATGGTAGCTTTGGCAGCCACAACAAACCAGATTTGGTAGAACATTTCAACATAGTCTGAACAAGATTGGTGCAGGAATTTTAAAAAAGACACATCAACTGTCTTTTTTAACTGGTTGCTATGGCAGCAAAGAGTTGCCACCAAAAACATGAGTTTCAAAGAACATATCATAAGAAACGATTCCAAAAATTTGATTTAAATTAGCCCCATGTTTTTTTTTTGTTGAGATGTTGAAAGTAAGTCTTTGTTGATACAGAAGTCAAAGTGGCCAAAAACACCACTTTGATAGAACATGTCATAAGGAAAACTCGTACAGTAATCCAAATTGACCAAATGAACCTCATTGGATATGTCAAGAATACATTTTCCAAAAGGTTGCTATGAAAGCTGCTAGAAAAGCCGTCAAAAACACAACTCTGGTAGAATAAATCAGAAACACTCCTCCATACTTTGCAATTAAATTGGCCCTGTGCTTTTTATCTCAAAAATACACTTTCAACCTCGTTGCTACAGAAGCCAAATGGTTGCTTAGGGTGGTCACCAAAAACACAATTTTGGCAGAAGATGTCATAAGAAACCACAAAGTTTGATCCCAAGTGGTTCCATGCATTTTGCAGATGCCAAAATAATTTTTCCATTTGGTTGCCATGGAAAACACCCACAAAAAAAGTTTCATATAACACCTCATAAACAGCAAAGTTTGATCCAAACTGACTCAGTAATTTTGGAGAAGTAAAAATAAATGTGCTAAATGTTAAAGGATGCATAACCATGCCATTAGTTTGATTGGTCTATGGCCGAGTGAGCTAAATAAAATGCAAATTTCCAACCTCAGAACACAATATTGCAGAGGTTTCAAACATACAGCCCATGGGCCGGATACGGCCTGCCAGACTCATTATTTATTATTATTATTTATGATTATTTATTACTGTTTATATAAAATCTGGCCCACCATAGCAAATTGAGTTTGACACCCCTGCATTATTGCATCCAGGTCATATGCAAACTAACAGATCAACAATGCTGCAATCAGTGTGATTAGCAGGACCAGTCTCAAAAGCCACAAACATCTGGCACAAAATTCCAGAAGCAGTTTACAACTAAACCTTCCACAATCAGGAGATAACCATGCCTCCATTGATTCATGTAACAGTTTCCTAGTGGCCACTTTACTCTGGCATATTTTGGTACTTTGCCAATCAATGTAAGGTGTACCTTTACACCAAAACTTTCAATTAGGTTTGGAAAAATATTTATTTTCACGACAATTACATTTTTGTCTATAGCACTAGAGGCTGTGTTTTGTAACTTCAACAATACACATAAACTCAGGGGTGGCATTAAGGATGTTTTATTCTGGGTCCACCAAAATAATTTATTTTAGGAAAAATAAGCAAGTCCAATTCTAGGTTTTCTGGGTCTAAGAGAATATATAAATCAGACATTTTGCAATTTGGTTGGACAGAGCAGAAGTCACATTCTGGTACTTATTGCATCTAATGAATGCCCTGTTTCAGCTAGGATAAAATCAAGCCTCCTTAAAGTGACAATTAGGTCTAAAAATAAGTTAATCAGCAAGAGACCCAAGTGGCCTGATATTGCTCACCTGGCTTACATAACTTAACAGTTGACCAGTTCAATAAACAGGTTATGTAGTATTGTATGAGTACATCCTACGTAAACTATCGACCAAACTTTATATCATCTTGGTTTTACCTATCTTACATCCTGATAAAAATTATTTTTAAAAGATAAAGGCATAATAATATGCACAGTCTCTAGCTCTTCCTTGTAAATGAAGTCATCCAAAATCTTCATGATATAAACCCATTTACCAAGTTTTATGGAAATTAGATAGGAAATATAGTTTCTAGATCCAGATAGGTAACAAGCTAAGCCAATAAGATGCAAGGTATCTCATTAATAATGAAAGGCAATGCTAGGGAACCAACATGAGAATAATGACATCATCAAAGTAATTGCTTCTACCAATATGGCACAACAAAATTCCATAGACATTTTCAGTCTTTTCAAATCACAACATCTGAAGGTAATACTTTGTCAGAATGGTTAAATGAAGTAGGAAGGGAAGATGCTTCAACATTATTGAATGAATTCAATTCTTTGCTTTCTCAGTTAGCTGGTGCAACTGATCCAAGTAAATCCAGGCAAGAGATGTTGCCAAACAAGTGGTGTCTATCATATCAACAATGTCTGACCAAGGGTGAAGAAATCCAAACTTTAGTTAGAAGCTAAAATCAATCAGGGAAGAATTGTTTCCAATTGCTTTCAAAAACTGGAATACTATTTCAGCAGCAGACAAGGCAGAGACGGGTAAACTTTTCTCATTCTCTTGTAAGATGCATCTCTTTGACAATATAGCATGTGAGGCTGATAAGGTTCTCTCAGAATTTGAAAAGAATATCATAGCTGAGGGCAGAAATCCATTTTCTTTTGACTGGAGTGAAAGTGGGTCCTCAACCTGTTCAAGACTTTTAAGAACAGTAAGTAAGGCCTTCAAAGCTCATGGGTGTAACAAGTCTGGTGTTGGTGGTCGCTTTTCCACAAATTTTATGGAAAAGGGAATAGAGAATCAACTCGTCACATTCTGTGGTCTGATTTAATCATCAGGGGCAATCATGATACAAGAGATTTTCTAAAGAAATGGGCTGATCCAAATGATCTGTGTAGGAATGTGTACTTTGATGCTGAAAAGATATCATAAAGTTATTACTGGTCCTTTTTGGAGACATATAGAGTATAATACCTGCATCAGATGAAGATACAATTGGAGGTATGGTCATGAGATGCAAGCACAGTTCATGCAGGTGAAAGTATATTTCACCAAGACCAGGTAAGTATCACTAAGGATGTGGTTTCTAGAACTCTTACTGCTCCCACTGAGAACCCTATTTTGGACATTTACACTTAAATTAAGTTTTGGTGGCATGCTCCTGATCCTTGACAGGCAAGAAAAAGACCATGGGGTAGGTATTGGGAGATCGAACCTGTCAGAGTTTCCAGTGTACCAGCTACCAATACTACCTCGAAAAGAGATTCTGCAGTTAGATATTCTCATGTGTGCCAAACCATCTGTTTCAACAACAGCATAAATAATCACCTTTGTTGTCATCTTTGTCTAATGAAAAGCACAAAAGAGCTTTGGATGATGTGAGAAAAAATGTAGCAAAAATGGTACAACAAATATGAGAGAAACAACTATGATTGTACACTTGCAAATTACAAAATTAAAAACAGATGCAAGAAAAAAAGAAAAAGCAGGAAGAATGAATTCATATAACAAAGGTACGATCAACACAGACACTGATAGAATTTGGAGGACTGTGGGCCTGAGAATTTAACCAAATGCTGGAATATAGAGGCAAATGGTAATGTATATAGATGTGCTTAAGTTAGTCTGATTCTGTTCAGAAAGTCAGTTTTAGGCAGCAATGGACAGAGTTGCTTCAGCAACAATGTGAAGGCATGACATAAGCAACTGAACAGATGAAGCAGAACTTGAAAAGAATAATTCATTTGAATTCAGATTATGAAGTTGAAAATCCAGAACAGAAAGTGTAAAGTACTGAGAAGAAGCTGAAGTAGATTTAAAAGCAAAACTAATTTCAAACAATAAGGATGGTAGGAAAAAAGATAATTTTTAACAACAGAATGAATGTATTTACAGATTTTCTTAATGATCCAGAACTCCTTGTTAGAAAACAATTAAAACATAAGCACCATGACCCTGAGACATGGAAAATTAAATGGTTCTCTGCGTTCATCTTTAACATTTACAAGAACACGGACAAAAACAAAATAAAACACAGAATTCAATTAAATATGATGACAGTGATGAATGGCATTTTCCTTTATTAAAAGATCTTCAAAATGGAGATGTTATTATTTTGTGAATTCATCCCTATTTTCAAAAACTTAAATAATGGTAGTGGAGGTAACTGTTTAAGGGAATTAAAGTACTTAACCAGAAAATAATGTTTCCAGGCCTGGCAGGGACTCAAATACTGTAACCCAGGACACTGGGATTTCCATGCCTAGGTGAAATATTTGTAAAAAAAAAAAAAAAAAAAAAAAATTAAACTTTCCGAAAATCTTTATTTTGATTTTGTTGCCTTGGCAACCAATTTGTTAATAATGTATATCTTGAGATTTTTTCTATTACATTAACAATTTTATGTTGAGTATTTATTCCAATTATAAAACAGGTGAAAAGAGATTTTCAAATGGCAAATAAACAGCCAAAATATCTTTGAATTTGTTGTTTCCATGTTGGTTTCTATAGAAACACAGATATTTTAAGTTAATTATATTATGCTTTATATTTAAGCATTGAAAACATTTCTCACAAATATTTGAACTGTGTGTTGTAATTTGACTGTTTTTAAATCAAGAAACAGTAAAAATTATGACAGAAAACCATATTAATGGAGTAGTTTTTCTTATTATTGTAACTGTCAGAAGCCAGTAGTGAAGTTCATAATTTTTAATAACTTTATCTGCCTAAATGTTTATGGAACAATATAGCTTGTAGATGAATGCATGATTGTCTAGCTAAATTGTGTATTTACCTAATTTATGCTGTATAAGTGCTCAGCTACTGGTTTTGCAAGTTTTTAAGATGCTCCTAGGTGCACAGGAAATGGTATGTAGTGATGCACAAGTTGCATGTGAACGGGTGTAGCATGAACTGTACATATAAGGGGCTGAATTATTTAGCTAGGCATTCCTTCTACAAGATACCATGATATAAAGGCGGTATACATTTCTTTTACAAATTCCGAGACCATGTAGAGATAGCTATGAGTATACCTACACATTAATGGTATTTTAATTTCTCACAATTTTTAAAACATTCATATCATGATTTTGAAGTCCTTACTTATGACACTTTGAATGTTGAAGACATATTGTTGCATATGTAATAATGCAAACTGTATTATATTGAATATTTCATACCTCTATCATAGTTTGATATACTGCAAGATATGTTTTTAAAATGCATTAACAATATGTACTGACTTGAAGTTATTTGTTTATGAAATGAGATCACTGATTATAATTGCAGAAAGCTTATCTATGTTGGTGAAGTAATTAAAGTACAATCTTGTGTGATTGTAATAAATGTTTTGCGTATTATTGGTTATATCAATGTCGTGAGCATTGTGGATTATTTAGTACCTAGTTAAGACTAATAGTTTATCCAAAGGTGGCTTCCCAGCTTGGTTGCCTGTGTAGTAACATGTTACCTGTGTTGACCTGGACAGTGTCTCACTTTAATGCACATCATCAATATGAACTGAACAAATAAGATCTGTAATCAAAATTAAAAAATTAAGAACCTTTCTCTTGTTAGGAGCTCTAGAAAAAGTCCTATGTGGACACACATTATTCCCTGTGTGGGTGCATATGTCAATCCTATGTTTACAGCGATTATAATTCAGTTCTGTGTGTATGCACATTATTCTGTGTGGGTGTATATCCTGTGTGGGCATGAACAATTCAGTCCTGTGTGGAAAACTATTATAATTTAGTCCTATGTGGACATGCATTATTCTGTGTGGGTGACAACCAGCGCTTGGAAACAGGTATACAGTGAAACCCCGCAATAACGCGATAATTGGGGTCCATAAAATTCGATCGCGGAAAAAGTGGGGTCGCGTTATTGTGGGGTTTTACTCTATTTTACTTTATTCAGAGAACAACGTATACACATCTAATGTATAGCATGGATAGGGTATCAACACTGTTTACTATCTGATATCAAGCTGTCTTTGCTTTCCCACATGAAAAGCCTTTGACTGAGCTGCGAGTTTGATACTTGTTCAGTGCCAAGTAACATAGAGTGGTTATTTGAACTCCCTGTGATCTTGCCGCACAACTGACATGTGTTCAGTTGCATCCTTTAATAGATTTCACAAACTTAATGATCAAAGTGTTACTTACAGAGCCCAAACTCAGTCTCTACATAAGCACCCACATATGACAATCTTTGATCAACCACTGCATTGTCTGGTGCTTGGTTGTGTATGCAGTTAAAGAAGAAACATAAGTCGGCTATTGTTTGCACAATGATTGTATACAGGATGAATTGAAGTCCAGCGCACGTGTTGACAGCTTACGTTTTTTGATGTTTATTAAATTGTGAGAATCTTTTATCAACCACCACATTGTCTGATGCTCGGTTGTGTATGCAGTTAAAGAAGAAACACATGTTGGCTATTGTTTGAGCAATGATTGTATACAGAATGAATTGAAAACAAACACAAAGAAGACTTATTGGCTTTACTCATGGATCAGTAATAAGTAACATTTCCGATAATGTTTATTTTGGCATAACACTCAAGAAATTGGTGAAATTGTTCAATTTCAGAAGCCACGCCACGATCAAATTCATACGTGATCTCTTCCCCAAAATGATAATAAACTTTTTATACACTATTTCTCGTACTTTGAAGAAAAAAAAATTTCATGTGTGAATGAATATAGGATATTTTGGGAGCCACGCCACTCCACGATCGCGTTATATCCGAATTCGCATTATCGCGGGGAGCATTATTGCGGGGTTTCAGTGTACCTCTTTGACCATAGAACATAGATCTGTTGATATATTTTCATTCACGTGACTGACCCAAATAATATTTACTTCGAATTAGAACTTCTAAATTGATGGAATTGTCTTTTTCCATTGAATGAAGTGTTGACAATGTAAATTTATACACAATTTGCCTGCACATTAAATGTTGCAATTGTTATTGATATGTGGTTGTGTGAAGTTATTGCTTACTCACCTCACATACACACCCATTGACAGCCTAATACAAATGGTAATGGTCAATGTGTTACAGTAATCAATACAGACATGAAATCAATGGAATTATTTATTTATATCAATATTTTGAAGACATTCATCAATAAAATGCTGATCAGTAATTAAATAAATTGATTTTTTATTTAGTTTGAGTCATTTTTTTTATTTCCTACTCCTTATGGATAAATATATTATGGAAGTGTCAGCCATTTTAAAACAAAGACTCCCGCCAAGATTCATGATTTACCCCTTCCCTAATTTATTGCAATATGAAAACATTGTGGTCTCATATCCTGCAACAATAATACACTTACCTTAGCTCAAGTTACATAATAACACAAATACCACAGCTCCTGTGTTATTTAATAAATCAGTTTCAGGCTGTTTTGGTGCCACAATGCCCTATCAATTTATATTTAGAATTACTTTCAAAATGTACAGATACTTGCTCCACAAAAATTGACTGGGTTTTCAGATTTTAACCAAATTTGCACCATTTGAAAGGAAATTCTAACCTCTATCCTCATACTCTATTATTTTAAAAAATGTCTGCATATGGAAATTTGAAGGGATACACTGCATTTAGCTTCAAGTTGCAAAGGGCAATAACTCTTTTAAAAAATTACTGAGCAGTGATTTGTGTATAAAAAAATTTTAATGTACTACTTAAGGTAATGACAATAATATTTACAAAGTTTCATGGCAATCAATTAAAAACTGCAGGACTAGTTGCAATAAAGAGATTGTGTGCTGGATGCAAGGACACAAGGATTTTTCTAAAGATTGGGGAGGGGGTATACAAATTACACTAGTTACACAATATTGGTATCTGAAAGACAAAGGCACACAACAAAAAACTTTTGACTAATAATTACTTAACATATCTTGCTGACTTACTTTTAGGACTTGGTTTGATGACAGAGTCATCTAGAAGCACAAATCCTCCTGCTGTGTACTTCAATTGCCTCAGCAGCTTTTCTGAGTGTCTGTTCCCGAGAGAAATTTCAGTTCCACAAGGTCTGACTGATGCTCTTTGTGAGGAGCAAGGCTCCTGATGAGAGGATGTAGACCAATATGACCCACTAATAGAATCTGTTGCATCCTTTCCATGGGCTGAGAATGCAAGCCTAATATCTCTTGGACCTTGCAAATGAGCATATTTATCATTGTCTCTAAGTACAGGTACAGTTCCTTTATCCTCACACACACTAAGGGAATCTTTGTCAAATGGTCTGATATTGCAGTCAAATTTTGTGACATATATTTTCATACTATTTCTTTCATTTTTAACTGGAACTTTATCCGAAGAAATACTGTGACTGCTGTATGAATCGCCAGTGAATGGGTGTTGCTTGCTGAAGGAGGCACTTGCTATCTGCAGGTGTGTCTTTGGGTAACACACAGAATCACTAGTGGACTGTTCACATTTGTGATTATACTGAGGTTCACAAGGTGGTAAGAATTCTTTGGGTAATTTGCACTTCCTTTTTTTTTCTATATTTGCCACAGTGACAATGTCACAATAACCAGTTCTTTCGCATTTGCTACTATCAAGTGATACATTGTTCTTTTTGTCATGAAAAGGTTGGTGCTCTTTGGAGTACTGAGATGGAGAATAAATCTCTTTGGAGTACTGAGATGGAGAATAAATCTCTTTGGAGTACTGAGATGGAGAATAAATCTCTTTGGAGTACTGAGATGGAGAATAAATCTCTTTGGAGTACTGAGATGGAGAATAAATCTCTTTGGAGTACTGAGATGGAGAATAAATCTCTTTGGAGTACTGAGATGTATTTGTCACAAGTAGAGTGCAACTATTACCTTTTGTTGCACCATTTTCTAAAGACACTTTTCTTACTTCTTTATAATCACTTTGGGAAGACTTCTCATAAAGTCTTATAATTTCACTTAAATTAAGTACCTCCCTGCTATTTTGGTCTTGTGTATCTGAATGTATCTGGACACTTAATCCATTCTCTTCATGTGGAGAATCTAAATTTGCATTACCTGAACAAGCAACTCTGTTCTTTGATAGAAAATCCACACATGAGGATGAGTTTTCTGTGCACTCTGATTTTTTCCCTGACTGAAAACTGTTTTCAGACAGAAGTTTTCGTTCACTCTTGAGGTGTTCATCTCTTTTGCACTCGGGATGATGTTCTCTAATCTTTGTATCACACGTTTTAGTGGCAACGGATTTGACATCGGGAACATAAACTCCTGGGGCAAATAGTCCACAAACTCCACTGTACAAATTATTTTTCTGAGTTTCATGTCTTTCACCTCTTGATTGACTCCTACTCTGACTGACAAAAAACACTCTTCTTTCACTCCTATCTTTTCTAATCACCAAGTTCTCAAAGTAGTAAGCTATTTGTCTTCCCTGTGAAAGAAAGCAAGTTTCACTGCTTTTAAATCCTGAAAATGTTTTCAATGTCTTTTTGACAATGTCCTTTTTCTTTAACGGTGTGAATGTCTTTCCAGAAAACCTGACATCATCACTGCATACATAAGTTATGGAGGAGGATTCCTTTATGGTCTCTGAACCTCGCTTCACTGCACTATCATGACCTGAGATGTTCATCTTGGCAGACAAAATCTGAGGCAGATGATGGTTGTATTTATTCACATGGGTTACTTGGATATCCAGGTACTCTTTAAAAAAGCTGTCACCATCTGGATTATCTGCAAAGCCGTCACTGTCTGGATTTTTAGCAACCATGTTATTGTCTGAATTCTCCTTAAGCCTGTCACTGTCTGAATCTTTTGCAAGCACATCATTGCCTACATTGTCAAGAATTCTGTCATCATCTGGATTTTCAAGAATTCTGTCATTTAAATTTTGAGGATCAGACCAGTCTTTCAATTCCGTATCCACACAACTTCCAATCATTACCTTTTCCTCTTCTTCTCTGTCCCTTTCTACTTTAGAAAATTTTAAAGCAGGCTTACCTTCTGATGTGACCAGCTTTTCATCACAAGCTATCCTAGGGAGCTTCAAGTGGACATTCTGAGATGGATTACACGTGCTTATTTGGGATGGGGAGGCTTTTACCATTCTTACTTCCTGTTCATGTGTTAATGGGTCCTCCATAATCAAGACCTGAGAAGCAGAAATAACCTCCTTCTGACCTGATGCATCAAGTTCACTCAATCTTTCTGCACTATAGCAAACACTGCACAAAGTCTTCTGCTTGGTCATATCACACCACAGCTTGTCAGATCCTTTTACAGTAGGGTCTTGTTGTGTAGTAATCTCTTGATCACACAAATGCTTCGAACAGCTCTCTACATTGTTGGGTTGATCACGTGTTGAGATGCTAGAAGCATCATCTCCTTTTGGTGCTAGGTTACCTTTGACTGATGTCTTTAAGTTGTTTTCTGTGGGATCATTGGAGATACTGTCCCGTGTGCTCTGTTTTGTTGGATCAACTGTTTCAGGACCGTTTACTTCAAGATCATTCAAGTAATAATTACTGAAAATACTATGCAGAGCCGAGGTATGGATCTTAGTTGCTAATGAACTGGTTTGTTGTTTAGACTTTCCTGCTCTCATCAAACTTGGGTCACAATGGTGGATTTCTGGCATGATACAAATGGGTGTTTCTTTACCAGGAGAGCACTTACAGACTATTGTCTCAACCATCACATTGGATGACTTATCTGTGTAAGTGCAAGAAACATTTGAAGTCCCACGGTAATTCTTCTCAGTAGAAATACATGATGTAACATCTTTGGTGCCAGTGAGGGTTTTATCACAGCTTTCTTGAACCCTGTTGGATGTATCATTAGCTCCCTGGGAGAGATCATTTTCTACAGCTATATCGAGTGTCAAAGAGGTCTGATTACTTTTTATGCCCAAACATTCATGACTTCTATTTGCTTTTTCTAGGTCTCCCTCTTCTTCAGAATTGTAGTTGCTAGATATCATTTCAAGGGGTGTTATGTTGCTCATGAAAAAACATGCCTTATCTTTGTCAGACAAGTCAATGGACATTTTCTGGGTGTTTGCAACATCTGCAGAATTCTTATGGATAGATTCTTCTGCCTTGTACTGATTGGTGTCAAGAATTTTTTTTTCACTCTCAGCTGACTTGTCATTAATATATTTTGATGCTGGTTTCTTCAACAGTTCCTGCTTATTGTTAACCAAGCTTTTGTAGAGGCTGAAAGTTTCCTTTGGTAATTGTGTCCCACATTTCTCTGCTGTCACAACTTGCTCAAGACAATTTAAAAGAGGTCTGACTTCATCATAGAACTTTTTAAGCTCTGAATCAATCTCTGAACTGCCTTTCTTAACTTTATTTCGTTTTCTGATTGATCTTTCGTCATCTCTGATTAGAGGGGTATTTCTGCCCCCAGTTTCTGCAGATGACTGGATATTCTCTCCAAAACATTTTACTCCAGCACTTTTGATTTCTTTGGAAATTAGACTTGGTACTGCTTTCTGAATATTTCGCCTTGCAGTAGAGACTTTTATGGGAAATTCATTCCTCTTTGATCCGATGAGTTTTAAATCTGGATACTGGTCAATCCTAGATCTTGCCAGTTTCTTAATCTTACCATCAACATCTAGCAGTGGACCTAATTTATCTTTACTTGTCCATGTATTTTCTTTTGCTGCTTGTCGAGCATTATGAGTGCCTGATTTCTTGTAAGACTCAGTTAATAAGCACAGTTTAGAATTGCCACCATCTTTGGTGGCTGACTCTCTTGAACAGTTCATATTACAAACCACACTGTTCTCCTTTGGGGTCAAAGCAGCCACTTCATCCTCTTTTATTGTTGCATCTGAATACTGAATAATTTTTTCCTGCTGACTTGAGGAATACATTTCTTTAATCTTACTAACTGATGTAGCAAAACTGGCTGTAATTTGATCGGGTTTGGCTGTGAGGTAAACTTGGGTGGCAAAGCATGTTGTAGATTGATTGTCCACTGAGGGTCTGATATTGCTAACATCATAAATCCAAGACCAAGACCCATGAACACCTGAAAGCTCTAGTCCAGGATCAGAATAAGTATTTTTGACTCCACTGCTTTTTGACAATGATGTGTGCTCATAACTCACTTTATCACTGCCTAGTCCCACAGAGAAATCTCCTTGGATGGTATCACTGTCCTTTACAATATATGATAGTGTTCCATTTGACTGCTTTAAAACTTCATCACTGCCTTGAACTTTAGATTTAGAACAGATATGTTTGTGATGTGGAGTTGGTTGGCTGCAATCACTATTTTCTGCTTCCTTTGAGTCTTCTTTGCAAGAGCCTGACAGAATGACACAAAACTCCTGGTTCTCACTGGAATAGGAAGAATCCCTCTGTGTCACATTCCTGTAAGCACTGTGTGATGAACATGGCATGTTCTTTTTAGTTACAGAAGAATCTAAATTGTCTTGAGGACAAAAGAAACATTCTACTTGCACTTGATGGACACTGGAATCTTGGGTCTCTTCCCGTTGGAATTCAAATGTCAAACATGGGTTAAAATCTGTTAGTTTGTTCAAATCTGTGTCTAAACTTACCTCCAGATTGTTTGAACACACTTGTCTGGATGGATCCATATCATTTATGATGTTCAACAGTGTTTTATTTAACTGCTTCACTCCTGTGATTGAGTCATTTGTGCTAGCTGGGGTTGTAACAATGGTATTCCATTTATCTGTCTGAATCTTGCGACCTATGACTGGATCATCTTCGGCTTGCCTTAATTGTTTATGTAAATCTGAGACAGTATCCAACTCTTCCTTTTCATCAGATAGCTTTCCTGAATAATCTTCCAGAACTCTGACCACAGATTCAATCTCTTTTCCTTTCAAAGCACTAGTTATAGCACATGACAACGCAAAATTATTATCTTCATCAGGTGAAGAAACTGTCTGTTCTGCAAACTCCTCAGTTTCACCAACAAGATTTGTCTGTTGTCTATATGAAGGTCTGTGTGTTAAATTCATCTCTCTTTGAAGCCTCATATTAATTCCATTTGCAGAATCTTTACTGCCCAGAGATTCTACATCTTTGTGACCTTTTATTGTCAAAAGAGATGTTCTTTCAAGTTCATTATCAGGACCTGTATCAACTTGCACTTCTGCTGTAGCTGATAAAGCACTCTCTTCGCTATCTGCATGACTGCTCACATCTATCATTTTAAAAGACAAAACACTTTCATCAAATTGCTCTGCATTCAAATTAGCAATTTGTGCCACTTCTAATGATCCTTGTGAATTTCTATCTTTCTCCTCAGCGCTAATTTTACACTGCTCTTTGCTCCCGATATGATTTTGATCACAATGTTTTTCCAAAGCATGAATATTTTTGTTGTACCCTTTCTGACTATCATCCACTACTGCACGGTAAAAACTGCAGTGTACCTGCGGCCTCTTGACATAAGAACAAATTTCACCGTTCACATCATGTCCAAGGTCAGAAAGTTGGCACTGATTTACACTGTCATTATCAGTTGCAGCATCCACTTCTGGAATCTTTGCTTCAGTATTTCTGTTCACTAATTGGGATTCAATACAGCTTTCATCTTCTGCATCATGTTTCTCTATCAAAGACCATGCTGTGTTAGAATTTAGACCAAAATTTACATTGGATGCATCAGCTGCTGAAAATGCTTGTTTGTTCTCCAAAACAGAACTTATCAATGCATCATCTATTGCAAATTTTGGTTCCTGAATGCAATGGTTCTTACTGAAGAGTTCAGATACTGAAACTTCTTTTCTGGTTTCTGTTTCTGATTCAACACTACTCTGTTTAGAGCCAATCAGAATAGGAGAAAAATCAAAAACATTAACTGTGGCAGAATTTTCATTTTTGAAAAATTTTGTTTCAAACAAAGAAAACATATTTCTGTTGGTTAAAGTTCTACCAGCACAAGAGTGATGTGACTTACTGTTATACTTCTCTCCAGTACTGGAATGTTCTATTTCATTCTCATGAACTGTGCTTTGTGCAGATTTCATGGTCATACTACTGACACAGTCTCTATTACTACCAATATCAGCTGTGGCCAAGAATTGATTCTGCTGTCTCGTGCCACTTCCCTGTGCAGCTTTGTCTCTTTTGTCATGAATACTACCTCTTTTTTGGTATTTATTTGTCAGTTCATGAAAAACATTGTTCTGACTTTCAGTTTGTATCAATCCTTGTCGCAACATATCTATGCTGCCTTGAGATTTAGTCTCTTCATAATTTGTTTGAACACATTTCAGTGGTGTATGTGTCTGGGAAAAAGTCGACTGGATTTGCTTTCCACCAATTATGGCAGATATGTAATTAACAACATCAGCATCCTCCATTGCCGACTTTTCAGAGCAGCCACATGTATTCATTTTTACATTATCAAGAGAAATCCTACTGATCAGTTGTCTGGATAATAACTCTTCTGATTTTTTGCTCTCCAGTCCCGTTTTAGAAGTGTGCTGATACTGACATATCTCATTTCCATCCTTTGTATTCATCTCCAACATAGGAAGCGACACAACATCTGGGAAACAATCCATTGCAACTTCTGAAGCCAATCCAGGGTCCTTTACTAGAGACTTACTCTCCTTTGGAAAGGTTTTGTTTTTTTGGTCATTCTTATCCTGCATTTGAGTTGTACTATCTTTTGGAAAGGTTTTGTCTTTTTGGTCATTCTTATCCTGCATTTGAGTTGTACTATCTTTTGGAAAGGTTTTGTCTTTTTGGTCATTCTTATCCTGCATTTGAGTTGTACTATCTTTTGGAAAGGTTTTGTTTTTTTGGTCATTCTTATCCTGCATTTGAGTTGTACTATCTTTTGGAAAGGTTTTGTCTTTTTGGTCATTCTTATCCTGCATTTGAGTTGTACTATCTTTTGGAAAGGTTTTGTCTTTTTTGTCATTCTTATCCTGCATTTGAGTTGTACTCTCCTTTGGAAAGGTTTTGTCTTCATAATCATTGATATCTTCATCCATGGGGTAAGTGTCTGTGTCTCTTGAGTCAACCTCTATCTTATCCTCATCTCCAACTGACATATCAGACAAATGAGTCCTGCTGAATAATGTTGTTCTGGATCCAGGCAGTTGGAGATCTGTTTGGTCTTGGATAAAACTTATTTCTGTATCATCTTTCATGACCATCAACTTCTTACTTTTCTCAAAGACAGGGTAAAGAGCAGGCAATGGGTCATCTTGTATGTCCTTCTAAGAAAAAAACAAAGGAGTACATTTGTATTATGCCTCTTCAACTTCAAAACAAGAGGCCCAAGCATGCCTGATATTGCACACTTTTTGTTGACATAACAGTGGATCATTTCTCTAAGCAGGCTTATGTAGTACTGTTAAGAATGCAACCCTATCTTTCAACCTTTATATTATGTTGATTTTACCCATTTTACTATATTCTAATAAAAAATTTTACATAACCTAAAGGCATAATGTGTAGATCTCACTCATAACTGAACTCATCCAAGATCCTGATGATACAAACTTATATTATATTTAACAAAAATCAGACAAGAAATATGTCTCTAGAAAGATAACAAGCTCAGATAATCAGATGCAAGACCACCTCATTAATATGCACAGATCTCACTTATTACAGAACCCATCTAAGACCATGATGTTATAAACCTATTTACCAAGACTGAGTAAAATCTTATTGAAATTCAGCCTTTATCATGGTAACAGTCTCAACCAATAAGATACAAAATTACCTCATAACAGACCTGTTTATCTGACAAATGTCTGTCAGTAGTTTCCCAAAGTCTAATCTTTAGTTTTAGACACTGTCCATAGTTTGCAATACCAACAGTGATACAGCTGGTTTAACATTAACAGTTTTGAAGAAACCTGCAAAGTATGCATGTGGCCAGTTCTAGTTTCACTGATCTTTTAATCAACGGTAGCTGAAATCCACACCCCCCACATGTATACAATATGGTAGTTTGCATAAACTGGCTGATGCAAGATCATAATTCTTTGTGCATACCTTCATTTCTATTAAGACCATCTTATCTGTTATTCAGATTGATCATGAATTCAATTGCATTTTCTCATTTTATTTGTCAACAGATCATTACAACAACTCATGAGATTCACATGTATTAGCCTCAATTATTATCATACAGATGGACGAATGCAGTATTCCATTCTCAAGCAATTCCTTGACAAGAATGAGGCCTAAGAAATGAAAAAAATTTAGAGGCAGCTTGAAATACAGGTACATAGATTTTCAAATCTATTCATGAAATGCATTCATGTTTTGTTATCATTTAACATATCGTTCTGCATTTGTGCTGTCCATCCATTTCCTTCAAATTGCATTTAGCATTTTGTTTGCATTTATTCTGCATTTAGGAGCCACGATAGCTCAGTAGTTACTGTTAGTATACCAGATTCACAACCAGAAGGGAGTGAGTTTAAATCCTACAATTAGATCAGCCAGGGTCAGCTACAATGGTGTGTCCTAGGGCAAGGCATTTTACTTCAATTTCCACGGCACTAAATAACCTACATGACGTGTTTCTGTGCTGTAAAACACCAAACCAAATCATTGCATATTTCTTTTGCATTCATCCAGCATTTTGTTTGTATTTTTTTGTGGGGTGTGGACTGGGGTGGGGTACAACTAATTTTGATGATGTAATACTTACCTGTCATTATTGCGTTACTTACCTTTCAGGGACAGAAATTACCCTCATACACATAAGAAAATTCCATCCTCCCATTAGATGGCAATTTCTAAAAAGTCCAGAACTAGAAAGAACACAGACCCAGTCTGTCCCCTATGCCACAGGCCCATGTACTGTATCTGTCATCTTTCTTAGAGACTCAGACTACTTGTGGGACATCATGCTAAGGAAAGCAGGAAAACAGTTTTAAGGGTAAGGTTCTAGAAAGAAGCATCACCCAATGGTTCATAGGGGGATATTGTCAAAGACCACAAAAAACGCATAAGAGATTATATCTAGGCATTAGTGAGCGAGAAACCAGTCTCTGCAGCTCAAAATATCTCATAAGATCAGAAATATGAGGATCCAAACCAATGGCTGGGCCTTTTGAAAACTTGTGCGTGTTGGATAGGGCTGCCCCATAGCCTTTAATAGTAGAAACTGGGAATTCTCTCTCTTCAAACGGTAAATGAAAAAAGTATGCCACAGCCCTCATAGAGGGACAGCTAGGATTAACATGTTTCTTACTGCACCAATTGCAGATGATTTTTCACTTTGCATCACAGACTTTGGATGTGGACCATCGCCTGGCCTGAGCTATGCAGTCGGCAACCTTGTTCAAAAACTTCTCCTGGTGGATAGATCACTTGAGATCAGCCAAGTGTGAAGGAGGAGAATCTGTGGGCTGTTGTTTTGAAGAGGTCCCCTATGCTGCAACAGCAAGTTTCTTCTCTGAGGCAATGTCCTGGGCTGGTCTACCAACAGGTCGAGAAAATCGCTGAACCATGATTTCTGATGCCACAGAGGGGCTATCAAAATGGGCTGAGCAGTGGAGATCCTGACTTTGTGGAGCTCTTGCGGAATCATTCTGAATGGTGGAAAGGCGTTAAGTGAACAGACGATCCCACTTTAGACTGAAGGTGTCCACTGCCCAGGCCCTCTGATCTGTGACTGGGGAAATGTAAAAGGAAACTTGTTCTTCAGCCTTGTCATGAACAAGTCCACCAAGAGTGTCTCCCTCCCCCCCCCCCCCAGTCCAGAGTCTGAACAGAGACTCTGCTACAAATTGGTGCAGAGACCATTCCATGAGGACTACTTTGTTTTTCCTAGACAGACTGCCAGAATATTCTTTTTGCCAGGAATATGATGAACATGGTGGATAATTCCTTCTGAGGTTGCCCAGCGAAGATGGTTCCAAACCTCCATGAAAAGAGAAGGAGCATGTGTGCCTCCTTGTTGCCTGAGTTACGCTACCACTATAGTGTTGTCAGCGGAGATCATCACACAACGACTCCTTACTTGCTTGATGCATCCCTGTAGAGCTAAAAATACTCATTTCCAAATTGTTTCTGTGATGGATAGTTTCTTTCAGAGACAATGAATCATGAAGAACTATCCTTTTTGGCTCCAAGTGAGTGCTCCACACCAAATCTTACGCATGAAGGGACAGATTGGAGTGGGATTTGGGGGTGTGCATGGGGACTCAGGTTCAGAAATGGGTCCAGATTTGCCCACTAGCTCAAGCAGTTGTGAAATTCTGATCCTAGAGAAATCTGAACTGACAGGGGATCCCCGTGTGGCTCCCAGTTTTCCAGGAGAAACTGAAGGGGGTGCAAGTGCAGTCTTCCTTGGGGAACCAGGTCCACTGTGGGGTTCAAGATCCCCAGTAGGGATATATATAAATGAGCCAACAATAAAGTCTAGGCTTGCAGCACCTTCAAAAGTGCCAGGACTCTGTCTATTCCGTTGCGAGGGACACAAGCTAATCCCCTGTTGGTGAGGAAATTCATCCCCACATATATGAAATCCTGAGGTTTGGAACGAGTTCCAGCCAGGTCACCACAGACAAGCAGCAGGACAAATCATGTCCGAGGGACTCTAAGAGGACATCGTGGATCAACCAGTTATTGAAATACCGGAGGATTGGGATCCCTAGTGACAGATGGGCAGCAACTACTCCCATCACTCTGGTAAAGGCCCTGGAGGTGGAGGCAATGCCAGATGGCAGAGCACGAAATTGGAAAACCTTCCAGTCTTGTCAAAACCAGAGTTACTTCCTGTGCAGAGGAAACATCGGGATGTGAAGTTACTGGACTTTATGGTGTTTCTGACTGAAGCTGTACTCTCCATCCTGAATGGTTCCTCCTAAAGAAACTTGTTTACAGAGGACAGATCGATGATCAGCCGAAACTTTCCACCTTGTTTGAATACCAGGAAAATCTGGGAGTAGAAGGCCAGATACTGGTCATTTAGTACCCTCTCTACTGTGCCCTTCTGTTGAAGGGTGTGCACCTCTTCCCTTAGCCGAATCAGATTTGACTGGTGGAAAAGAATGGGGGTCCTTGCCAGAGGAGGGTGTTCCCAGAACTGATGGGAGAATCCTTCCTTTATTATAGACATGACCCACACATCATCTATAATGCTTGTTGTTTGTTTGTGGGTTTAATGCCATTTTTCAGCACATGATAGGCTATACATAGCAGCCAGTATATCTGGTGGAGGAAGAGCCTGGGAAAACCCCGGGAAGAACCACTGACCCACGAGAAGCTACTGGCAAGCTTTTTCACATACCTACGTTGGCCAAGCCCTAGACTTGAACCCACATGGACAGAGACGAGATGTCAGTGTCCACTTAGCCACCCAGGCCCCATTATGCTTCACTAAGCCTCTGAAAAGAGCGCTAGTTGAACACCCACAAGAATCCTTGTAAGAAGGATGCATGGCAGGAGAGGGAGCGAGTCCATAGGGCTACTCCCCCACCCCCACCCGGAAGGGAGAGAGGTCCGCAAACTTCCTCTCTGGGCCTTTCTGGCAACCATGTATAGCTACAGATGGACAAGAACGGGTTTAAATTGGATAGCTTGCTGGACTGTGGCTGCATCTCTTTAAAGAACCTTCGTGAAGGCCCCTAGGGGTGATCAGGATGAACACACTTCCTGGCCGGTTTCAATGGGCCAGGAGCAGATGCAAGGGACTGATGTTGTTGATCCTTCAGGTCCTGGGACACCATGGAGGGATAAGACCTTTGAAGAGGGTCTCTGCTTCCAAAGGAGCAGCTCTGAGAAGGTTATTGCTGTGATCCAGCAAGATTTTTGATGTGTCCAGGGCAACATCACTGCAAAGGTGGAGCTGCTCCACTTAAAGCGCCATGTACATCAATAAAGCATGCCATGAATTGTTGGCAACCGCCTCCAGCAAGTGCTGTAGCACAGCTGGAGACTGAGACTCCTCCTTCAGAAGACTGAAAGAGGCAGCAAAAAAAAGGATCTGCATGCAAGGCTATGGTGACAAGCAACCTAGCATCATGTTCCAGCACTTCAAGCATCTTAACTGAAGGCAAGCCGAAGTCCCTGTCAAAATTCCCACTTGGGATACCCCCACATCCAAGGGGGGGGGATGCTTAAAGGCCCAGGCAGGGGAGTGCAGTCTGTAACTAGCCGCAGAGACCAAAGGTTTCAGCACAGAGGAGGGAACTGAACACCCCTTACATTGCCTAGCCAACTCATGGCAATTACAAAACCTTTAAGAGACTCCCTAACTATAGTCGAATGGGGGAGTAAAAATAGATCTTGGCGAGAGGCAGTCACCAAGAGTCTCTCCAAACTGGAGAATTTTCTTGTCCCCCAAGCCCAAAGGCTTGAGACACAAATCTGGGGGACAAGAAGGTGGTAAACGAAGATCAGATCTATTCATCTTCCACTGCCTGGGTTGACAGGTGCATACCTGCCAACACCTACAGAGGTATAAGTGTAACCCATGTAGCAACAAAGCGTAATCTGAGCATAAAAAGTGTAATCCATATATTAAATGCCATAATTACAATAAATTGTATGAAAAATGTACATATAGTCTTGCTACTAACCTGGATCTGCAGCTGGTTAAAGTTCTTGTCCCAAATAGGCAAAAACCATGTGGATTAGTACCAGAATACAAACCACAAAACAAACTGACAAATTATATATGCACAACACTCACTTTAACTAGTCTACATGTTTAACTTTCGCTGAGTGATCATAAAGTCAACTCCACAAATTCTGCAATGATCATTACCATGTGCTCAACCTGAGTGCTGTATTACCGCTCGCATGTTCTTTCTAAATTTGTAAAGCACTACTGATTTTTCTGATCTGACATGTTTTAAAATGTAAAAAGATCCCTCTTCTCTAACATTTTTCAGTCATATAACATCTGAGAGTCACGTCGATAAAGCCTGTTTCACATAACATCTGCTGCCATTTTTTTTAGCATAGACTGGTCTGCTAACAAATTCTGGGTATTAATATAATGAATCTGTGAGACAAGTTTTCAAATTGAAGAAACCCATCTGTTTTCTTGGAAATATGCCATACACAGCTGCTATAAACAGAAAATAAGGAAAATACATGGAGGTCTATGAAAAATTTACTCGTACGCTATTCTTATTCAGCAGTCTTCTTTTTCAGAAGATTCTCAGATTTATATGATGAGTGGGATTAAAGAGATGATAATAACAATGACAAACACAACTTTTTATTGCTTTATTTTAACTTTTTTTTAATGTACCAAAAAAGTGTATTCCATATACAGGCAAGCGTAAGACGTAATTAGGTGAAAAAAAAGCGGAATGATTACACCAAAAGCGTAATGGTTGGCAGGTATGCAGACGGGAGGAAGCAAGAGACCCAAAGGGAGGAAGAAGAGCCATCTCAGCCTGTTCTTTGGCGAACTCACTCGAGTCCACTATGGTCAACAGGATATCCTCATCCTGCTCTTGCTCCTGGACTTTCTGACCCCATGTCTCTGTTGTTGAAGAAGTCCCATGTCTCTGTTGTTGAAGAGGTCTGGAGGTATGTCTGTAGCCATGTCCCATAGTTCCTCATATGGAGTTATTGGACAGCCCCTAGTAGCAGACTTGGCAGGAGGACTAGAATGCTTCTCAACCTTTCTTGAGCATCTGGGGGATGACTGGTCCCCTCCTTTCTCTTTGACTCCATACAAACAGGTGATGTGGGTCCGTGACTCACAACATCACCACTTCTATAAGACCAAAGCCTAAGTGTCTATGGTGGCATAAATGAGAAGGATAATTCACTTCCCTGAAATGGATGAGGGAATTAAGAGGGATCACAGGGATGGGGAAGATACTGATCCAATCACCTTCCCTAGTCTGGTGTGTGTAGGCAGAATCCCTGTCCACAACAGGATTGATCAGTAGCATGGTGAAAGGGGGGTTGGGGTACTGACCCGATCCCTGTCCCTGTACAGATGGGACTCTAATGACCAGTGACCAGTACTCAAAGACTGATGACCAGTGCATGGAACCTGGTCACCGGTCAATGGCTGGTCAGGTGACTCTGATCTGATGGAGGAGCCCTTCTCAGAACTTATATGGAGAGATTGCTGCTCTCCCCTTCCAGGCTGGCTCGATCTGCTTGTTGTCATCACTGGGCTAGGTGCTTAGAGAAGGTTCTGCTCCTTCCTGACTTGGGGTGGGGTATGGAGTGGGGGTAGGGGATGTCACTTTCCACCCTTGGGAGGGACCCTGGACCAAACCCTCACCAAGTCGGATCAACTGTCAGGGGTCCAAGGGCCTTATATCTTTCCGAAAAGAAGGATCCCATATCCTCCTGGGATATAGGAGTGCTCTACTCCAAGGAAAAGAAAGTCTTCTTCTGTGCCCCTAAGGGCCCATAGAAGGATATTCTCCTTGGATCGAGGAGTTTTCTTCTTCTTCCAAGTTCTGAGGGACTTGGAGAAGGAACCTATATGATTCTGAGACAACGAGGAAGGAGGGCCTCTCTCCTCTCTTCTCCCCTTATACATTAGTCTACTCTCAGCAATGTCTCAAACCTTGTCTGACCATAAACAGCAGAATGGACATCCATCCATATGTTCACAACTAGTGCAAGAGGGGCAGGTGGTGGGTGTATCCCATGGAACTTTCCTATGCCAGCATTCACCCACAATCTGCGACATTTATTCCTGCAAAATGAAACATTTCTGAACAAAAAACAACAAATCATACATATTGATAATGATAATGAATGGCGCGAGACTCTCCAGGGGGTGATGGTTGACAACAATTTGCAATGGAATGAACATATTCAAGTCGTATGTCATAAAGTCAATTCATGTCTCTGGTTATTAAACAAGACAAGTCCATATCTATCGACCCAATCAGAAGATACTTAAGGATCATCTGCAACCTATTCCTGCATTTGATGAACCATTTAATATAATAATGGCAGACTGTGTTGGTCCCTTACCCAAGACCAAGCCAGGCAACCAATACTTGTTGATCATAATGTGTGCATCAACAAGATTTCCCGAGGCAATTCCTTTGAGAAATATTAAAGCTAAAACCATTGTAAAAGCTTTGGTAAAGGTTTTTACACTTGTTGGCCTTCCCAAATCTGTCCAGTGTGATCAAGGGTCAAATTTGATGTCTGGAATTTTCCAACAAGTTATGCATGGATTAGGCATCCAACAGTTTAAATCTTCTGCCTATCACCCTGAAAATCAACAAGCTTTGGAAATCAGTGCAAGAGTCATTGGGTTTCAGTCCTTTTGAACTGGTTTTTGGACATAATGTCCATGGACCACTGACGTTGTTGAAAAAGAAACTTCTTTCAAATGAAGATTCAAAGATTAATCTTCTTGACTATGTCTCTGATTTCAAATATAAGTTGTCAAAGGCTTGTGAAATAGCAAGGACTAATCTCCACACTACTCGGTCAAAAATGAAATTAAGGTATGACAGAAATACACAGGAAAGGAGTTTTCAGCCTGGTGATAAAGTTTTGGATCTCTTGCCCATACCTCAAAATCCTCTTTGGGCTAAATTGTATGGTCCTTATATGGTTGAAAAGAAAGCAAATGACTTAAATTATATCATTAACACTCCTGGGAGGTGGAACAGAAGCAACTTTGTCATATAAATAAAGGAGTATTTTGACAGAGATAGCCCAGTTAATTATTCAATTAATTTAGCTGTACCTGTCCCACACTAAGGATGTAAACGATGGAATACAATCTGACTGTAGTGATTCTGGTTTAACCAACCTTCGGAATTCAAAAATATTGAACAATCTGGACCAGAAACTTTCACATCTACAACAGCAGGAAATAAATGAACTAAAACAGCTATTACATGAATATGAGCACTTGTTTCCTGATGTTCCTACACGAACAAATAAAATCTATCAAGACACTGACATTGTAGATTCTACACCTGTGAAACAGCATCCTTACAGGATGAATCCTCTCAAGCAGGAATATTTGAAAAAAGAAATTCAATATTTACTGGAGAATGATTTTATAGAACCAAGTAAAAGTAACTGGAGTTCACCATGTATTCTTGTGCCTAAGTCAGATAATACATTCTGCATGTGTACTGACTACAGAAAAGTCAAGTGGCACCAAAACAGATTAATATCCAATACCAAGAATGGATGATTGCATTGATAAAATTGGAAATGCAAAATATGTCACCAAGTTTGACCTTTTAAAAGTATTCTGGCAAATAGCATTCACAGAAAAAGCAAAGAAATTTAAACATTTGTAACTCCAGATGCGCTCTGTCAAAATAAAGTGATGCATTTTGGTATGAAAAATTCTGGAACATTCTAGCATCTTATGAATTTGATAACATCTGGTCTAGATAACTGTAACGCGTACATTGATGATGTCATCATCTGCAGTGACACTTGGGAAATCACTTGGAAACCATTCAGAATTTCTTTGATCGCCTCAGTGTTGCAATCTGACAATTAATTTAAGCAAAAGTGAGTTTTGACATGCTTGTGTCACATTTTTAGGACATATTATGGGACAAGGTCAAGTTAAACCTGTAGAAGCTAAGTTCAAGGCTATCTCTGAATTCCCTGTGCCTGTTTGTAAAAAGCAACTGATGCGAGATTTAGGTATGGCTGGATATTGTCGGAAATTTTGTTCAAATTTTTCCATAATTGCCGAATCTTTGACAAATTTGTTGAGTAAGAAATCCAAGTTTCATTGGTCTGACCAGTGTCAGGAATCCTTTGATAAATTAAAGGCCATGCTTAAGAATGCACAAGTTCTTTCTGCACCAAATTTCAGCCAATTATTTAAAATGACTATTGATGCAAGTGATGTAGGGGTTGTTGGAGTACTGATTCAAGACAAAAATGGTGTGGATCATCCTGTGTGTTATTTTTCTAAAAAAGTAAACAAGGACCAGAAAAATTATTTAACGACTGAGAAGAAATGTTTGGCTTTGATATTGGCTTTACAACATTCTGAAGTGTATGTTACCTCAGCTCTTTCTCTGGATATTGTATTCAGTGATCACAATCCCCTTACATCCATTAACAAAATGAAAGATAAAAATCGGAGATCATTGAGATGGAGTTTAACATAACTATATCAAATACTTCAGTGACATAGATACAGTGTTGCATCCAGGAATGGACAACCTTCTAAACATTGATGTGGGCAATCATCCTGTTTCCTCAGAAACATAAACATCATCTCCGCATTGTCTGCCATGTTTATCTGTTTCAGCAGCAGTGCCCTTGGTCATTTCAAGTTCAACCAAAACATTTCCGGCCAGTGCATT
Organism: Margaritifera margaritifera; assembly: GCA_029931535.1. Classification (NCBI taxonomy): domain Eukaryota; kingdom Metazoa; phylum Mollusca; class Bivalvia; order Unionida; family Margaritiferidae; genus Margaritifera; species Margaritifera margaritifera. The sequence continues at coordinate 679,562 of JAQPZY010001566.1, read as the reverse complement.
TGCACCAGGCACTGACATTGTCAGCAGGACATTTATATCCTCTCTGCCATCAGTACCCAGTTGGAAAAAAACATCAGTTATCTGCTTCATTTAACTCAGTTATAACTATTGACAAATGCCAAGTACAGCAACTGCCAGGTGTGTCCCACCCATGTGGTAGAAATTTCAATTACCGCCCGGCATAAATACATATGCATGCCAGCTGGCTAATTTCTGGGGAATCCAAGTTGTAAATATAAACTGTGCTGAATAGAACTGATACATTTCAATACAAAAGATAAAACTATCTGAATTTACGTTATATTTACGGAGCACCATTATATAAAACATGCAGAAATTTCTTTCTTTTGGGTGACTTCTCCCCCTATAAACTTGTATTTTTGTGGTGGTTGCTTGCAGAATGGGAAGAATCCTGCAATCATGCAGCCTGGATGCAACAATGTAGATATGGTAATGCAATTAGAGCTCTCACCGATATAAATTTTGAAAATCCATTTGGAATAAGAGGACATATAATATGGAAACTAAATCTTGGGGTAGTTTTTTTCAGGAGTCACAAATATGATATTACAGAATACTGAAAATTAAACTCCCATACCTGCCATATTCCCAGACAGTGTTGGGGTTTTTCAGGTCCCAAGGGGGGTCAGTGCGTGTGATCCCTCCAAAGCAACATCATACAAATGAGAATAAACTATCTTTTCAAATCAGCCTATAAGAAATGACTGGAAATTCAAATCTAAATAAAAGAAAATACAATCTGTTTTCTCTGAAGCATGTAATATACTTACAACAAAAAAATGGTAGACTTAGCATTGTCAAATAACATCACCACAAACATGGTCACAACCTCACAGACATTAAATACAAAAATACACCAAGTTACGGTCAGTAAAATCCATTGGACAGTTGAATGTAGTTTTAATTACATGCAGTTTTTGCTGCTTTCAGTAGTTTAGAAGTTGGTTTGACAGTAATGCAAGTGATATTTGTGTTCACAAATATGCCTACACTTTTCTTACACGAATGTGCATCCACGTCTATGTTGGTGCAAGCAATGGCGAAAGTAGCTAAAAGTGATAAAACCTGTAAGATGGCAATGAATATCGATTTCAAAACAATGAATCTGGCTATGAAAACATTCAAGGTTTGTGGTAGTCGGCCGAGTTGCTAAAGTCTTTGACTGCCGTGATTGTAACATATGTTCAAGGTTAAAGTCACACCTACGGCAGTGAAGATTTAATTTATTCCCAGGCTGTATTAATGAAAAAAGGTACTAATTTATGCAAATACACAATTTGTCATTTGATTAATGATTTAATACTTTTAAATTATTAAACTTCCATGGTGCAGTTCATTTCAGGTTAACCCGATATTCAAACATGTTAATGTTTTCATGAGTTATTTGATCACGTGATAAAACGTTTATTGCAATCATGTAAATGTCCAAGGAAAATATGAGAAAGTTAAGGTGGCAAAACTGTTGAAGCAAATAAGATTATCTCATTTTTTTAGCACTTGTAGTACATTATGTACTACCGGTACAATTTTCCTTGTCCCTTTAAAATGTTGTGTGTCCCCCAAATCTGGAGGGTGAAAGACACAGTGTCCCCTGATCTTTGGATCCTAGGTGCAACACTGCATTAGAGACTGAATGGTGCTGTTTTTCAGCCAACCGAAATGATCATGTTTTGAATTTTGTATATGGAGTAAAAATTCAACTTCAAAGAAACGTTGTCGCTGATCAAACTTTAATAAAGATGGCTTCAACATTCTCATTCAATGCAGTTAGTGATAGGTAATAACGTTTGTTTTTCAACATGCATCTCTTTGATGTACTTAACTTCAGACAAATTGGGTTGTTCCACTTAGTGTACTTTACCTATTCAAATTAGCCTAATGGGCTCTCCCTCAGCAGTGCTCAAAGGATTTGAAACAACACATCACCCAAGGTATTGTGAGCCAATTCAGTAAATCTCTGAAAGGTGTCTGTTTATCTCTGACCACCTTACCTATTAATTTTCTTTAAAACAGCAGTATAAACTGCACGGAAAATAGTTTTACATGAGCTCTGAGCAAGACTGTTTACTAGTTATACATACCACAGATTACGGGCATATATCATTGTGATCAAGAAATGTACATTTTTTTCTGTTTTTTTTATTTTATTTTGTGGGGAAATTTTTTGTGTGCAAAGATTGCTGAAAATTGTTTTTTCTAAACATGACCGTGTTGGGGGGTTTGGGAGTCCAAAATCATGTTTTTCGTGTGACACATCATGTTATGGCATGTATGAACTCCAATGACATCAATATGGAGCTACAATTCTGGTTACAATCCAATCAGAATAAACTGAACTTAGTCTAATGTGCTAACTGCAGAAAAAAAAGTGGGTCTGCCATAACTAAATAAAAAAATAATGTAGAATGCTAACATTCTACTCAGCTGAAATTTCATCAATAAATGGCTGTTTAACACATTTCATTGATATCCAATAGGAACTCAAGCTTAGTAGTGATGGATGCATTACAAAAGCCCCACCCTCACACACCCCACCCCCACAAATGGCAATAAGAATTTCTGTTGGAAAAAGTTTGAAGAAAACAAGCATTCACAGGCCATAACTCTTTTAAATATTGATGTCAATTGCTGGAAATCCAACTCATTAAAGGTGCTTGATAACTCTGGCAGAAATGCATTATTCCTTGGTAAAGTTATGTTGTGAAAAGCAAACTTAGTAGAAAGGGGCCATAACTCTTAAAAATTGATAATGTAGGACACTTGAGATCAAATTCATTCAAGGTCTGATCAATATAAGGCTGCATGTCGTATCTGGATGTAATGCAACAAAAGCTATGGTGCAAAACCCAAATTCGAGAGAATGGGCAATCAGGGCCATAACTCCTGTAAATGAAGTCGTGGACTGCTGAAAATCAAACTACTGTAAATGAAGTTGTGGACTGCTGAAAATCAAACTCCTGTAAATGAAGTCGTGGACCGCTGAAAATCAAACTCCTGTAAATGAAGTTGTCAACTACTGAAAATCAAACTCCTGTAAATGAAGTCATGGACTGCTGCAAATCAAACTCACTTGAGATGCCATCAATCTGAAGCTACATGCAAAATTTGGATGAAATACAACAAATTGTGGTGAAAACATCTTGCAGAAATGAAAGTCTGGAGGAAAAGCAATCTGGGAGCAAAACTATTCTACATAAAAACTAAACCCATTAAAAGCACAATGAAGTCTATGAGACAATGTTCATACTATATTTCATCAGAATATGTTGAATGGTTCTTGAGCTATGCCGGTTACAAGCAAGGTTCCATGTGATGATATGAATTTAATTGTCAAGGGTCATAACTCTATCCAAAAAGGAGTTAATGACCCATAAAAAAGCACAGCTAGGTCTTGACATAAATGTACATACCAAGTTGCATCAGAATATGTTGAATGGTTCCAGAGCTATGCTGGTTACAATGATCTACTGTTACAGACATGTAATACTGATGGAAAAAGGGCAATAATTTTGTGAATACTTGACCCAAAAGACAAAACTGTTAACAGGCACATCTACATGTAATAGGGCAATCAACCTACCAAATGCCATCCAATTATGTGTAGGGGCTGCAGACCTATGCTGGTTTCAAGCAACATTCCATGTAAACAGATAACTTGTCATGGGCCATAACTCACATACCCTCGTTGGTCGAGCCGAGACTCGTACCCACATGGAAAGAGGTGATGTCAGTGATCAGTAAAGGCAAGCGCCTTAGACAACTTGTCCACCCGGGGCCCCTACCAAACATCTAAGTCATCACAAACTTTGGTGATGGTACATGGTTGAAAACTGAAACGTTTGTGCAGAAACCGTGTTTCTGCTTTTAGTCAGCAACCTTGACCTTTTAACCACAAATATAATAAGGCATCTTCCTTACAACAAGAGCAAGTCATCCAGAAAGCCTGGTCCAGGTCTGTGGTGAAGAACTAATGTTTTTGTGTAGAAACCATTTTCATTTTTCTGTCATAGTGACTATGACCTTTGACCTTTTGACCCTAAAACTGATAGGCTTCTTCCTTTACAAAGTTTGGTTCAAGTATCTGATTTAGAACTAATGTTAATGTGCAGAAACCGTTTTTCTTCTTTCAATCAGTGATCTCAACCTTTGACCTTTTGACTCCATCAAAATTGGATCTGAAAAGATGAAACCTTTAAAAGGCACATCAGAATGTAATAGATAATTCACCTACTAAATGGCATCCAATTATGTGTATGGGTTGCAGAGTTATGCTAGTTACAAGAAGTATGAATGGATGGACAGACAAACTGATGGACGGATGGAAAAGGTGTTTACTAAAGGGCTCTTGCATCTTAATGCGGGGCCCAAATTAGACAATGTTTGTAAAACATGTTCCTGTGTCATCAGTTTTAACCCATGACCTACATGTGATCCACTGGGGCAAAGTCCCTGCAGAGTACATATGAACCATGGAGCAACTGTTTATTACACAAGTAAACTTTTTCTTTTCATTCCCTGTATGTGTATGTATGGTTATTGGGTGGGAAATCTCAAAAGTTTCCTAGTCCAATCTGAAAGGAGGGGTGGGAATGTAAGATCAGACCCAGGGGCCAATGTTGGTTATGCATCTTTTCATGACCAGTACATGTTTATATGGTTATTGGGTGGAGATATCTGTATGCCCTCAGACATTAACTAGAATCTCATTCAAAATCTCATCCAATATGTGGTGATACTTTGGTTAATGATTACACATACATATTCTAACCAGCAATTCAGAAGTTATTTCAACTTTATATAAAATTATCCCCACCTACCAAGTACCACCCACAGGCATACATGTGTACCTCCCGCATGGGAGGGTTTTTCTTCCGAGTTTAGGGGTGTCTCCCGTCAGTCACTGAAATCTCCCATGTACACAAAATTATTATTGAAATTTTTTTTCTTTTTCCCCGTCACATTCTGGCTCCGGTGTAGTATATTTACAGTAATATTGCCTATGATCATGTGACTGAGCTGGCTTAAGCAGGGCAAGTCAATGTACTTGGTAATTTCATCCTTACATTCTGTCGGCATGGTCAACTGGCTTCATTTGAAGTTTTTTGAGGTGGATAATGCTATGTGTGAGTAGAAGTAATTTGGAAAGGATTAAAGACGTTCACTGATTATGGCTGGGTTACTGAAAAGCTTAATCAGCATCAAACAATAAACATTACTTTGATTCTGTCTGCAAGGTATGATCTGCTTCGGTGCTTAAAGTTGTTGAGATGAATTAGAGTCTATACTAGGTATAATAAAAAGTAATTTGGACAGGATTAAAGATGTTAATTGATTATGGTTAGAGTACTCAAGAGCTCAAGTGGCATAAAACTGGTTCGGTTTGACTTCAGTGTTTACAATTTGTCGAGATGTCTAAGCATGCATTATCTCCCAATGCCAAAACACCAAAATCCAAGCAAGCAAAATATCACATGAAATTCAGTGATGGATGGAAACGGGAATTTCAGTGATTGCAATCGAGTTCAAAGGGACATGAATATGCATTCTGCTCTTCCTGTAAAGCTGCTTTTAAAGTCTGTTACGGTGGCAAGAATGACATCACGCATCATGCAGAAACCCCATAAAGGGGACAATAAAATGCTAACAGTCTTAGTTTGTGTTTTCGACAAGGATGTAAACAGGATATCAACAAGATTCCTTGGAATACCAACCTGTAACACTTGATCAGCAGAATTCATCTTTGCATCCTTGGAGAAAATATTCACGTAAGTATTACAAAAGTTTGACTATTTTATTGTTCATAAGAAATCATAATCACAATTGTATAATAATAATAAAAATAATAATAATAATAATAATAATAATGATAATAATACTAATAATAATAATAACAATAATAATATGAATATGAATATGAATAATATGGATACAATACAAGAATTATTCCATAATGCCTGGGATAAATGAGGTCTTTGTCTTCGTCTATAATTCTGGTAAGTGATAATCATTTTCTACATTTGATTGTTATTGTTAAATAATGGTGATAATGATGATAACAAAGACATCTGCAAATTAAGCTTAAAGTCACAAAGGGTGTGATAGTCTAATCAATAATGTAAGCATCTGTGCTTCATGTAGATAATCTTACTGACATTAAAACAACATTAGATGCTTGGGAGTGCAATAAATACTCACTAATCCGATTAGGTATTTATTTTTTTCTCCTATGATCAGTACAGATAATTATCAGCTACTGATGGGTGAACAATAATAAATATTATCCATCTGCACTGATAATTGGAAATTGAAAACAGTGATAGGTACTTTTAAAAGGAAAATTTTGCTAAGCCTTATGAAACCACTGCAACAGATTCTGTAATATTTCAGAGAGAGAAATCTCCCTTGGGCCAATTGCATTGGATATGCAAGTGACAATTGCATTATTATATTATAATATTTTAATTTACCTATTGTATATCCATGGCAAGTATATTTCAAAGTTCTAATGTCTTGCATTTTGTATTGCAGTGGTGAAGCTGTCTGAGAGGTTCATGGTGTTAAGCCCGAGTGAAAGAACTGCACTCGAAGATGAAATTCAAGACTACATTCTGACTCCCAAAGGAAAACTTCCCAAATTCGACAGAGACAGTACCAGTCTTGAGCAGTTTTGGCAGACAGTTGGCAATCTGACTCTACCCACGGGCAGGAAACAATTTAAACTTCTTGGTGAACTCAGTAGTTGTTGTACTGACATTACCACATTCCAATGCTGACACTGAAAGGACATTTTCCATTCTGAGGAAAATTCAGGCTGACTCTAGAGGAAACCTGGATCCAGTGACAGTACATAATCTTTTAAGTGTTAAGATGAACAATGATAAGGACTGCCACCAATATAATCCAGGCAATAATCTTGTAAGAAATGCTAAAAATGCTTATGTTACATATATGGAGAGTGTAAAAAGTAACAAGTTAATGTGAAAGAACTGAATTGCACATTTTAATATTTAAAATATATAAATTTGTTTAATAGTAGTAATGTTTGCCCATTTGCATGCTAAAATTCAGGTCAATGAAAAATCTCCCTCTTTTGAGGTAAAAACTCCTCACCAAATTTTGCAAATCTCCCTCTTTGTTCCAAGCTGACCCCTCATTTTTATCATATGTATGCACAGGGAATAAATCAAAATTATAAAACTGATGTACAAATCTATAGACGAACCTAAATTATTTCTCCAAGTTTAAAATCTCTTTTTCTTCATAAAGCACAGGGATAATAAACAGGAGTTCTTGTGCAGATATTAAATGGATGAATGGACAGAAAGCATGAATGATAGACATACAGACAACCCCAATTTAATATTCCATATTTTTTTCCATTGTGGGTACAGGAAAGCACATGACAAACCTGTTCCCTCTGATAGGTAGATTCCTCCTTGTTATAGGTTTCCTCATCCCTGGACGCAAACAGCTCCTCCAACAGCTCCGCTGTCCTGTGCCGCTCCTCAAAGTTGGGAATCATGTCGGGGGTCAGTGCATTCAAATCATCCTCACAACTGCATAACAAGACACAACACTTAGAAATGAACTCGAAGTTCTCTTTAAGAGAATGCTAACATCATAACCCTCGTTTTGACATACAAAATACATTGCAGAACATAAAGCACTAGGTCACAGTAACTCAGCTTTGGGGCATTACAAAGGTATAGTGTATGTGTCCATCTCACTCATAAAGAAACTCATCTAAAATCTTGATAATATAGCTAACATTGCAAATCTGATCAAAATCTGTTCAGAAATATGGTCTCTAGAGTGTTCACAAGTACATCTAATCTGATGCAAGATCAACTTCCTAATATGTGTGGTTATCACTCATAATCAAAATCAGACATCTTGATGGTGTTAGCTTACAAATCTGAAAAGAAATATAGCCTCTAGAGTGTTCACAAGCTCAGCCAATCAGATGCTTGATCACCTTATTAATATCCATGGATGTAGCTCATATGTGAATTTATCCCAGAGTTTGATGATATAAGTTTACATACCAAATCTGATCTAAATCTGAAGAGAAACATTACCTCTGGTATGTTCACAAGTTCAACCAATCCGATGCTAGATCACCTATTAATATGCATGGGTGTTACTCATAAGTAAATTCAAACAAGAACATAATAAAACAAGCCTGCATACCACATCTGATTCAAATCTGAAAAGAAATATGACCTCTAGAGTGTCCATAATCTCAGCCAATCAGATGCATTAATTTGCATGAACGTCACTCATAGTCAAATTCATCTGAGATCTTGATCGTATAAGCTTTCATTCCAAGTCTGAGCAAAATCTGATCAGAAATGAAGCCTCTTGAGTGTTCACAAACAAGTCTTGACAGATGACACAAGATGGACAGCAGACATAGGGCCATGCCACAAGTTCACTATGAATTTGGCAAGTAGAGCTAAAATTAATATGCCATAATAAATATTTAGTTTCTAAAAATGTGGAATAATGTATGAATATATGAAGAACATGACCATAAACTTTCATTTTGCCAAAGTTTAACAGTATTTTGATATTTTCATTTTAAACTGCAAATATTGCACATTTCAAATAGAATTTAAAATTGAATTATTCCATTGGAAAAAACCTTACAGCTAAATAGGAAGGGAAAGCTTCAGGCAGTGCAGCTTGACAGACAGTTTAACTGCCTTAAAAGTGGACTCCAGCTGAGTGGCCCTGCAGTCAGTGCCAGCTGTGATCACTAGACGACAGGTCTTGGACAATGAAATCCACTCATTATTGTGCATCAGAATACAAGTAAAACAAGCTCAACTTGGTTCTAACTGAACCTCAATTTTAAAAATATACACAATTTTTTCTCTACAAATCTTATGCTCTTTCACATTTCCTTTACAATTTCTTTTCAGAACAAAGACTGTCACTGAATGTCCCATGGAACCATTTGGTTTAGCTAAGTCAGTTTAAGATACTGAAAAACATAGTTTGAAATATTTTATCGAAATTAAACTTCAAACTTTGGGAAGAAGTACAAGCTGAAAAAGTCTTAAATTTACAGAAAAATACTGCTATATGCATAAGTCATTTATACACTGGAAAGGATGTGTAACATTTTTAAAGATTTGCTTGTAATATCTGGAATAAGAAATGTTAAAATTGATAAAATCCATTCACAAATGTTCATGAATATTAGTCCAGTATTCAATAGTTCTTATTACTATGCACGATTTATTAATATCTAATTCTGGGATTAAATTTTGCAATTTACAATAGTGAATACATGATGAATCATAAACTTATGCTGGGAAAATTTGGACTAATTACCCAAAATATAACTTCCTCTTTAAAAAGCAATACCAAATCAATAAGAAATTTGAACCCTGTCATGTTACAATATGCTGCTTAACAAAACTACCGAAACATTAACAAGAGTGCAGTGACCAGCACGTCCTGTGTTTAATAGTCCCCAAAATCGATAGGCTTCTTCCTTACTTCAAGTGTGAGCCATTCATGAAGTTTGGTCCAGGTCTGTGATGTAGAACTAATGCTATTGTGTGTAAACCATTTTTCTTCTCTCAGTCAGTGACTTTGACCTTTTCATCCCCAAATCAATTGGCTTCTTCCTTACCACAAGTGCAAGCCATCCACAACATTTTGTCCTGGTACGTTATGCTGAATGAATATCATAGTGCTGAAACCATTAATCTTCTTTCAGTCAGTGTGTAAACCATTTTACTTCTCTCAGTCAGTAACTTTGACTTTTGACCCCAAAAATCAATAGGCTTCTTCCATACTCCAAGTGAGAGCCAAAGTTTGTTCCAGGTCTGTGATGTTTGGTTTGGTTTGGTGTTTTAAGGTACAGAAACACAAGTAGGTTATTTAATGCTGTGGCAATTGGAGTAAAGTGCCATGACAACTGGAATAAAGTGCCTTGCTATGGTCACAACATGGTAGCTGACCCAGGCTGATCCAATGGTAGGATTTAAACTCTCACCCTTTCAGTTGCAAGTTCAGCATGCTAATGACTGCACTATCGCAGCTCCAAACCATGTATGTGATGTAGAACTAATGTTATTGTGCAAAACCACAGTTCTTCATTCAGTCAGTGACCCTGACCTATGACCCTGAAATCAAAAAGGCTCTTCCTTACCCCAAGTGCAAGCCATCCACAAAGCTTGGTCCAGGTAGGAGTTGTAAAACTAATGTTATTGTGCAACCGTTTGTCTACTTTTAATCATAGTGACCTTGGCCTTTGACTTTCTGAACCTGAATTGGATAGGGTTTTTCCTTACCCCAAGTGCAAGCCATCCATAGTTTGGTAACTGTAGATGTTGGAGAACTTGAGTTATTGTGCAGAAATGAAATTGGTAACAGATGCATGGGCCGACAACATGATGGGTATATAAAAACCAACAGTTATAATAATGTCACAAAGTATCCAATAAGTGTCTAGAATAGGAAAAAGACAGGAATGTTTCTTTTGTAAGCAATTTGAGATGCTACTTAATCTGAGATATCATTTTCTTGCTCTTTTCCCAGAAAAATTCTTCACTCAAGTAATTTAGTACAAGCAAGTTAATGTCGTCAAAGTGCCAATAATCATATCGTATAACTTGCATATCTTGAAAGAAGATAATGATATTACAAACAGTCTTTGGGGCCATTGGAATTTCTCTAATCCACATTTAATTACTATACTGCTATGAGGAAGGCAGGATAGACAGAATCGACACATGCCTGCACTGTAGCAGTATCATACTGCTGCTGTGACAAACATGTCGACCAGCAGTTCTTCGCTGAGGGGGAGAAGTTCTAGTCTACTTGGCAAATTGAAAGGTAGATGATAAATGTTATTTCCAAAATTCTTGAAAAATCACAATCCACTGAATAAACTGGGAGCAAAAGGTTTATTATTGATAAATTTTGTAGATACTACATGGACATTTAACTCAATTGATACTTTCATTACAAGTCGGAATACTATGTGTAAGTATTACCAGACAGAAACAGTTGTCACTTTATGTGGCAATAAAAGCAGGATTATATCACTGTGCCTATTGATGGACATTAGTTTAATACTAAAATAATGATTCAGATCAAAATTTATTACATCAAAGTTCACCCACTAGAACTTTGTGTTTGTATAACTAACTGCATTAACATAGCTAAAGACTGTAACAAGCCTCTCTTAATAAATCTAGTTAAGAATGTGCAAGTACTAGTTGATGAAAAGCTTGTGAAGCATGACGCATTATTTATGATGACCTAATCATGTAGAAATGAATTATTTAACCTATATTGGAAATAATGGTAGAGCCTTCTGAATTATGATATATCATACAGTAACCACAATAATGTAACTACCGGTACCATATATTAATATACACGTAAACTGATAGATCATTATACCCTTATTAGATACCTTGGTGACCCTGATCTTGGCAATGTCAATGGTACCTCAGATCGGCAAAATCTGAAACTGGAAAATCTCCTGGATGGCTGACTAGATGGTCTTTTCCAGGAGTTAGTCTCCCTTGGTGCTTTGCTGCTCTGTTTGTATGTTTTTGATGTCAGATTCTGTAACAGCTCAGCCAAATCTCTGAAACAGCAGAGAATTGATATATTGTCAAAACCGAGATAACCCTGCCTACTCATTAGGTTACCACATCATATCAGTGCATTGAAAATACTTAAGTTATACTAATTTACATGTGATGAAATGTAAGAACAGAGATATTGCTATTCATGGTCCTTTTTAATATTGTAAGATGCTTAATCTTAATATTTTTCTAAATTTTCTTTCTATGTCACTAGGGAATTTATATTAACATTTGAACCATTACTGGAGGAATTATTGTAGTGATTTCCTTTTAAAAGTATTTGCTACTGTTTCAAGTATTACCATCAGTGGAGCACATCCATGGGAGATAGAGAGGATATTTGCTTGCTCCGAGTGAATAACAGATATATATTTCATCGAGTGGGAGAAAATACTTAAGTTTTTCACCCACAAGATGAAATATATCCGTTATTCACTCGGAGCAAGCAAATATTCTTTTTATTTTATGCTCAGGCGTATTGTCTAGTAATTTGTATAACACACTGAAGTAGCTGATGTCTTGCTGCATCCCGCGTAATAATGTCAACGGTTTACCGTTTATGTTCTGCTGTTTTGTGTATATTGGCACATAAAATATCAGCAGATATCAGTAGTTACATAATGCTCATTCCCAATTCAAGGTAAAATAGCAGATACAAAGAAAATGAAAAAAAAAAAAAAAATTGTCCATTGCTGGACTTGAACCCAGTTCGCCTGGCTGCGAGGTGGCCACCTTAACCTTTACACCACGTAAGCGTCTTACAAAAGGGTTTTTAATTTCTTACTCATAATGTTATCACACTCTATATTGACGGCCAGTGAAAAAATATATTTTTTCACTGCAGTGAAATATCACAATTATTTCACTCGGAATATCCAGTAATTCACTGACTAGCATAAAATAAAAAGTACTATTGGGTCTAATCATTACCTAATTTTCAGTTACCTCCTTTGACATACAACTGACCTGAAGGGCAAGTGGATCTATACTTTGTTACTAATTTTAGCAAGACCATAAAGTTTGTTACTATTATTAGTAATTAAAGCTATATTATGTAGAAGAGAATGGACACTATGCCATAAGCATGGATGGATTAAAACCCTCCAAGCCAATAACAACAGAGTAGTTTATAATGACACTTACTCCATATGAATGAGGACATTTTTTTTTAGTGCATACTGAAAATTTCTAGAAAAATGGTTGACAAATATTGAAGTTTTGATGATTTTAATTTGTATTTAAAATACCGCTCTCTCATTTTAGTGCACCCTGATAACTCATGAACCCAAATACTATGCGGAGGCAGGTAAGGGTCCCATTTTTGTTCTTACAGAAAAGGCAAATATTGACTCCTATTTGCTTAACATTTAAAAATCATAATCAAAATTAGTAACTGAAAGCTCAATATATCATGTTCTATCATAGAAGATTACCATTAGTGGACATTAAATTGGAATCATCATTAAATTTCACAAATTTTAATAAAAAATAAAATATCTTGAAAAACTGTCTTTAACAAAAATATTAAACAATAAATAACACAATATACAACAAAATATTTGATCAATGAAAATGTTTGGAAATGCCTACTGGTGGCAACACTGTAAGAAATAAATAACAATTAAATAAGTCCTGCCAAGTGAAATTCCTGTTTAAATTTTTTAAAATTCAGTTTCAATCTAATCATTATAAACATGTGACATGCCCTGATCTTTTAAATATGAAAAGAGTCACACGACTGTCACGGCAATATACACTAGTGCTTCTGTGAGAACCTAATTAAATGCTTACTCAGCAGCTCAGCTGTCTTTATTTTGACAACTGTTGAGAACCTGGTTAATTAACAGATTCATTGGCTCAGCCAAATACAATAGATAAAAGCTGCCGACATCACAGTAACAAGTGTATGTAGGGTCAGCCTTTCTTGTTAAAAACACACACACCACAGACAACTCCCAAGTTGTTGCTTTTGCCTCATCTGTGGATTGTTCCTCATAATTTGTAGTGAAAAATAAACTTAAAAAGTTCTAATAAAAATGCACACATTTTTGTTTTTTCTCTTGTTTTCGGTCAAATGATTTTTTGTCTGATTTTTTTGGGGGTGGGGTGGGGGTCCAGATGTGGTGTTCCAGGACTGTCACACTGCTATTTTTTTTTATTAGTACAAACGATATAAGGTTGTATTCAGACACTGTCATGTGCTATCGATGAAGTGACATTAAAAAATCAACATCTATAGGAATTAAACAGTGCCAAGATATTGATGGGTCTGGCTGTGGTGGTTTATGAGCGTAATTATAGACTATAGGAATTAAACAGTGCTAAGATATTGATGGGTTTGCCTGTGGTGGTTTATGAGTGTAAATATAGTCTACTGGAATTAAACAGTACTAAGATATTGATGGGTGTGGCTGCAGTGGTTTATGAGTGTAATTATATCTATAAATATACTGATGGGTGTGGTTGTGGTGATTTATGAGTGTAATTATATCTATGAAGATACTGATGGGTGTGGTTGTGGTGATTTATGAGTGTAATTATATCTATGAAGATATTGATGGGTGTGGTTGTGGTGATTTATGAGTGTAATTATATCTATGAAGATACTGATGGGTGAAGCTGTGGTGGTTTATGAGTGTAATTATATCTATGAAGATATTGATGGGTGTGGTTGTGGTGATTTATGAGTGTAATTATATCTATTAAGTTTTAGTTCGATTACAATGGATACACCAGTGTTCTGACTTTAAAAGGGAAGAAACTCCAACTTTACTGATACATGATTTTGTGAGTACTGCATATACACCTGATCTATATTAGAAGTCTGTCATCAATTTATTGATCTAATATCCAAAAATATTAAAATTCATTAGATGAATATTTGTGTAGGACAATGGAGATTATAATTTTTCTTTCACCCCCTCCTTTCCCACAACTGTTAACCAAAACTTGAGTCTCCCTCACTATCTTGCACCCTTGCCTTTGACACTGTTGATATTTATGGACCCCGTGACTCACGAGTTATCGAGGGAGACATGTAAAAGTTCTAACCATATGAATAAGAGTTTCAAGTGGGCCTGAGATCACTCACCTGTTTGAGATCTGTGAAAAACTAGTAAAAGAAACAACACTGGGATAAACTGAACATCAGTATTTTTAATTGTGCAGATGTAGACATTTCGGTGTCTATGTAGCACCTATATATCAGTAGCTACTTGCATAAGTAAATTCATCTTCCAAATTTTCTTGCAGTTATCTGCCACTGCAATGGAAACCTGGGTTAAACGAAAAAAAGCAAATCTTCAACTTTTGTTTGTTAGGGTAACAGCATGATTTTCAAACCATTATTTCACTTTTCAAACACTGAACAGACAATTTTGTTCTGAAACACGAAAAAGTATAACTTTTAATGAAATGATTTTGTCACAAGCCATCAAAAATTAACTTCAGTGTCTATTTTTTACTATAAAAGAGTACAAGCAAAGAGTGTTTCCAAGCTGGAGTCATAATTGTATGTGTATATGTCAACCAAATGAATATTTTATAGTGATGAAATCATTCTCTTTGCGATACTTTCGTTAAACATTTTTGTTGACTTTATTCTTCAGTGGAACTTCTTCAATCCACCCTCCGTAGCAGAAAAAAGTAGAAGTTGCTTACAATATATATATATATATATATATATATATATATATATATATATATATACAATTTCTGGTCTTCAAGTTCTGTATCTAAGATCCCCAAGGCCTTGAAAGTTAAGGAGACTTGTTGAAAAGATTGTAGAATGTATAATAACAGGAAATTCCAAGAAATTACGTCTTGCCTGCTCCATGACTTGAAACATATGTTTTCCCTTTCATTCAAATGACCTTAATCTTGCATGAGGGTCTGAAAGAGGCTTAGGGTGCATGAATATGAAAGGGCAGAACTTATGGCCAGGTAAGCTAAAAAGTGCAGGTGCAAAGTGATATGTCGATATGTGCATCATGAGGTGATGATCATAATATTTACCAAATTTCATGGCAATCCATCAAAAACTGGGGGCTAGTTGCAACAAAGAGCACCAGATGGACAGACACAAGGATTAATATATATCCCCGTCTCTATAATAATGTTTGACAGTGTCAATATTGCCACAGTTGTGATAAGGATTGGGCAGGTTCTATTGAATAGACAAGTTCAGAGTGCATTAGATTCAAGTCAAGAGGCAAGCATGATTGATCTGAACTATTCTTCTGCCAGTTGAATAGTATGCAGAGATATCTGGTTGACTACCAAATTTGATGGTAAATTGGCATGATTTGTACAATCATGAAAAATCTTTATGCCAGCATGCTTTCTGTCAAATCTGGTCAAATTCTGTTCAGGCTTTTTGAGAACAAATCTTTTCAATGTTTTTATTCTTAGTAATGGTGACTATATTTGATGGTGGATCAGTATCATTTGTATAAACTTGAAAGGCCTTCATGCTAGGATGATATCTGCTAAGTCTGGTTTAAATCAGTGTAGTAATAAAAAGTTAAAGATATAAATTTTTCATGGACAATGCATGATGGATGATGCACATCTGGCAACAGGACCATACCATAAGCTCACATGGCCCTATGTCTAGGTGAACTATTGACTTTTTACAAAAATTTTATATCTATGTTTAAGACTTAAAACAGTTTATAGTGGACAGCCTGCTGCCCAATCCAATAGCAAATATATTATGTTAACCTATTTTTACATTTTGTCTTTATACAAGTTTAGTCATTGCCAATAAAATACTGTTATTTGTATGTGATACCTGATGAAACACTGATATGGATACAAAGACTGCACCCCTTGTGGACTCAGGGATGTAGAACTGACCACAATGCACATCCTTCATGTCATGACATGACTAATGGAGGCAAATTTTTTACCCTAGGATGTGTCATGTGATGATGTTTCAGCTAAGAACGTCATGGAAGTCTTGAATAAAGAGTGCAGCTTGCATACAAAATTTGACTTTGTGTTTTTAAGGATTTTACTCATTTTTGGAAATATTTTTTGTTTTGAGTGCCTTTTTGGGAATACCTAAACTTTGTCGGGACTGTATAGCCTCGATTTGTTATACAGACAACATTCCTTAAAATATTCCAAGATTGAATCTCGTTGTACATCATCATAAAGTTCCAACTGGACATCACTTACCTGTCTAACATAACAGTTGAAGATCTTACTAAGTAGGGTTATGTGATATTGCAAGAACACAACCTATGTAAACTATCTCCCAAACTTTACATCATGTCAATTTTACCTGACGCTAGTCTGATAAAATTTCTTTCCAAACATAAAAGCAAAATTAATATGCATAGTCTCTTGCTCAGACTCATTCAAGAGCTTGATGATATAAATCTATGTATTAATTTTTTTTTGAACTGGATGAGAAATATAGTCTATAGATACAGATGGATAACCAGCTAAATCAATCAGATACATGAGTCTCATTACCATTTGCAAATCTTTCTTATGGTAGAACCTGTCTTAGACAAAGATGATATAAGCTTATTTACCAAGTTGGAACAAAACCCAATAGACTGGTAACAAGCACAGCCAATCAGTTACAAGATTACCTTAATAATAAAATGAATAATATCGATACAGTACAGGAATTAATCCATAATGCCTGGGATGAATGAGGTCTTTGTCTATAATACTAGTAAGTGATAATCGTTTTTCAGACTTTATTGTTATTGTTAAAGTATGGTGATAGTGATGATAATGATGACAACAAAGGCATCTGCAAAGGGTGTGATGGTATAATGTATGCATCAGTGCTTCAAGTGGACAATCTTACTGATATTAAAACAACATTTGATGCTTGGGAGTGCAATAACTACTCACTAATCCAATTAGGTAGGTTGCCTTATCTCCTATGATCAATATTGATAAATATCAGCTATTGATGGGTAAACAATGAAACAATATTATAGGTCTGCACTGCTAATTGGAAATTAAAAGCAGTGATGGGTACCTTTAAAGGAAAAATTTCGCTCCCATGGTTGTTTTTAAAAAACCGTTTCAGTAAAATTCCAAAAGAATTATATTGATAGAAGAGTAATTTTTGGATTTAAACCATAATAAACCACTTCAACAGATTCTATTGTATATCCATGGAAAGTAAATTTCAAAGTTCTAATGTTTTGCATTTTGTATTGCAGTGGTCAAGCTGTCTGAGAGGTTCATGCTATTAATCCAGAGTGAGAGAACTGCCCTGGAAGATGAAATTCAAGACTACATTCCGACTCCCAAACAACTTCCCAAATTCAAACCAAACAGTACCAGTCTTGAGCAGTTTTGGCAGACAGTTAGCAATCTAAATCTACCCACAGGAAGGAAACAATCTAAACTTCTTGGTGGACTCAGTAGAGTTGTAGTAACATTGCCACATTCCAATGCAGACACTAAAGGACATTTTCCATTCTGAGGGAAATACAGGCTGACTCAAGAGGAAACCTGGATTCAGTGACAGTACATAATCTTTTAAGTGTTAAGATGAACAATGATGAGGACTGCCACCAATATAATCCAGGCAATGATCTCTGAAGAAATGCTAAAAATGATTGTGGTACATATAAGAAGAGTATGAATGTCAATAAGTTAATATGAAAGAATTGATGTGGACATTTTATTATTTAAAAAATGTAAATTTGTTCAATAGTTGTAACTTTTGTCCATTTGCATGCTAAAAATCGGGTTGATGAAAATCCTCCCAATTTTAAGGTCAAAACTCCTGACCAAATTTTGCAAATCTCCTGATCTGTTCCAAGATGACCTCTCTTTTCTGTCACATGTACGTAATTGTCAAACAATCACATCGGTACCACTAGATAAATTTATCCGGTGATGCATTATGAAGTCAGGGTGAGCAAGGAACAGCTCATTATTATTCAGGCAGGACAAGTGGGTGCTAATTATAGGTAACCAATAAGATAGGAAGAACAGAAGTACTACTGTTCCCCATTCATCGGTCACATGCTTCACTCTGTATGCAAAGTCTGTAGCTTCAAAACAATCAAGCAGTGCAGACAATATTCAAAAGGTGGAGGGAGCTACAGATGGAGCCCCAGCATGAGACTGAATATTAATAATTTACCAGAGTCTTTCAAGAACATCAAAATGATTATTCAGCATTTCATTGGCTTGCTCACAAGTTCTGTCAAGCAAATTAGATAACACTTCTTTTTGACAAGCCTGAACTCACTTAGAATACAGGAGGGGCCCAATCTAGATTTTGAGGGGCCCCAGGAACAGAGAACATATAGAACTTAAGAGGATTGGTGGATAGTGAGTAATCTTTTTCACTGAAGAGAAAGAGAAGAAAATCTGCAACAGCAGTATCTGTCTGGATAGGCTGTCCACCTGAATATTTATCTTGCCTGGAATGTGGCAGACTCGAAGAGTGATCTCCAAAGCTGTCCAACAGAGGAAAACACTTCGATGTCTGAGGTATTCTATATGTTGTCCATAGTGACCATGACACTGCCTTGTCTGATGCGATTAACCCACCCTTGAAGTGCTAGAAAAATAGCATGCTTTTCTAGATTGTTGATATTAAAGAAAGATTCTTCCCAAGACCACAGGCTCTGCAGGACTATCCACTTGGACTCTACATACCTGTGATTCTACTGGCGGTAGGCCAAAAATACAGTTTTAAAGACCGTCTACCGCACATACCGTTTAGTAGTCGAAATCTACCAGTTTTGAAAATTTCAAGGAATTTTTTTTTTTTTTTTTTTAAAAACCCTGGGTTTTGTATGCATTCTATCAACACATTAGATAAACCAGGCAGAACCAGTCTACTGGGAACCGGAAATGTTCGACCTATGATATGACCGGTGTGACGATGCATGGTTGAGTAGTCGGATTACAATTGTTAGCATGTGTAGGCAAGAAGCAGCTAATTGATTACCTTATTGTTGTAATTTGGAGAGTTTAAGGCCAAATGCAGGATGTTGTTTGAGGTGTTATAAGTAATAAAAGGATCAAAGGTAATCCATGATGACCATGAGTCTTTGATTATAACTCGGCCGATCTGTCGTGGAAGGAAGATAAAACGGAGACAAAAAAAAAATGATCTTGGCAGAAACACTTGAGTAAGTATTTTGATTTGATGTATTTTAATTGTTCTTGTATTGTTCATGATGGTTTAAGATGAATATTTAAGGGCAGCTTGTATATTTTTTTTTCAGTTCATGTCAAAATGCCGAAACGTCCACTTTCTCCCAATGCTAAGAAGCCACCAGTTAAGAAATACTACAACAAGTTTAACAACACTTGGATACCAGAATTTAAGTGTGTGCAGGCGAGTAGCAAAGGTCCTGACTTTGCATTATGTCTTTCATGCAAATTGGATTTTAAGATAGCATATGGAGGAAGAAATGATATCACCAGGCATATGCAGACACCATCACATAGGAGCTACGATTCTTCTGTAACAAACACACCCACATTGAAGGCATTATTTGAGACTGGATCAAAAGTGGATAAAGACACTTGCAGAGACTTTGTTTGCAAATTTTGTGGCAGAGCACAATTTACCATTCCTCATAGCAGATCATTTTACTAAACTGGTTAAAGTCATGTTTCCTGACTCTGAAATTGCACAAAAATTTTCATGCCAGAGTACAAAGACAACACATATTGTCACTCAGGCCCTAGCCCCCCACTGGGACAGAAGAGTTGAAAATATGTGTAGGAGTCAGAAGTTCAGTATCATGATTGATGAATCAAATGATCAAGGGGATGATAAAATGTTGAATGTTCTAGTCCGTGTGTATGATCAAACAGTTCAGCATATTTCAACTAGATTCTTTGATATTCCAACATGCAATATAGGCACAAGTGAAATGATCTTCAGATCCCTCAACCAGATTTTTATGTAATTTTTTTAAAATTGTCACCAGTGGTCACCAGACAGTGATCTTGTGAAAGGAAACTAAAAATGCCTGTGGATTTTATAAAAAATCTTTGCAGTGAACTGTGAGATGTACTACTCTTCCTTTATCATTTAATTAACAATATACCGGCTCATATTAACTAACTATTACTGTAACATTTTCCATCAGATTCTGAATCGGAATCATGTTCAAAATTTGTGTTTTATTATAATATGAAGAGAATACATATTATGTGACAAAATGAACTTGTTTTCAATCCCCTTAAAACATGTAAAATTTATGCCGATAAAAAATCTACCTTTTTAGAAGCCAATCTACTGATCAAAATTTGTAAATCTACTGGTTTGAAATCCTGGTTCTGTGCGATACCAGTGGGTGAATCAGAACTACGGTCCGAAACCTGCCCTGATCTTTCCACCAACTCAGATGGTGAAGAAAAGTCTGGATCCTAAGAGGATCCAAGTGGACAGGCGGTCCTTCTGAGATCTCCAGATAGCTAGAAGCAAAAGAAGCAAAAAAGAGGCCGCACATGAAGCCTTCTTAGGGAAAATAAGTCTACTGCCATGTTTAGAATCCTCTGGGGAGGTAGATTCAAGCAGACAATGAAGTCTTCTCATCCAGTTTTGCTATGAAAGAAAGTATTTGTGAGATTCTGTCTCGAAAAATATGGACTGTCCCTTGGCAGATGAGAAAATTTATCCCCACGTAAACTTAATTCTGACAAGGGAGCAGATCTGATTTCTCCTAGTTGGAGATTAGGCCTAGATGAGTCACTGTCTCCCAATACTGAGTCAGATCCCTCAGAAGGGCATGTCTGAGGCTGTTGTGCATCAACCATTTGTCAAAGTACTTGAGGATGGGGACCTTAAATGAGCCACTATTACACACATCACTATGGTGAAAAGTCATGGATTGGAAGAGCCCAAAATTGACAAATCTACTGTCCCACACAAAACTGCAGGAATTTTCTGTTGACTGGGAAGATGGTGATGTAAAGACAGGCATCCTGGAGATCTATAGAGATCTATTGGCTTTTCAAAGTTTTTGAAGCTGCAGACAAGAGATGGATTTATCCCAGGGCTAATCAAGTTATGCCAGTAATGCCCAGTATGAGTTTAGATTTTTGGGAAGGGTTTATCTTCCAAAATATTTTGTGCAATTCATTTTTACATTTTTTGAACCTTACCTTTAGTTGGCACCATATAGCTGTAAAACACTATATACATACAGAGTTACTCAGGTTTTACTGTATTTAAAATAATGTTACAGTCGATGGAACTTATTTATTGCCAGATACTGTTCATGACATTATTATCATAACTGTCAAGTTCGTTGACATTGACTCCCATCTTTGGGACTGCAGCAGACCTGTAGGTCCCCTACTGTGATTACCTGTATGGTGTATCAAAGGACCAGGATGGATCTTTTCTTTTCTTTTCCTGCTTTTTGTAGGGATGGAACTGCCTGTCCTGCCTGTGGCTTCTCTTACTGTCCTCTAATTTTTTACTTCTACCTGCTTTCTGCAATCAAATCAAATCACACAGTCATTTATGTTGTAAGGAATTCCCAACTAACTTGAAAACTTGTCTATCTTTTTTTAGCATAAGAAACCAATTAAGGGTCTTATACCTTACTGTTTGTACTGCGGGCAGAAAAGCATACTAAAGTTGAATGTTACACAATCTACACTCAAAATTATTCATGGACCAGCATGATTAATGTTTCAGATCATAAGAACTTAACTTGTTCTCTCAAATGAATTGATCGTTAATGTCTAGAATCACAGTACCTCACCCACATACATGTAAGCCAACAAATCTCAACTTCTAAATGAACTTCCTAGCCTTGCTTCTCTCACCATCAAATGATCAATATTTTATAAAATTTCATCAGTATCCTTGCTACACAACTGCTATGGTACCAAGGCTTTTCAAAAAAGTCCAGGTATACAAAATGTCTTGCAACTTCTCTTAGACTTTTGAGGTTAGAGATATACAAAATGTCTTTCAACTCCACATACACTTTTGAGGTTAGAGGCATTTAAGATGTCTTGCAACTCCTCTTACACTTTTGAGGTTAGAGGCATTTAAGATGTCTTGCAACTCCTCTTACACTTTTGAGGTTAGATTCATTTAAGATAACAATAGATAGCTTAGACACTTCTATGCTCAAACATCTAAG
Organism: Margaritifera margaritifera; assembly: GCA_029931535.1. Classification (NCBI taxonomy): domain Eukaryota; kingdom Metazoa; phylum Mollusca; class Bivalvia; order Unionida; family Margaritiferidae; genus Margaritifera; species Margaritifera margaritifera. The sequence goes on along the minus strand of JAQPZY010001566.1, from coordinate 656,815 downwards.
AGGAGTTGCATGTACACGTCTCCTCTGACAACTTGTGAGCAACGGAGTCCATAAACATTAACCACAACACAAGTAAGGGTGTGAGATAGTGAGGGAAACAAATCTGGTTAACCATGACAGTGGATGGAAGGGCGGTGCTAGCAACTTTCGTTGATATATGAGAATATAATCTCCTTTGTCCTACACAAATATTTGTATAACAGAGTTCAATATTAATGGATGCTAGATCTTAGGAAGTAAAATAAAGTTAATAAATTGATGACAGATTTTTAATATAAATCCAGATGACATGCAGTACTCACAAACTCATGCATTAGTAAAATGTAAATTGCCTCCCTCTCAGAATGAAACCACATGTATCTATGGAAACACAAATGAAGTAAAGCCTCTTAGCTCCCAAACCACTGGATCTAAACACATCAATACAACTGTACTAGTTAATTCCTCACACATCTAAACACATCAATACAACTGTACTAGTTAATTCCTCACACATCTAAACACATCAATACAACTGAACTAGTTAATTCCTCAAGACAGCGATTTTAAACATTACTGTTTGTCAAGAACACATGGCAATGACTGAACGCAACTCCATATTGTTTTTGTACTAATACAGGCAGTATTTTGCAGTGTCCCCAAACACTTCATCCAGATTAAATAGCAATAACAAATATGACCAAAAAGCTAGAGAAAAATAAGAAATATGTACATTTTATCAGAACTTGCAAGTTATTTTCGAATGTATCATTACAAAGTTTAAAGAAAACTCCACAGATTAGCCCTTTGATGTCAGAACCTTTCATGTATTGTAATTAGATGGAGACAACTAATATGTTGATTAGCTTGTGCTATGATGTAGAAGAACCATTTAGTACTCAACAGTTGTCAAAATAAAGCCAGCTTACCCGCTGAGTAAGCATTTAACTAGGGTCTTGTGGAGATGAACATAGATATCGATGTGACAGTCAATTGACTCTTTTCACATCTGAATTGACGAAGGCATATCACACTTATGATGATTACATTAAAACCCAATTAAAATATAAGATTAAAATACAACTTTCACTTGACAACTCTTCTTTAATTTGTATTTATATCATACAGTGTTGCCACCAGTAGGCATTTACCAACATTTTCATTGATCAATATTTTGTCATACACACCTCTCACTTGATAATTCATGCCTGGATAACTCACAAACCCACTTATAATGTGGGGTCAGGCAAGGATCCCTTTTTTCCCCTCAAAAATACCCAAAAAATTGGCCCCTATTTGTTGAATGTGAAGAAAATCGCGATAAAAACTAGTAAATGAAACTTTGATATATCGCTTGTTTTAACATTGAAAATGGCAGTTAGTGCATGAAATTCTCAATTTTTAATAAGAAGTCATAGATTTTGTTAAGTTTTCTATACAAAAAAAATTTCTCAGTACCCTGTAAATAACAATATTCGACGATATTTAGATCCATGAAAATATCAGTAATGCCTACTGGTGGCAGCACTTTAAGAAACAAATGCCAATTAAATAAGTTTTGTCAAGTGAAATTTGTGTTTAAGTTCTTTCTTTTAATTCGGTTTCAGTGTAATCATCATAAATGCTATATGCCCTCTTATATTCAAACGTGAAGAGTGTCAATCTACTGTCACATCCATGTCCGTGAGCATTTCTGCGAAACTAATTAAGTGCTGACTGTGTTTTGATCTCTGATTTGCAGAAGTGTTTGTTGTATTGTTACAATTGATTAAAAGCAGACCTGCTTTGTATTATCACATTAATTTGTACCAAATCAAATAAAGGGAGTGGAATAGAAAAAAAAAGTTAAAAGGCATGCAAATCCTACCTGAGTAAGAGCAAGTGGTCACGATAGTGTGTTAGGTCAACTCATTTCAAGTGACCAGTTTTGAACACTGTTATAAATATTATCATGTAGGTAACATAATTAAAGTATCTAACATTAATCAGTGGTTTATCCTACTCATTCACAAATATGATCAACGACAGCAAGAGAAGCAAAGTGAAGGAGCACTCAGTGGATGAAAAGCTTTCTTTCACATTTATGGCTCATTATGGAGAAGTGAGTTCCAAAGTTTGAATGAAGCTGAAATTCCCAAATTGGCACTCAGAAGTTTGCTCAAGGATGAGCAGAAATTTCATTATTACTTGCAATGAAATCACAGCTTCAATATTTTACTAATAGAAGAATATTTTTCAAAAATTGAGTTTTGATGTTGACGGTTGTGTTTCACGAATTGTCACAAGTTTTTGAAAAAAGGAAATCTTGTTTTGTTGTGAATCAACAATAGCACTCGAATTCATCCACATTCACATGCAAAAAGCAGTGACGTAATACACATTGTTTTTGGAGGTACACGTGGATGTGTCTTGAAACCTCTTGGAGTAATGTTTTTTAATGATCTTTCAAAGGTTGATTATCTTGACAATAAAGGTAATTTATTCAGAAAAGCGAACAACTTCATTACAAAAAGCATTTTATTGACAATTATTCCCAATGTGAATATAAAACAAGTTTAAAACCATTTGACAGAACAACCCCCCCCCCCCCAATCTTCTCGTTGTTGATGTATAGTCGACAGCATCCCCTTCTTAAATTTTCAGAGGTCCCTCGGTAACTCACACCCTCACTGAACCTGCGGTCTGTGTTTTTGGACCCTGTTGTGCGCGAGTTATCGAGAGGTGTATTGTGTTATTTATTGAGAATATTTTGGTCAGGAAATTCTTACCAAATGTATTATTTTTTCATTCAAATTTGCAAATTTCATGACAACAATTCCATTGACTAATTACTATTAATGTTAAGCAATCAGAAGCCTATTTCCAGCCTTTATCTATAACAAACAAAAAAAGGATCCACGCTTGCCTCCATGTTATCAGTGGGTTCACGAGTTATCTGTTAAATGATAAATCAAGGAAGGAAGAGATGCATATAGTCAAACCTGTTTACAGCAGCCACCCATGGCAAAAGGCCAAAGTGGCCGCTGTAGGCAGATGACCTCTGAAGGCAGGTTCAGCTCTCAAACTTGGTTCATGACAAATACATGTACTATGCACCGATTAGCATTAGCATTATTATTAGTAGTAGTAGTAGTATGCTATCAGATTACATATATCCAGTTTAGCTATTTAACAAAAGAAAAATAACAAAATAACAAAATAAAATAAAAAGTTCCACTGTAATCCATCATGTACATTAAATCATCACTTATCCGTAGAAATGGCGTCTAAATAAAATTACTAATTGACAGCTTACCTGTGATTGTCAAACATTGGACTGGGGTTTTGTACGCCAAGCTGGTATAATTAGGCATGAAAACAGGTGTTCACTCTTCAAACAATTGCTGGATTAAGCAGTTGCTCAAACTCACCAAGATCAAAAGACAGTCAGCTTTTGCGAGAGGCCTTGGATGATTAGAAATGAAAGAAGCTTCCTGCGGCTATTGTTAGTAGCATATAAACCGTAAAGGATATCACAAGTGCAGTGAACATGTATCTCTCGTCATTCGGTGTGATTATAATTAATATCTTACACTCCGGATTAACAGTATTCTCAAAATCGGACATAATATCTCACTTACACTTAATAATCCCTTGGTTCGCCCGACTCCCATTTCTGCAGCAACTAAACGACTACTTTGTCCACTATCCAGGAAACGAATTGCTTCGATTCTCTCATGTAAGGACAAAAACCACATTGCTTTTGAAGCCAACATGTTGATACCTTTGAGTTTGACTGACAGCATGACTGGACTACTTTAAGTACAATCGAGATATGAAATGCTTGGAGCGGTCACTCCTGATATGCTCCAGTGACCGCTGAAGGCATGGTGAAACCAGTGTTTGGTTAGGAAACACCTGGCCACTGACTGCTGAAAGCAGGTGACCATTAAATACAGGGCATTTATATAAGAAATTTGCTGGGGAAAATTAGAGTGACCATTGTGACCAGGTCTGACTGTACATGAACTGGATCAAGATCTTTCCATTTCCTAGAAAAGCAAGATAAAATTTAGCTGGGGTGGGGTGGGGTGGGGTGGGTGGTTTAAAAAATAAATGAAATATATAATACTTACCTGCAACTATTACATTGCTTACCTGTTCCAGGATGCCAAGTCAACAGCCAAAGCTATATATTCCCTCCTCCAATTAGAACATGATTCCAGTCTGATTCTTTGGTCATAGCCAACATGCAGCGTTGGAGGAGGAAATCTTTGCAATAGTAGGATGAAAGTGTTTACTTAATTAAGATTAGTTTTATGCCCCCAAAACTACATTTTAATAGCAGTAATACATTACCAACAAGTAAATGCCTTCACTCTGTTGCATCAAAGATCAAAGGTAAAAGGATGAAAAGTTAGTGCGAGACCAGCAGAAGGCTGCACTCATAACATCATCTGAAGAGGAGTGATTCAAGTAGGTTTAAGGTGCAGCAATAGCCCTAATCTCATGGGCTTTAATTCTAATGAAAGTAAGGTCCCTCTTGGTGAGTGACTGACAAGATCTCTTGATAGTGAGGACTATCCACCTGGAAATGGTGGCTGCAGAAATAAGAGAGGAACCCTTGAAGGGTAGAAAGAGACAATTCCGACCTTTCCTTCTCCCCTGAGAGGAAGCCAAATAAAAGCTTAAGGTCCCAATTTAACAAAGAAGCCTATCAAAATACCTGATGAGATCAGAAATTTTATGGTTGGACCCAATGGCGGAACACCTAAAGAACTTTTAAGAGTGCTAGAAAGGGCAGCCCTATAGCCCTTAATAGTAGAAACAGAACATTCTCTTTCCTCGAAAAGGAAGAGAAGAATGTCGGCAACTTCATTTTAAGAAGGACAGCTAGGATTAATGCATTTCTTACTGCACCAATTATAAAAGGTTCTCCACTCTGCATTGTAAACTTTGGAAGTGAATTGCCTCCTAGCCTGGATGATGCAGTTGGCAACCTTGCTCAAACACGGGTCTTGGCAGATCAATCATGAAGATGGAGAATCGGCAGGTTGCTGTGTAGAAGAGACCCTATGTGCTGTGACACAACGTCCTTCCTCTGTGGTAATCTTGTGGGCTCGTCTACCAACAGGTCAAGTAGGTAACTGAACCTATACCATCAGTGTCACAATGAGCTGATACATGGAGATCCTGACTTGATGGAGAAACTGCGGAATGAATTTGAAAGGTGGGAAGGTGTAAGCATTCAGATGATAACACTTCAGAGAGAAAGCATCCACCACCCAGGCACTGATCATGGCACTGGAGAGACATAAAAAAAGTGTTTGTTGTTCAGTCTCATAGCGAAGAAGTCCACTAATGAAGTCCCCACAGTTGAGAAAGCATCCCTGGTAATGACTGGTGCAGAGACCAACCAGAAATGACCACAAGGGCCCTTGTTGACTGGATGTCCGCCAGAATATTCCTTATCTCCTCCAAGACCACCCATCTAAGGAGGTTTCAGGCTTCCATACAAAGAGAAGGAGCATGTGTACCTCCACAATGACTGAGGTACTTTACTATTGAGGTGTTGTCTGTGGTGACCATAACACAATGACATCCTGTGAGGTTTACACACCTCTGTAGGGCTAGTAAAACTGCCTACATTTTTAAGTTGTTTATATGAAAGGTCACTTTTTCCTGAGACCAAAGTTCCCATAAGAACTACCCCCACTGCCTCCAGGTGAACACCCCATCCTGAATCTGATGCATCTGTGTTCAGAAAGGAATGAGGTTCAGGGATATGAATTGGGACTTCAATCAGAAACCGATCTCAATCTTGTCACCAACTCAGGTGGTGACGAAAATTGGGTCCCAGAGAAATTCAAGCCAACAGCCAATAGCAGGTCCTTGTGCAGTTACCAGTTTGCTATAAGCAGGAACTGGACAGGGTGCAAGTGGAGTATCCCTAAGGGAACTAGATCTGCAACCACATTCAGAGTTAGGAGAGAGAGAGAGTTAAAGGTGAACCAACAATGAAGTCTTGTCCATAAGACCCACTATGAAGGACAGAATCTGAGCGGTCCTGTCTGGTGCAACACAAATTCTCCCCTGACTGGTGAGGAAATTCATCTTTCTAGATTGAAGAGGAGACTTTGAGGATGTTATGCATCAACCCAGCATCAAAATATTGAAGGATCGAGATCCAAAAAGATCTCAAGTGAGCCCCCATCATCGTAGTAAAGGTTCTGAGGGCAGAGGCAAGACCAAACAAAAGTGCCAGCATTTGAAATACCTCCTAGCTGAGACAAAATCGGAGATATTTCCTGTGAGACAAGAAGATTGGGATGTGAAGGTATGCATTCTGAAGATCTATTCACCCAGTTGTAGGGCTTTATGGCATTTCTGACAGGCGGTAGTGCCCATCTTGAAGCATTCTTCCTAAGAAAACTGTTTAAGGTAGAAAGATCGATGACATGTCGAAATGCCTTATTTCAACACCAAAAAGATCTGGGAATAGAAACCCTGGGAGTTTGGTTGTTTTCCACCCTCTCAAATGCTCCCTTCTGCAGAAGGGTGTGCACCTTTTCCCTTAGATGAACCAGTTCGGACTATTTAAAGAAAATGGGGATCCATATTAGAGGAGGATGCTACAGTAAGCAAAGTCAGCATCCCTCCTTTAAAGTGGAATATACAAACACATCATCCATGATGCCTGACCAAATTTCTGAAAAAAGAGCTAGTCATGCACCTACTGGGGTGCTGGGAAGAGGAAGTCACTGCACAGGAGAGAATGCAACATCCTAGGGCTGACTACCTCCCTCCTTAGGGATGGGGGGAGAAGTCTTAAGACTTCCTCCCTTGGTCTCCTCGACTATCTTGTCTAGCAAAAGACTGGCACAAGGGAGATTTGAACTGGGGCTGCTTGTTTATCGTTGAGGCTGACCCTGTTGGAGAAGCATGTGAGGAGGTCCCTGCAGTTGGCCTGGGTGTAGACATTTCCTGACTGGTTTTGACAGGTTTGAAGTTGAAGCCAGGTTCCAGTGTTGTTGGTCCCTCAAATCCTGTGATACTAGAGGGGATGAGACCTCTGAAAAGCATCTCCACATGAAGCAGTGCAGCCTTCAATAGGTTCTTGCCGTGGTCCAGCAAGACCTTAGACATCTCCAAAACGGTATCCATGTGGAGGTGGAGTAGCTCAGCAGAGAGTGGCATTGACATGGGCAGTGCATACCTTGACATTTTCACCAGTCTCCAGCAAACGCTTAAGCGCATCTGGAGACAACAATTCCTCCTTCAAGAGACTGAAAGAAGCAGCCAAGAATTGATCAGCATGTGAGGCAATCATCACTAGGGTTCAAGCCTTAAGCTTCAATGCCTCCAAAGCCTTTACAAGGAGACAAGCCCAGGTCATAGCTGATATTCTTATTTGGGATGCACCAGAGTCCAAGGAGGCTTAAGTGGACAAGCAGGGGAATGAAACCAATAGCTGGAGACAGAGACCAGCAAATGGGACGTAGAAGGGGAACAGACCACCCCTTCTGCTGCCTGGTGGATTTTTTACTCCAGGAAAACTTCTGCGTAAGCTCCCAAACCAGCAGAGTGCAAGCGCAACCAAGATCTGATCAAGTGTAGGACCCAAAAAGCCTCTCCAGCCTGGAGAGAATCTTAGTGTCCTGAGCCCCAGAAGGCTTTGAGCATAAGTCTGGGGTTAGGAGGCTGTTACTGCCTTATGAAACATCCAAACTTCCTCTGACAACAACACCTGACTCGACAGGTGGAAAGAAGCAGGAACACGAACAGACAGGAAGGACCTGCCGCAACTGACTCTTCTGAGAACTCATTTGAGTCCACTGGAACGGAAAGGGCATCACTGTCCTAAACCCACTCCTAAAGCAAGATGGACTATCCTCCTTGGCAACTCTCACAAGAGAGGGAGACGCTGAATTAGAGTTTATGTCATCGTTAACTACTCACAGGGGTTAATGGGATTAACCCTACTATCTGACCTCCTAGGTGAATGGGATCGCTGATCCCTTCTTCACAATCTTGGAGAAGAGTGGCGGCCCACCTCCTTTTTGCTGGACAAGGCCAGAGGTGACTAGGCAGGTCTCTGACCTGTCACATCTGACATACCTTGAAACCAAACAGGGACATCCATGATCTCATGGGGTGGTGGGTGGTGGTAAGAACACTCACTACAAGATAAGGGGGGTCCACATATGCTGTAGGGATTCAATGGGAACATAGGGAAGGAGGGGACACTGATCTGATCTACTTCCCCAGATAGGCCAATGAAACCCTGACTCAGTCCCCATAGGAATTGTATAGTAACATAGAGATGGGGGGGGGTGCTCGAAGGCCATGGTGGTCGTAGCCGGTGACCAGTAACTAGCGCCCGGTGATTGGCACCTGGTCCAGCGACAATGATCTGACAAATGAGCATGCCTCAGATCTACTAGAACAAGATCACTATTCTTCCCTACTGTCAGGAAAGCGCGACTTACTTATATCTGTCACCAGCACAATGCCTACCTTAAGAGGTCACTGCTCATTTCTGCCAGGAAGGCATGGCTTGCATTCAGGCACTTCTCCACTCTAGGGAGGGGCCAAGGATCTATCCTTCACCAGTACTGACGACATCAGACCAAGAAAACTATATAGATCACTCCTTGTTTCTGCCACACACGGGGAGTTGACTTAATAAAAAAAAGGAAGGGATCAAGGCCCTCCTGGGAACAGAGGGGTCTGTCTTGTGATGATGAGGAGGAAGTGGGGTTTTTCCTCCTCCCTTGATAGATGTGACAACTTTGTGCAAAGTTCCACACTTGGTCTGTCTACAGACAACATATAGGACATCTGTCCATGCATGCACAACCAGCGCATGATAAGCAGGTGGTGTGAATGTCCCATGCGGCTTTCTTGGGCCTACACCTACCCATACATTGCGACATATTAATATCTGAAAAAGAAAAAATGACACCAAAAAACAAGATAACTGGGAACCAAAGAAGGGTAAGTAATACTTACCCAAACACTGGTTACTAAGAAGGGATGAACAATAAACAGAAGCACCACCTGCTGAGCAAGGTGCAAAAACCGTTAAAAAGATTAGCAAAAGGAACACGAAAACACTCAAATAATTCATGAAATGGGAAGGACTGGTAAAAAAAGTTTAAAAAAGACAATAAAGACAAATTTTGATGAGTGATCTTGGTGCACGTGTTACTTGCACAAAGTCCAAGGAAAAAGCGAAAAGTTATTTCATATGTTGGCTATGACTAACATATCAGACTGGAATCATGTTCTTTTCAATTCTGTGCCTCCAATTACTAACTGGAGGAGGAAATATTTAGCTTGGACCTGGGATTAGCATCTTAAAGAGGTAAGCAATGGAATAATAGCAGGTAATATATTACTGCTATTAAATCACACATACCCCCTTCCCTCTTGGGAAAGCGATCTGAGCAGAATACATATTAAATGCTGCTACTTTTTTCATCAAAGGTGTAGAAACTGTAAATTGCAGGCATGGTGCATACAGACCTAGAGATTTTTTTTTCAATGAGTTTTCAAAGTCTTCCAAACATTTTCAAAGGGTATTCTGTCTTACAGAAATCGAACCTATGACTAGGAAAATCATACCAAGTAACCTAAGGAAGACCCTTTCAGTAGCCAAATTAAGCAGCGACTATGCATTTGTACACAAATTTGGGCAAAATTTGGAGGGTACACAAAATCATACTCTCCCCTGGCTAAACCGAAGAATATAATATATTTTCACCATAGTTGATAAAGTTGGACAAATGATTTAATGAAGAATGCTACAGAGCAAAATGTGAAAAAAAAGTTGAAAAAAAAGTTTATATCGATTACCTGTTCATGTGAGGAGACTTCACTTCTGTCATCCGTTAAAGACAGTAAGGAGGCAATCATCTCTGCTGAATGTTCACTTTCAGATGTATGCACAGTGACTGTTGCAGTGTGCAATTCTTTGCTATTCTGGATCTTATTTTCACTTTCACTGCTCTGGTTTAGAGACACAGAGTTACCTTGTGATAAGGTATGAACAGCCACAGCAGTCAAGCTCTCAAATTTATTAGCCTGTGAACCTGTACATGTTGTAATAGAGGATGTATGTGAAGATGTAATAGCCCCTGAAAGTGAAGGCAAAGCTGACTGTGTCTGTGGAACAGTTTTGATTTGCTGAGGACTAGATACACATGGGTCATTTTCTGACTGTGCCATGGCATACACCTGGGAAACAGATGATGTGGAAGAACTTGTCCCAATCACTGAACTATCACAGATTTCATCATGCTGACCTCTGCTCTCAATTGGTGATACAACTTCAGTTTGTTGCTGTTGTTGAACTGAAGCAAAATTCACTTTCTGAGGTTTATCATCGAAATGAGCTGCTTGAAGCAAAGATGAGTGACTCGATGCAATATCAGCTTGTCCAAGTAAAACTTCATGGACTGCTTCAGCCTTCAACTCTAACCATTTATTATTACCCAGACTCTGACCTGAAGCAACTGCCAACTCATTGTGGCTTCTTTGTAATGGATCTCCTTCTGAACCAACTGTGGGTGTTGTATCTGAGATTCCATTAAGTTCTGCATATTCTTTATTATTTTCTTTGAATTCACTGGTCAAGCAAGATGTATTTTCTCCTTGAACCAATGACAAAATGTGTTTGGCATCTATGCTGCTGATTTCACAGGGTGTATTTTCACCTCCTTTAGAAGATATTGCTTTACTCGGAAGGAAAACACGTGCTGTATTTCTCATCTCCTCATCTTCTCCACTTGCATTTTGCTCCTTTCCAGGAAAATTGTCATGTCCATCAGTTATCTTATGGACATCAAGTTCCTCATGCTGACCTTCCTCCTCAGATCTAGTTTTCCTGGAAACTATGTCTATCCCAGTACTGTCACACTTCATATCATCCACAGTGCCATCTGCCTGCCCATCAGATTCTCCACGAATAATGTTGCTACAGTAATGCAGGTCCACAAAAATGTCTCCTGCACAGATGCTTGGAATGGAGGTCATATCTACCCGGACTTTTTTCTTACAAATCCTACCCTCTGATTGGTTTCCATGAAGAGAAGAGCTTACACTCTGGTATATAAGAGATTCTGCATCTGAACAGCTATAGCCTGAAACAGGTCTGAAAAAAAGTCAAACATACATTTTTAAAAATATGCTATACAAGTGAAGTAAAAAAATACAACTGGTAATTCAGTGTTCCCAAAAATCTGTATTCCTCAACCTTTAATTGAGGGAGCACCATCAAATCATGTACACAGTAACATTATCTACATGACTGTATGTGTAAAATTGCAAAAAGGGTACAGTAATGGACTAATCTGTGCCCCATAACCAGGGGTTGAAAAATCTCTAAAAGTCCACTTGTCCAGTCAGGCAAGCACTCAAAATTTGTACTCACCCATAGAATAAAACCTCCTACTCAGCCATTTATTATAGAAATATAAAAGATGACGATGTTAACTACATCAATTTGCTCATCTGGAAATATAGTTTGGTTGAGGGAGGTTAAACTAATTTCAATTATGCAATATTTACCTGTTGTTCTTGCATGAAGATTATTTCTTCCTCCAATTAGTAATTGGACGTCCAGAATTAAACAAAACATGATCCCAGTCTGCTACTATGGTCCACTTCTGACAATCAGAATAATGCCCTTTTTCGACTTGGACAAAGACTAACAGGGAGGATATTGGGCAATAAGAGCAGGTAAGGATTACATATTTAAAATTAGTTTTACTCACCAAAAAATATTTTAATACATGTAGCTGTAATACATTACCTATTTAATTTTACAGTCCAGTAGCAGGCTGATGAAGATAAGCTGTCAAAGTGAACTTACCATTGCTGTCAATAGGATGTTCTACTGCAGACTAGTGGATGACTTGTTGAGCTGATACAATTGGGTCCAAAGCATAAATGCCCTCACTCAAGTGTCACACTGATGGAAGGTAAAATGACAAGAAAGTGGAGTGAGATTGCCAGAAGGCTACTTTTATGACATCATCCAAAGAGGAATGATTCAAATAGGCCCAAGCTGCAGCAATAGCCCTGAACGAGTGGGCGTTGATTTTTATGAGGAGAAATCTCTCTTAGTGAGAGATTGATATGCTCTTTTAATAGTCCAAACAATCCACCTCAAGATGGAGGCTGCCCAAATATCAGCAGTACCTTTTTGAGGGAGAAAAAGATGGTCTTGATTTACTACATAGATGGAAACATAAGGCTTTAACTGGAGAAAGGGGCATATTTTTGATCATCCCCAGCACAGAGGGTTGCTCAGTAGCCCTTAATAGTGGATACTGAGCAATTGTTTTCAATGAAGAGAAGAAGAAGAAATCTGCAACTGTTGTTAAAATGGGGCAAATAGGATCAATGCATTTCCGACTGCACAAATTACAGAAAATTCTCCACTTGGCATTGTAAACCTTGGAAGTTGATTGCTGTCCTGCCTGACCAATGCATTTGGTAGCCTAGCTTGAAACTGATCCTGGTGGATAGATCTTTAAATATGAGCCACGCATGAAGCTGTTTAATTTTAGGAGTGGTGTGTAATAAGGAACTCTGTGCTGCAAATCCAGATCCTCTTCAGCATTAATTCTAAGGGATCATCAATCAATAGGTCAAGATCATTGAATCACAATCGACGGAGCCACAGGGGAACTATTGGGATGAGCCTTGACTTAATTTGTGAAGAACCTGAGGGATTATTTCTGAAAGGCAGAAAGGTTTAGGTATATAGCTGATCCCACATCAGACTGAAGGAGTCCACCACCCATCCCTCTGGTCTGGCACTTGAGAGACACAACGAAGAAGCTTGTTGTTAACAAGTCTGCCAATACCCTTCCCCAAAGATGAAATAGTGTCTCTGCTTCAAATTGGTGTAGAGACCATTCCATGTGAACTGCTCGCTCATTGGGTCAGCTATCTGCTAGAACGTTCCTCTTGCCTGTATTGCGGCAGACTCTGAGAGTTATCTCATCTGAAACTGTCGAAGAGATGAGGTTCCAGACTTCCAAGCAGAGAGAAGGGGCATGAATGCCCCCTTGACATCCAAGGTACATTATGACCAATGTGTTGTCTGTAGTGACCATAGTCAATATTTCTCGATTGTTGATGTCAAGGGAATATTCTTCCTCAGACCACAGGCCCTGCAGGGCTACTCCCTCAGACTCTAGGCAAGATCACAGCCTGAATCTGAGGTGTCAGTGTAAAGGATGGAGTAAGGTTCCAGAGCGTAAACTAGAACTCTGGTCAGAAATCTTTCCTGATTTTTCCACCAACTCAGATGGTAGGAAGATGCAAGCGGGCAGCGGGTCCCTGCAAGATCTCCAGTTTGCTAAAAGCAAGAACTGGCAGAGATGCATATGAAGCCTTCCCAGGGAAACTAAGTCCACTGCCACATTCAGACACCACAGGAGAGTGAGGTAGAGACAAGCAGACAACAAAGTCTTCTTGTCTAGTGTTGCTATGAGAGCAAGCATTTGCGAGTTTCTGTCTGAAGGAACACAGACTGTTCCTCGATGGGTGAGACAATTCATACCCACATCAATGAAATTCTGAGAAGGGATCAGATCCAACTTCTCCTGATTGGGGATTAGGTCTAGATGAGTCACTGTCTCCCAACAGAAAGTTCCTTCAGATACACTCATGTCCCTGGAAAAACTGCAGGAATTTCCTGTGGACTAGGAAATTGTTTATGTTCATCACCTTCTCTACTGTACCCTTCCTGAGAATGGTGTTCACCTTTTCCTGTATTGATACTAGTTGGGATAGAGGTCCTCAAATAGGTGGTGGGTCCCATAAGCAAAGCCAGTAACCCTTCCTATTTTGAAAAGGACCCACACAACATCCAAGAGGTCTGACCAAGCCTCTGAAAATACACTTAATCGGGCACCTACTGGGAAACTGGGAATAGAGGGACTTGGCAGCAGAGGATGCAACTCCCTTGGAATGATTGCCTCTCTCCTTAGTGAAGGGGGGGGGGGGGGCATCCATATACTTCCTCCTCTGGCCACCTCACTGAAAGACAGGCAGAAAGAAGTTTTGAACTGGGTCTGACTGATCTAATGGGTTCCCTGTTTAAAACATTTATGAGGGGGAGCCATGGACCTTCCAGGATGATATAGTTTCTTCAACTTCTTAGCATGGCCTGGAACAGCGTCCATGAACTGGTGTTGCTGATCCCTCAAATCTTCTGAGGCCACTGTAGGGATTAGTCCTCCAAATAACGTCTCAGCATCAAAAGGGGTGGCCTGCAAAAAGCGTTGCTGTGTTCCACTAAAACCTTTGATGTCTTCAAGGCAGCATCCCTATGGAAGTAAAAGATATCTGCAGAAAGCGCTATGGAAATTGAGAATGCACGTCTTGATGTCTGGGCAATGACCTCTAACTCTAATGTTTCCTCCTTCAAAAGATTCAAGGAGGCAGCCACAAAAAAAGATTGTCATGCAAGGATGTGGTAACTATTGTCCACACTAGCAGTTACAAAGCCTCAAGAGCTTTAATGGGGAGATGGGCCCAGGTCAGTACCAAAATCCCAACCTGGGAAGCACCCAAGTCCAAAGTGGAGGGGGGTGTTTAAGAGGCCAAGTGGACAAATGCACCTTGTAGCTGGAGGCTGAAACCATGGGCCAAAGTGCAGAAGAGGAGACAGGCCACCCAGTGCCTGGTGTTTGGCGCCTGATGACCAATAACAGACCTTCTATGACTGTCACTTGACACAGTGACCAGTCCTGGCCCCTTAGGTTCAGCGACTTTCCGTCAAGTCCCAAACCTCATCAGGCCACAACAACCAATGAGGAAGCCTTATGTGCAAGCTAAACAGGTACAGTGTGTCACATGCGGTCTTTTAATGCCATTATTTACCCACACCTTGTAACATTATTGAAAGCTGAAAAGAATATGAAAAAATAAAACAATTAACAAGAACAACAGCTGGGTAGAATTACTTACCACAACACCAGTTACTAATTGGTTACTAATTGAATGCTACTACACACAAGAAACACTGCTTTGCCAGTGATGTACTAAAAAGCCTCAAAATCAAGAAAAAGGGACAATGATACATGAAAATAAAGCAAGGACTGAGAAAAAATAACAAGTACAACACGAAAAAGGGATATAACTGACAGTAGAATTGCCAAAAGACAACTTAAATGATGAAATTTTGAGCACCGAAGAGATGTGCAGAAGTGCACCAAGTCCAAGGAAAAGAAGGACGAGATTCTGATCGTTTGAAGTGGACTAAGGTATGAGACTGGGATCAATGTTTATCATTCTGGACCCCCAGTTAATAATTGGAGGAGGGAATAGTCTCCTTGGACATGGGACTATCACCAGGAAAAGATATTGCAATGCAATAATAGCATGCAGGTAATGTATTACTGCTATTAAAAGTAGTTTTTCTTTTGAATTTATTCGGTGACACTTTTAACACCAGTTGTAAGTAATTACAAACTGAGACCAGTCTGCTCTTCCTGTTAAGCATTTGTTGGTACTGAAGAGTGAAAACAAAGTTTTTGACATATGAGAATGGCCAAAACAAATGGAAAACAAACTTCCAGTAGAAAGTATGGACTTAGCAATGGTCAGCCTTGAATCAACACTTGCCTGATCAAGAATGATTGGAAAATACACTTTACCATGGGACATTTATACTCACCGTTGCTTAATTAGCATCTTGTACCACAAAAGGCTGACATTTAGTGTAGCTATATGAGAGACCTGTGAGGATACACTACTACAGTCAACTGTATAAACAGAGCTTCAACTTACAGGGTACATTCAACAACAAAAGGTACTGTATCACTTTAGAAAGTGGAAAATTTCCAATTTTTAAATGCTTGTTGAAACAATTTTCAATTGCCATATTCATGATCTCTATTTGATGGCAGATCAGCATCAATTATATAAATCTGAAAGGCTTTCATGCCATCATGCTTTCTGTCAAATATGATCAAATTCTGTTCAACTGTTTTGAAGAAATTGTTTGAACTTTTTAAGTTCCTTGGTTTTAATGGCACTTTAAAAGCATTATTGGCCACATATTGCAAATGAAATGGGAGCTAAGTGCCTTTCCCAAGGACACAATGAGACAGTTGACTCAGGCTGACCTGGGTGGGTACTGAACCCACGACCTTGAATTACGAGTCTGATGCTCTACCATTTAAGCTACTGTGGCTCCCCTTCTCTAGCTTTAGTAATGTTGGATCAGCATCAGCTGTATAAACTTGAAAGCCTTCTATGCCAAGGTATTTTCTGTCAAATTTAGTCAAATTCTGTTGAGTGGTTTTTGAGAAGTCATTTAAGGTTTTTCTATTTTTAGTAATGGTGGACATATTTGATAGTGCATTGGCATTATTTTTAAAAACTTGAATGGCCTTCATGCTATGGTTCTTTTTATCAAGTTTCATCAAATTCTATTAAGCGGGTTTGGAGAAGAAATCATTTGAAGGTTTTTAGAACAGTGGCCATATCTGAAGGTAGATTGGCATCATTGAAACAAATTTGAAAGAGTTTATTGCCAATCAGTAAAAACTCCATGCTGATGTGACCATCCATTCAGGAGGAGTAGCAATAACATTTTCAAGATGGCCACTGTGGTGGCCATATTGGAAATCAGATCAACCCCATTTTCATTTAGGACCAACCAGACATTATAATAAGTTTTTTTAGTGAAAACCCAATGCTGATATGACCATCCATTCAGGAAAAGTATCTATGAACAAGATTTTCAAGATAGTCACTACGGTGGCCATATTGGATGTCCAAGTGGCATTGTTTTCATTTAAGTCCAACAAGACCATGGGATGAATGTATATGTGAAGTTTCATGGCAATCCTCCAAGTAGTTTAGGAGCAGTGATAACAACCTTGTACTAACGGATGGATGATGGACAGACCTATCTCAGAAACTCTTCTGGTCTGTGACCAGTAGAGATAAAAAACAAAGTCCAAAATTATATAAAAAGAATGCATTAAAAAACCCAAAAGAACACAAGTCCCTCAAAGGGATGGATGTTCCACTGTCTGAAAATAATTTACAGGAATTTAAGACAAGACCATTTCTTCTTTTTAACTGCCGAGTGTTGAAACTATCTCTGATATTCTTGAATGATAAGATTTTCAAATTAACTACCATGGTGTCAATACTGGATGTAAGATCAGCACTATTTCAAGAGTGCAACCATAGTTGCCATTTTGGATGTCTGAGCAACACCATTTTCACCTAGGACCAACCAGACTGCGAGATGAATGTGTGTGTAAAGTTTCATAGCAATCCTCCAAATAGTTTAGGAGGAGCAGCAATAATAAACTTGTGCTAATGGGGGAATAGACAGAAAACAGGCCATCCCATAAGCTCTTCTGGTCTAGGACCAGTAGAGCAAAAATTGCTGCAATGGCCTAAAGATCAAATCAGGTCATCTATATATGAATAAAAATATGCTGTGTTTGAAAATTGCTACGATGGTATGAAAATCTAATCAGGTAATTGACATCTGTATTAATTCATGTGTACAGAATTTCATTGTCAACATCAAATGGTTTTGTTCAATGATGCTAAAAAGGTTTTTGTCCAAAAAGTTCAAAAAATGTGTAAACAAATTAATACATGAAAAAGTTGCTCTAACATATTCAAGTCATCTACATATGAATATAAATATGCCTTTAAATTTAATTTGTTTACCTAAAGTGGGTTTTGCTTTTTTGGGCAATGTTGCAAACAATCTTGTCAGGATGAAATGACATATGTATGGGAGGACAGATGTGTGGACAGACAGGACCAAATCAAGATGCTCCCTCTGCAAGCAGTGGGGGTATAAGGAAAAGGATTGACAATGTAAATGTAATTCATTATACTTGTTTCTATGCACATGTTTCTAATACAAATAGACTACATTGCCATTGGCTAATTTGGTGTGTTTCATCAATAGGGGCATGTCTGTTTTACACAAACACAAATCTAGTTTCTACAGTTTAAGTCTTGTGGTGAACTTTTAACAATTTGCAGTGAATAGTGGATAAAATAAATAGGAAGAAAAAGTGACTCATTGTCTGTTTCAATGGATCTGATCCTGAAAGTTGGAGACATTAACCTAACAGCATATCAAATTATTTCTTTACAATTATGCATTATTCAGTAACGGGGGGAAAAAAAATACAAAATACATATATTTTTTTATTTTATAGAAACAACAAACGTTACAAATATAGATCATATCGAGTGGTTAACTGAACTGAATTATGGTGCAGAGAGAATCTATATATATTGTGTGTGTGTGTGTGTGTCTGTGAGTGATAGGCAGGGTGAGAAGTGAAATTTACTTTTAAAATTTGAGTTTTTTGTAGTTTTTTCAAGGTTTTAAATTTTTTTGAGGTTCAAGACACAAAGCAGTTAAAAGATTATCTCCATGGTCAGCATAACATTTATAAAAAATTTGAATATCTCCATAAAGAGAAAAGGGACTCTGTTACGGAACGGTGAGGAGTCCATTCCGTGAGTACTCTTTTGCCCGACATGGACAGACTGTCCACTAATGCGTTCTTCATCCCTGGAATGTGGCTGGCTCAGAGGGTTATTCCTTCCGAGGCATCAAGCAAAAGAGGTTCCACCTCCACGTATAATGTCGGAGATATGCTACGATGGACGTATTGTCGGAGGAGACCTAGACACAATGGCCCCTTACTCTGTCGATGCACACTAAAACACTTCTGGTAAAAGAATCTTAATCCGAACAAAGGTTGAAGCAAATGGAATTCGAACTGTGCAAAGATTGAAGCGAACGCAATGCTAACGCTGTTGATGATCCGACAATGATATGCCTTTATGGGTCTATCAAATGAATGATTGAATAAAATGACCGGATGTCTTTAATTTGCATAATTCATGTGTTTTCTCGACCGCTAGGCTAGCCTAATGATAAACCATGTGCATAAAATCTTTTTTTGTGGGATTGTGGTAGAGCCATTCATCATTTTAAAAAATGTTTAGTTTATTTTTTTATTTAGGTTTCCTTCAGGTTTTTTTTTTTTTTTTACATTTCTAAGGTCAAAATGAAATTTTAGGATTTTCAAGGTTTTTGAGGTCCGCTTCAGACCATGGATAGAGTGACCATGGTTCATACAGACATTTTAACAGGAAATTCAAGCATTTTTCAAGGACTTTTCAAAGACAAAACATTAATTTTCAAGCACTATAATTAACTGCATCTAAACTTAGGAAGAATATTTAATATAGTTTGTGAAGTCCACCACATTTCAAATTTATGTATTTCATTCTGAGACAAGCTGAAATATTTTTTTGTTGAACTAAGCCAAGGTGAAGACACTAGCTGAAGGGACTTTGGCGCATGGGGCTACAGTCATCTCATCTACATCAGTTGGAGCAAGCAGTCTTATTTTTTGCAGTTCCTGACTCTTTTTCGAGGTTTTCATGTTTAAGCATATCATATTCTAAATTAATTCCCACTGTCAATCTCATTCTTTTTGTGCTTTTCACTCTTGCCATGAGATTTCAGAGCACTTTCACTCATTAATCCAATGTCAATTTCCTTTATACAAACACAATACGTAACTGTTTATCATTTGGCACCCTTATCCATATACAGCCTTATGGCAGTCATGTTTTAAAAGACTCTCCCATCACAATGAACTCTACCAACTCTTTCATCAGTCATAATGGCAATACAGTATCCGTTCATTTGAACATCAAGAGGTGATTGCAATCCCAAACAAGACGGAGTACCATCGAGCACAAAAACAAACCAACCAGAAGTTTTATATAAGTGACCCAGCACAGAAGGACAATTACAAGAAGATAGAAATTCTAACATTTAACCAGATTTTTTTCCATTTATATTGTTATAGCAGTAAATTACTGTTTTCCAATGACACTGGATTGCTTCAAATTCAAAAACCTTTCAAGGACTACTGAGCATTTTAAAGCCCTTTTCCAGTACTTTTTGGAGCCGACCTCAAATTCAAGCACTTTTCAAGGTTACCGTAATCACTAAAATTCAAGCATTTTTCATGATTGTGCAAACCCTGGTGACTTTGTTTTGAGATGATCCCCAAACTGAAACAAATGGATCTGTATCACATTCCACTGAACACAATGTAACTTTCCTCCAAGGTCTGATGAGCTAGGGGGAGGGCAGGTATTGGCTCTGGGATAAATTAAGTATTCTTCAAATTTTGGTCTTACAATGCCACTAAAGTTAAATTCAAACCCAATTTAAAATCTGTTAATTAGCTATCGCAATGCCAGTGAAATATTTCAGAATATTGTAAATGGTGCACAGTATTGCAAGATGTCACATTAAACTTCCCTTGTATAATAGTGGACTCTTCTGGTTTGTTTGTTGGAAACAACAGCCTGAGGAATCCCATCTCTGCTTGCCAAAGGTCAACAATCCACTTTGGAACGCCCATTGACTAGTGAAGATGGGGGAACCCCAGCATGTTCATATTTTCAAACGAAATAAAAGTTGATAAAAACAGTAAGTCGTAAGATGACCATTTTAAAATAGAGAAATAACGATGTATAGCTTAGCCGTTTTCTTCAACAAGTTAAATTCTGTATATTCACTGACTTGTGGCTCGGCAATATTCTCTTTATGACATACACACACACACCTTCTTTAATCAGAAATAACTTGGACCTGGTTTGATACAGTATGACCTATATGTCTGGCATTTTTTGCCTGAAATAGTTTTGTCCTGTTGTTGTCATCATCATTGCAAGTCTATTTTGCAGGTGTCCTATGACATTTTACCCAGTAATTACCTACCTCCCAGACAAAAGAGCTTACCCACAACAATTTCTGATGTAGAAAATTTTGCTATGGATAGATTTTATGAAATGCACTTAAATAATAATCTAAGATTTTCTTATGCTTAAAATGTATGAAAATAGTGTGCGTAAACTTATGTTGTTTCATGAAACAGAGCCCTGATGTATTAATTTTCTCACTATTGCTTATATAATATAAATGTTTGAAAAGTAGCTGAGACTGTGCTTGTGTTTGAATGCACAATATTTTTGCAATTCTTTCTAATAAACACCATCATTTGTTTTCTTTTTTTATTCATCAGTGACTATATTGACTGTAGGTGCATCATTAGTCATCTAAATTTCTTAAAATTTCCACATGATCACTGTTCATTGCATAACTGTTTGACAATTCCCAACATAAAAATCTCAATGTTACCAAGTTCTTTGTTCTAGTCGTACATCACGGCCACATACCTATCAGGGACAGGTAATACATGTGCCACCCTTTTTGAGGGCACTATTTTTCATAAAGGATGCAACAGAATTTTATGATAATAAGAATATGGGATTTTCTGGCATGAAAGATTCAAAATAAAAAAAATTCAAAACCCTCCATATCTGACCTTTAAATATGGTGTCATTTGCCTGATTAAAGTTTACTACTGGGTCATGTTAACTAACCAGCAAATGAAAGAAGTGAAGCCCAGCGTATCATATATAACCGCTTGTCTGAACCCTGCCAGATGAATTTTAAGCAATTGAAAGGTTCATATACAATCGGCTAAAACACGGTATTGGTGCTGATAAAGGAATTTTCATGTTATATGCATGAAATAGAAAAATTAAACAAGATATGAACCAATTTTAAAGATTGGTAAGCCTGGCATATACCTCTCTTACTTTCCTGAAAATTTCAAGAGGTTAGTGTAACCCATTGTTGAGATATGCATGGAAACAAGCTCTAAAAATGGCCATTTTTGAGCGTTATGTAGTCTCACTCGAAAAAAGCTTGAATATAAAATAGAGAATTCTCTAAATATCATACTGAAATTATGCATTTATTGGTCTGGTTTTTTGCGGAATTCTATCCTGCAAATATTGCTTCTTGAATTAAAGAAATCGGTAAAATATTATGGATTTTATAAGCAAAATACAGTCAGTAGAAGTTTTGTTTCAACACTGAAATTCAAACACTAATCTGTTGTTATATGCCAACATTTTGTACAAAATAACATTCATTATAACTTTTATTGACATCTAGAACTCGACTTTATATTATAATAAGTAGTAAAACCATTTAAATCACATGGCTAGCCAAGATATTCGATTGAGAGCTTGTTCTTTGTCAAACTTTCCAGTTCTAAATTTTGTAGTGTCTGTAACCTTTACAAGTTTATATGGCAATAATTTTGTTGTTTCATTATGGAAAAGTATAAATCCTACAAAGGCTCATGTGTATCCATGTGATGTCCAAGTTGGCCAAAATTGGTGGTGCTGTATTGTACCATTAAAAAACAGCAACTCAATAAAAAAAGTTACAGACTCTACACAAACAGGTATAAAAATGAAAGATAAAAGTATTGTTCTACTTGTCATTAAAACATTGTTTTTCTCAATAGAAAGTTCCATCTTATGTGATGTAATGTTGCATCATCTATTTACCTCTGCAGCCAAGAGCAAAAAAGTGATGCAATAACTCTCTTGATTGAATATTGCATCATTCTTGCAGCACTGTCTGTTTGAGTAATTTACTACAAGACAATGTAACCTGAATTTCTTATCCTAGAAGAAGCTGCCTAATTACTTTTTCTGTTCTTTACCATGGTACATCCCTAAGACATGGGAAGACGACAAAAGCAAACCTCTGGGAACAACTCTGGTAAGTTTGTATTGAATTGGTAAACCACACTCTTAAATTGTAGTGTCTGTAACCAATATCCCCTTTTTATACTGTCTATGACTTTATCCCTGTTTTTTTTTAAAAAAATGAAGCCAAATTATGTTTCCTATTACAGTATTGATGTGTAAGGCTAAATTTTGACATATTGTCTGTCTGCAATTTGTAATATTTTGGTATATTTATAGTTTCTTTCATCTAGATTTCTGATAACAGGCAACATTTTCAGTGATTTCTTACAATATGCAATTGAAACTGAGTATTTTTGCATTCCATATCATTAGACTAGTAAATTCAAACAGAAATATTATGAGAATTCAATGAGCTCAGACTTAGTATTGGATACATTGCTGATATTGTCAAATGGTTACAGACACTACTAGACATGTGAATTGACCCGACTGTTGTTTACATTATTAAGGAAAGTGTGCAATCATTGTAAATGCTAGAACATTGAATAATCATCAGGTTTTATGCTATTTCTTTTTCAATCAGATACTTTTCTTTAAGAATCTACAGGTTATTCCAGTTTGCTTATGTATGAAAGCATATTGCGTACTCATTACAAGTATGTTTTGTAAAGTCTAAATTTCATCCGTATACATAGAGGAACAAAAATGAGAATGAAGTTGTTTGCTTTTAGGAAGCAAAGATAAGCCAGAAGAAGATGAACAGAAGATTAAAGCTAGAAGGGAGAAGACGAGGCTAAAGGTACAAGCCTGGAGAAAAAAACAGAGGGAAAATAAGGCGAAACATGAGGAGCTAAAAAGGGTTGATAGAGAAAGAAGAAAAGATGCAAGACTACTAAAAAAACAGCAATCACTTTCCGATTCAAATCTTCAACAAGAATTAAGAAGGAAAAAACGTGAAGAAATGAAAAGGTATCGCCAGAAAAAGAAAGAAAAAGCAGCCCTGGCAATATCGGTTAATAAGAGTGTTGATTTAAGAAGTCCGAAAACTGCTGAATTAAGTAGAAAGAAGAAAGAAGCTGTGAAAAGAACCCAAGCATGGAGAATGCGTATCAAACTGAATGAAAGTATACAGCAAGAGTGTATTCAGACTGATTGTGAAATAGGAAATACTGGGTCAGCCAGAGATTCACCAATGAATAAAGTGTTACCTAAAGCAACTCTGTACAGACAATTAAAAAAGGTAAAGGAAGTATTACCAAATACCCCAAAGAGAAAAGCAGTCATCATAAGTAAATTAATTGAATCTCCATCAACATCAAAGTTTCTAAATAGGAATATAATGATAATGACACCGGATTGCAGAAAAAAACTTGAATTGACAGATACTGTTATACAATCTGTGTCAGAGAGCATTTCAGAAGTGAAAACAAGGAAAGGGGGTGCAAAGAAACATGCATACAACATCATTTGTGACGCATTACTGAAGAAATATAAAAGACACAGACTAAAAAAGTATTTCAAAGTATCAGTGAAAGGGCAAAAACCTAGTTCTACATGGTGGGAGACGAAACAAAGAAAAAGAAGAAGGGATGCACTTAACTCTCCATTAAAGAAATCTGTGAAAGATTTTTTTCTAAGTCCAGAAATCAGTAGGGAAGTGCCTAATAAACGTGAAACTGTGAAAGTAAGAAAAGGTGGTCAAAAAGAAATACTTCAAAAACATGTGATGACTATGACATTAGAAGAAGCCAACAAAGACTACAAGTTAAGGAACCATAGTCACAAAATAGGATTAACTTCATTTTCTAAATTGAAACCAGTGAATGTTAAAAAGGTGTCTGAAACAAGCAGAAGATCATGCTTATGCCAAAAGTGCTGTAACGTGGCCCTAAAAAGTGAGGCACTAACAAATGTAAAAAAAGCAGTGAAAGAAAATGGAGATTTGGATGAAATTTCAGTAGATAAGAAAAGCTTAAGTGATGCTACTTTTTGTAAATACGACACCAATCCAGCTATTAAATGTTTAAGAAGAGAATGCAAACAATGCGGTGTGAAATGTTTGCAGAGTTACCTTAAACCATTTGTTGAAAAGTATAGTGACAGGCAGATATCATGGCATCAATGGGAAAGTATAGAAATAGCAAAAGATGATAAAGTAAAGCGTTGCGTCTCCTGTGTGCCTAAAGAAACAGACATAAAAACATTAATTACATGCTTAGAAACTGACATGCAAGAGTATCCAGAGCACGTTTTCAGGGCCAAATGGCAACAGCAACAGATGGGAATTTGTGTTGATAGAATTGGTGAGGGTTCTATTGCTATGGTCATGGACTTTAGTGAGAACTATGGGTGTGTTTTTCAAAGTGAAGTACAATCTGGATTCTTCGACAGGAACCAAGTTACAATACATCCAATCATGTGTTACTATACAGAAAAACAGGGAGAAAAAGAATTCAAGATAAAGCATGCCATTATTGGCATCAGTGAAGAAACCAAACATGATGCAGACTTAGCTATCACTTTTGAGAACAAAGCTATAGAAATTCTGAAGAAGAAAGGTGTGAAAGTAGAGGAGATCCATGAGTGGACAGATGGCTGTGCTGCCCAGTATAAGGGGAAGAAAGCCTTTGCTGACATAAGTCTGAGGAAAAAGCCATCTGTAACACGAAATTATTTCGAAACATCACATGGAAAGAGTGTTTGCGATGGTCTCGGTGCGACAGTCAAGAATGCTTGCTACAGAGCTGTAATCAGCAATAGAAAGGTGATAGGTTGTGCAGAAGATGTATATCATTTCTGTACAGAGAAACTGAAAATGGAAAATACAGATAATGAAGCTAAAACAGTTTCGAGAAGGGAGTTCATCCTTGTTAAAGATGTTGAGAGAAATAGAGAAGAAACTGATGTGCAAACACTGCAAGGTACAAGAAAATTACATGCTGTAAAGTCAGGAAGCAATGATTATGAACTGAGCATAAGAAATCTGAGCTGTTATTGTGAGCAATGCATGAAGGTTGACGGGAGATGCAACTTCAGCGAAAATGTTAATGCCTGGGAAATGAGAAAGTTAGTACTCAATAAAGATAATTTAAGTCAGAAAGGAAAACAACTTAAAGACAAGAATCCATCAACAATAGAAAATAATGACAAGAAAAGAAAACAAGGAAGTAACCAGAAAGATCATAACTCAGCAACAAGCGAAAAGCCTAATAAGAAACGGAAGTCAACAGAAAGACAAAACATTGTGACAAAGAAGATCAAAGTTGACAAAAAAGCACCAACCAACACAGAGAAACCAATAGAGAAATACCACCCTGGAGAATTTGTTGCTGTAGGACTTAAGCCAAAGAAGGGACCTCTAGATGTATACTTAGCAGAAGTAATAGACATTCTTCATAACGAAGTTAGACTTAAATACATGAGAAAGTCTGGCAACATGTATGTTTGGCCTGAAAAAGATGATTATTCACAAGAGGCTCTAGATGCTATCTTGTACAGGGTAAAAGCTCCACAAATAGTCAATGAAAGGGGTCATTTCAAGTTTAATGCAGCTGAATTGTCTAAGCTCAAGTCAAATCTGGAAAAAAATCATAAGCACTTCTATTTGAAATGACAATATAAAGTCAAGGTTTAATGTGTAGTGTCTGTAACCTTAAGATCAATCACATATGGGTCTGTGTTTGAGTCAGCACCTTGGGTTGAACAATACTTTAGTGACTATGATTTATTGAACATTCATTATACTTCAATATTTTACTCTTACAAACACTATTTAGTATTAAACTTTCAAGTGCTATTTACCAGTTCATAATTTTAACACAAGTATTGGACATATACCTGTTACAATGTGGTTTTATCATTTTATTAACTAATCAACATTCATTTAATGAATAATTCTAGTCCATGTGTTCATGTTGAATTATTTTTGAAGTGAATTTTATGGAGATATGTATGGTTCTGCAGCTGTATTGAAATGCTATAGTTTTGTAGTGTCTGTAACCAATTTTATGGACAATGTACTTCTGACTCTTATGGAAGTTTGCAATACTTTTGGCCAGTATTAATGATTTTGTTTGTTTAAATATTCTTCTTGGTGTTAGATAAATGCCTAAATAAGATTATTCTATGTCTTTTATGTTTGTTATGCAAAAGTTTCATGGTTAGGTTTTTTTTCTAAGTGATACCTTTGTCATAGATGTTTTGATTTTGTTATTAAGTTGTTTACCACTTCCAGTTATGTTGTTTACTTTAAATGTTGATATCCTGTTACTGATGTTACTGTGAAAAAAAATAAAGTTTTAAAGTTTTCATGCTGTTTTTCTTGCATGTTATACACCAAGTGTAGTGTCTGTAACTGTTGTTATACCAATGAATTGAAATAATGGTTAAACAAAATCGCATGCATGTTCAAGCTAAATCTAACTTGATCTGACTAGGGGACACCCTAGGGTATATAATGAGCTTCATTGAAATGTTCTATCAAACATTTCAATTTTTTAAGTGAGTGAGACTACTCTCAGCACCAATACCGTGTTTTAGCCGAATATACAGGTAGTGTACAGAGTCAGAGGTTTATGCATAAAGAAACATTTTTGTTCAATGGGAAACATAGAAGAAAGTTACACTTTACTTGAAATAATGATTTCTTTTTATAACCAATCCTCTTCCAAATAACTTGAGAAAAATATGTGAGGCATGTACAGAGAAATCCCACTATGACGCACTTCACTGTAACATTAATTCAGATACAACATGATCATGACGTGTCTTCTGAATCTATACATCCTCTTCACTAACTTCTGACTGATTTTTGAATTTATACAAAAGTTTATTGCCAAAGTAAATGAGTTTCATTTATTAATCTGGTGACTGTCTTGCATTCTTGAAGAAGAAAAAAAACCTGTCTAACAATTTTGACTTTCTAAAGATGTGGAAGTTTCTATATGTGCATGTTCATTTTAAATATTTAAATAGTCTGTACGTACACTTTGTTGTTAGTTGGGGTGAAACGATTCATTGATACTTTTGCCATATCGATACATATATCATTACAAGAGGTGAAGAATCGATACAAAATGATATCTACCCTATATAAGATACTTTAATCTTCAGCAGTCATGAATAATTATTAGTCGTTTGCCTTCTTATTCTTTAAACTGACTGTGTATCGTGAATCGTATCGATATGCGGCACAGCTGTATCGTTTCACCCCTAGTTGTTAGCCTGTTATTTTTAAAAGTCATCAGTTCGTTAAAAAGCTGAATGTTTGTAACACATTTTTTGCTTGCGGCATAATCATCACTGGCTGATTAACATTTTCTTGAACCTTCTCAGGTAAAATCAGGGCAATCCTGCTCATAATCAAACTCATCTAACATGTTGATAATATCAAGACTACTGAACACATTTGATCAAAGTCTGAAAGTATTATTGCCGGATTATTCAGATTAAGCTCAACCAATCAGATGAAAGGTCACATCATATAGGTATCGGACCACTAATTATTTTACAGCCAGGAAAACAGTCTACTGGTGGGGGAATAAAAAATAGAGTACTAAATCTTTTGAGATGTGCCCATTGGGTAATAAATGGGTTCAATTTTGTTCCATTATTAATTTCACAAACTTCAATCTATGTACTATAGCTGACAAAAAATATTTACTTTTATTTTGATATCCTGTATTTAATTTCCTACTGACAAAATAGCATATGTACTCTTGGTGCGAGGCTATATTATTAGGTGCAGACCAGGGATCCCCCCTGCATAGCATCACGAAACTTGAAAACATGTGAAGCACTTGATTTTTAAGGCTGAAAAAAAAATTTCTAACTCTAATAAATGGATCTATGTGTGGTTTGTATGCCAAGCTAGTGAAGAATTTATTTTTATTTTATAATATATTAACATTAAGTTCTATGGGAAATAAATTACTGGTCCAATCCCTTAATATGCATAAATTTCACTCATAATCATACTTAACCAAGATCATGACGACCAAGTTTAATCAAAATCCTATATAAAAAAATAGTCTCTAGAGTGGTAAAAGAAAATCTCTTTATTAGATGCAAGATCACATAAATATGCCTAGGTCTTGCTCATAATAACCTGAGTCCCTTGAAGGGACTAAATGATATACTGATCAAAATGAATTTCCCAAAATACAAGGTAAGATTCTGTCTTCTTTTTAAATGCTGAGTGTTGAAACAATCTCTGAATTTCTTTAACAATAACAAGACTTTCAAGATAGCCACCATGGTGGCCGTATTAGATGTAAGATTGGCACCAATTTCATTTGTGACCATTTAGACATCATAAGATGTCTTTTGGTGCAAACCCCATTCTGGAGTAGTAGCGATAAGAAGATTTTCAGGATGGCTAAAGTGGTGGCTATATTTGATGTCAGATCGGTAAAATTTTCATTTAGGATCAACTAGACATACAGTACAGCTCACGTGATTTTTCGGAAGCCCACGCATCGCGGTGGGGGTGGAGAGTGAGTGGAGAGGATTAAGAAAAACCCCTCCACCATCACTCCATGCGTACTGACGGAGTTGTCGCGGTGTCTTGCGGAGAATAGCCCTGCACACCACGCTTTCTCGCAGAGTCGCATCCGATCATCACCGCGGAGTGGACATGGTCTCGATAATATGGGCGTGGTTTACTGTCTATCACCCATGCAAGCAGAGATTCAGAGAGAGACGGGGGGGGGGGGGGGGCCCCGATTTATCTACATTGTTATCCCTCTGGGGAGCAATTTGCTAACTTTTTTATACTGAAAAAAACGTAGTCATTCAGTTAATTATAAATATTTCCTTGTTCTAACGAAGATAATGTATGATACATAGTGCCAAATCATATTTTAGATGATGATAACGTAATGACAATGCCTCGCAAACTGTATTAATACTACATTTTGCTTTACTCCATGCATGAGTACTCGTTCACATATTGTAAAATTTTTTCTGACATTCAATCGCTTAAATAAAGCATTATTAAGATTTCACATCGTTATTTTATTTTAAAATGTACTATTTTGCATTAATTACAAAAGTAGCGGGGTTTTTTAAAATCACAAATGGTCGCAAAAGGTCATCCTAGATACATGTAGTTGACACATGCAAGTAACCTAGCAGCCATCAACACTGCTTGTTTTCTTTGATATTGACATGTTAATTTCATGTGCTAACTGTTAACCTAAAAATACAACAGCAGCGCTTCTGTGGGTTTGTTTTCTTTGCTATTGATTTGACAAACTTGCGCATCAGATGAAATTAATGTTTAACTTTTTCTTTTCTGTTCATTTTCCTATTGCATAATATGTATAATACAGAAAAATAAGATGAATAATTTTAGATCATTAACTCTTCTTAGTAAAGTCCCCTCCCCCTCTCTCTCTCTCATAAAATATGGAATCCAAATCAAAAATAACGCTAAAATGCTTATTAATGTTAACCAAAATTTTTCTTTTTCGCAGCTTGACATGTCGACATTTTTAGTCAATCGTCAGAATTAAAATATTAAAATCTGATTGATTATAAATCTCAACGTACACAAACTGAAAACTGGAAACATTCAGTAGTGGTAAAAAAGTAATAACATGCTAGACATTATAGCGTTATGGAGCAAAAAAGAAAGAAATTTTCCCACCACTGCACAGGAACTCCCGAGCACGTGCTCTAAAGTCGTGTGTGTGTTCATGGGCATCCACAGGAATTTTCTGGGGTGGGGGGGGTGGGGGGGTGGGGTGGGGGGGGGAGCCAAAGTAAAAGGGTAAAAGGGATATATTTATTATTTTAAATCGGGACGGGGATGAAACATGCCCCCCCCCCCCCCCACATCAAAGTGTGTGAGTCACACATTTTATCAACTGGGCCACAGTAACTCGAGCTCTCTAGCTGTAAAACAATATACCACATACAAAAACACGCTCAATAACCAAAGGCTCTAACAGTCACAAACAGGAAACTGCATTCTTTAATATCTGCGTAAAAATAATTAAAAGAGTATAATTTATTTTTAATTTTTGCCGTAGAAAAATGAGCAAATAATAGGATACACGTGGAGACAATACATCCATGCAAAATGCTCTAACCTTGTTGGAAATTAAAATCTCTGAACATCGCAGATTTTATAATTTTCCAAATTATTTTTCATTTCGGTAATAAACCGAGTTCAGATTAATAACTAACAATTATCAAACTTCCGTTGTTAATGGCAGGACCATAATTGCGGCTGTAAAGTACAACGCGCCAAGTCAGATGGCTTCGTGTGATAAAAACACACTGTTCCCAAGCTGAAACTTACATCATCCTTTGATGCAAACCCTTGTTAATATTTTACAACAGTGTTCACAATGGTCACTGCCTTGATTTCTGTAGAACATCCGCTGAAGTCAAGTCTTTATTAGGGAGAGACAATTGAATTTTCCTGGGGGGGGGGGGGTAAATGCATGAAAACAATTGTCTTTCTCTGATTTTTGTAGTAGACGTTAATCCGTTCCATATTTCACTTAAAATAAATAAATATTGTGATGAAAGAACAAAAAATATCCCGGTCGAAAAAAAACAAAACAACATCTAAACCCCATTTATTAAATGGCCAGTCCCTTACAGTACACATGCAGTCATAATATTCAGCCTCGTGACTCTGCTATTACTGCTTAAAGACTAAGCAAACAGTTTGCATTTCAGTGTAAATTCAGTGTTTTAGGTTTTAGGTTTGTTGGGGGGGGGGGGTAAGCAGAAGCGGATGTCAATTTGGATTTTAATTGTCCATATCTCAGAGAATTACTTTCCTTTGGAACAAAATGATAAATTTATTCTGCTTGAGAAGCTCAGCAATGTGTGCTTCTCGTCAAGTCAGTGCATAAGTTTGTTCATATTTCTTTGAAATAAATTAAAATCATAAACTTATTGCAAAAGAAGTCGATCAACCTTTTATAAACAGTAATGTGTACTGAATATACAAGCCTTTTGAAATTATTTTTTTTGTGTCCAAATATGATCGAAATAAAGACGACTGATTCTTCAAAATGGTATCCGGTTGTAAATCACTCTTGACGTCTCAGTCTTTCCATAGGTGGTCTTCATTCATTGGCTGTTCAGATGTCAATCAGTAATGTCGGCTAGCCCCTCCACGGTGGAGTTTACATCGGCGTGCCTGCCGAAACGCGGTGGTGATTTGTAGGTATTTATGCCAATTTATGCCTCCACCGCGGAGTGTTATCGCGGAGCTAAAGTGGAGGGGATTAAATCCCCCACCGCGATGCGTGGGGTTCCGTAAAATCACGTGAGCTGTACTGTAATAAGAAAACTTCTGGTGAAAACCAAATGTCAGAATAACATTCCATTTTGGTGGAGTAGCAATAAAAACATTTTCAAGATAGCTGCCATATTGGATATAAGATCAGCACCATTTTTATTTAGGACCAACAAGACATCATAAGTTAACAAATGACGGTTCTTCCTGGGAAAGACATCATATACTAAATATGGTTATTAATTATGGGGATTTTCTGGAATTTGTACCACGTGATAGTTAATACATGTGGTTATTGCTGATTGTGGATAATAATAAGGGAAGTTATTTGAGTGGAAACACAAGTTGGTGGGCTCAACAATGAGGAGTTCAAGGATGATACAGAATGCTGACAAATGAACTCAGCCAAAGTCTCAACCGTATCAAGCATCATACCAAATTTGGTTGAAATCCAATAATCAAGGGATTTACTGTTTGGACAAAAAAGTGGCTGTCTGACTATCAGGGATAGACTGGTACCTCCATTAAACATTGATACAGAATGCAAACAGCAAAGGTCTCATAAATATCAATCTGCATACTAAATTTGGTGGAATCCAATATTATCAATGTATTTGTGTGGTGTTTTTTTGTTTTTTTGTGGGGGTTGGTGGGGGACTAATTGTAATGATGTAATACTTACCTGTTGCAATGTGTTGCTTTACTTCCCAGGATGGAAATAACCTGATCCATATAATATAATTACATCCTTCCATTAGATGGAAAGTTCCAGAAGTTCTGAACTGGAAAGAAGACAGACACAGTCTGTCCTCCCAAGCAGTAGCCATTCTCTTTCTTATTGACACAGACAACTTGTGGGAAATCAGAGCGGGATGGGAGAAGAGAATCTGGCAATAGCAACAGGTAAGTATTACATGATTAAAATTAGTTTTACCCCCCCCCCCCAAAAAAAAAAAGAAATACATTTTAATATCAGTAATACGTTACCTATTTCTATTGCATTGCTGAATTTGACAGTATGTTGGAAGTCTGACAAGGTCTCTTTATAGTGAGAACAATCCACCTGGAAATGGTGGATGCTGAGATATCAGTGGAGCCCTTAACAGGTAGGAAGATATGCTTCCTACCTTTTTTTCTCCCTTTTGACATGGCCAAATAGAACAGTAATGCCCTAACTGGGCAGAGAAGTCTATCTAATTAACATCACCAGCACAGATATGACTGAGACTGGTGATCTCTACTGGGAGTGGGGCTACCAAAGGAAGCTGTTTTTTCACCCAAAAATCAGGTTGACAAAGGAGAGAAACAGACTCATAATTGTCACTGAACCATAAAAAGCCTTTTTTATATAGACTAGAGAAATCCAAGTTATCAGGGGTTAGAAGGCTGGAGACCGGTTGTTTAACACCCTCTCACTGTGTCCTTCTCTTGAAAGGTGTGCACCTCTTCCGATAACCACACTAGATTGACTCCTCTGAAAAGAGGGCTAGTTGAGCACCCACCGGAATCCTGAGGAGAGGGATGCATGGCAGGAGAGGGAGTGAGTTGGCTGTAGCTGGACACTGAAACCAGCATTTGTAGCATATAGGGGAAAACAGGTAATCCTTTATGTTGCCTGGTGAATTCCTGGCCTCTCGAAAATCTTTGGGAAAGTTCCCCTTACCATGATCAAGTGAGGGAGTAAAAGAAGATCTGGTCACAATATGGCCCACTAAGAGTTTCTCGAAACGAGAGATCATTTTCTTGTCCTCCATGCCCAAAGGTTTGGAAATACAAATTGGTGGCGTGCTTGTGTGTGTGTGTGTGGAGGTGGTAAAGTTGGTTTACCGCCTTATCAAAAGTCCCATAACTCCTCCACCTGCACTGATAGGTGGGAGGAGGAAGAGGACCTGAATGGGACGAGGCATGGTCTTGGCTGGCTCCTCAGTGAACTCGTTCGAGTCTACCAAAACCAAAAGGGATGTCATCATCCTGTTCCCACTCCTGAGAAGAAATGGGACTTCCCAACCCAGTATCTCTCTGATGAGAGGGACCCTGGGGAGTAGGGGTATCCTCATCCAGACCTGCCAACCCTAACAAGACTTTTTCAATAAGGGGGTCAATATTCTTCTGCAAGTTAGACCAATTTTCAGTAAGGTATAACACAATATCATGTACTGCTATAATTGTTGACTTGGAAAACATGCATTTTACAGTTCAGAAGTGTGATCTGAGGCTGATGCAGAGAAGACAAACAGTATGTTCAACTAAAAACTTTATAAAGTACACTTATACCTTAATTAAATCCAATACAGTTTCAGAAACTGCAGTTCCAAACCCCATGGAGCTCAAAGGCTTCTTGCCTTTTCTCCCTACCTGACATAATCTTTGGGTTTATTTTGAATTTCACGTGGTGATAACTATATTCTCTCCTGCCATGAGATATACTCAAATCAACAAGTCCAATAAACATAATTGCTGCCTTTCCTGCTTTTTTCCCCTCAAGAATCTGAATATTCCTTTTCTGCAAATTGTTTACATTTTTAAGAGGCTTATTGTTTTTTTCATCTGCAATGTGTTTACATTCATAGGACTCCATTTTCTGAAAATGTTTTATAAGCAACAGCTTGATAATGAAGGTGTTTTCCAAGAAATATATGGGAAGTTTAAAGTGTCTGAGGTACCCCTGTAAAGTTAGACTGGTTCCCTGATGAACTCTACTGAATCTAAATATGAAACATGGATCCGGATCAAGCACAGACAAGCCAGTGTCTGAATTTGATTGCAACAATTGAATTTTCATAATTTTTGCTATTATTCTGCAAGTCTGTAATTTAAGGGTCATTTCAGTAAGACTTATGATCAAATTGTAAGGGTTGGCAGGTCTGCTCATCCCACAACTCCTCAATGGGAGTGGTGGGACTGCCCCTAGTAGCAGGCTTTTTAGGAGGACTGGAAATGCCTGTCGTCCCTCCTATAGGAGCATCCACGTCCCGCAACTGCTCACAGTGAGTGGCAGGACTGTCCTTACTCCCAGATTTTGTAGGTGGATGGGAACGCTTCTCATTCCTCCTCAATCATCTGGTGTGAGAGGACTGGACCCCACCCCCTCCTTTTTGTTTGGCTCCACATGAGCAGAAGATGTAGGTCTGTAACCTGCCACATCTGAACTGCTCCGAGGCCAAGGCATGGGCATCCATGGTGCCATTAATGCGAAGGAAGATTCACTTCCCCAGAATGTATATCCCCACATCCCATATAGAGATTGAAAGGGAACATAAGAAAGACAGGGATGCCAATCTGATCCCCAACCCTAGTCAAACGAGTATATGCCTGGGGGTAAAGGTTCTGAACTCCTTAAGAGCATTGCATCTCTTGACTTCACAAGAGACAGATCCCATACACTCCTGGAATTGAGGAGTAATCAGTCCCATACTCAACTGGGACTGAGGAGCCATATTCAGAGTCCTGCGGGGCTCTGAACGAAACTGTGCCAATGGGGCAGTACTTTTTTCTAGGGACGAGGAAGATCCCATACACTTCTTGGATTGAGGACATGAGGATCCCATACACTCCTTGGATCGAGTATATAGGGAAGACGGGGAATATCTTCCTCCCTTTATAGGTGTGCTGACTCTTGGCCAGGTCCCAAACATCATCGGGCCATAGACAACAGAATGGGAAACTGTCCATTTGTAAAGGACAAACATGTGGGGTGAGAATCCCAATTCTTATGCTCAAATTTCCTCACATTCTATGACATTCCTGAAAAGAAAACTATGTACTGCTGAAACTAGTACTCTCTAAAGAAAAAAATGTTATACAAATATTTGATTTCTTCGAGTGCAATAAAATTACTTCTGCAATAATCAATATTGTACTGCCTAAGTGAATATCTATTCAAAGCAGTCCAATAAAATTATCTGATGCAGCAATTAAATTAATACTGCCTAGGCGAGTACTTATTTGAAAGCAAGTATTATTAATTATTATTTCCCAATATTGATGAACAAAGGAGAACTAAGATTCTGGAACCACCAATGGGTGGTAATAGGCAAAAATATAATCAAGTACTACTGAAGCAGTACTTAAAATAAATTCCAGAACTACCACACAGGAGGAATTACTTACCCTAATACCAGCTAAGGGAATGGGGAAGAACAGAGAAAAGCACTGCTAGATGAACAGGGGGCAATAAAGTCACCTAAATTAACATGAGAGCTAAAATCACAATCAAATAATGCATGGACTGTGGGGATAATCATGAAAAATGTATTTTTCGAATTGAACACATCTTAGTGTTACAAGTGTCCAAGGAAAAAAGGAAGAGTATCCTGCATGACCTGATGATGTGGAAGTCAGACTGGTTCTGCGTTCTCTCTGTTCTAGATTTAGGTTGTAATTATGAGCTTTAATACCGACTTAGCGTCCCAGAAGGTAATCAAGGCAATAGTGACAGGTAATGCATTTAAAATCACCTATTTTCAATGCAAGTCAATATCCTTTAACTTCAGTTAAAAAAAAAAAAAAATTCAATCATTTTCCAGCTCAAGTCTCTTAAGGTTAGTGATTGAGGTGCACTCAATATTGCAGAGTTGGACTTCTATGAATCCTTCTTATAAGTCTACAGGATGCAGATTTTTATACAAGAAACCCTTAAAGGGACTGAGGCTCCACAGGCTGAAAAGAATTTCCTGGAATTCAGCATAAGACCATATCTTCCTTTAACTGCTGAGTGCTGAAACCATCTCTTATATTCTTCAGCAATAACAAGATTTTCAAATTAGCTGCTGTGGATTTCAGATTGGCACCATTTTCATTTAGGGCCAACTAAACATCATAAGAAATCTTTTGGTGAAAACACAATACTGTTATGACCAGCCATCTAGGAGAAGTAGCCATAACAAGATTTTCAAGATGGCCACTGTGGTGGCCATATTGGAAATCAGCTCATCACCATTTTCATTTATGACCAACAAAACATCAAAAGTCTTTCAGTGAAAACCCTATGTTGATACGACTTTCCATTTTGGAGAAGCAACAATAGCAAGATGTTCAAGATGACTGCCATTGTGGCCATACTGGATATCAGATTGGCACCATTTCCATTTAGGACCAACTAAACATC
This sequence comes from Margaritifera margaritifera, assembly GCA_029931535.1. Classification (NCBI taxonomy): domain Eukaryota; kingdom Metazoa; phylum Mollusca; class Bivalvia; order Unionida; family Margaritiferidae; genus Margaritifera; species Margaritifera margaritifera. The sequence goes on along the minus strand of JAQPZY010001566.1, from coordinate 619,874 downwards.
ATAAGAAATCTTTTGGTGAAAACACAATACTGTTATGACCAGCCATCTAGGAGAAGTAGCCATAACAAGATTTTCAAGATGGCTACTGTGGTGGCCATATTGGAAATCAGCTCATCACCATTTTCATTTATGACCAACAAAACATCAAAAGTCTTTCAGTGAAAACCCTATGCTCATATGACCATTCACTCAGTAGTAGTGATAAGATTTTCAAGATGGCCACTGTGGCGGCTATATTGAATGTCTGAGCGGCACCATTTTCATTTAGGACCAACTAGATATCATAAGAAGTCATTTAGTAAAAACCCCAATCTGATACAACCACCATTCAGAAGGAATAGCAATAACAAGATTTTCAAGATGGCCTCTGTATAGTGGTGGCTATATTGGATGTGCAAGTGGCACCCATTTCATTCAGGACCAACTAGACATAATAAGTGCTTTGGTGAAAAACCCATGGCAATATTACTTTTCATTCAGGAGGAGTTAATCAGTAACAAAAATTTTCAAGATGGCCACTATGGTGGCCATATTGGACATAAGATTGGCACAATTTTCATTTAGGACCAGCTAGACATCATAAGAAGTCTTTTAGTGAAAACCCCATGTCGATATGACCATTCAATCAAGAGAAGTAGCAATAACAAGATTTTCAAGATGGCTACCATGGCAGCCATATTGGACATCAAATTAGTACTACTTTCATTTAGGGCCAGCTAAACAGAAGTCTTTAAGTGCAAACAGCATGCTGATATGACCCTCTATTCATGAGGTGTAGCAATAATCATTTTCAAGATGGCCACTGTGGTGGCCATATTGGACATTAGATTTGCACCATTTTCATTTAGGACTAACTAGACATCATAAGAAGTCTTCTATTCAAAATTTCATGTCAATATGACTTCTCATTCAGAAAGAGTCAGAAACAACAAGATTTTAAAGATGGCCACTGTAGCTGCCATATTGGATGTTGGATCAACACAATTTTCTTTTAGGACCAACTAGACATCATAAGAAGTATTTTAATGAAAACCACATGTTGATAGGAACATCTATTCAGGAGAAGTAGCAATAACAACTGCTTTTGATTTTTAAGATGACCACTGTGGCAGCCATATTAGTTTTCCAAGCAGCACCATTTTTATTTAGGACCAACTAGACCTTGGGATGAATGTGTGTGTCAAGTTTTAGGAGGAGTAGCGATAACATGCTGGTGCTAATGGACAGACAAATGACAGATGATGGACAATAGACCAGCCTATAAGCTCTCTGGTCTATGACCAGTAGAGCTATAAAACCATGGTTCAGGACATGTCATTAAAGGTTGCAGTGAATCACTTTATCTAGAGCTCTGAAATTTGCACTGTGATTCTTTATGTAGATTGATTTATGTAAAGCATTATATTTTAGCCATATTTATTTGTTCACAAATTCAGTAAGTTTGGCATATGTAGGATATGAACATTTGACTATACAAAAACATGTAGGTTTTGGGGGATAACACTAATTTTAATTATATAACACTTACCTGCTATTATTGTTCAACTACTTTGCTACAAACTAGAATTTGTCTCACATAATTTACAAAAAGTTGTATGCTCATGAAATTATGATGATTTTTGGTATCTTACCCTTGCAGAACTGCTCTCACAGTATGACAGAGGTTGGCTTCAATGTAAGGAAATTTGAAGGCAATGTCTATGTTGTTTATGATGTGACATTCCAGCATTCTGGACATTCTAACAGTACGTACTGCTTCCCTTCTTTTCAGCATGTCTGCCTCACTCTGGGTGGATGACACAAGGTTTAATCCAGAGTTTTGATTATCCAAGTCTATTTTATTATCATGCAACATTTGGGTGAAAAGAGAATCCTCTTCTGTGGGTGCCACATCAAGACTGCTTGCAGATTTTACCCTGCACGGTGTCTCTTGCTTCTCCATTCCAGGTAATACAACTTGAAACAGATTCAAAAGAAATTCAAGAAGTGCTGATATCACAGAGGAGGTGAGGTGAAATCTATACCTCATCCTGTTCACACATGAAATTTGATCAAATTACAGAAGCTTGGTTTAGAAGTTTGACATTATTGCTGCTGATGTTGTTATTATTGTTGTTGTTATTATTATTAATATTATTATTATTATTACATCAAGCACTTAAGTTTGGATGGATAACCAACTTTTTTATTCTTCTTCTTATTATTTTTTTTGTATTATTATATTTGGTAATCATTTTGGCTGACACACCTGCTCCATGAGGATGTTCTCTGTGAAATGTACTAAAGGGGATCAATTTTGAAGACATCATTTTGAGTTTTTATAATTTTAAGCATTTGATTACAACATCAGCTTCATTTATACTAGCTAAACAGGGCTCTGCACCTTGATGCTCCCTATCAACAAGAATCCCTCGAAGGAACTGACACTCTACTGTCTGAAAAGAATTTAAAGATTCAAGACCATTTCTTCTTTTCAACTGCTGAGTATTCAAACCAACTCTGATATTCTTGAGCAACAAGATTTTAAAGTTAGCTGCTGTGGCAGCAATATTGGATGTAAGATTGGTACCATTTTCATTCAGGCTAAACCAGACACCATTAGAAGACTTTTGCTGAATACCCCATGTCAATATGACCATCCGCTCAGGAGAATTAGTGAAAGAATTTTCAATATGTTTATATGTACAGGACGCCATTTTCATTTAGGACCAACTAGATATCAAAAGAAGTCTTTTGGTGAAACCTACTATAACATGCTTTGTTATAATATGAATTCGTATATAAAACTATCGTGGTGTGGCTCCCCAAATTTTACAATAATTTCACCAATTGATAAAATTACTACAAAGTTTTGTGCCAAAGTAAACAAGAGTTTGATTTAATAATTTGTCAAGATACTTTCTACTGAATCCTCAAATTCATATGTTTGTAATTGCATTTGACAAAGTTTCTGAAAACAAATATGTTCTAAACTAGGATGTGTTGTATTCTTGAAGAAAAAAGTGTCTTATCACTGCGTCGTTCTTTATATGAATAAAGATGTTAAAACTTTATCTTTGTGAATGTTCATCTCAATTGTGTCAATAGCCAATTGTTGCACTTTGATCTTAGTTTATTTTTTATATACATCAGCTCTTTAACCCTTTACCACATGTAAGCACTTTTGGACACCTCTACCCCATTCTCATGGAAGCGCTAGTGGACGCCTCTACCCGATTCACATACAAGCATGTTTAGATGCCTCTGCACCATCCACACAGAAGTGTGTTTGGACACCTACAGTAAACATCAGCATTTTGTGCTGGTTTTCATAGCGCCACCTTCAAGGAAAAACTCCTATTAGATACTATAGGCATTGAGGTAATTGACCATTATGTACGTCACATGGTTGCTATTTAAGATCTAGTTGACAGTGAACGAGTTCTCTCAAGATTTTAAAGCATGTAAAAAATTCTTCCATGAAAAATAATTATACAACTATAAAGATCAGATTTTACAATTAAACCTATATATAGATAATAGGTGTACAAAAAAGGCAAAACGGTTAAAATTGATGTTGAACTTAACATATACTACACTGCAATAAATTTAACAGGCAAGCTTATGCACACTGAGTCATATAGGTAACAGGTGTTCAATTTATAGCACACTGAACTGTGTGGCTGGGGCACATGTATATCAACTGCCTACACATCAACAGACTCTATGAGATAAAGGGTTAAAAAGTTTATGTGTTAATCTTATTATTACTGAATCATGAAAGCCGTTAAATCTTCGTTGTATTTGTTTTCATTGCATTTTTTTTACAATTCTTACTCAAACAATAACCGACAGATGTTTGCCCATTGAACTGACATACACAACCAAGCACTAAACAATGAGGTGGTTGAAAAAAGATTCTCAGTCAAATTTATAAATCAATTAATTTAAGTAATTGCTAATCATCAAAGTCAATCTCACAGCTAAAGGTTGTTCAAATTATAGGGCACTGATTTATAAAAAGATCCAAAAAAAAGAAAAGCTGCCAACCTGCGCATGTGGCTTGGCAGTGTTGTCAGACAATCATCATGTAATATAACTGACCAGTGAATAATATCATTCATTCCCTATAAAAATGACCCCATTGTTCACTAACAATTATTCTTGCTGTATTCATTTAAACAAATAGGTGTCAAAGTGAATTAAATTAGTGGGTATTTACAATGGATAACAATACACAGAAAACAAAAAGCTTTTACTGTTAAAGAAAAGCTTGAAGCCCTGAACAGGATTAAGTCTGGTTTTAAACAAATGCAATTAGCCCAAGATTTAGGTGTTCACGAGTCAACCATCCAAGGATGGAAGAGGGAAGAAGCCAAACTAAGTGAAATGATGATGGAATGACTCACTTATGATAATGACTGTCGAATTGTAGATCGTATTTTGTGATGCTCAAATTATTCAGAATGTTACAGTAAATAAAACCAATGGTGATGATGCCAGTGAGAAAACTGCACCTGACTACCAACCACTGTTAGCAACAGAAGCAATCCAAGGCTTAGAGTATGTGAAAAGATGGATGAAGACTCAGGATATTGATTATGTTCAAATTCTTCAGTTGAGGAATGATTGACTCTGCTAACAGCAAATGTGATAGTAGCAGGAAGCAGCTGAAATCAGTCAGTTTTTCAAACAACAACAAAGTATTCCAATTCGCAACTGAGAAAATTCTAGCAGATGTGAAAAACATAAACAGACACCGCTTAATGGCCTTGGGACATATACATGCATACATACTGAATCGTAAATGTTCATTTTTCCTTATTGATTTTTTTGCATTGAATTCAGACATATAATGATGACAAAATGACCAAATATTATACTTCTGTGGGCATATTTTTTTTATGGAATTATTATGGATTTACTTTCACAAATGCAATGGGATCGATCGGTGAGCACATGTGTTGATACCTTAACTATTCATCCCACAGACATATTAAATACCAATGCATGGTTCTCTGAATAAAGTAAAACGTTAAATATGCAATCCCTAAGTTTTCACTATTTTTTGTTTAATATGCACTAATTTAAGATGGTAACTGTCCCAATGAAGCATGTAGTTTTGCACTGACTCCTATACCCCCCTCCACCCTTTATGTAGAGCCTAGAGAATAAGCAGGCATCATTTTCTTCAGTTAACTGACTTGTTTGGCTATTGCATCTATCAAGTTTCATCCAATCCTCCAAATAGTTTCCTGCAGTAACAAACTTGTGCTAATGGATGGATGGATGTCAGACAACAGATCATCCCATATGCTCTTCATGGTCTATGACCAGTACAGCTTAATATAAACTTGATATAAAATTTGTCAATCATATTTACATTCATTTTTTCTTTGATTATTGAAGTGGCAGCAGCTATATTAGGCAATGAACCCATATCATTTGTTCAAGTCTGAAAGGCCTTGATACTGAGATGCCTTTGGTCAAAGTGATTTTTTTTAAAAATTATAGTTAGTGAAAGTTGAATTATCTGAACCTATTTTCCCTTTTATTTTCTACCTGAAGTGTAAAAGAGTTATTGATAAACAACTTTCACCTTGATCTGCTAACATCTCTTGGCCCACTTCAGATGCAGAGCAGAGCTTGTCTAATGTTTCTTGGGACCTGTCTGTAACAGAGTTCCTCTTTGGAATTTTTTTCAATGCTAACACTTCTCTAGGCACACCAAACTGGATTGGCTCCTGACCTACACAGGAAAAACAAAGAGTAAAACAAAGTTACAAATTTGAGTGGTTTCAAAACTGCATCTCCTACATGCTCTAGAATTTTGTTGTTCTGCGATTGTTTTATTAATATCCTTCTGGTTCATCAAGCCTAGAATTTAATATACATTTCTTTGCAGCCAGAAGGACTAGTACATTGACAAATATACTAGTCCTGTTGAATCTTCACTAGTTCTTCTGAATAAAATGACTGGTGACAACTGATTAGCAATCAGACTATTACAATTATGAAAACTACTAACCCAACAGGAAATTTATTAGTCTCGGGTTAGTGGGCTAGGGCTAATTTTGAGCCGTCTTCATGGAAAACTTCCTAAAAGTAGTAAATAAATCGCTCTGAGCATTATAAATCATTAGGAATCATGAAAACAAAGCAATGTTTGAGCACATTTTAGACTGGTATTATCCTCCCTGAGCTATAAAAAGTGAGATTGTCTTAAATCTGAACCGAAGATTCAAATACTGTCTTTTCAACTAAATCATTATCGTATTGGATTTCTATACAAAATTTCATACAAACTAAATCAAAACTTGAGTGAAAGAATCACAAAGGGCCCAGCTTGAGCAAATTGTAAAGTACATGTAATCATAAATTGTACACAAATTAGGAAGAAACGACATAACTCCTCAAAGGCATATAAAGTCTAGAATAGCACATTCATACTGTATTACATTCATACTGTATTACATAAGGGTAAGTTGAATGGCTCCTGAGTGATGCTTGTTACAAGCAATTTACCAAGTCAGTGTGTGAAACTGATCAACAATACTCTGTCTACCAGAGTGTAATCAACAATTACATAGCTCACTCTACTTTTACTAGTCCCCAGTAGCCACTGTAAACATTGTTCTGCAGAAAGAAAAAAAAGACTAAAGTGATCTTGGCCCCTTTACTAAATAATGATTTGTTTGCAAGTTTTTATCTTAACATTTTAACTTAGAATCATTTTAAAATTTAAAATCTGAACTTTTCATTGGCACTACATAGCAAGTATTGTGCTGACGTATTCTGAAGCCACCTACCTACCTACAGTGTACCTACTGTCCCAGGACATAAAAGTCAAAAAAAAAAAAAAAAAAGACAAAAAACAAAAAAAAAAGACAAAAATAAAATAAAAAGAAAGAAAAAAAGGGAAACATTCTTTTTTATCATATCAACATAGAGGTACTATAGTACGTTTTTAAAAAAACAACAAAAACAAAACGTTCTTTTTTTCTTTCTTCAATTTATTGTTCTTCAAACCTGCCTGAGAAACTATTATCATTGCCCACACTCAGAAGCCAGATTTTACTGGCTCAAAGTCACAGACTTTGAGTATCCTTGGGGTGACAGCCTGCAGTAAATGCCTTATTCATCAATAATTATTTTTATTACCCACTACAGGTGAGGCCTCACATGGAAAGCATGCAGCATGCAGTCTACTCATCTAATTCCTATACTATTCACATGTACAATACACAGTTAACCTGCCGAGGGTAAGATATCGCAATATACAATGTATTGTCATTAATATGGAGAGTATATCATTGAATAAATATATGTATTTCCTAATTCCAACTGCATTGGTCAGAAAAGGCCTTCTGAATAGGCTACGATGTACATGGATCC